>CAWUFW010002345.1:0-600000 GCA_963921515.1 Calotriton arnoldi
GAACTGCCTGATTGTTGCATTACTGAATTGCATTATTTTTGCATTACGAACTGCCTGATTGTTGCATTACGAATTGCATTATTTTTGCATTGCGAACTGCCTGATTGTTGCATTACGAATTGCATTATTTTTGCATTGCGAACTGCCTGATTGTTGCATTACGAATTGCATTATTTTTACATTACGAAGTGCCTGATTCTTGCATTACTAACTGCATAGCATTGCATTAGGACTGCATTGGATCATCGAAAATTGCTCATTAATACTGCAAGAACCTACCAGTGTGTGCTGGCCTAATAACCGGCAAGGTGAAATATTACAAATACGCATATGTTGGATTTTTATCGTGTGGTCTCATCGTATATCTTTCTTTTATAAACATATAATTGTTTTTTATGAAACTCGTGTGGAGTCCATTTGTGGTGTTATCCCTGTGTCGCTGAGAGCGTGGTTGCAAATACTTTACACATTTGCCTTGGAGATAAGCTTGGCTGCTCATGCCAAGCTACCGAGGGGGTGAGCAGGGGCTATCTGAGAAGGTGTCCTTCCTTTCCCTGACTTAGAAGCAATGGTCCCTATTTGGACTAAGGTACCTACCTCAGCCAACTAGAGACCCCCAGTTCTAACACCCCTATCAAGTTCATTGCTGGTGTGGGAGGACTGCAGACAACTGTCTCTTCAGAAGTGCAGAGAAATGCCTTTTGCCCTTTCCTGTTCTTTAGTTCCCCAAGAGATTCTGCTCAAAAACAGCCAGCAAGTGTAAAGCGTGAAGCCTTCCCTCCCTTTTTGCCTGTGTTTTGGGTCTCTCTGAGTAGAGATTCCCAGACCCACCCCTTCTTTCTGTTGACACAAGAAGACAAAGACAATGCCTGAAGAATCCACAAATCCTGCCTGGAAATAGAGTTTAAGAAGGGGTCTAAAACCCCAAGTCAGTGTTCCAGGATTTCTGACTCACCAGTGGTAGGTGATACCCAAGTTGGAGAAACATCAGAGAACACAAGCTGGTATCGCTGACAGCCAGCATTTTTGACAGGCAGGGGACATCGCCTGGGAATTTGGCAATGTTCTGCTGGAAAAGCTGATGATCTACCTCGACTGAGGAGCCTGTCTTGCTACTGAGAGCGGAAAATTACAGGTGATCCCGCAGGATTAGACTGCCCAGAGGAGAGTCCAGTGTTATCTACATGGTTTAGGGGCTACCCAGAGAAGAGGACTTATCAAAAAACCAAGAGCAACGTGAACACGGGGCTCAGGGTGAAAATGACACTATAAGAGATTATTTTGAAAGTAGCTACCTGTCCAAGATGTGCATATCCCTGGCTCTCCCCACCTGGCCCTCAAGATTACCTCATCCTCCCTCAATCTTTTTTTATCTTACATAAAGCCCTGGCTGAACAATCCATTTAATAAGAGCAATGTTTTGCATTACTGAGTTCTGAGTCTCTAACCATACATCACCTCCGTGGGTAAGTCTTGGACTGCTCCAAGGGTCAACTGCTGAAAAGGTGTGCTTCGTGCTAAGTTTTCGGGGCTCATAGTAGGAAAGCCCCATGACTCTAAAGGTACCAGACTCAATCACCACATTGGAGGCCCTGGAGCCCCAAAACTAGTTCTAACAGTCTATCCGGTCAGAGCTAGTAAACTGCTTTATTTTTGTCTTTGGCAGTCTCCTCCTCTTCCCCCTTTTAGGTCAAAGTTTACCAGACAGCGCAGCTGTCTGGTTTGCAAAAGACATCTTGGGGACATTCGGAGAGCTTCTCTGTGAATGCATTCCACCCAGTGCTTACCAGTGGCTTTGTGGTTTGTAACTCACATTTGCTTGCTTTCTATTTGTCAGCTTGACTTCGTACCTTTCCTTGCCCAAACCCTGGCTACTGTATTCTTCCACCAGTATTGAATTTTTGTAAACAGGCCTTTAAATCTTGTTCTTATCTTGTCATATTTGCTGTGCATTCAAAGACAGAGGTCAAATGACAGGCTCTGTCTTCTAGGGAGCTTGATGTTTACTTTTCTTTCTCTGACTTCACAGTGAGAGGATTTATGTTACAATCCTGCTGGGTTCCCATGCAAGATAGAAAGACTGTAGGATATTATTTTTTCTAGCTAGCAACTTGGGGTGTGCTGTACCGTGTTATTTTGTTTTCTAGCACAAAACAAAATGTAAATGTCTGTAAATAAATTGTGTAGATATTTCAGAATACGGTAAACACAAATGAAGCACATTTTTTGGTTATTCTGTAGGGTGGTGGAAACAAATATTTTAATAAGACCAAAAACAAATCAATACACTACATGATGACATTTCCACACATTATCTCTTGTGCATTGTATTCTTTTATCACTAAAACTGTATGTCTGTGCAAATGTAACGGTCACTTCAATTGAAGATGTGTTCTCTAGATGGCAGTGCGCTACCACATCATGCACACTCTACTTGACCCCACTCTACTCTGCACCACTCTACAACTCCACACTATGCCCTCCACGTCTAAGCACACTATTCTGCATCTCGATGCCTCGCTACTCTACACCACTCTACTTTATGCCAATGTACTCCACCCTACACTACTCTACTATGCACCACTGCACTCTTCGCCACTGCACTCTATGCCAATCAGCTCTAAGCCGCTCTTATCTACTCTGCACTGCTGCACTCTACGACACTTAACTCTTTGCTACTGCACTCTACACCGCATCCTTCTACTTTGAAACAATCTACTCTAAGCCAATGTATTCCACTCTGTGCCATTCCACTCTATGCCACTGTATTCGACTCTGCCCCAATGCACTCTATGCCACTCGGCACCACTGCACTCTATGCCAATGCATTTTACACCACTTTACTCAAAACCAATACACTCTATGCCACTGCACTCTACGCCAATCTACTCTGCACCACTGTACTGTATGCCACTATACTCTACTCTCCAATACTCTACTCTACACCAATGCACTCTACACCATTGCACTCTACAACACTCTACACTGCAACACTGCACTCTCTGCCACTGAACTCTTTGCCACTCTACTCTGCACCACTCTACTCTATACCACTCTGATTTACAGTGCACCACTGCACTCTATGCCACTACACTCTACACCTCTCTGCTCTCTACCACTCTACCCAACTCTACTATGCACCACTACACTCTTCGCCACTGCACAACTGTGATCTGCACCACTCTACGGCAATGCACTCTACATCACTGCACTCTAGGACATTCTACACTAGAAGACTGCACTCTGCTACTCTATGGCACTGCACTCTACTCTGCACCACTCAACTGTACGTCACTCTACTGCATTCTATGTCAATGCACTTGACGCAGTACACTCTATGCCACTTTACTGTGCATCACTCCACTTTACGCTACTCTAATCTATTCTGCACTACTGCATGCCACGCCACTGCAATCTACACCACAGCACTTTACGCCACCTTGCTCTAAACTCTACCCGGCACCTCTCCACTCTACGCCACTTCACTCTACTGTGAAATAACCTGCTCTATGTCACTGCACTCGACACCAATGGACTCTACACCAATGTACTTTACGCCACTTCACTGTAGTCCACTCTACGACACTCCACTCTATGGCACTCCACGATACCCTGTTCTATGACGCTGCACTCCATTAAACTCTACTCCACTCTATGATTCTCTACTCAATTCTATGCCACTCTACTCTGCGCCACTATATTCCACTCCATTCTACGACACCCTACTCCACTCTACTCCACTGCTCCACTCTCCAACATTCTACTCCACTCTATGCGGGACGTACACTTCGGTCGTCCGAGGGAGGCCTTTTGGCCTATTCAAGGTTCAAAACTACATCTAAAGGCGGCAGAGCCTTCTCTGTTTTAATTCCTCAACTATGGAATCGACTGCCCGAGAATCTACGCAAGGAACCCCCACTCCTCCCTTTCAGGAAACGACTCAAGACTCTTCTGTTTAGGGAGGCTCTGGACACAGCATAGAGCCCCTCCAAGTGTTGTATCTGTGACTGCTGGTGGGTTTTGGCCACTCTCTCAAAGTGCTAAGAGACCTGCCGGTGATTATGCGCTCTACAAATCCCAGTTAACATAACATAACATATGCCATTCCACTCTCCTACACTACTCCACTTTATGCCACTCCACTCTACAACAATCTACTCAGCTCTACGTCTCTCTACTCCACTCTGCACAACACCCTCACGCCACTCCCCTCCACTCCATGACACTTTATGCCACTCCACTCTACAACACTCTACTCCACTCTGACATTCTATTCCACTCTATGACACTCAACTCTACTCCGCTCTATGCCCTTCCACTCTGACACTCTACTCCCTCCATGACACTCCATAACCCTCTACACCCCTCTACTCTATGCCACTCCATGACATTCCACACCACTGAACTCTACTCTGAGCCACTCTATGACTCTCTACACCACTCCATAACACTCCACTCCACTTTTCGACACTCCACTCTCCTTTACCCCACTAACTTTTAGCCATGCTACTGTACAACATGGCTAAAACATATTGGCAAAACCAATAGTTCTTGCACAGGCGAGACTGATTGGCTTTGCCAATGCTTCTTTACCCAGTCGTGTGGTGCTGCTCCAGCTTCAACAACTCCCCACCTCTCTCCAGAAACCTATCCTCTTTTGGCAGATCCAATAATTTTTCCTCCCATTTCTGCCTGCTTATATGCCCATTTTTGTTACAAGTTAATAATTTCAACCTTAACACAATGGCTGAATTACAGACTCTGCAGCTGTGCTGGCTGATAAATTAAATGAACTTTAGGCCCTGTTGGGTAGGAAAGAAACAATGTTAAAATATGAATCTGTCCCATTTCTGAACTCTTAGTGACACTTAGTACACCAATCAGCAAGCAATTTACAATTCCTAGCAGTTGCTTATTTTGTTTTAAATCTAGGCCTGGTTTTGTTCTGATTGTCCAAATGAGATACTGCAAAGCCAGACTGTACAGGATGCATTCGGCGTCAAGGGATGCTATGCTAATCTGCAGGCCTCAAGAATAGAGAAGGCCTCGGATGTGTACAGTGGCTACATGACTTTCAAAATGAACCCTGGCAAACATGCTCCAAAGAATTTCATGAATAAGAGTTCATAAAAATTCCTGGCAGGAGGCTTGTGTGCGAAGAGGTGTCAAATATTTACTCCTATATTCTCATGAGCAACGCGATGAGCATGAGTGTGAATCACATGGGAGCTGCCGTTTACTGCCTCCAGCCACAGAATAGATCCGGCTGCGTCGTTTTGTCTTCATTTTCCCAGGCAAAGACTCCGGACCCTCTATCCACCGGACCCCTCTAGCCAGAATCTGCGTTTCTGACCCGAAAGGTGGTGGTTTCGTTTTAACCTCACAATGCAGGAGTATACGCGCTGTTGTGGGATTTTCGAGATACTTGTTTAAAATCTGAAATCACTCTTCTGCAGTGCCGCGCAACCCAAAGGCTGCTGCAACACACGAACACACACACTTTATTCAGTTTTCAGCTTGTTGATACACTGCCGTTGTCTCCTAGTTCTCCGAACGAGTTATTAAATCTGTTTACTGCTTTATTATCTACAACTTGTGCTGTAAATTGGTGCACGCATCCACTCGTATTTACGAAAATTGTGTGGCTTGTCAAAACATGCGTTGTAGAATCATTCATTTCTCTTTTTCACAAATATTTTACCTTCTTTCTTTTGGTAAACTTCATCCATTGAGAAGAGGTGTGCTTACACCTGTGCCTGGGTTGGATGCCCACAGCATCACTGTTCCTTTGCCTCCATCAGAGCGATCCTATCCCTAAGTGTAGCCCTAAGTGCCAGTCTAACTGAGGGGCGATGTATAAACTGGTGCCCACTGCCTCACTGTAACTTTGTGTCCATTGGAGTGCACCTTTCGCTGAGTGTGGCCAGATGTGCGAAGCATTTTTGCCTTCACAAAAGGTCAGATTCGCAGAATTGGGCAGTTTGAGACAGCAAAAAGGCTGTATCAAACACAAATTGTGATTCAGTAACATAGTACCGAATTGCAATTTGTGTTTGCGACCAAATACTAAATCGGTATTAAGAGGGGTGTTTTGGGACGGTATGGGAAGTATTCATGTTTCGCAACCGAAATACAGTTGCAAACATTAATATTTTACCATCTCCTCAGAGCAGTGGCAGTTTGTGACACACAAAAATGGTGAGTCGACATAAACTAAATTAAACAACATACAAATAAACATTTACATTTAAAAATGAAAAAAAAGTTTCACTTACCTTCTTAGCCTGCAGCACGTCCTCGGTGTTCTCCAGCCGGCTCCGGACTCTTCCAGCATGAGGTCTCGCAGTTCCTTATCCAATCCAGACACTGCTCTCATGCTGCATGAGAGAAGTGTCTGGATTGGCTGCAGCAGGCTGCTTCAGCGCTCCGAAGAGCACTGAAGGCCTGTGCCTGCTCTCCAACCAAGCTGTCTAAGACAGGTGGCTTGGAGAGATTGAATTGCACATTTCGGTTTGGCTGTAGCAAGGTAGCCGGCCAAACCAACATGTGCAATTCATACTGAAAGGGGCACTCGTCATTGCTGCCAATCAACAGCAATGACACTGGCCCCTCCCTGCCCTCTCCGATCGTCAGAAAGTCGCAAATTTTATTTTTCTAGCTTTCTGCAGCTGTGTGGGGGGGGGGGCGGCGCTCCTCCGCTCCCATGGAGGAACCGCCGCTGCCTCAGAGGAAGTGGTAAGCCATTTACAGACAGGAAGGGGTCCACAAAGGACCCCTTCCCTTTTGTGAATGCTGAGAAAACCTTTTTTTTTTTTAAAGTAGTAAATAAAATGATTGTTTTATTTAAAAGCATTCACAGACATGGTGGTCTGCTGACCTCAGCAGGCCAATATCCCTTTGATGGCAGCAATTCATAGTGGGCTGCAATTTGCACCTACCTCATTATTATTCATGAGGTAGGTAGAATTGTTGCCTACTATGAATCAAATTTTTGCTAACTGACCTATTAGCATGTAGGTCGGTTCTCAAAAACAGAATGGTTTCAGTAAAAATTGGTGCGTAATTTGCAGTGAATTTTACAGACTCCATTCTTTGTACATCTGATCCTCAGTCAATGAGGGCCACGGATGGGATATTGGGCCAGATGTGCAAAGGCCTTTTGCATTTCTTAACGGGCCGAATCACAAATTCGGCACCACACTTAGTGACAGCAGTGTACAATATCTTTCCTTTGGGGTGGGCAAAATTAAAATGATCTATGGAAACCCATGCACAAAACATTTCTGTGTGCTATAGTGAACAAAAAATCGGTCGGTTTATGAGTACATTACATTGAAGGACCCTTGGGTTGTATATTCACAGTACAATATGTCCTGCCACACATAATCATTGGGGTTTAAGGATTACCAATTAAACATTTCCTTTCCCACAGCACTGATAGACAATTAAATTGCGCATGGCAAATGAGGTAGATCTGTGTGGGGTATTTCATCACAGCATGTATGAAACACGATCTGAAGATTGGAATAAATTGTATACCAATCCTTCAATGTAATGTACTCATAAACCGATTTTTTGTTCACTATAGCACACAGAAATGTTTTGTGCATGGGTTTCCATAAATCATTTTAATTTTGCCCACCCCAAAGGAAAGATATTGTACACTGCTGTCACTAAGTGTGGGGCTTATGACTATTTGCCTCTACATGATTTGTATACAATACTGCAATGGTAGTTGTTTTTATTGTTTTTAGTCTTGATGAAGTCATAGGGATACCCCCAAATGACAAAACATGTGTTGGCTTAAGTTCAAAGGAGGTCGTAAAGAATTGGTCACAGCACCGAAAAATAAATCTACAAGTCAAGAAAAGATGTCTTTTTTGTTTTTCAAACTGTATACTGTACTTGCATATGATACAAATTGCGTGTGCCTCATAATGATGATTACTTTTTTAAAAGTACAATAGAGCGGACACATGCCCCGAGGGCATATGTGTGCTCTACATGTGCACCACTATTTTTGGGGTGCATTACGGGGGGCCTTAAGCCCATAGCCATCCTTGGTTTAGCAGTTCCACAATAGCGATTTTGGAAATGCAAAACCAGTCGACTGGTACAAATGACATAGGATTTCCTAACTGCGATATCCTAATAGCGATTCCTAATCTGTAGGTATCGCTATTAGGAAATCGGTAATTTCATACATATCATTTTGCATTTCCTAAATAGCGATTCCTATGGAGTTGGTATTAAGGAAATGCAAAATTGCACATTTGGCCCATTAATTCTTGTTTCAAGTCTCCAGATTAAAATCCATAATTTCATCACTTCTCCAGTTCTGCCTCATCCCCAACTGAGCTCCTATTCATTCATTCATGTAGATCACAAAATGTCTGCCCTGGAGAAAACAGAAGAATCAATGCTTACAAATACTATATATGTCCAATACTAGACGCTCCACATTAGTAGTTTATTTTATGTTACCCATTTTATGTAGCATTTCGTGAGGGCTCTGGTAAGATCATCCCACCTAAACTATAGCAGAAGGAAAGGTAAAGAAGGGATAACAGTCTCACCAAAGCCTCTGCCCTTCACCAGCACATCAATTAAGTGCATTCGGGTACCAAATACTGAGGCTGATGGATTGTACTGGTCCATATAATCTGCAGACAGATTATCTGCTGAGCAGTCTCAGACAGCTATGAGGGTTCACTTTGAGCAATTAATAGTAGCTTTTTACAGAGAAAATTGTATCATAGAATTTATGATACGTTTGGGGGCACCTCCACTCCAGAAAATAAATGATAACCTCTTTCAGTGATTAGCATATGCATGGATGTGTCCAGTAAAAATAGGGATGACCAGCGTAGGTCATGGAGGCCCAGATACCATGTCTGATGTTCAGGGTAGAAACTGGCTATGTAAATTATTTCTATTTAGATTCACTTTCAGTAAATGTACATTAGGTGTATATACTAAAAGTCTATTGTGGATCCACCCCCTCGGACTTATGCTGGACATTTCTGCACTAGATCTTGGAGGTTGACGATTTTTACCATGACCAACAGTTGCAAATGATTTGTGAAAGGAAGTAGTGCTTTATAAATGCAAAAGGTGAAATATGTTATTATCAATTAATGTTCATGTAACCGTATTGTTCAGCGAATATTTGGGGAACTGTATTTGAGTAGATCTGATTTCAGAAAAGGTTTGCAATTAGTAGGCACACTGATACTCTGAACTCAACTAGTGGTGCCCTAGGGTAATGTGTGGGCTCTATTGTACTTTACAAAAAGCATCTTGGGGTGCTTTTTTAGGTCTCGCCTGAGCCAGCGCATGCGTTGCTCTGGCGAGACTTTTAGTAAGTGGGCTTCAAAAAGCCGACCACAGCTTTTTGTGTGGCCTAGAGCGTGCGGTTACGCGCACAGTTACGAGCACAGGCGCCATCTGGCTTTCCTGTCTCGTCATGGCTCTTTAAGTGCATCGCTCGCGGGCACCCTTACAGCCCGCGATCGCGATCACTTCCACTTTCACGGCCGCGTCACTTTCATGGCCGCGCAGCCAATGCTTGTTTTTATTTCTTTTTAGCGCGCGCGCGCCTCCTCGCTCGCACCTCTGCCCGTCATTGCTTCCGTCCTTCCTGCGCCTGTCACTCCGTCTGAGCACACTCGCTGAGAGTAATGGGCATCCGCTTTTAAGCAATGCTTGTTTTATTTGCCGATTGCTTTGGTGTTAAAATAAAAAAAGAACATTGTCATTGTATATGTGGCAACATGCTCCATAATTTGTATTGTCTGGTTCCATAATTTTGCCATTCTTGCCACACAATATGTTTTTTAAATGCCGCAAACTTTGTGTGGGGCCCTTATCACACTTTTGGGCACACTCAAAAGGGGGATGTTACGGAGACAAGTTACCATCCCCAAACTAATTTCTGGACGTGGTCGCCTATCGCCACCTGCAGGCCAAAACTATAATTTGTGTGCTGTAATCATATGTAATCGCCACAAGAAAGATCTGAATGGCGTCTGTTGATAGGGTTGAACGTGTGATTTTAAGGAGTTCTGCCTACAAAAGGTATTCCCTGTTCTTGTTTCCAAACATCCTCTCTTCATTCTTCCCTGGTTTATCTCACCCTTCCATGTTCCATTCCTTCGTTCCTTCTTACATGTTCGCTCCTCGCTTTCTAACACTCTTCTCCGTCGCCACCGCGTTTCTTAATTTCCAGCCTGTCGTTCCCCTTTCTCATTTTCTATCCTGCTCTCTCAGTCACCATCTCTCTTCCCCCTTAGACCTACCATCCTATCTTCTCTGTTTCATCCCTTTCTTTATCGGGGTATCTCTTCTTTTTCTTTGATGCTCTCCCGAACTATTTTCTGTCCCTGTCGACCCAATCTACCACTCTTTCACACACTCGCATGAAGCGCCTTTTCTCACCCTCTCCTGCTCCCTTGACATCTCTTTCTCTCCCTCTTAGACCCCTTGTTCTCGCTGGTCTTTTTCATTCCAGACTCTCTTCCCTTGCTCACGGGCTCTCCCCACTTTTCCTCCCCTCACTCTCCCAGAATCTCCGCTCCATACGTGAACGAGCCAGGACATCATACATGGTCTCACTAGCTCCTCCTTTTCTCATTGCTTTCCCTATCTTCTCAACCTCAGCTCTCTTCATACTTTGCCCCGTCTCCACCTTTTGTCTTTTTCATTCCAGTTTCCCGCCTCTCTGTCCCCCTTTACATCTCCTGCTCATCACTCTTCTGAACCCTTCTTCTCCCTGGTCCTGTTTCTACTTTGTGCTTTCTTCGCCCCTTTTCTCCCTCACTTCACCATCTTCTCGGACCCTCATCTTCTCCTCTTTCCTTTCCTATTTTTATATCTGCATTGTCCTTTTCCATCACTCACTCCCTTACGTTGTTGCCTTCCTCTCTCCCACTTTATATGTCTACCCTCTTCTGACCGCTCCTTTCGTCACACCTTTCTTCCCTTTATAGCCCATCTCTTTATCCCGCCTGTCTTTCATATTCTGCCATATTTTTCCTTTTTACATTACCTTCCCGTGCTCCCATCATTCTCCCTTCATAAATTCCTTATTGTCTTGCACACTCTCCAGCTCCCTCTGCCCTTACCAATCCCACCTCTCTTTCATCTCTCTTCGCACCTCGCCATGACACTTCTCTCCCACCTACTCCATCTTCAATGACGTCACTTCATTTCAAGAACCTTTGATGTTCCTAAACACACCTTGCCCTCAGCCCACTCCCTCACCCAACCCCCTCGCTCTCTCTCTACACACTCTTACTTCACTTCCTGTCACTCTCTCCCTCCTGCTCCTTCTCGCCTTCCTCTGACTCTCCATCTGTCTTGTTCTCTGCCTGCCCCGCCCTCTCTAGCCTCTCTTCAACAGTCAAAGCCTTCTATTTTTTCCCCCTCTCTCGCTCTTGAACCCCAACCCCCCCAGCCCTTCTCACTCACACAGATATCTAAGCCTCAGAAATCCATTTCTGGGGAACCTTAGTAAATTGTAATTGCATTTATATAACACTTACTACCCCTGACGAGGTGCTGAAGCGCTTTACCCTGGGCAGCATGCTGCTACCGAACCCAAGGTTAGTGGCTAGTCATGTTATTGGTTATTGGGGTTAGTTTAGTAACTCAAGCAACTATTCCATGCATTCACTAGAATTTCCTTGGGGTAGATGAAATAAATAGCAGTTGGGTGTTAACATTAGTGGGGTGGGGAGTGGTTGAGGTATGTGAGTTGATGCAGATGTTTATTGGGATTCTTCATGCTGATGTTTGGTGGGATTAATAAAATACAGATGAATGCAGATATTCTGAACCCTTTCCATGTTACAAGCAATAGGCAGTTCTCGGGCGCAGCCTCCTTGTCCTAGCCTCATCGCAGCCCTGGGCCCTTTGTGCAGCAAACCACTCACTGGTGTTGTTTGAAGACCTAAACCTTTCCAGCAAATAGAAAACAAGCATTGGCATAGCCAATAGGTCTCGCCTTTGGGACCTTATAAGTGTTTAGCCATGCAACAGTTGATGTTGTTGCACCAAGGATATTGTGCTGCATAACTAAATACTTATAAGGTCCCAAAATCGAGACCTACTGGCTATGCCAATGCTTGTTTAAATTGCACATGGTTAGTCGATGGCAATTACATTTCCTAATTGCTCATTTTGCATTTAGGAAATGCTTTGTACGTTTGCTAACAAATCGCAAATAGGAAAACCTTATTTGCGATATCCCATTTAGGGGATCTCAAAATGCGATTTCTACTGGGTAGAAATGGCATTCTGCGATCCCCTAAAGGCCTTTGTACATAGTAAAAAGCTGTTTTGCATTTCTTAATGGCCAGAAATTGCAATTCGGCCCGTTAAGAAATGCACAAGCATTTGTACATCAGGAAAGGGAGTGCTTGCTCAGCTCGACGGTTGGTTTGGCTTCTCCTAACACGGACAGGTGGAGTCAGTAGCACTTCTCCTCGCAGTCCTGTTGTCAGGCGTGTTACCTATGGGCGAGTGTTATGCAATGAGTGCATGTGGAGTCCCTTAGGGCTGGTTAAATAGGAGGGCGCCAGCCAAGTCCTCCAGGGCGGACAATAGCGTGGAGAATCTGCAGCCCAATGAAGCGTCTGCCTGGTACTCATCGTTTACAATGATGCAGCAACCAGCGTGATTGATTGTCTCCTGATAACTGGCTCCAGGCATCAAAGAGCATAGTGCCGTTCTGGAGGTGGCTGGCAACCCTGTGAGGCACACAGGGCCGTTGAGACTCATCTTATAAATAACTCTGAGAGAGGCAATCTCGGGCTTTGTGGTGGGGTAAAAGCAATGCCTTAGTTTAACCCCAGATGCGTGACACTTGGCAGGACTGCACACCTATGTCAATATCATTTTTTAGTAACTTTCTGTGGTGGAGTAGGTGTCATTCACACTAATAGAAGAACAGAAAGTAGAAAAATCTCACAGCAACAATCAAACCTCTGATTTACAAGCAAATCACCTCCCGTTCTTAGACCACGGAGGGATCCTATTGCATTATGGTATCAAAACTGTACCTAAGGAGTAGAAATGCCCGACTTTCAAGTGCATATGGCGTTCACTCCACAAATGTGGCCAGCAACAACTGCTAAGCAGAATTCTTTTCAGTCTAGCTTATTCAGCCCACTTGTAATCCCCGTGTTCTAACCTGGTGACTGATACGCTCTCAGGTGCACTCTAAATAATCACCGATACTCTGGATCAGGATGTATTGTTCAAATGATCTGAAAGTCCTTTACTGGCATCCGGGGGCAACATTACACATAAAGCGCATTTTCATTGTTTGTGCCGGGTGCACCTTTAAAAAGGTGCGCTGGGCGCAAACAATGAAAATGCGCCCTATTACGAAGAATGCGCTACCCCCAGGGCAGCCGCGAGCCCGCGCTGCCCTGGGAGCAGCGCATTCAGGTGAAAAACAGAGCGGCTGCTTTAAAGCTGCTCCGTGTTTTCACAGTGCAGGCGGCAACCCGTCTGCACTTTTGAAGGGAATTAGAGATCCCCTTGCAGGCGAGTGCAGTCAGTGACTGCACCCGCCTGCAAGGGGATGTCTGGGGGGTCCATTGGACCCCCTTTCCCCCGCAAGAGAGCTGCCATCAGGGGTGCACTGACAGTGCACCTCTCACTGACAGTGCGCCTCCTGAGAGCTTCTTTGCCTCTGCGCCTACGTTGGTAATACGGCGCTGGGGCAGAGGCAAAGGGATTCCCTCATTTGCATGGGGCACGCCCCCATGCAAATGAGGGAACGCCACCTTGAAAATAGCGCTGGCGTTTTATGTGCGCCACCGCTATCGGTATTACAGAAGGGGCCGCACAAGCGTCTGCGGCCCCTTCTGTAATACCAAAGTGCCCCAGGGGCGCGCAAAGCGGGCGCAAACGCCCATTGCTCCCCCGGGGCACTTTATGTAATACGGCCCCTGATGGGCAAAGAGTAGCCTTCTAAAGTCAATGTTTCATTCATGAAGTGTATTAACAAAATGGATGTCAACTGAACAAAATGCCATGGCTGGCAGAGTTGAGATCATGCACGCTTTTGCCCTTAGTGACATTCCAGAGTTAACCCCTTGTCCCATCCATAGCTTCTCAGCAACCTCCTGAATTCTAATTGGAAGTTAATGTGGACTAAACTGTCTTGAATAAGAATATCATTTGTTATTATTTTTTTAATGTTATAAAAATTGTTGTTTGAAATATCATTGTAATCTATATTATTGCTTTGTGTAACACATATATATATATATGTGTGTGTATATATAAATATATATATATATATATATATATATATATATATATATATATATATATATATATATATATATATCTATCTACTGGCGGTCGCCAGTAGATAGTTATAGTTAGGACCTATTTTCCATAGGAAATCCGCAACATTCTATTTGAAATAACTTTGGCGCAGGTTGACGAATCTTCGCGAAATTTTCAAACCTGTTGGGGCGCTCCGGTCCGCTCCTATCCTGAAAGTCTCGGGGTGATTCGTCAGCGGGGGCCGAGAAAAAGGGGGTCCCAAAACACGTTTTCCCCATGCAATTTTCCATAGGAACCTTTAGTCGCAGCTACAGCCCGAACTGCTGAATGGAATTACACCAAATTTGGCAAATAGGTAGCCCTTGGTTCAGTGTCGTGCCTTTGCTTAAATGGTGTAAATCCGTTCAGTAGTTCCTGAGAAAATCAAAAGTAAAGTCACATATATATCTATGGCCGAGTAGGGTCCGCGTACCCTCCCGATCACGAGCTGCATGCTAATTGGCTGTCAAGTGGCTGTCAACACTCCAAATCAGGAAGTGTTGGCAGCCATTTTATGCCTCGGTAGAACCGAGGCACAGAAACAAGTGCGCAAAACGCACAAATGTGGCAGGGTAGAAACACCCTGACCCGGGCAGAAAAAAGCATTTAAAAAAAAAAAAAAAATCGGCGGGATGCGCTTAGGGTGCGCGGATCCCGCCGAGAAAAAAAAAAAGAAACAAGTGCGCAAAACGCACAAAGGGGGCAGGGTAGAAACACCCTGATTCCCTAGGTCTGCTCAGGGGTCCCACAAGGATCCCCTGGGCAGAAAAGCATTTTTTTTTTAAAATCGGCGGGATGCGCTTAGGGTGCGCGGATCCCGCCGATAAAAAAAAAAATCGAAGCGCGGTCTCCCGCGCTTCGATGCTATTTTGCCCCTGGGTGGGCCAAGTCCCGGGGGCATGCGGGGCTTTATTTATATTTAATGTGGGGGGCCTCTAAGGCCCCCCAAGCCCCGGGGACCGCCACCCCCGGGGCTTTAAATAAAAAATGGTGCGGGAGGGCTCTCCGCCCTCCCGCAGCCCCAGGGACCGCCACCCCCCGGGGCTTCTTTTTAAGTTAAATTACCTGTGTGGGGGGCTCCAGCTCCCACATGCCCGAGGACCGCCACCAACCCGGGGCACTAACAATTCTAAAGTGGGGGTCCGTTTCGGACCCCGAAACCCGGGGACCACCACCTCCCGGGGCTTTCAACATGTTGGGAGGGGGTGCCGCGCGGCCCCCTCCTGGAGCCTGTGACGGCCCTGGGGACCACCACCCCCAGGGCCGGCTCCTGCAGTGTCCCGGGGTGCCTACCCCGGGACACTGTAGTTTGCTATGGCAGGGCAGGAGCCTCGCGGCTCCCGTCCTGCCATAACAAACTTGCTTTGAATTTTGGAAGAGAGAGCAGGAAACCTGCTCTCTCTTCCAAAATTCAAAGCAAATTAGCTTTCCACATGGGGAGTTGCATGTCAGCAGCTCCCCATGTGGAAAGCAATGCCGGCTCCCGCAGGACGCGGGAGCCGGCGGGACCGTGGGGAGTTGGGGTCCCCCACGGTCCCAAAGGATAGGGCCAGCCCTGGGGGATGGGGTCCCCGGAGCAAGTAGTGGCCCGGGAGGGGGGCCACGCGGCCCCCCTCCCCCAAATTACAAAATAAAAATTTTTTTTTTAAAAAAGGCCGCCCCGGGGGATGGGGTCCCCGGGGCCTAAGGAGGCCTGAGGAGGAAGGCAATGCAGCCCCCCCTCCATCGAAAAAAAAAAAAGAAAAATGTGGCAGTGACCCGGGGGATGGGGTCCCCGGGCCGAAATTGGCCACGGGAGGGGGGCGCACGCGGTCCCCTTCCCGTTCCATTTAAAAAAAAAAAAAAAAAAAAAAAGGGTGTCAGGCCCTGGGGGATGGGGTCCCCAGGGCCCAAAATAATTAAAAACAAGGGGGGCCACACAGCCCCCTTTAAAAAAAAAAAGACCGGCATCACGCTGGAGGCCACGCCCCCTCCTTGGCAGCACTCTGCAAACGCGCCCGCTGGCGTGTTTGCAGAGGGGGAACGAATTCCTCTTGAATACTGGGGGTCCCTGGGGGCCAACTAACCCACCAGGAACCTCCAGTATGCGCCAGGGGGCTGCGTTGCAGAGAGGTGTACAGAGGCCACGCCCCGTTTTACACCTCTCTGCAACGCAGCTCTGTGGGGCTTAATGGAGGTAGCTGGTGGGCTAGTTGCACCCCAGGGACCCTCAGGATTCAAGGGGAGTTAATCCCCCGACTTAAAATGCGCCACGGGGCGCGTTTGCACAGTGGTGAAGGGAGGGCGGGGCTTCAGGTGACATGTGTGCAAACAGGCCCCGTGGCGTGTTTTAAGTTCAGGAATTAATTCCTCTTCAATCCTGAGGGTCCCTGGGGGCCAACTAGCCCACCAGGTACCTCCAGTAAGCGCCACGGAGCTGCGTTGCAGAGTGTTGTAAAAAAGGGCGTGGCCTCTAAACACCTCTCTGCAACGCAGCTCTCTGGCGCATACTGGAGGTATCTGGTGGGCTAGTTGGCCCCTAGGGACCCTCGGGATTGAGGAGGAGTTAATTCTCCAACTTAAAACGCGCCACAGGGCGTGTTTGCAGACATGTCACCTCAGGCCCCACCCCCTTCCTTCACCATTGTGCAAATATTCCTCTAAAATCAGCCGAACTACGAATTCCGATTTACTCACCTGTTATCAGGAGAGACCTCAGTGCTGCATCTTTGAGCCCAGTACTGATCCTGAAAAGTAATTTTAACCGTACTTACCAGTAACTTGAAATTCCTTCCATAGGCTAACATTGACTGGTTTCACTTGGAAATTCTTCAAAGAGTGGAGTTTTGGAACTTTATAATATTCCTCTAAAATCAGCTGAACTACGAATTCCAATTTACTCACCTGTTATCAGGAGAGACCTCAGTGCTGCATCTTTGAGCCCAGTACAGATCCTGAAAAGTAATTCTAACCGTACTTACCAGTAACTTGAATTTCCTTCCATAGGCTAACATTGACTGGTTTCACTTGGAAATTCTTTTAAGTGTGGAGTTTTGGAACTTTATAATATTCCTCTAAAATCAGCCGAACTACGAATTCCAATTTACTCACCTGTTATCAGGAGAGACCTCAGTGCTGCATCTTTGAGCCCAGAACAGATCCTGAAAAGTAATTCTAACCGTACTTACCAGTAACTTGTATTTCCTTCCATAGGAATCCATTGTCTAGTTTTCAGCAGAAAAGTTTCAAAGTGTCGATTTTCACAAACGACAAATATTCCTTAAAAATTGCCTGTATGACTTAAACGCATTCTTTCAACTGTTTACAGGAGATGCACCAGTGCTGGATCCAGGATCCACCACTGAGTAAGAAAAAGTAACGATAACACTACTTACCTGCTAAGTGAATTTCCTCCCATAGGATAACATTGGCGATTCTATGTGAAAAAGTTTCTAAGTGTCAACTTTTAAAATACAATAATATTCCTTAAAAATCACTACTGTAACCAAAACGCTTTTACTCAACTGTTTACAGGAGATGTCCCAGGACTGAATCTAGGATCCATTCCTGTGGTTAGAAAAGTAATCCATAAAGTAACTAATTGCATTTAACTAGAAATTCACATTGAGCTCAATGTTGCATTGTGTTTGAAATTGTGTTGCCCATTGCAACAACTGTAACTACTGTACTTAAAAGTCTATTGCCTATTTGCAAAGTATTTAAACTAAAGTAATTCATTCTGAGAAAGTATATTTTGTAATGTAATGTATAATGTAATTACAATGTAATTTAAAAATAAAATATCTAAACATAAATAGTTTAAAAAATGTAGTAAATCAGTATCAAAAAAATAAATATAACAATTAATACATTTAAAAATTGTCATTTACAAAACCTTTGAAATTCACTGAAAAAAACCATAGGTTTCAGACATGTTATAGTAAGGAATTAGCATTTAAAAACCTTTGAAATTCACTGAAAAACCATAGGTTTCAGGCACGTTATAGTTAGAAATTAGCATTTAAAAAACCTTACAAATTCACTGAAAAAACCATAGGTTTTAGGGACAGTTATAGTTAGTTGGACATTGCACTCGTATAAAACCCGTGAAATTCCCTGTTATAGTTAGTTCAGCTAACTATAACTCGCGCCCATAATGCACTGCTGATGATGTCACATATTACATCACTCATGACATGGTCAGTGACATCACTGATGACATCACTGATGACATCTCAAATGACATCACTGATGACATCACTGATGACATCATCCACGTGATAATCTGATGCACCTCCTCACACCCTAATATAACCTTTGATACACCCACTCTAAATTACAGACTGCCATTTGCAAAACCATAGACACTCCAACACCAATAATTACATACCCACTCACTGATTCTTAGGTCTACACACACATCCACTCACTCACCCGTACAGTCACTCATACTTACGGTCACTCAGTACAGGACTATCATATGCACTCAAACTCCTATATAGACACTCAAACACCGCCACTCATCCATAGAGGTACTCACACACCTAGTCAGTCATGCAAATAATTAAACACACTGCCATTTACTCACCTATACAGTTATACACACACCAGCTCACTTACTCATACAAATACTAGCACATTCTTACGCTCTTATACAATCACTGATACAAGCACACACTCATCCATACAGTCACTCTCACAATCACACACTCTCGCTTATAGCTATTTATATACTCCAACACACATATATACTGCCTTTCACATATGTAGTTACTCACACATGTACCACTGGGACATACATTCACTCACTAACACACTCTTACACACACTTACCCACCCATACAGTCTATCACAGATGCACTCTTGAAACCATCCACCCAGTGAATCACCCACTCACACATCTATGCACAGAGTCGCACACACCCCACCCACACAAACACTCAGGCACCCATACAGATACTCAGACAACCAATCAATAACTCATATAGACACTCATGTAGCTATTCACAAACCCATGCAGCCACTTACACAGCAACAGACAGACGGATACAGACATTCACCCAGTTTAGTCACTAACCCATGCATTCAGTAAGATACGTTTAATCACTCACTTATAGAGTTAGTCACGCACCTACTAAATCATCCATACAGACACTTATACACCCACTCATTCTTCAATACGCCTTTCCCTATATATATTAAAAATATTTAAACTTTACAGAAACACACAGTCACTGGATGATGTCATCATTGATGTCATTTGAGATGTCATCAGTGATGTCATCAGTGATGTCACTGACCATGTCATGAGTGATGTAATATATGACGTCATCAGCAGTGCATTGCGGGCGCAAGTTATAGTTAGCTGAACTAACTATAACGGGGGAATTTCACGGGTTTTGTACGAGTGCAATGTCCAACTAACTATAACTGTCCCTAAAACCTATGGTTTTTTTCAGTGAATATATATATATATATATATATATATATATATATATATATATATATATATATATATATGTTTTGGGTTTTTAATTAGTATACGTTATACTTTTTAAATTGTTATATCACCTTAGAAGCTGGATGTTGGGTTTGTAGGGGAACAGGGCGGAGAATAATTTATATTCTATCTATCTATCTATCTATCTATCTATCTATCTATCTATCTATCTATCTATCTGTCTATCTATCTATCTACCTATCTATCTATCGCCCTAAGTTGGCAGGGTATGCCCAGACATGGGTCCCTTGCTCACTTTGCCACTGGATTCAAGCTAGCCTGGCTGATGAGGGCTGTTAGCCCGAAACCGGTCCCAGGATGCTTGTTTCCGGTCTAGGGAAGACATGGCTTGGCAGAGAGAGCGTGGCAGATTGATCCCCGGTGTCTATGTCCAGGTAAGGAGAAGGTGGGATGGGAAATGGAGGAGGCCCAGGGGTTGACTCGGGCCAAGGCCTAGCGCCTGTGGGTGGTGCACACCGTGCCCTGAACAATCCCTGCACTGCGGCGGACCTACATCGTCAAGGGCACCACACAAGACTGGTGGGGGACTCCACTAACTGGCTCTAGTTGCTTATATCGGTCATTGGTGGTGGCAGGTTCCAGGGGCACGGGGTCATTCAGGCACTGGCCCTTGGGCACGCTGCCTGATCTGCCCTCACTCACTGGGGGACTGGGGAACATAGAATCTGGTTGCCACTGTTAGCTCGGAGGAGGCTACTGGGGTGGTGCTGCCTTTCCTCGCTCCCTGGTAGTGAGATCTTGGCTGTACAGGAGATTTCCAACAGTGCCGCCCGATCGAAGATTCCTGGCTAGCATACACCACACTGGAGGAGAGGGGCCGGCTGGCTACATTGCAATGCATCACATGTCATACATAGTACCTGGGCATCTGGCGCAACGATATCCTGCCTGCAGACGGGGGCGGCGTTGACATTTGGCCGCTCCTCTGTGTCGGTGAACCAAGCGGCTGCGGTTCGCTGTCCCGCAGGACAGGTGACAGAGGACACCCTGGACTCCAAACTAGACCCTGTACTCGCTGCGGGTACCTCCCTCAAACAAATGCGCACCTCCTTTGAGGGCAACATAGACAAAATCACAGTCGCCTTCACCGTGGAGCGTGCAGATCATCACAAGCTTACTTACAAGGTACACGACATTGAGCAAGAACTGGCCAAAGCCCCCCGATTACCTTGAGCGCAGCGTTGGAGGTGCAGCAGCTAATGGCACGTGTAAAGTCACTGGAAAGAACAGCGGAGGATGCGGAGGGCTGCTCCCAGCATAACAACGTGAGGGTGTTGGGTCTGCCCGAGGGAGCAGAAGGGGCTGATGCAGTGGCATATACTGAGATATGGTTGCGCTTTCCGGTTTCGGTGAGGCGGGGTAGGTGTATCGGTACACTTCCTAAAGAGGATTGGACACCGCGATTTTGGTGTCTAGATTTCAAGCCGAACACCGATTGGAGTGACACTCTCCTTACAGATAGGTCACCACTTGAATCTGCGGGACATTGAGCTCGCATTCATGATACTTGGTAGGTAGGAATTTTACCAACCACTTCGTGTAGATAGTGCACCCACTAGGTCCTGAAGAAATGCCACGGATCACATCCGACCATTGTGCATGAAACATGTCGACCATGAGAGTAGAGCCTAGCTCCACTGGACCATAAAGTCAGAGATCGGCCACTCTAAATTGCTTTTAAGAAGGTGGATAGCCAGCCTGAATAAAAGTCTTATTTGGACTATCCAACCTTTTTTAATACCACTCACTTTCACCACATCTACACCATCTAGACCCCTCACACCCACAGCACCATACGGCAAGGAACAAAAGATCTCCGCTAAAGAGCCCCTTTACGGGTGCCCGTCGGGTATTGCAGCACCGACCCGACGAGGAGCAGGTCCATATGATGAAGCATGACACCTAGCTTGCTGGGTGTGTGAGGACTCTAGTTCCGACAAGGAGGATCCCCCACCTCCCACCTCTTATTTGTTTTATCCGCCTTGAGGAACTGCATACCTATTGTGACTAGTGCGTGACCTACTGCCAGCAGGCGCATTCTCCCCATTCTTTGTTGTGGAGCGGGCATATCGAGTGCCGGCGAGCCGTCCGCTGCCGGGGACAGGTCTTAGACCCTTTCTCTTCCGCCTCCTACAGGGATTGTGACACTGTCCTGATGGAGGTACGCAAGCTGGGGGAGGTGAAAGTGGATAACACCACAGTTATTCTCTTCCCTGACTATGCCACGGGTGCAGAGGCAGAGGGGCTCCTCTCTAGTGATTAAGCGATGCCTCTGAGAGTTGGGCATCAAATACTCCCTCTTCTACCCGTAAAGCCTGCGAGTGATCTCAGATGTTGACACACAAATCATTGATGCCGCTGAACAGGTGTGGACCTGGCTGCAATCTACTGGTCGCCAGGTGCTGCGGACAGGGAGTGAAGGGTCTGCACAACAAGCTGTCATTCATGGAGCCAGTCATACTGGGAGGTGTAGGAGGAGCAGGCGTACCCCACCACAACTACAAGCCAGCCCCAATCTGCAGCAGGTTTTACAAGAGAGGTGGAAGGCGCTGCATGCGGCGACGGCGATGCGCAATCGCACTCAGAGACAGGATCCCGACACTTCCCCTGAATGCTCCCCCAGTGACGTGGGCTCCTCTGCGACGGGGTCATATGGTGCGGAGTCAGTGCAGCCCCCGGATGTGACTCCGCAGACGGCCGATAACCTAATTGAATGTTGACTGGTTGTGCGTCTCTCCATCTTCCACAGTTACAGACAGCTCCGGAGAGTCTCTGGCTTTCTACGGTTCCTGGTCTCCAGCTTCCTGTTGCTGTAGTTCCGGTCTACGGAGGTCAGTACTTAGAGGGGATCAGGTCCAGTCATCACCCAAAGGGAATGGAGCAGTTGTTCACGTGAGCGATGCATGTCAGGGGTGGTGGCGTCCTTGGTGCTCCGAGGTGCAATGACAGGAGGTCCACAGCGTCGTTGACCTTGCCAAGGATGAATTGTGGGAGTTCTTCTATAATCCAAGAGCCTCATTTATGAGGCCCTAGCGGCACTCTTGCAATGCTGTAACGTCACATGTTTGACGTTCCGGTGGCGCAATGTGCCACATGATGTTTACAAGACCACGTAAAGCCACTTTACGTGGCTTTTCATGGCCTTGTAAATATGTGCCCCTTTCATGCATTAAACAGTGTGAAAGGGGCATTCAATGGGTGTTGCTGTGGGTGTTCGCACGCTAAACCAATGGAATCTGAAGCATTACCAGGTTTACGATAAACCTTCTGAATGCGTCAGAATCTAACACCACCCCAAAGGTGGCGTTTGGGAGGTGCTATGAGGATAAATGTTGTCATTTCTCCTCTTTTTTCCGTTTTCTATGTGCGCAGCATTCTGCAGCACACAGAGAAAGAGGAAATACCTGGGATTGATAGGTTTTGTGCAGGTAGGTGTCCCTTCCTGCACAACATCAATCAACTCCGCAACACAGTCACCCTTGCACCACGGCGCAAAGGTGCCTACGTTGGCGCATGGCAGCCATTGTGCGCCAACGTAGGGGAAAAAGACAGGGGGGTTGTTCATGAACCCCTTGCGACAGTTTAACGCCGCTGGTGCATCATTTTCTTGACGTACTTGCAACGGGAAGTTTGCACCACGTTGCGCCGTATTTACAAAGTGATGCATCTAGGCATATGCGTGAACTTGTAAAGCCCTGCGCCACCTTCGACCTGCATCAGGTATGATGTGTGCAGGGTGGGCATCCCCACGCAACAAAGCCTCGTAGGAGTGGCACAGTGAAATCTATCAGATTTCACTGCGACTATTCTAGGACGCCACTGAGTCAAAACCTTACGCCTGCCTCATGGCAGGCGTAAGGGTGACACAGTGCCATAGGGATAGGCTTGCCGCATGCATTGCTGGAGTTGCGTCATGCTTGCGATACAACTGCAGCAGTGCATGACTTTAGTGCTGACAGATACATCAGGATTCCAGATGTATCTGTCATTGATTGCGACATGGAGCGCCGTGCAGTAAATATGGCACATCCATGGTGTCGCAAGGAGGGTGCAGCGAAAAGTGTCCAATCGCTGCTTTATCGCAACGATGTGACACTTTTCAAGAATGGGGCCCAGGAATGTGCCCTATCTTATTGATAGGGTGCATTCCTGACCTTTGGTTTTGGCGCAGGGCAGCTCAGCAATATTCCTTGCAGCGCTGTCCAGCACCCAAACATCTTATATGTGGCCCCAAGTGTTTGCACCAATTTTAAGACCAGGTAATTTCTGGTCTTAAAAAACTGCCTCTAATTGAACTTAGCAGCAGTTTTTTTGATTTTGCGACATACAAGGAAATCATTGTAAATATTGCGTTGTGTGTTTTGCAGGAGTTTTTACGCGGGAACACCTACCTTGCATCTCATTTACGGTAAGTCATGCTGACAGAAGTGCCGATGTGAAACATTTATGTGTACGCTAGAAAATTGCCGTTAACTGGAGGTAGCGGCAACTTGTAAGTACGGCAATAAAAAAAAGCTGCCGTAACGTCGAAAAATGTATGCTACGGCGGCGTTAAGTTTTTGTAAATATGCCCCAGAATGTAGTATTTGCTCATAAGTAGAGGGGCAAGGATGACATGCATATACTGTCATGGGCGCCATTTTGCAATGATTAGACAGAGTGTAGAAGGTATGTAAATCACATATTATGTGTATCCAATCTGAGAAGATTAGTGAAAATTCGTCCAAATAAATAACAGCGAATGCACAAATATATGCCTACAAAAAATACACTTCGATAAACAAGCCCTCAACACCATATAATTTGAACAACCTTGTACCATCGGGTGTGCAATTCCATGAGTGTGGGACGGCATGAGTCAACTCTGGAAGTTTAAAAGCACGGTCCCCATAGTTAGTCATAATGCGCACAAAGAATGCAATATTCACTGAAGAGTAGAAAAACCAAAGTCTGCCCAGACAGGGAGAAAGTGCTCAAAGAAATTAGTTCCATCATGGACGAGTTACAAAGCAGTGGGGAATAAGAGCATATAGACACATCTTTTGAAGAAATGGAAGTGAGGCTGGACAAGTTTGGGCGAAGTAATAAAGAAATAAGAAATAAAGATGAGCAAACAATGCAAGTTCCACAGGGACTGTGAGTACTAAGAGAAAGGACGTATTCTCACTTTCAACCGCAGATATGATGAAACATGGTCAGCATAGTTTCCCTTGTACTTTGAGTAAACACTACATTTAGGGGCCGATTATGATGTCGGTCGGAAAACCTCCGATCGCAGGTCAGAGGCTTTCTTACTGACATCTCTGCTTACAATTCTGACCGCCTAATAACAATGTAGGCAGTCAGAATTGTAACTGGCCGGTCATTCCTGCTGGATTCTGACGGGCTCAAGGAGCCCGTCGGCCAGTCGGAGGCCCCAATGTAAGGACAGCGTTTCTGCCGTAAGGGTTAGGATGTCGATTTCTGACAGGCTTTCCATGTCGGGCTTCAGACATGGAAAGCCTGTCGGGAAGTTACTTTGGGGGCCCCTAGCAGGGCCCCCTTGCAAAAGCGGCCTCCGGTTGGAGGCCTGGGGGGCACATATGGTGCCCCCCTGTCAATCCCTCCACTGAGTGGCAGGCACTGTGTGGTGCCTGCCACGCAGTGCAGGGGTTAACAAAAACTCCCATTTCTCTATGAGAGCTTGTGCTGCGGCCTGTTTACAGTCGCTGCAAAGCTCCCATAGAGAAATGGGAGTATGCAACCGTACCATGTGCGGTCACAATGTAATAGCGGTGTCAGGACCGCTGACCGGAGGTCGGTCGGTCCCGAGACCGCAACGGTGTCGGGCGACATCGTAATGAGGCCCTTAGTTGTGCATCATGACGAACAATGGGGACATGTTTCTTTACATCCAGGTTTACACATGTATTCCTACTTCCTTGGAATTACACACCAGAGGACACATGGGTGTACAATTTGGATGTTGTTGATGGTTGGATTATCAGATTATATTGTGTGTGGTTACATGTTGTGGCATTTGCTATTATTTATTTTGTTGAATTTTCCCCTCTTTTCTTAGATCCGAATCTCATTGAATCATTGAATTACATGCCTCCAATTTTCTGTTTAATTGTTACAAGATGGCACACATTTACACTGTATGCATGCCTTCCTTTTCTGCCTTATTTTATTTTCATTATGGGCACAAGAGTATACGAGGTGGGGATTTTGTCACTGTGTATCTTGTGATCAGTGGCAGCTGGTGAGGTTTGTGAGTGGTGAGGCAGAGCTTGGTCGGGGGGGGGGGCTGGGTGGATGGGACTCCTGGCACCAAAGGTCCTGGAAACTCTGCCCCAGGACCCACCATGGCCCTGCCTTCACCTCTACAGTAAGCTCCAGACTCCTCAATAGACACCCCTGATGCGAGTCCCCACAATCCCACATCAGGTTGTTTGCTGAAATTCTAGCTTCTACAGGATCCTTTGTATATCCAGTGGGGGGCACTGCCTGTGGCAGGGGTGCCGCCTCTGTGGCAGAGCTCGGGTCTGTCTTCTCACACGCAGCCGGGTGTCATTTATGACATGTTACAGTTCTTAATTTGAGGTGTGGTGCAGCGGCCAGGGCAGCTGACTTCGGAGCACACGGTTCGATCCCCGGCTCCGGCGGCAACTCAGCTCAGCACCATGTGACTCTGGGCAATAGCTCACTTAATTTCCACGACGGCCCCCAGCGCCTTGAGACCCGTAAGGGTGAGTAGCTCGCGCTTTACAAATACGGATTTACATTTACATTTAAATGAAATTCTGGTGCCCAAAGCTGTGCTCTGAAACATGCTTCCGGTACAACTAAATGTAGTCATAAATCCACCTCAGACCTCTTTAACCCACTACCAGATACTCCATGCCTCTTCAGCTCACTCTTGCCGAGTCCTGCCCTCCCCCTTTGTGATGGTGTTCACGTCTTTCTCTTCCTCCATCTTCCCCCTTGTGCGTTTTTTCTTCTCTTGCTCTCTAGGAAATGCCTGATGAAGAAAAATAATTGCTGGTCCCCAAAAACGAATGCCTGTGGGCCCCACTGGCAACCACATGCTCATTAGGCACTAGACATAGAATTTAAGACTCAATGTGGCCTGCCTGTTCTAGGCCTCAGGGCACCTACCTGATCTCTAACTTTACCCTCAGACCCTCCTTGCAACCACTACTGTCCTGCACCATAGGCCCCCTGAAATGAACGTACTCGTGTTGCCCCCTGCCATTCCTGATGGAGGCTCTGTCTGAAGTTAATATCTTACTGTACTACTTCTAGGACACCACACACTCAGTCACCATCCTCGCCTCATTCTAAGTTTACACAGCAGGTTAAAAGCAGCCTCCTTTTTTCTGTGTGATCTGTCTATTGAAAATAGACACCTTCTTCCGTTATCCAGTACCAGCAGCCCTCCAGCTGCACACTGTACCCCACATGTGAACTGCAAATCTAGATACACCGCTCCAACCGAGCCCCCCAAGACTGGACACACTGATCCAGCCCATGTCCCTCAAGACTGGACACACAGCCCGGCACAATGCACATACAATTTAAACACAGACTTACGGTACACAACCTAGTGATGAGAACACGAAAAAATATATTTTAATTTCCAAAAAGTCAATAGGAAATAGCTATGATGACATTTGCAGCAAGATATTGCAACAAAGCATTAATGGCCACGTAGCACTTAAGAAATTATAGTGTCTTAAAAAAGTACTCCTGATGTGCGAACTGGAAATCAGCTCAACATATCTGAGAGGCATGCCCCTTTAGAATACTGCAGCTGTCCTTGGGAAATTGCAATATCTTTGTTGATTAAATTATGCCTCTGTTGCTAGCGCCTACGTGCAGAGGAGCTAGAAATGTACAGTTGCACAGTAAGATCATAAAGGCCTATTGTACAGGAATGAAAGAGTGCCTGTTCTACTCTATGGCTGTTGTTTTGATAACAGTCCCTGTGAGAGTTGCTCACTGAGGAACGTCCCATCTCAAAAGAGAGCTGTCTTTTCGGCCTGAAGGCATGAGACTTACTGTTTGAGGATCAGATAATACTTTTTTCTAAGTCCACCCCCCCTTATCGACGCCTGTAGCCAGTCACACATTGAGGGAATTTCCATTGTCGGCTAAGCCATGCTGTCCTTTACCGGCTGCTGTGTCTGGGAGAGCCATTTTACTACATGTACCAGGGGTCTGTGAGTCCAATAGAATCACGTCATAATGCTGTTTATTTATTCCACAGTGAGGTCAAAGTGCTGGAGTTACACTGCCTGAAAGATCACGTCTCCATTGGCCAGTGTTAGCTTGATTTGCGGGTGAAATACTGCGACCAAGGCTGCTGTTCTGCAGGTTTTCAAAGGGAACATTTACTTTCTAAAGCACACTGCTGAGGATTTGATATGCTTTTCCTCCATGCTACATGAAGTGAAGTTGTTTGGTAGCACCATACAGCATGCTTCTTGAATTCACCACGTCACACTGCCATGCTACGTACAGGCCGAAATGTGTCTGTGATTCTCAAAGACTTTGAGAGATGATACTCTTTGTCGGGACTGGGGGGGAGATTTACTAAACTTTTGCGCCGTGTTAGCGTCACAAAAGTGACGCAAAATTTGTTTTTTTGTAATTTACTTTCCAGCGCTAAACTTGTTTAACGCTGGAAATAATGTAAAAGTAATGCGAAGCAGCGTATTGCGCTGCTTCGCGTTACTTTGCGCCATGGGGGCGTACCAAGGGTGGTGCATGGGCGTTCCCATGCAACCACCCAATGTTTCTCACGCTAAACCCAATTTACTAAAAACAGTAGATTGGGTTTAGCATGAGAAAACTACGCCCTTTTCAACTAGGCTTTGCATGCGTGCTGCACGCATAGAAAGTGGGAAAAGCTTTCCCTTGTGTCGAGCATAGTATTTTGTACAGGAAGGGTACCCTTCCTGTACAAAACCTATGCTGGACTCATGCACACACCCTAGCGCTGCGGCGCTAAGGTGTGTGCATGGCGCACGGCAGCTGTAATCAGCGCCGGCGCAAGGGAAAGGGGAGGAGAGAGCCATATCTCTGAAGATATGGCTCTCACCTGCTCCCTCACTGTCGCGCAAGGCAGCGCAGCCTCGCGGGGGGCTGCGCTGCGTTGCGCAACTTTTTTGTAAATCTCCCCCTGGGTGTTTTAGGAAGTGCTTACAATCTAATTCGAACTGAAGGGCTTTCCACTGCAAAAATGTGTTGAGGCATTGGTTGACTATTATTGAAATGTAAACAAGACTGTTTTACGATTATATATTAAGCCTGTGATTTTTTAAAGCATGCACATTGCTCATGTGCCATCGCCACATGTTTCAGGGTGCCACCTTTGTAAGTGTGTGCGAGCATAGGTGCCTCTTGTGACGACAGAGTCCAGCTAAGGATGGACTTGCTTTCATCGCCATGCCACAAGTTTCTGTCTCCTTGCATTTTGATATAACTCTGCCATGATGATGGGAGGGGCTGTAGCCCGCACACATTCCCCCTTAGTCGCATCCAAGCATCCAGAACATTACAATCCCTTTGCCTACTCGTTATCTTCTTGTTGCAGTAAGTCCAGAACAGGGCTGCCCAACGTAGGTACAGGAGGGCCAAATATATGTCAAATGTTACCACTGGCAATATGGATAAATTATATTGAGATTAATTGCATGTACATATATTTTATGTGGTTATCCTGAAACTCTGGCAGGGCTCAAGCCCTCCATGGCCTCCCATGATTGAGGACAAGTACTGCTGAATCCCTAATTCTTCCGAAGCTCCTGTCCAGCTGGCCAACGTGAAGAGATTAATGGGCAGCAAGGCATTGATATCACCACCCAAAAAAAGAGAGCCAAGCAAGATAAGCAAAGCAGTGATCCAGTGAGCCCTGACAAAAACTTGGGAAGACAATCGGCACAAGACTCTGAGGCAGCCGGGCCACTGCAAGATGGTGCCTGCTGAATCATGGCGCCGGTTCTAAAAGCAGAGATGGAGTATGGTGACAGGGCAAACTGGCACTCACTGAGTTGTGTTTTAAGGAGTGATATTGATTTGCTTGAAAACTGCTGGGTCATCTGCAACTTAAGAGCTGGTTATTATCCCAGCAGTGCAAATTTAGCCGTCACTATTTCACATAATTAACCTCGATAACTGTCTTCAACAACATATTGGCAGCCAGCCAGGACCAGCTGCAACATTTTTTTTCCTTTACTTACCAATGCCTGGTGCACTGCACTCACACGATTGGGAGCTATAGGGAAAGTCAGGACTGAAGGGGACCTAAAGGGCACAGAGACATGCACCTTCAGTGGGCACCACCTTGTCTGCTCCTGGCTGCCAGTGAAGCCACACACACTAGAGCTCAAATGGTGTCCACAGTCCTGCAGCGTGGCAACAAGCAGACACCTCGAGTCTGCGCAATGTGTCTTCAAATGTCTTGAGGACAAACTGCGCAGGCTCAATTTCTCGGTTTCCCGCATGCAACTAACCACAACCTTTCCCAACTCGTCACTGGTCCCCACCCCCCTGTGACAAGTTGGGAAAGGGTGGCGTGACCATGCTGTCCTCTCCCTGATTGACGTAAAGCCCAAGCGCACCGGGTCTACAGTTTAGAACACCCGGGGCTAATTTCGCCTACACGTCATCAGGGGTGGAGACTGGTCTTCAATACTATGGGCCCGATTCCGATCTCGCTGGGAAAGCCCTACGGCCGACTGGCGCCCGTAGAGCTTTCCGTGCGACTCGGGCTCCTGGGCTCCGAGCGACAGAGTACGATGCGCTGCAGCGCTGACGGACTCGGGTCGCTGGGAGCACCATTGAAGTCAATGGGAGCCTGGTGTACATTGCGTACATAGGCTCCAATAGACCAAAAACGCACGTCTCGGACAAGGGTGCCCCCTGTCGTGGGGACGCATCGGTCCCACCCGCACCGTGCAGGCATGTGTAGGGGCGACCCTTGGGACCCCCCCAGTGATCGAGTCGTATGGCTGCGGGTGAAGGGGGGTCCGCTACGGACCCCCGAAGTCCGCTTCCCGGTGCACTCACACGATTGGGAGCTATAGGGAAAGTCAGGACTGAAGGGGACCTAAAGGGCACAGAGACATGCACCTTCAGTGGGCACCACCTTGTCTGCTCCTGGCTGCCAGTGAAGCCACACACACTAGAGCTCAAATGGTGTCCACAGTTCTGCAGCGAGGCGACAAGCAGACACCTCGAGTCTGCGCAATGTGTCTTCAAATGTCTTGAGGACAAACTGCGCAGGCTCAATTTCTCGGCTTCCCGCATGCAACTAACCACAACCTTTCCCAACTCGTCACTGGTCCCCACCCCCCTGTGACAAGTTGGGAAAGGGTGGGGTGACCATTCTGTCCTCTCCCTGATTGACGTAAAGCCCAAGCGCACCGGGGCTACAGTTTAGAACACCCGGGGCTAATTTTGCCTACACGTCATCAGGGGTGGAGACTGGTCTTCAATACTAAGGGCCCGATTCCGATCTCGCTGAGAAAGCCCTACGGCCGACTGGCGCCCGTAGAGCTTTCCATGCGACTTGGGCTCCTGGGCTCCGAGCGACAGAGTACGATGCGCTGCAGCGCTGACGGACTCGGGTCGCTGGGAGCACCATTGAAGTCAATGGGAGCCTGGTGTACGTTGCGTACATAGGCTCCAATAGACCAAAAACGCACGTCTCGGACAAGGGTGCCCCCTGTCGCGGGGACGCATCGATCCCGCCCGCACCGTGCAGGCATGTGTAGGGGCGACCCTTGGGACCCCTCCAGTGATCGATTCGTATGGCTGCGGGTGAAGGGGGGTCCGCTACGGACCCCCGAAGTCCACCTCCCAGAGCTTTTTCGAGTCGGTGGCTCCGACTCGATCCGGCTGCTCAACGCGCGCATCGTACTTGGTCACTCGGAAATCGGACCTATTGCGCGGTGTGCGTCGATGAAGTCGGAGTCGTCCGGACGGCGTCGCTGATGGGTATGAGTCGGTCGGAGCGCGAGGCTATCCTCGCATCGTACTTGCTCGCTCGTACACCGGTACGAGTCGTCCGGAAACTGGGGCTACGAATCGGACTCGCTCGCTACGGATCCCATTCGGTGCCCTTCCCAGCGAGATCGGAATCGGGCCCTAAGTCTTTGCCAAACTGATGACCTCACAGGCCTCAGAGCTGAGAGATCTTTAGCCCGGCAAACACTATGGACTTCGGGCATGTCTGTTGTAGTGTGTCATGACGAGTCATCATCACAGCAAAAACAAGCAGGGTGAGTGCCAGTATGCACAGCCCTGGCCCCAAGCAAGAGATGTGTGCGTACATGTTTTTTTTTTAAGAACAAGCAAATTTAAAGACTTTCCTTTCATTTAGCAAATGGCCTTCGCTGAGGGGCAAATTATCAGTTTCATGTTTTATTTATTTAATTTTTTTATGTTTAAAATTTTGTAAATTTTTATCTTTAGTTGTGTTTTTTAATATTTGTATATTTTGTAAATAAATTTGTATTTGTTTTACGTTTTTTTTACATTTTGTAGGTGTTTTGTTTTTTATTATCATTTTATGATATATAGTCATTTTGGAAAATGTTATTTTTTACTAATAATTTTATAAAATGATATTTTGTTTGTTTAAGTTTTTTATATGTTTTCTATTTTGTGTTTAAGTTGGAGTGGTTCTAGCATGCTTGTGTTTTTTAAATAATGTCATTGTCTCTAATGTGGTCTTGTTTTGAGCGGTAATATAAAAATGTAATTTTAAAAATTGAACACTTTTCTTAATGTAAGTAAGCTTGGAATGGGAATATTAAACTTTGCTTCCCCAAAGTCCAATTCTTTCCTCAATGTGGCTGAGTTTTGAGTGGGAATAATAATTTTGACGTCCCCAAAGTTTGACATTTTTCCCAATGTGGCTAAGTTTGGAGTGAGAATAGAAAACGTGACCTCCCCAAAGTCCTATACTTTCACCATTTTGGCTGAATTTGGTATGGTAATGGTAAATCTGACCTCCCCAAAGTCCAACACTTTCCCCAATGTGGTTAAGTTTGGAGTGGAACTATTACATTTGTGCTTCATAAAGTCCAGCACTTTCCCCAAGTGGCTCAGTTTGGAGAGGGGAAAAGTAAATCTGACCTCTCCAAAGTCCAACACTTTCCTCAATGTTGCTGAGTTTGGAGTGGGAATAGTAAAACTGATCTGTCCATAGTCCTAAACTTTCCCCAATGTGACTAAGGGGCCGATTAGGATGGCGGGCGGATGTCCACCGCCGTTCCGGCGGTGGAGCCCGCTGGACCTGCGGTGGACATCCGCCCGCGATCGCAAGCCAGAAAACCGCAGGTCAGATTAGGATGGCGGTGGTGACCGCGGCGGTGGGAATCTCCGACCGCCGCTTCTCCGCCGGTTGCCATCCGCACTCCTGCCTTGCAGACGGAGAAGGACCGGGATAATGGTGCCGGTGCCGATCTGGCTCCGCCGGCACGATTATGATGCCGGCGGTAGCGTGCCTTTCCTCAGCGGTCAAACCGCCATGGAAAGGCAGGCGGAGAATGTCTTCCGGCGGCCCGTTGCGGGCCCCCAATGTGTTGGGGTGGGGGGGGCACTGGGGGAACCCATGGTCCCCCCTACATTTCCCTGTAAAAGGGGCAGGCACTGTGCAGTGCCTGCCACGCAGTGCAGGGAAATGCAGGACATGCTCCTTTGGACATCGCGGCGGTGCTGCGTGCAGCAGCTACCGCCGCAATGTTAAAGCCCGTGATCCGACCGCCGCAGTCGGATTCCGAGCAAGGACCATCGTAATGCGACCGGCGGTTATGTCGCGGGCCTTGCGGGCGGTCTTTTCCCGCTACCATGGCGGTCGGGGAGGTTTTCCGACCGCCATCCTAATGACCCCCTAAGTTTGGAGTGGGACCTTTTATTGTGATCTCACCACAGTCCAACACTTTCCCCAATGTGGCTAAGTTTGGGGTGGGAATATTCATTGTGATCTCACCAAAGTCCAACACTTTCCCCAGGATGGCTAAGTTTGGAGTGGGAATATTAAATTTGACATTCCAAAAGTCCAACACTTTCTCCATTGCGGCTAAGAATGGAGTGGGAATTTTAATTGTGACCTCCCCAAAGTCCAACATGTTCCCTAATGTGGTTGCATTTGGAGTGGGAGTAATAGATCTGATGTACCGAAAGTCCTTCACTTTCTGCAATGTGGCTGTGTTTGGGGTAGCAATATTAAATCTGTCTTTCCCAAAGTACAACGCTTTCCCCAAAGGGGCTAAGTGTACAGTGAGAATATTAAATATGACCTCCCCAATGTCCAACACTTTCCTTAAGGTGTCTGGGTTTGGAATTGGAATCATACAAGTGAGGTTATGTAAGTTTTACCTTTCTTGGCTATTTTTAATATGTATGCATATTTTTTATATAACGCATTTTATATATAGTTAATCTATTACTTAAACATGTATATTTTTACAAGACTTATTTATATGCATTTTTCACATATATAGTTTGATATGGACAATTATTTCTTTACATTTTTTAATTAATCACACCATTTATTGAAACATTTTTATTTCTCGAACATTACGTTTTGTTTTTAGTCAAAGAAAAATAAAATTTTAGACATAATCATTTTGCATTTGACATCTACTTTTTCACATTATTATCCTATGCATTTTTACATGTTTTACAGTAATTTATAACATTTAATTAACTTTTTTCTTATACATTTTTATATATTGAAAGACACTGTAAAGGTTTATTCTTTTTAGTATATTTTTATATATATATATAAATCTATATATCTATATCTATATATATATATGGTCCAGTAGAAGGCTGTGAGCCAAAACGCGTAGACCGTTCGATCTTATTTGCACGATGGTGCGATTAATAAATAATTGAAAAGAAGTACCTTCCGTTTGTGGTGCCGTGAGATTTTTCGCCGTGAGGAAGAGCGAAAATTGCGGAGTACATCTATATATACATATATATATACATATATATATATATATATTAAATTAACATCATGTGAACAGCATTTGAACAACAAACATGCAACTTTTTTCATGTTTAATAATGTTTTATACACAGTTCTTAGAAATTAATATTTATGTTTTTTATTGTTTGCTATGGGATTTTGGCCTTTTTTGTATGTCCATTTTTCTGCTATTTTTTTGGATTGTTCATGAGCTTTGGGCCTCATTATGATGGCGGTTGGACTTTTATCCGACTGCCATCATATCGTGAATGGGACCTCCTTCCAGGTGGTCGCAAAGTGTATTTTTTGTATTGCAGCGTGTGCTGCATGCTGCAGCATGCAAAGCATTACAAAAAATACACATTTTGCATATCTCTGCACTATGTGGCAGGCACCATGCGGTGCCTGCCACATGGTGCAGGGATATGTAGGGGGGCACCTATGGTGCTCCCCAGGTCCCATATCTGTGGGCCAGGGGGGAAGGGGGGCCCGCTACGGGCCCCCAATGTCCCTCTCTGCCTGCATTTTCATAGCGATACCAAAGGGGATGATGGACGGAGCGCTTGAGCAAATCATACACTCACCCCCAGTCAACTGATCTGGGTTTAATCCATCATCATTCTTTAGCTCACTCCACCACCCCAGTTCAGACATGGCCATATGCAAATCAGTCTGACCCTGTGCCTCATGGGAACAGTCCAGCCCGAACTGCCAAGCCATGTCTTCCCTGGACCGGAAACAAGCATCCTGGGACCGGTTTCTGGCTAATCAGCCGTCATCAGCCAGGCTAGCTTGAATCCAGTGGCAAAGTGAGCAAGGGACCCACGTCTGGGCATACCCTGCCCACTTAGGGCGAACAAAGCGATACCAAAGGGGATGATGGACGGAGCGCTTGAGCAAATCAAACACTCACCCCCAGTCAACTGATCTGGGTTTAATCCATCATCATTCTTTAGCTCACTCCACCACCCCAGTTCAGACATGGCCATATGCAAATCAGTCTGACCCTGTGCCTCATGGGAACAGTCCAGCCCGAACTGCCAAGCCATGTCTTCCCTGGACCGGAAACAAGCATCCTGGGACCGGTTTCTGGCTAATCAGCCGTCATCAGCCAGGCTAGCTTGAATCCAGTGGCAAAGTGAGCAAGGGACCCACGTCTGGGCATACCCTGCCAACTTAGGGCGAACAAAGCGATACCAAAGGGGATGATGGACGGAGCGCTTGAGCAAATCAAACACTCACCCCCAGTTTTCATGGCGGGTTAAACGCCATGAAACGGCCAGCGGGAATGGACATTGTAATCCCTACAGCGGTGCCTGGCAGGCACCGCCACCATTGTAGGGATTGCAGTTCCCTCCGACGCCAACCATCTGACTGCCATCAAAATGCAGCGGGCGGTGAGGCAGGGTCTGATGGCAGTGGGACCGCCAACGGCGGGCTGACGGTGGCGCTCCCAACGCCATCGTAAAGAGGCCCTTTGTTTCCCATTCCTGTTCTCTGGTTCATGAAAGCGTAATTTAAAGTTAATTTTGATGAATTTCATGGTGGGTGGGGGGATTTGTGAGAGTTAGTTAAAATAGTATGTCTTAGTTAATGTGGCTTAACCACGTTGTTTGTTAATGTTTTTTGCTTTACCTATTGTAGGGCAGGTAATTTAACCAAATTTTTTTTATTCTTTTTCCTTGATTTTTCTGGAACGTCTTTCATTTTTTATATATTTGTCAGGTTTTGGATGGATTCCCTGCATTTATGGAGTCATACTGGATTATTTACGTTACTATGGTTTATTTTTGCATTTTTTGGCACTTTTTGGTGGATACATTTTTTATTTATTTTTTATGGATTCTACTTTATAATGACTTCAGCAATGAAGCATCTACGTTTATTTTATCTATTTATTATTATTGGGTGGGAAATTTTTATTTGTTGCTGGTGTTTACGTTGTGTTATTATTTATTGCTGTGTTTTTTAAATTATGAATGTATATGTGTGTGATATATTGCAAAATATTTCTTTTGTGTGCAAATTACGGATTTTTAGGTTTTTATATTTATTTATATTATTTAAATGCTATAATATTATAATATTAGGACAGGTACAGTTTTCCTTATTTTTCATAAATTAAAGATTTATACTTAAAGTTTGTTTTAATATTATTTATAAATAAATAGTTATAAATTATGTGCATTTGGTTATTTGTTTGTTTAAGGTAGGTTAGATTTGCGTTTCAGTTTATTGTAGTATTTCAAAGTAGGTTTCTTGCTATGGTATCGAGATACAGTAGGCCTTGATACTTAGCAAACATTATTAGTTTATTTACTAAAATTTGATTGATTTCTTTAGTTTGCCTAGATATTTTGGGCTTGATTGGGGTGGGGTCATGGATTGGTCCATTCTAAGTTTTTGGTAGATTCGCTAGTTTTTAGTATTTCTAAAAATAGGTACAGTGTAGGGTGGCTTCTTCAAGTGTTCCCTGAAAGTTATGCCACCCTCCCACTGCATTATTGGTCTTTTCTTTTGAGACATTGTGCTGTCACACGGATTCCACCATTCAATTCAATTAGGATGTTCTAGTGTTTGGTCATTTTTGTTACAGGAACGCACGCTAGAGCTATAAGCTTTATTATTTTGTATGCAAATTCTAGGTTAGTTACATATTCTACACTCACTGTAGATTGTTTTAGGTGCCTATATGTGCTCTGGTTAAAATGATAGTAGCACTCCTGAATTGCAGTTTGAGGGTATATTTTAAGTATATTGTTATTCATTAAAGGTTCAAAATCTATGCTATTCTTATGAGGGTTATAACTGTTTGCTGTTTTATATTTGGCAATAATTTAATGTAAGGTGCACCTTTGTTATGTACAGTGGATACCCCACTGTGATGTTTGTATTTTGTTTTTCATCATGTATTGTGTGTCTTTAACTGAACGGTAAAGGGCACTTTTTAAATATGCGGTCCATCAGCCATGTTTTGCATTGTGTCAAGGTTAGTAAACTGCTCATAGCAGAAATTTTTATTCTTCTGTCATTATTGTGGCTGTCATGTAATAAGAACGTTTTTTTATGTGCTGTTAGTAGGTTTTGGGGTACATCTATCTCTTCATATCTTTTAGGTGCTCAAGTTGTATACCTAGATGTTCTTAATTTTTTGGTAATTAATCTTTTTAGGTTTTGTATGCTAGGGAGTTGGCCTATTGCCTGTTCAGGAACGTTTGGAATAATGTTTTTAGGTATTGTTTCTGTGGGCTCTTGTGAGGTGGCACTGGCTGCTTTCAGGTCCTGTCGCACATTTCTGACTTTTATTTCTGTGATATTAGGAAGTTGATTATGTTCCCTAGCATTTTCTGCAATGTAATTTTTCATGGTATCCCTGCCATAGCATGCATTTGAATAGTCTCTGGTGCATTTTCTATGAGTGTCGCTTGCCGTGCTCACTTTACTACAAGTATAACTCCTATAGCTCAGTAAAAGCTCCACTTTCTGGGATTTGAGGCATGTTGCTGTTTCTGGCATTTTACCTGTTGGCCATAGAACATAATAAATATAATTAATCATTATTATTATATTATGTGTTTTAATGTTTGTTTACATTTTATAACTTTATAGCGCTACATTTGTACTTACATTTTGTATGATTTCTCCGCTAGATACATTAGTTTTATCAGTTTTTATTTAATAAGTACTATTATTTTTATTTGTTACTTTTAGTTTAGTTTTTTAAAATATGTCTTTCTATGTTTAAAACTTTTGGCTGTAATTTAATATTTCATTGGAGTTTGTCTTTCTTGATCTGCTGGTTAGTTTTAAATACGTCTGGCTTGGTTCAGTTTATTTTTCTTACTTTGATTCCGTTTAGTGTGCATACCTGCTTTTGGAGATATAAATACATTTAATATTTTTAGGTATTCGTTCTTATATATATATATATTTTTTAAAAGGTTGCACAAAGTTTTGTTTTAATTTAACTTCCTTTGTTTGTTGAAGTGTATTGTCCTTTGTGGTGAAGATTTCTTCTGATGTTGCGTTACAATTCAGCATAGGGATGATGTCCTCCTGTAGTTGCCGTAGTTGCTTTTCAGCAAGTATTTTTGTTGTATATTTTCGGAATATGTCTCCTTACAACGCATGCGAATACATCGCATGCCATTACAGCACGGTCGTTACAACGATCGCGTTGTTACAACGCAAACCAGTACATCGCAAGTCATTACAACAACTTGCTGTACAGGGCACACTGGACTTAGGAATAGTATTATTTACTATTCCTACTCCAGTTTGTGCAACAGCAGGGAAGGTGTTGGATTGTAAATCCAAAACCAGCACGCCCCCATACAGCAAGTCATTGAAACGACTTGCGATGTAATGGTACCCGTGGTAACAAAGCGGTCGTTGTAACAACCGCGTTGTAAAGGTACCGTGTTGTGGAGACAGCATTGTAAATGCTGTTTCCCATATTTTCGTGTTCTTTATCTACTGTTTTTACTAGGAAAACTGTTTTATTTGGTAACTATTTTAAAGTTAAATTTCATTTGCTGTTTGGAGAGAATTTTAGTTTTGTTTTTCCCATAAGTGGTACATTTGGGGGCCGATTCCGATCTCGGTCGGAGGCGCACCCAATACCATTCGGTCGGGAAAAAAGCCATGCGAAAGCCTGTTTCCCGACCGATCCGTACAGCACACCCAACGAGCAAGTACGATGCGCACAACAGCAAAAAATCCGGCCGAGCCGTACTCACCCAAACCAGGTCCTGTTCTCCGACCGAGGCGAATCCGGAAACGCCGAATCGAGTCGCACGGAAGGAAAAATGCAGCCCCGTCCGGCCGGACAAGTACGATGCGCTTCCCGTACGCGCCGAACCCGTCGCTACGCACGGCACGTTAAAGCATCCGGGAGAGGCGCACATAAGCTCCGAATCGCGCCACAACACGATCCACGGCTACGAGACGAACACGGCACCGACGAGGACGACGCGGAGCGACGAGGACGAGCGAAGCGACGAGGACGACGCGAAGCAACGAGAAGGACGAATGACACGAACCAACCATGAATCCCTTCGTCCCGATCATACCAATATTCTACATCTACTACCGGAACAGGCACGGACGCGTACGGCGCAGAAGATAAGCCAGACACCAACCACAAAACACATACAACACGTACACGACACATCACACACATACACGGGGATGCTGAATATACTTACACCAGCAACAGCAGCACCATAGGGGCGGGATGCCCATCACCAATGCCACATATGCACACAGGGGCCTGAATGCGCACCACCACCCCTACCCAGGGGGGCTGGATGCCTACCACTACTACCACCCTTAGCCAGGGGGCTGGATGCCTACCACTACTACCACCCTTAGCCAGGGGGGCTGGATGCCTACCACTACTACCACCCTTAGCCAGGGGGGCTTGATGCCTACCACTACTACCACCCTTAGCCAGGGGGCAGGATGCCTACCACTACTACCACCCACACCCAGGGGGGCTGGATGCCTACCACTACTACCACCCTTAGCCAGGGGGCTGGATGCCTACCACTACTACCACCCTTAGCCAGGGGCTGGATGCCTACCACTACTACCACCCTTAGCCAGGGGGGCTGGATGCCTACCACTACTACCACCCTTAGCCAGGGGGCAGGATGCCTACCACTACTACCACCCACACCCAGGGGGGCTGGATGCCTACCACTACTACCACCCACACCCAGGGGGCTGGATGCCTACCACTACTACCACCCTTAGCCAGGGGGGCTGGATGCCTACCACTACTACCACCCTTAGCCAGGGGGGCTGGATGCCTACCACTACTACCACCCTTAGCCAGGGGGCAGGATGCCTACCACTACTACCACCCACACCCAGGGGGGCTGGATGCCTACCACTACTACCACCCTTAGCCAGGGGGCAGGATGCCTACCACTACTACCACCCTTAGCCAGGGAGGCTGGATGCCTACCACTACTACCACCCTTAGCCAGGGGGCAGGATGCCTACCACTACTACCACCCACACCCAGGGGGCTGGATGCCTACCACTACTACCACCCTTAGCCAGGGGGGCTGGATGCCTACCACTACTACCACCCTTAGCCAGGGGGGCTGGATGCCTACCACTACTACCACCCTTAGCCAGGGGGCAGGATGCCTACCACTACTACCACCCACACCCAGGGGGGGCTGGATGCCTACCACTACTACCACCCCCACTCATAGGATGGACAATGCATGACACAACAAGCACACCACAACCTAGGGAATGCAAGATAAAGACATCCCCCACCACCATGACAAGCGTGTGTAGGCTGTGTCAAATGCCTACAACACCGAACATGACTTTGAACATACAATGTGACCCCCTAGCACGTGTGCCACATATATGTGTGTGGCACCCACAATGCAAGCAGCCCATGACCATTGTGGCAATGGGGCCTAAACCCCCATCATCACAGTGACCAAAAGGTAAGTGTGGGGTCCATAGCCGAAGCACATTTTGAGCATTGTGGCAATGGGGTCTAAACCCCCATCATCACAGTGACCAAAAGGCAAGTGTGGGGTCCATAGCTGAAGCACATTTTGACCATTGTGGCAATGGGGTCTAAACCCCCATCATCACAGTGACCAAAAGGCAAGTGTGGGGTCCATAGCTGAAGCACATTTTGACCATTGTGGCAATGGGGTCTAAACCCCCATCATCACAGTGACCAAAAGGCAAGTGTGGGGTCCATAGCTGAAGCACATTTTGACCATTGTGGCAATGGGGTCTAAACCCCCATCATCACAGTGACAAAAGGCAAGTGTGGGGTCCATAGCCGAAGCACATTCTGACCATTGTGGCAATGGGGTCTAAACCCCCATCATCACAGTGACCAAAAGGCAAGTGTGGGGTCCATAGCTGAAGCACATTTTGACCATTGTGGCAATGGGGTCTACACCCTCATCATCATAGTGACCAAAAGGTAATTGTTGACAAAGAAAGAGCTGCAACTGCCAAACTGCATGGATCATTCCTGGTCACAGAACCAAAAACTCATCTGTGGCAAAGTAGTGTATGTGTCCCATTGCAACATAAATTGGGGGAGCCAAATACTGCAGTGCAAATGAAACATTCCTTTGGCCATGTGCAGACAAACAACACCCATGGGGGCTGAGACCGTCAACAGTCATCAATGACACAATGACAGAAGTGACCATCAGAATGCAGAACCACATATTTGCACCAATGGGCACACAAATGCAGATATCCTGTGGAGACAGCAGATGTGAGGTGAACAGATACCATACCATGGCAGCAATGGGACACACAAACCATGATCACTGTGCTGACCGATGACCTAGGAGTCCCAGGGACAGCAGGGGAAACACACCAAACAACATACAGCCAATGGTACACCCAAGATATGCCAATGCAGTGGTGCAGATGCACAAACACAAACAGGCAGACCAACACTGTCATCATACACAGCAGGTGAGGGGTGGGGGTGCCAGTGTCCCCAGGCAACCACACAACACATGAGGAGAGCTGAATACCAATCATACAGATGTGCATACACTGCCACACTAAGGTAACTCATGGATCCAAATCCCCTATGTGGGCAAGCAGGCATTGTCAGATGAGAGGGAGCACAAAACACACATGTCACACAGGCACGTAGGAACAACAACTGACACAGCAAGACACAGACACACCACAGCACCACCCCCAGGGCCCCCACAATGTGGTGACCCTGGGCTGAATAAAAATCCCACTGTGATGACAAAGCTAAATGTCGTTCACACTGTGAACCACAGTCAGGTGTCCTGAGCAACAAACTACCATCACACCTACACAAGCACAAAACAATCAGCATGGCCAGTAAGCCAAGGCCAACATGGAGGCAGGGGACTAGCTGGGCAACAACTCCCATCTGCACACACTCAAGACCACACCCTCGACCTCTAACAATGTGCAGCAGTGAAGTACACATGCACTGGTGACATTGCACATGCACCCATGACTATTCCAGGGTGGTGGGTGGGAACCAAGGTGCAGAAACACATCACACATGGCCACTCAACAAGACTCCTGAATGTCTGACACACTGCACACTACGCTGTACATGGACATGACGGCGATACCACACCAACCAATGGGATCCCAGCCACAGTCACACACCAATGAAGAAGCCAAGGTCACCCACAAAGAACACACATAGACAACAACCAACATTGCAGCCCGGACCCTGAGGAGTGCCAGCAGTCACACACACAACGTGTCACAATCACTGAAAGATAACACGAACTGAAAATCACATGACAGGGGCAAACAACAAGTGCCAAGGGGAAACCTGACTGTGACCCATCTGCGTCTGCACACAAACTCAGCCCTGACAGCAAACACACCTATGGGTGACACCCTGATGACCAGTAATGTGCCATGCACCCACATCACAGAGAACACAGGGAGAAGACTTTGGGGGAACATAGCTCAAGTCAGCAAGCATCACAAACAGGTACAACACCAGGGATCACAGCATGCGCAGATAAATGGAAGTGAACACACAGACATGCACATACAACACACACCTTGGGCGCAGGCAATGTCACACGTGTACACACTGCCATGAGGGGACTCCACTCCTGTGTGAGGAAAGCTGTGCCATATGTTGCCTCAGTAGGGCCCCATCATGTCAGCTGAGCACTTGGTCACACAATCAACAATTAGCACCAAATGAGGGCTCCCATCACATCAGCCTGGTCATGGATGTGCCAACGGAATCATCAGCACAGATCCAACACACTTGTATAGCAATGTTGCACTGACTACACGGATGAGTCCTTCCCCATTGATGCCCAAACCTGCATGTCCACTGGAGATGGCAACACGGTCAGGGAAGTAGACAAATGCAACGATGGCAGGCACAACAGATGTGCAGGGGTGGAAGCCACAGATATGAAATTGCTAATGTAAGTAGGAAACCCATTGCCAAATACTGAACACATGACACCCTCAGATGCTGCTATTGATGACATGGATACACCACATGATAGGACACATTCCCCCTGGACCACATGGGTTCCTGCACAGTAACACTTCATAATCATGAGACCAGATATCACCATCACTGCAGCAAGGGCATGGTTAGCAGCACCAACAACATGTACATCTGAAGCATGAGCACTAGAGAAAAGAAAGTTGCTTTATTCAGCATATGTGTTGATTGAAAACGACGTCCAGAAAAAATAGAGCAAAGGCCAATGGCCAGTCCATTGTCAAAGTTCAAACAGGGTGACACTGGCAGATGTCACCCTACGCATGCCTGCACAAAACCAGGGACAATCCACTAGGAGGGGCAACCGGGGGGCAGGCCAGGCACCGCAGGGACAGGATCAGGGCTCACCAGGGGGAGTCAGGGAAGGGGTGGTGGGTGCTGGAGAGCCACTGACAACTGCAGTGGAGGTGTCTGACATGGTGTGTGCCGGCACAACTGGGGGCATGACTCAGATGTCGTGGGTGCCGGCACAACTGCAGTGGACCCTGCAGATGGAGTGGACAGGTCCGCCACTGCAGTGCCCAAGTCAGACAGGGCGGTAGTGGACTCCACTGCAGTGCCTACCTCCAGGGGAGGAGAATGGGGAACAGGCAAGGTGGGTTGGACAGAGGGGAGGACACCCTCACCACATCAGTGGCACAGACAAGCGCAGCGGGGGTGTGGTGCTGGGAGAGCAAGTGGCAGGGGAGAAGGCCTGATCCTCTTGGGGATGGTATATCTGTGGGTGGGGGAACCTGGGGCAGGGTGTGGTGGGGGCACCTGTGCAGTGGGGGCCTGAGGGATGGAGGACGGAGACCTTGTGCCTGAGCTGCAGGGTGGTGGCGGGGTCTTGCTCTTAGGACTCCGGGGGACTTGCGGGTGGGGCCTCAGTCCGTCTGCGCCTGGGGGAGGGTGTCCGGGGGCGAGGGGCACTCTGCTCCGTGTGGGTGGGCTTCCTCTTCCCCCGGGATGCTGGAGCAGCTTCATCGGTGGGGAAGAGGCCGAGGTCACAGAGGAAGAGCTGCTGTGACTTTGGGGTTGCAGGTGAGGCAAGGGAGGGTGCTTTGGAGGGAGAGGGAACTGAGGACTGCGCAGTGCATGTGGATGCGTGTGTGTGTTCCAGGGCCCCATCCCCTGTGAGTCTGGCTTCAGTCCCCTGAATGTGCGTGCGTGTGCGTTTTGTCATTGGCGTGTGTGTCAGTGTGCTGGATGTGTGTGTGCTGGTGTGTGCCTGTGCCGGTGTGTGTGTGCTTGGGATGGGTAAGGTGCTGGGGAGTGTGGATGGAGCAGAGGCAGGAGGGGTGAGGGACCGTTTGAGGAGGGACACTGCTGCCGTCAGGGAGGAGTCCATGGACCTATTGCCCCTCTGTAGGTCAGACATGCCCGATGAGATGCCCTCCATGAACGACACCAGCTGAGTCAACAGCGCGGTGTGCGCATGGAGGACACTCAGCATGGCTGTCTGCCCTACATGGAGCTGGCGAAGGAGGTACACAGACTCCTCACTCAGGGCAGCAGGGGACACAGGGGCAGGGGGTGCGGTGCCTGGCCCAAAGGAAACACGCTCCCGGACATGGGAGCCTCCACGGACCTGGGGAATGGGAGCCGATGGGAGGGCGGTGGTGGTGCTGGTGGTGGCGGGGACAGCAACACTAGCTGGGGTGTGGTGGCTGCTGACACCCGCCTCCACAAGGGAGTCATCCTCCGAGTTGCTCTGGTCCTCAGCTGAGGTGGATGCTGCTGAGGACTCCTCGGTGTGGCTCCCCTCGCCCTCCGTGCCACTGGGTCCCTCCGACCACTCCTCGGCTGCTGACCCAGTCTGGCTCTCTGGCTCCTCCTGGTCCGTGGAGCTGTCCCCTTCCGTGGCCGTGGATGTATCTGCAAACAATGGGGATACAGACAGACATCAGTCACCTGCACATAACGCACACACCACTGTGAGGACAGCACATCACAGAGCAAGCCCTGGCATCATCAGTTGTACATTGCTAAAAGTGCCCTAATTGAACAGGAGAAGTCAATTGTCAGTCTGATGCCAAGCATGGCACTCACATCCCACATGGCCTTGCACCCATCTGTCTGGTGTCTGTTGGATTGCAACACCCCAGTGTTGACACATGCACCAAGTACACAGTAGTTGGACAGTGCAGAGGACACGGTGTGGCATGTGGACATGCACACATCACAGCTCTTGCCACTGAGTCAGTACAGGTTTCCGGATGAAAGGGATGCCCAGAGTCAAATAGGAAATGCATGTGATGCATACCAGCGACAGACACCATGATGCACCCATGTCCTGATAGCCAGCGCCACTATGGTGTGCATGTAGCACATGTCACTCCCCTGCAGGCTCACAAATCAGTAGACACATGCCATGGCGGAGGCATGACTGCAAAGTCATACATCACTGTCTCAGTGATGTATGACTTTGCAGCCAGACAACAACACTCTGCACTGTGTCACAATAGTAGGTCATGGGGAATGCAAGTCCTGGAGCTGCACAAGTGCACATGTACATCCCCCACAACACATCCTCTTAACCCTCATCTGTCCAGGTCATACCTATTGGACATATGGTAGACCTGTGACACTACCCTCTGAACCTGAGCCCCTCACACTCTGCTGTGCATGGGGAACAGCTGCCTGAACTTCACATTCACATGCCCCAGTCTGCATGGGCAGCTGATCAGACACCTATGTGTCACACAAGTATCGTCTCCTATGGTCACATCTCCAGTGGCATGCTGAGCCCCTACCAAGAAACTCCACAGCAGTCCTGGCGACTAATCCACAGCACACTGACACAGAGGCAGACACCTGAGGGGTCAAATCACTGCGCACAATGTGTCAGCTGATACACGGGAGTGGGAGTACAGAGTGTATTGTATGGCCTGGAGTAGGCATGACTGTCCAGCCCCACATGAATGAGGGATGAGCCCTGGACTGTAGGCAGCTGGCTAAGTATGTGTGACACACGTCATATACATACTCCTGGGGCCCAAACATTGTTCCCACCCGCAGCATGGGTGTGTGCCAGATACCCCAGCCACATGTGGTGGATCAGCTCAGCAATTGGACCACAGATCAAAGTAACACGCTGAATACATGTCAGAATACAGGCATTGTGTAAGCAATGGGCCCACCCATGATGCCCACCACAGAGTCAGGGAAACAGATGCTGTCTCCCACCTTGAGTCAAGCAAACTGCAAGGACACAGTCCTAAGTGACAGAATTCCCTGCATGTAAGGGCCACACCTGGGTATCAGATGAGGAGTGGGCAGTGCACAATAGAGGGACATGGCTCCTGGACAACATGACTGCCGTACTGTGGCAGTTTAACCAGGCCCGAGGAGGGCACATAGCATGTTAGACAGAGTACACAGTGCAGTCTTTGACTCACCCCCTCCTTGCTGCTCTCTGGCCTTCAGCTGCCCATCGAGGTCTGGAAAGACCACCGCCAGGATCCTGAGCATGTGGGGGGTCAGGGTCCGTGTTCCGCCCCTCCTGCGAGGAGGCGATAGCTTCAGCTGGACCCGTGCAATCCTCCGGGTCCAGCCCCGAAGGTCCTGCCACCTCTTTTGGCAGTTGCGGATCCGGCGCTTGTAGACCCCCACGGACCGGACAGCCCGGACGATGTCCTTCCATATCTCCTGCTTCCGATGGGCAGAAGCCTGTCAGGATGACAAAGTGATAAGGCCATTACTACACATGCAACATATCCGTGCATGACACAGTTGCATATACATGTCGCAATCACAGGGGCACATGGTGTACACAGGCAGTGCACGGCTGCCCATGGACAGTTTTCCAGAAGTCACTACATGGTATCATTGCATGGGGAGTAAAACCCTGTTCAGAAGCACTGTCACTGCACCATACCTGTCCAGTGCAAGTCACTACACACTATGGGGGGTGACAACTACTCAGTGAGCCTGCTAGCCAGTGGCGTGCAGACTCTCAGCCTTGCTAGTCAGACAAAATGCACATTCAGAAAGGCAGTGCACAGGACACTCACCTGCTCCCCTGGTGTCCCATACAGCTTGCTGTACTGTGGAAGTAGGCTGTCCAGCAGGGCCTGGTTCTCCTCAAGGCTGAAGGCTGGGGCTCTCTCCACAGTACGTGCCATTGCAGGGTCCAGAGGGGCAGAGACAGCAGCAGTGCAGTGGCAGATGTCGTCCTGGAGCATGTAGTGCAGGCAAGTGGGCTCTCAGGGGAACAGCCAGCAATATATATGTGCTGGAGAGGCAGATCCTGTCCCTTGTGTCCAAAGTGATAGGTCCAAGTCGTTTGCATCTTCTGAATCTGGCCAATCCATGGAATAGCAGCACCAAAACACGCCCACAGCATCCTTCAAATCTTCAACTTCATGACATACATGATTTTGCAACATTGTTGTGGGTGACCAACTGAATTCCCAGCAACCGACTCGTTCGAAATTCGAAAACGCGTCCGTTGCCAGGCAAGCCCATTGTCAATGGGTGCGCACCGATCGGTCCATTGCGGTACAACGCGCACAGGGGTACAACGCGTACCCGCACACATTGAAGGCAATGGGCCGGGCGGAGGCACCGATCGGTCCATTGCGGTACAACGCGCACAGGGGTACAACGCGTACCCGCACACATTGAAGGCAATGGGCCGGGCGGAGGCACCGATCGGTCCATTGCGGTACAACGCGCACAGGGGTACAACGCGTACCCGCACACATTGAAGGCAATGGGCCGGCCGGAGGCACCGATCGGTCCATTGCGGTATCAACGCGCACAGGGGTACAACGCGTACCCGCACACATTGAAGGCAATGGGCCGGGCGGAGGCACCGATCGGTCCATTGCGGTACAACGCGCACAGGGGTACAACGCGTACCCGCACACATTGAAGGCAATGGGCCGGGCGGAGGCACCGATCGGTCCATTGCGGTACAACGCGCACAGGGGTACAACGCGTACCCGACACATTGAAGGCAATGGGCCGGCCGGAGGCACCGATCGGTCCATTGCGGTTACAACGCGCAAGGGGTACAACGCGTGCACCGCACACATTGAAGGCAATGGGCCGGGCGGAGGCACCGATCGGTCCATTGCGTGTACAACGCGCACAGGGGTACAACGCGTACCCGCACACATTGAAGGCAATGGGCCGGGCGGAGGCACCGATCGGTCCATTGCGGTACTAACGCGCACAGGGGTACAACGCGTACCCGCACACATTGAAGGCAATGGGCCGGCCGGAGGCACCGATCGGTCCATTGCGGTACAACGCGCACAGGGGTACAACGCGTACCCGCACACATTGAAGGCAATGGGCCGGGCGGAGGCACCGATCGGTCCATTGCGGTACTAACGCGCACAGGGGTACAACGCGTGCACCGCACACATTGAAGGCAATGGGCCGGGCAGAGGCACCGATCGGTCCATTGCGGTACAACGCGCACAGGGGTACAACGCGTACCCGCACACATTGAAGGCAATGGGCCGGCCGGAGGCACCGATCGGTCCATTGCGGTACAACGCGCACAGGGGTACAACGCGTACCCGCACACATTGAAGGCAATGGGCCGGCCGGAGGCACCGATCGGTCCATGGCGGTACAACGCGCACAGGGGTACAACGCGTACCCGCACACATTGAAGGCAATGGGCCGGGCGGAGGCACCGATCGGTCCATTGCGGTACAACGCGCACAGGGGTACAACGCGTACCCGCACACATTGAAGGCAATGGGCCGGCCGGAGGCACCGATCGGTCCATTGCGGTACAACGCGCACAGGGGTACAACGCGTACCCGGACACATTGAAGGCAATGGGCCGGGCGGAGGCACCGATCGGTCCATTGCGGTACAACGCGCACAGGGGTACAACGCGTACCCGCACACATTGAAGGCAATGGGCCGGGCGGAGGCACCGATCGGTCCATTGCGGTACAACGCGCACAGGGGTACAACGCGTACCCGCACACATTGAAGGCAATGGGCCGGCCGGAGGCACCGATCGGTCCATTGCGGTACAACGCGCACAGGGGTACAACGCGTACCCGCACACATTGAAGGCAATGGGCCGGCCGGAGGCACCGATCGGTCCATTGCGGTACAACGCGCACAGGGGTACAACGCGTACCCGCACACATTGAAGGCAATGGGCCGGCCGGAGGCACCGATCGGTCCATTGCGGTTCAACGCATCACTGTACATGTGACTGGCATAGGTCAGCATGCCTGTCTCAGATGGACATATGCCAGCCACAGATAGCTCCCAGGGAGTGAGGGGCACACCTACATCACGACAGCCTGTCCAAACCTTATCATAAGGCATGTAAGGCTGCATTTCCTATTGTGTGTATGTTGGTGTACATGTTGTCCTGTGGGTGTCACCTGTGGGCAGCCACCCCCAGGCTGTGCACGTGTTCATGGGGACAGGATCCTGGGTGTTACGTGTACGTGACCACTGTAATGTGCAACTGTTCATATCTGTGCATGTGTCATGGTCACATTTCACAGTGGTGTTTGTGTATGTCATGTCACATACCCCGTGAGTCCCATGTGGGACGGTATGTTTGAGCCAGGGTGTCCCAGTGGCACAATAGTGATGGCCCTCCACAGTCTTTGTGCATGTAGTGTTTACAATGTCTCTGATTTCATGTGCACAATGGGAGACAGTCTCCACATCCACGTTGTGTGTGCATGGACTCTGATGTTGTGCGTGTGTGTCACAGACGTCCATGTCTGTCCTGCCATGGCAAGTGTGGCCACTACCTGTGGGGGTCATGTTTGTTTTGCTGTGGTGTACACATGATACTCCAGGTGATGCCAGTGTCCATGTGGCATTACAGGGTCCCTGGGAATGTGCCTGTCGTTGAGCTGTGGTGCCTGGGGCACATCTGTCCTCACATGTCACTGTGGGGGTGACTGTGACACGGCATCATGATATCCAATGGGCCAACCTGGGACAAATTGATGCCACCTGTAGGACCGTGTTGACAGATGTTGGCCATGTATGTACCATACATGTCCTTCCGGTACTGCACACTTCATGCAGTTGTGCCTCATGATGATGTATGTTGGGATCTTGAGTGTGTTCAATGCCGCATATGTGGGGTGACTGACGATCTTGCTTACTTCTCCTCTGCACTGCAGGGCTCCTGCTGTCCATCGGCCATTCCCAGACCTGGCAACGATGGTGGAACGGGACAGCATCCGACGGTACCGCTTCACCAGGCAGCTGATTGAGGATTTGGCAGTGCAGTTGTCCCCACATTTGCAGCCTGGCCGGCCGTATCCTACAGCGCTGACCCCCAAGGTGAAGGTGATGGCAGCCCTACACTTCTTTGCCACCGGTACCTTCCAACATACTGTGGCGTCTGCTGGTGGGATGTCACAGACCATGTTCAGCCGTGTGCTCCGCGATGTTTTGGCGGCAATGTTGCTCTTCCTGAACCGGTACATCTATTTCCCTAGACTGCGACGACTCACTGACGTGAAGAGTGACTTTTATGCCCTGGGGAGGATGCCGCATGTCATTGGCTCCATTGATGGGACACATGTGGCTTTGGTACCACCACAGGCCCAGGAGCAGGCCTACAGGAACCGCAAGCACTACCACTCGGTCAATGCACTGGTGGTGTGTCTTGCAGACATGACCATCACACACGTGTGTGCACGTTTCCCTGGTTCAGCACACGATGCCTTTGTGATGAGGAGTAGTCGCATCCCCAGGATGATGGCACAGATGCAGAACCAGCGTGCCTGGCTTGTCGGTGTGTACTGACTTTGTGCCATTGTGTGTGATCTGATCTGTAGTATTCCGCCCACTTTTCCAAGTCAGCTGATGTGCACTTGTCTGTCCGTAGGTGACTCGGGATACCCCAACATGCCGTGGTTGCTGACACCCCTCAGGAACCCTGTGACACCTGCCCAGATGCGCTACAATGAGGCACATGGTCGGACCAGGAGAGTGATTGAGCGGACCTTTGGTCTCCTGAAGAGCCGCTTCCGCTGCCTGGACAAGACCGGAGGGTCCCTCCCATATGCCCCTGCGAAAGTGTGCAAGATTATCATCGTCTGCTGCATGCTACACAACCTGGCAGTGCGGAAGGAGTTGCCTCTCATCCAGGATGATGATGACCAACATCCGCCACCTGTGGAGGATCCTGGCCTGGACCACGATGCCAGTGACGATGATGATGATGATGGTGATGGTGATGTCCGCACACAGCTCATCACCAACTTCTTTAGCTGAATGTGAGTATCCTGAGGTGTCATGTGAATGATGTGAGTTGCCATGATGTGTGGGTGGGGCTCTGGCGCTGTTGGAGTGTGTCCATGGGCTACTTGACTGGATGTGTGTTGCGATGTGTGGTTACAGGTGGGCTGTACTCCCCAACAGTGTTGACATGCTAACTTGGTTCTGGGTGGGTATCTTGTAACATGTATTATGCATGAGTTTTGCTGTTCTGTCCTGTACTGCATTGCTTTTGACTGTGTCATTTCTGTCCTTCACAGGGTACTTTCAGATTCGTTTGGTCAACTGTGTCCACCGACGACGTGATTGCACATCCAGGCTGGTAGCTGTTGTGTCCCTACAGGTGATGTGCGCCACACCCATGGACTTCCTTCCGTCTACAGTTGTTGACTGTGTGCCCGCTACCAGGTGGGGTTACCTTGCATCTGTAGTGGTTACGGCATGTTGCTACTGTGTAATAAACCTGTGCTTCACTTAGTGATGTGCGTTGTCTGTGGTCACACATTTGACTGCCATTTGCTTACTGCACCTGTGGGCTACTTGACTACAACTGGGAATGGGTGTGGTGTCTGTGCATTGCACCGTCTTCCCTGGCAACATCAGTGTAGGCAATGAGTCAGATGGCCTAGGTGTGTATGTGTTGTGTAGCCCTGGTGGTGTGTCTCCCTCATATGTGTCACGTTGCTTTTACTCACATGCCTGTGTTGTCCTTGCTGTTACAGTTCGCATACACAGTGTAATTTTGCAGTTCATCATCCCCATAACAGCACCCACGTTGGAATCACGACAGAGGCAAGTATGGTGTATTAGTGTGTTTATTGTGATACATTTGTGTTAATAGTGCATAGGATGGGTTGTGCTGTACATGAATCTTGCAATCCCAAGTTCCTAGGTGAATTGAAAGTCCGGGTAGACAGGATCCCCAGTATCGGGGCCACAGTTGTCTGACACATTGGTCCAACTTGTACTCCCCATGCAATGTGTGGGAGTAGTGTTGCCGTCAACAGGGTGAACAGTCTGTGCACAAAGGCGAACATCCAGAACAGGTTCAGGCTTCCTGGGAGTTGCGCTTGGCCATCGGCCTCTCACTTTCCCCTCCTCGGACGACCCCTCTTCTTGGGGGGGGGCCCTCAAGTGCAGGCTGCTGCGGTGCAGGGGACTCTCCGCCAGAGTCCTCCTCCCTCCCTGTGGCAGTTGCAGTTTGTTCGGTACCAGATGTTGTTGGCACACAGGGAGGTGTGGACTGGTTGCTGTTCATCTGGCGGAGGCATTGTAAAATGTCCCTGTGCACCGCCGTCATCTCATGCAGTACATCCCACTTGGACTCCACGCGGGACATGTGTGAGTCCACACGTGACATGTGTGACTCCACATGGGACATGTGGGAGTCCAAGCGGGCATGATGGGCAGCCTGCTGCTGTTTGATGTCTCTGAGGAGCCCCACTACCTGGCTGAGCTCTCCGGTGCTGGACTGGTACGCATCAGCTATGCGTACCAGTTGTGGGTCTTCATGCACACCAGCAACGTCTGCAAGCAGCGACCTCTGTCTCCCACCCCTCCCACCACCCCTGCTGACATGTGCAGTGTGTGCAGTTGCACGCACAGATAACCCTGGTCCACCTTGGGGGTTGGTGGTGGTGGTGGTGTCCATGGCCCCAGGTTGGTCCAGGGTCACTGCGCTGGTGTTGCTCCTTATTCTGTCCATGTCGGCAGGGATGGTATTCGTGGTGACAGTCGTTGTAGGGGTGGGTGCAGGGAGTGCAGCTGGTGGTCCTGCTGGTGCTGCAGCTGGTGGTCCTGCTGGTGCTGCATGTTGACTTGCACCGGATGTGCCAGGTTGTTCATCGTCCGAGGAGGACAGAGGCTGTACGACGCCAGTGAGCTCGGCATCCTCTTGAGCCTGGGACTGGGACTCCTCAGCGTCTGCTGCTGTGTCCCCATCATCACCTGTTTTTGGGAGACACAAACAATGTATGTCATGTTTCTGCAGGCATCAGTGGTTGACACACATGACAGTTGTGACTGTGCCTCTGGGTGCGGGCCTGTACATTGCATTGTCCTAAGTCGTCACAGTCAGGGGTTGATATTGGTGTGGCACATTGTCCTGCAGTATTTGGGCATTTCTATGTATTTTCTGGGGTGTGAACATGGTCTGCATTGCTTGTGTTTGGTTGACAGCCAGACCTCCTTCCCACCCAGCCAGCCAGTCAGTTATCCCACCATGGAACGTGCTTGCGTTGCAGGGAGTGGAAGTTGTCTCTCAGGATGTCAGTCAGTGGTGTCCTGCTGTTTGTTGGTGCACAGTTGGCAGCAGGGCCTTGTGCTCCCCACAGCAGTAGCCAGTGTCAGCCATCTTGTGAGTCCTTCTCCACTCCCTGTGATGTGAGCATGGTTCAGGGTGGTGTTGATGGGCCAGTTGTGAGGCTGAGCAATGTCTGTGACTACGACTCCCATCATGCTGTTGCCTCCACCCCCTTCCCAGCATGCCCATGCTTCCTTCCTTTTGACTCTGCTTCCCTGTGGGGTGGGCTGGCTGTGCTGACAGGATGGCTGGGAGTGTTGTCCTGGCAGTTGTTTGGCTAAGAGTCCCAAGAGTGTCCCTGTGCTTCACACAACATAACCCAGGGTGGTGGTGCTTTGTGGGATCTTGTGTTAGGATGGAGGGCATTGCATTCTACCAGGTGGGTACTGTGGAGTTTGTGTTGGGGAGGGTGTGAGGGGAGGTGCTGGTGACTATAGTCAGTGCTGCAAGTCCCCCTTCCCACCCAGCCAGCCAGATATCCCACCATGGAACGTGCTTGCATTGCAGGGAGTGGAAGTTGTCTCTCAGGATGTCAGTCAGTGGTGTCCTGCTGTTTGTTGGTGCACAGTTGGCAGCAGGGCCTTGTGCTCCCCACAGCAGTAGCCAGTGTCAGCCATCTTGTGAGTCCTTCTCCACTCCCTGTGATGTGCGCATGGTTCATGGTGGTGTTGATGGGACAGTTTTGGGGCGGGCAATATGTGTGACTGCGACTCCCATGATGCTATTGGCTACACTGACTTGGCCAGCATACACAGAATTCCTTCCTTTGAGTGGTCTTCACTGTGTGTTGGTGTTGTTGTGGTGGCTACATGTGTGGATGTGTTTGTTAGTTCTATTTGTGCCACTGCCTAGCTGTAGTTGTGGTTGTGTTTGTACATGTGTTGGCACAGTTGGATGTGACTTTTTGATGGCATGTGTTGTGTTTCTCTGACTGACATACACATTTTGGGATGATTCTGTTCTGGTTGCTGTGTGATTGCTATGAGTGCATGGTTTGACTCTCCCTTGACAGTGATGTGTGTGTGTTTTGTGGCAGTATATTGTGTACATTTGTTGTGTACTCACCAGGCTCTGGGATTGTCCTCTAGTCCATATATGCTCACTGGCTGTAGGATGCCCCGCACCTTCTCCTCCCAGGGCCTGAGGTATATTGGCTTGGCAGGAGGGCCACTGCCGGTGTGTTGGCTGTTGATGTAGTCTTGCTTCAGCAGTTTCCGTACCCTCCTGCGCACGTCATACCACCTGTTCTGGATGTCGGTCTTTGTGCGCCGACATGGTGATTGGGCGTTCACCCTGTTGATGATCCTCTCCCACATCTTGGTTTTCTGCGACATGGGGGTCTGTTGGACCAATGTGCCAAACAGCTGTGGCTCTACCCTGAGGATCTCGTCTACCAGGACTTCCAATTCACAATCTAGGAACTTGTGATTCTTCTTGGGGGGCATGGTGATGGGTGGTGATGGTGAGTGATGTGTGTGTTGGTGTGCAGGTGAGGGTGTGTGAGTGTGTGTTTTGCTGGGTGTATGTGAGGTAGGTATTTGTTGGTGTGCTGCTGGTGTGTGGCTTGTGTGAGGGATGAGCTGTGGGTGTGTGGTTGCTTTCTCTTGGGTGCTGGCAGTGGAATGGCATTTGCAAAGGCTCATGGTAGTGATTTGTGTCCTTTATATAGGTGGAGTTGTGGGTGTGTCTTTGTTCTCTGTCCCCACCCTCCCCCAGTATTTATTGGCTTGGTAATTGCTTGTTTGGCCTTTTTTGGGTGATTTTTCCTTTGTGTTGTTTGTGTATGTTGGAAACGTTCTTGTGACCGAGTCGGACCCTGCATTGGTCTCGTACGGTGTTTTCCGTTTCGTTCACGCTGTGTTTGTGCAGTTTTCTATGCTGCGTACGCGTCGGTCGCGGTGTTTTGTGTTGCTTCGGCTCGGTTTTGTATGCGTGTCGGTCGTACGGCTTGTCCTCCGTCCGACTCGGTCGTGGTTTTCGCGCCTTGCATCGTACTTTGCGGTTTGGAGTTGGCGGGTACGTTTCGGTCGGATTTGTTCCGGGTGCGTGTCGGTCGGTTGGATTCGCGTGTTTTTCCGGCCGGATTGCTATTTTCCGTGCGGCTCGGTCGGTCGACTTGGTTTCCTTACGTGTCGGCCGGATTTTTCGCGGCTTGCATCGTACTTGGCGTGTCGGGCGCCACGGGTACGTGTCGGTCGGTAATTTTTCCGGATCCGAGTCGGTCGGTGCTTTTTCCGGCCCGAATCGGAATCGGCCCCTTAATGTTGTTTCTATATTTGGTGGTTCATTATTTTTGTTTCCAATATTTTTGCATTGTAAACAATATTTACAGTGATATTTTTGTTTTCAATATATATATTTTTCTTGGTTAAGTAAAGAAACATGATATTTAGGTTGTCAATATTTTTTATTGATATTTTTGTGTTTCAATATTGTTTTTCTTGATATAGTGTCATACAACCGTCAGAACCGTGTTTACTATTTCTGATTCTGCCTTCATGGCCTTATGACCCCAAGACCAGAGGTTGCAACAATAGTGACTGGTGGCCCAAGGGGCCAAGGATTCACAACACCTGGCAACCCTTAGTTGCTGTTCATGACTGGAAATAGGATCTCAAATAAATTCACAGTTTTTTTAGTTCAAACAACAAACTGCAAATATATCTGAGTCGAACCATGCATATTGATATATATGAGATTAACTAACTAACTAACTAACTAACTAACTAACTAACTAACCCAAGGTGTACCTAATAATGATATTGAAGGTTGCTGATCAGTTCTGTGACCATATAGTGTGTCTGTCTTCAGGCTATGATGTAGACCACCCTGGAGGGGGCAAAATCCAGGGGGTGTGAGGCCCTGGCAAGAAAGATGACTAAAGCCACTTTTTAGTGTCTATGAAAACCAGTAGTACTTTTGCCACTGTACTTTGAAAACTCTCCATTTTATAGGGACAACTGAAAACCCTTCTAATGGGTCAAGTGATAATTATTATTATATGAAAAAATGTAACAATTAACATGACTTTTTGGCAACATTTCTTGGCCATAATATGCCTCAAACCCCACTAATTCCTAATGCCTCCTGGTAGTTATGACTTCTTCGTGTTACAATAAACTTTAATTTTACATTCTGATTATATTGTAAGAAATAAGGAACACAGAGCACAGTTTTTGAACCTTCCTTCATGATGCTCCTTACCAGTTTCACATGTCTGCCTTTCTGGCCATGCTTTAAACTCCATGTATTTGTTGTGAGAAACTAAAATACACTTCTGAACATTTGGTCTTTTTTGGGGGGAAATAAACATAACTGGACTCCAATTGATAAGCTTTCTCACAATATTTAATCTTTGAAGTAATACATGCTTGAAAGTTATATTTCGATTTAGGGGCTCCACTCAAATTAACCTACTCAAGGGGGAATTAAATGTAAAATGAATGGATACCATTGATATAGTGGCATGAATCTACAGGCTGATTGCCCTATTGGTCGCATAACTCTGATATGACTTGCAGTATCCTTTATATTGTTTACTTGGGAGTACTTCATTTTTTTGGGGGAGTTTTATATAGCGCGAACTAGACCCGAAGGTATCAGAGCACTTTACATGAGCACCAGTTGTGTTACAGATGGACACATTCTTCTTTTGTTTTGTTAGGCATGGGGAGATTAAGTGATTTACCCAGAATCACAGGATGTTGAGCGCCCCTGCCGAGGTTTGAACCCGGTTCTCCAGCTCCGAGGAAGACCGCTCTAGCTGTTAGGCCACATCCTCTCCTTAACTTCATTTGTTCAAGTTCTCTGTGTTCTGTGTGACTCCTTCAGCCAGTCAGGCCTTTTTATTTTTATAAACCAACACCTTGCATTATGGGTTTTGTAGGTTCATACCTTCCATTGGAAATTTGAAAGTAAATGTCCCATAATCTAAAGTGGTGCTGGGCCAACATAGAGAATTGAATGAATATGTTATACCTGACATAAGGTATTTTTTATTTTGTAAAATGCCTATGCATGTTTAGTTAATAGGCAGAAATATAAAAAGAAGTACATTTTACAGAGCTTGCTAAGGGTAAGCTTTCACCATGATTTTAGTCTTCATTTACTCCAATTAACCAATGCATTTGATAGCAATGAATGGTAAAGGGAACAGTAAGGGCTGAGTATACAATGGTTGATGTAGAGAAAACAAAATGGTAAACCTACATTTGTCATGTTAATGTTAAATACATTATGACACTGAATAGTTGTCCGACATATGAATGATCATAGCAAAGAGACAAAAGCCGAACTGCAGTATTTCCGGCTAAAGATCATCCAAAGAGGGGCATGATAGAATGTGTATGAAAACTGAAGGCCTGTCCTATCTTTTTATGTACGGAGTTCTCCACCCTGTCTGCAGAGTCTCCGCACTTGTAAACTTACTATTAAAATGCAGTTTCGGGAATACTAAAAATCATAAACTTACACAAACATGTAAGTTTACCTTTATGAATCAGGCTGTCTGTGTTTGTTAGCTCATGACCGTACCCGGATCAACTAATGCTTGTATAACATGCCCCCATTTGCACAAAACAGAAGGATATTTAAAGAGAAAATGGGAAATTAATTTCCCCATTGTGGCTTACCTTGAAGTGAAGGAGTTTCTAAGCTAGTGAAACCTGAATGATTTTAAGCCATTTGTGGCTTTAAAAATTGTGAGTTTCCCACCTAAGTCAGGAGTGTTCGAGCATATGGGGCATAATCTACTCTATGAGAACCATAAATTGGCTATCAAGCTTGCAAACATAAAATACTCAAAAGTGGTGCTTTTCCAAAGGTTTCTGAGGACCAGGGACGGGGCTGGTATTGTATTAGCTGTAAAATCCACTGTGATAGTTATGCAAGAGGAATTCAAGATATGGGGCCTTGTGTACAAAACTTGGGGATGGCGATTTCCAAATTACGATTTTCTGCTAATCGCAGTTAGGAAATCACTATTCATAATGTATGAAACTTGTTGAGTTTCAATTAACCATTCCTATTGGGTTTCAAATTGACCTGCCTCGTGAATATTAATGAGGTAGTCACAATTTACGGCCCATTAGGAATCACAGCAATCCAGGGATGGTGGCCTGCTGGGGTCGGCAGACCACCATGTTTGTGATTGCTTTTTAATAAAGCAAACTTTTTTTCTCTCCAACACAGCCCATTTTCCTTAAAGGAAAATGGGATGCGTTTCAAAAGAAAAATTTGATTTCAAGTTTCATTTTTTTTAAGAGTAGGCAGTGGTCCATGGGACCACAGCCTGCTCTTAAATTATTTTATTTATGGCCCATTATCCGAGGGGAAGGGGTCCCGTGGGGACCCCTTCTCATTTGCGAATGGCTACCAACTCCTTCAAGGTGTTCCTAAAAAATGTATGTTTTGCAACCATAATTCATTTGCAAAACATTAATACATACCACTGTGAATCAGTATTTGGAAAGGACGCCCTAAACACGCCCCTTTCAAATACAGAATCGCAAACCCAAGTTCTGATTCAGTAATAAGTTACTGAATCACAAATTTACTTTTGTACATTAAAAATGTTTTTTTTCAGTCGCAAATGACCCAAATCTGCGAACCGGGCTGTTTGCGACCTCTAAAAAAGATTCATACATGAGGACCATGCTCTTTTGCAAAAGCATTTTTACAAACTCTTCAGTAAGCTCAATGAGTTTGCTACTTCATTTTAGAAACTTGAATACTTTAAGGGTTAATTAGAGTTTGGTGGACAGGGTACTCTGAGTACCCTCTCCGCCAAACTGATGTTCTGCCGACTTTATTTAGAATCGGGTACCGCGTTGTGTTTCCACCTGCTATGTCCCCCCTAGCAAGAATCTTATACCAATGACCTGACGGACTTGTGGCCATCAGTGTAACAACATCACACCATCCACCCTATTTAGAGCGGACAGTCTGGTGTACATTTTATTTTTTTGTGACTGCTAAGGAAAGCCCTCTTCTACCATGGTGGACAGCGGGCCTCCTGCCACATTCTAAATGAGGGCCTTTGTGTCTAAAGACATCTCAAGTGACATCCCACTCCATATGTTCCAGTCTCTAAAGGCAAGCTCTTACACACCCTGTAAAAGGTTTGGCAAGGTCAATCATCCACACACATTTGTATATTTGCTCATTTAAGTGTGCCAGATTCAACCTTCACAAGGATGTTCTAGATTCCCAACTATAACTGTAATCAATATTTACTGCCGCTGCCAGAGAAGTCAGTTAAAATCAAGGCATCATAGCTTCCTACATTGGTCACTGACAACAGTCTGCTTGTCACTGTTCTTTGGCTTCCTCTGTTCCCACTCCAGTGAAGAACTGTGTGCTTTTTCCTAATGCTTATTTATTTCTTTGAATTCTCATCCCTGCATGTTCGAAAGACAGAATTGGGATATAACTAATTTTATGAAAGAACAGGAGTCAGGGAAATCATGCAATTTTTCTGGTCTAATTTACAGCACAACCATTCTAGAAGATATTTATAATGAGGTGGTATAACTCTTTTCTACTTTTCTGAACCTTAGGTACATCAACCCAAATGGCTATTTAAAGTCTCAAAGTTCTATTATGTACCATACCAAGACTTGAAGTGGGCTCTGGTCAGGTCATTGCTTATCTTATCATTGGTTGGCTTCTTGTCAAATCTCATTTGCTTGCTTCTTTTTTCAATGGTTTGCCTTTCTCTTCCTGTGTTAGCCCCTCTCCTGATGCGTAGCATCTTTATCATTCTTTTGATTGAATGACTTGTATCCTTCCATTGCTCACATTCAGGGATCTACTTTCTTCCTTTGCCTTCAGCACTCCATGGGACTGCATGTGTTTTCTTGCTCTCTCACGTTTTTGCTGCTTTTCTCCTTACATCTTGGCGCTCTTTCTGTTCTTTTCACCTCCTCACCCCAGCTTGTACGTTACTGCCCGTGTCCTTCACCATCCTGCTTGGCTTTTTTTCATGTTTATTTCCCCACCCCTCAGGCTTCTCCATTGCGCCCACACTCCTACCTTCTAATGTTGCCCCAAATTCACCCGCGTTAAGTTGTTTCCCTGCTTCCACTTCCTTACTCTTCCATAGCTCCCTAAAGTGTGTATGTCGTTTTGCATTTAGGTTTCACCTTTAAAGAATAGAATGTTATGATTAGAATATTAGCGGAGATGACTAGATGAATCTGATGTCACAGCTAAGGTGAGAGGGGGCGGAAATCTGTGTCCGTGGTCTCTGTGCAATAATACTTGAATACATTTCCTGTTCAGCAGTGCAGTGTATGACCCGTTATTACAGACTTTGGTGATGGTTGAGGTCCTGGAGTTACCCATGCATAATTCAAGGCTGTCTCCAGTAACCACCACCAGGCATGATCAGAAATCACACAAGTTAAAGGACTTTATTGGTTAATACAGTCTTTCCAACTCCATAGGAATTGCTGAGTAGGGCTACAGTTATGTCAGCATATTGTAAAAAGTTCAGAGGGACTGTGGAAAAATACCTCAGTGGTCAACTCGCACTCCCCTCAGCCTCCACATGTGCAGCCTTGTTGCCCTACTGACAGGTCACTCTGCCTTCAAGTGTGGCAAGCGGGCTACAAGCTGAACTCCCTGCATGTGCTTTGATCCCTACCAGTGCTGCTGATCTGCACTCTCTTCTCTGTTTCGACGTGTGGGAAGGAGTATCAAAGAAAGGCGGCACAACCACAAAACTAGGCACATCAACACATCATGGCACACAACAATTTCTAGCCTGGCAACCACAGCAGTTGCTCTCGGCTGCTGTAATAGGTGAGGTGCTGTACATAAACACGTGCTATACAAAAGAAGAAAACCATCAGGCGTAATGTCAAGGTAAATATTCATCATAATTCATTAAAATGCATATTATAAGTTAAAATGAAAGGAAAAACAAAGTTTTGGGTGACTAAATTGAAAAATATTTTGAGCAAAGGAAATAAGGTCCTTGTTAACTCACTCATTATCTCCTTAGCTGATTATCACATCAGTATTGTACAACAGCTCTGCATCCACTCACTGCACACACACAATGGCTACCTCACATCCATTTCAGTTTTCTCCACCTCAATTTTTTTTTACCAACATCTGGAGAAACAATGATGAATTGGAGAAAATGGGAAGAGTACTTTTAGAATTATATTCTCGCTGTTGATGACAGGAACATGGCTCCTGAGAAAATAAAAGGAGCGTATTGCACTCCTTACGGCCAGAATGTCTGAGGTTTTTCAATCAGTTACAGAAGAAAGAGGTAGAGATGAAACTGATGTTTTTCCTAATGCTATTGCTGATCTAGATGATAATTATTCTGTGGCTGTTTATATTACCATTACCAGATGCACATTTCTCCATTAAGTAAACAATTTAAGAATGAAACTTTGTGTGACTATGTTGCTGAACTCCAGAAACTAGCCAAGAATTGCAAGCTTGGTATGCTGCAGGGGAAATGCATTCATGACCAAATAGTCATGCTAACTAACAACCCGACCATTCAATACAGGCTGAAAGGTAATGCAACTCTGAAAAACGTAATGGCCGTTGTTAGAAAGGCTGAGCTTTGCGGAAGGTGCACCACAGCAGCTTTGTCAGGAGAACAGATTAACAAGAGTTTGTTAATGTCTATTGTTAGTGTACCAATACACAATATTTCCTCAGGATTCCCTTACAGGAAGGAGTGAGGAAGAGTAATTTGAGGGTGCAAATGGATACCACTTAGAATCGCAGGACATTAATTCAGACAATTTCACAGGTGAAAGCACTGACATGCTGGGAAACTGCATTTGTTTAAGTCCAAGAACAGAAAAGCTTTGTTCAAACTATACATAGCAAATGAAGGTTCCTCGGTTTTGTCATGGAATAACCAAAGAGCACACCAGATGGTTTGGACCCTAATAATGTGGATCAAGTTTTGGTTATTTGCGGTGAGCCAGGACACAAGTAAGTGGGCAGTGGAAGAGTTTCCAAAACTTCTGTGCAAGGATGGGAACACTGAACAGGCATTTCCACAGAATTGTTTTGAAGGCTAAAGACAACCCCAAAATGCACAAGGTTAGAAGCATACCGTTGCAGATTAGGGGCGAGGTATAAGAAGAGCTTGTGCATCTGAGTGGGTAGCTCACCTTGTAGTGGACTGTTCAAATGAATGCCTTTTGTGTTGGGCCTTGGTGGATGCTGTGCTCCAAAGCCTAATGACAGAATTGCTAAGTAGTTTTCATGGAGCTGCATACTTCCAAGATGACATTCTTACTATGGGCAAGAATAAAAAAGAACATGATGACCAGTTAAGAGAAGCAGATCTTGAAAAATGTTTCACAGCAGATTTGAAGAGGTGTACATTTTCAGAAACAGAAGTCACTTGTCATGCAATGAACTCTACATGTATTAAATCCAAGGAGAATTAGTTGAGGAAATCGGAGTTGCACTAGAACTTCAGAACAAGGATGACCTGAGGTCATTTCTTGGTTTAGATGAGTTCTACTACAAATTTGTGTACAATTTAAAAAAAAAAGGTTATTACATGTGATAACTTTTAAATAACAAATCAAAGTTCAATTGAGATGAAGAGTGCTAAAGGAGTTTCTCTCATGACCCCCCCCCCCAGCGCAGTATGAATGCGGGTAGAATGGTATGTAAAACTACAGGGTCCAGAATGCAACGGTGCATTTGCCGGTTCACCTCCGGGGAAGTGGGACTGTCCATATAATCCCATCCCCCGGAGAGATCCGGCGCTTGTCAATTTGAATTTTCGAGCCGCTGGTCCGTGGCTGGTAAAGAGCATTCCATTGATTTTCCCGCTGCTCGAGGGCTTGCCCAGGGGAGGCCGCAGTGCCTTTCCCTGCTAGCTGTTACCACCGAGAAGAGCCCTGCCCACCTTTCTTAGACGAAGTAATCCGATTCTCCCGGATATCCACAGAGCGGCAATCTGCTGTTCCGGAGATCGCTCACCACGAGAGAAGGACACCGCTCCAATCTCGTAGTAAGCTGTATCATGTCCCTTGAGACTGCTTTTTTTTTAGGTCTCGCCCGAGCCAGCGCATGCGCTGGTCTGGCGAGACATTAAGGGGTCGATTCCGATTCGGGCCGGAAAAAGCACCGATCGACTCGGAGCCGGAATTTATTCCGACCGACACGTACCTGTGGCGCCCGACACGCCAAGTACGATGCAAAGCGTGCAAAATCCGACCGACACGTACCGAACCCAAGCCGAACGACCGAGCCGCACGGAAAACAGCAATCCGGCCGGAAAAACACGCGAATCGAACCAACCGACACGCACCCGGACCAAATCCGACCGAAACGTACACGCGAACTCCAAACCGCAAAGTACGATGCAAGGCGCGAAAACCACGACCGAGTCGGACGGAGGACAAGCCGTGCGACCGACACGCATACAAAACCGAGCCGAAGTAACACAAAACACCGCGACCGACGCGTACGCAGCATAGAAAACTGCACAAACACAGCGTGAACGAAACGGAGAACACCGTATGAGACAAATGCAGGGTCCGACTCGGTCACAAGAACGTTTCCAACATGCACAGACAGTACAAAGGAAAAATCACACAAAAAAAGGCCAAACAAGCAATTACAAAGCCAATAAATACTGGGGGGTGGGGACAGAGAACAAAGACACACCCACAACTCCACCCATATAAAGGACACAAATCCCAACCATGATCCTTTGCAAATGCCATTCCACTGCCAGCACCCAAGAGACAGCAACCACACACCCACAGCTCATCCCTCACACAAGCCACACACCATCAGCACACCAACAAATACCTACCTCACATACACCCAGCAAAACACACACTCACACACCATCACCTGCACACCAACACACACATCACTCACCATCACCACCCATCACCATGCCCCCAAGAAGAATCACAAGTTCCTAGATTGTGAATTGGAAGTCATGGTAGACGAGATCCTCAGGGTAGAGCCACAGCTGTTTGGCACACTGGTCCAACAGACCCCCATCTCCCAGAAAACCAAGATGTGGGAGAGGATCATCAACAGGGTGAACGCACAATCACCATGTCTGCGCACAAAGACCGACATCCAGAACAGGTGGTATGACGTGCGCAGGAGGGTACGGGACCTGCTCAAGAAAGACTACCTCCTGAGCCAATACACCGGCAGTGGCCCTCCTGCCAAGCCAGTATACCTCAGGCCCTGGGAGGAGAAGGTGCGGGCCATCCTTCCGCCAGTGAGCGTATATGGACTAGAGAACATCCCAGAGCCTGGTGAGTACACAACAAATGTACACAATATTCTGCCACAATACACACACACATCACTGTCAAGGGGAGAGTCAAACCATGCACTCATAGCAATTACACAGCAACCAGAACAGAATCATCCCAAAATGTGTATGTCAGTCAGATAAACACAACACATGCCATCTCAAAGTTACATTCAACCGTGCCATCACATGTACAATCACAACTACAACTACAGCTAAGCAGTGGCACAAATAGAACTAACAAACACATCCAGACATGTAGCCACCACAACAACACCAACACACAGTGAAGACCACTGAAAGGAAGGAATTCTGTGTATGCTGGCCAAGTCAGTGTAGCCAATAGCATCATGGGAGTCGTAGTCCCACATATTGCCCCCCCCCACAACTGTCCCATTAACACCACCATGAACCATGCGCACATCACAGGGAGTGGAGAAGGACTCACAAGATGGCTGACACTGGCAACTGCTGTGGGGAGCACAAGGCCCTGCTGGCAACTGTGCACCAACAAACAGCAGGACACCACTGACTGACATCCTGAGAGACAACTTCCACTCCCTGCAATGGAAGCACGTTCCATGGTGGGATATCTGGCTGGCTGGGTGGGAAGGAGGACTCGCACCACTGACCATAGTCACAAGCACCTCCCCTCACACACACCCTCAACACATACTCCACATAACCCACCTGGGAGAATGCAATGCCACACATCCTAACTCAAGGTCCCACAAAGAACCTCCACCCTGGGTTATGTTGTGTGAAGCACAGGGACACTCATGGGACTTTCAGCCAAACAACTGCCAGGACAACACTCCCAGCCATCCTGTCAGCACAGGCAGCCCACCCCACAGGGAAGCAGAGTCAAAAGGAAGGAAGCATGGGCATGCTGGGAAGGGGGTTGGAGGCAATAGCATGATGGGAGTCGTAGTCACAGCTCTACATCCCCCACCACATGGCCCAGCAAGCTCACACTCATGCATGCACATCCCACAGAGAGTGGAAAGGCCCATCAAAGATGTCTGACACTGTTGCTGTGTCGTGGGGAGCACAAGGGCATGCTGGGAACTGCACACCAACCAACAGCAGGACACCACTGTCAGCCATCTTGCCATTGCTCTCACACCCACACACACTGAACTCCCCACAAAACCAAGTAAGTATGGGAATGCTGGGAAGTGGGGTGGAGGCAATAGCATGATGGGAGTGGCAGTCACAGATATTGGTCACCCCCACAACTGTCCCATCAACACCACCCTGAACCATGCGCACATCACAGGGAGTGGAAAACAACTGACAAGATGACTGACACTGTGCACTGCTGTGGGGAGCACTAGGCCCTTCTGGCAACTGTGCACCAACAAACAGCACAACACCACTGACTGACATCCTGAGAGACAACTTCCACTCCCTGCAATGCAAGCACGTTCCATGGTGGGATATCTGGCTGGCTGGGTGGGAAGGAGGACTTGCAGCACTGACCATAGTCACAAGCACCTCCCCTCACCCCCCCTCAACACAAACTCCACAGAACCCATCTGGTAGAATGCAATGCCTCCCATCCTAACTCAAGATCCCACAAAGAACCACCACCCTGGGTTATGTTGTGTGAAGCACAGGGACACTCTTGGGACTTTTAGCCAAACAACTGCCAGGACAACACTCCCAGCCATCCTGGCAGCACAGCAAGCCCACCCCACAGGGAAGCAGAGTCAAAAGGAAGGAAGCATGGGCATGCTGGGAAGGGGGGTGGAGGCAATAGCATGATGGGAGTGGTAGTCACAGATATTGCTCAGCCTCACAACTGGCCCATCAACACCACCCTGAACCATGCTCACATCACAGGGAGTGGATAAGGACACACAAGATGGCTGACACTGGCTACTGCTGTGGGGAGCACAAGGGCATGCTGGGAACTGCACACCAACCAACAGCAGGACACCACTGTCAGCCATCTTGCCATTGCTCTCACACCCACACACACTGAACTCCCCACAAAACCAAGTAAGTATGGGAATGCTGGGAAGTGGGGTGGAGGCAATAGCATGATGGGAGTGGCAGTCACAGATATTGGTCACCCCCACAACTGTCCCATCAACACCACCCTGAACCATGCGCACATCACAGGGAGTGGAAAACAACTGACAAGATGGCTGACACTGTGCACTGCTGTGGGGAGCACTAGGCCCTGCTGGCAACTGTGCACCAACAAACAGCACAACACCACTGACTGACATCCTGAGAGACAACTTCCACTCCCTGCAATGCAAGCACGTTCCATGGTGGGATATCTGGCTGGCTGGGTGGGAAGGAGGACTTCCAGCACTGACCATAGTCACAAGCACCTCCCCTCACCCCCCCACCCCCTCAACACAAACTCCACAGAACCCACCTGGTAGAATGCAATGCCTCCCATCCTAACTCAAGATCCCACAAAGAACCACCACCCTGGGTTATGTTGTGTGAAGCACAGGGACACTCTTGGGACTTTTAGCCAAACAACTGCCAGGACAACACTCCCAGCCATCCTGTCAGCACAGCCAGCCCACCCCACAGGGAAGCAGAGTCAAAAGGAAGGAAGCATGGGCATGCTGGGAAGGGGGTGGAGGCAATAGCATGATGGGAGTGGTAGTCACAGATATTGCTCAGCCTCACAACTGGCCCATCAACACCACCCTGAACCATGCTCACATCACAGGGAGTGGATAAGGACACACAAGATGGCTGACACTGGCTACTGCTGTGGGGAGCACAAGGGCATGCTGGGAACTGCACACCAACCAACAGCAGGACACCACTGTCAGCCATCTTGCCATTGCTCTCACACCCACACACACTGAACTCCCCACAAAACCAAGTAAGTATGGGAATGCTGGGAAGTGGGGTGGAGGCAATAGCATGATGGGAGTGGCAGTCACAGATATTGGTCACCCCCACAACTGTCCCATCAACACCACCCTGAACCATGCGCACATCACAGGGAGTGGAAAACAACTGACAAGATGACTGACACTGTGCACTGCTGTGGGGAGCACTAGGCCCTTCTGGCAACTGTGCACCAACAAACAGCACAACACCACTGACTGACATCCTGAGAGACAACTTCCACTCCCTGCAATGCAAGCACGTTCCATGGTGGGATATCTGGCTGGCTGGCTGGGTGGGAAGGAGGACTTGCAGCACTGACCATGGTCACAAGCACCTCCCCTCACCCCCCCCCCCTCAACACAAACTCCACAGAACCCACCTGGTAGAATGCAATGCCTCCCATCCTAACTCAAGATCCCACAAAGAACCACCACCCTGGGTTATGTTGTGTGAAGCACAGGGACACTCTTGGGACTTTTAGCCAAACAACTGCCAGGACAACACTCCCAGCCATCCTGTCAGCACAGCAAGCCCACCCCACAGGGAAGCAGAGTCAAAAGGAAGGAAGCATGGGCATGCTGGGAAGGGGGTGGAGGCAATAGCATGATGGGAGTGGTAGTCACAGATATTGCTCAGCCTCACAACTGGCCCATCAACACCACCCTGAACCATGCTCACATCACAGGGAGTGGATAAGGACACACAAGATGTCTGACACTGGCTACTGCTGTGGGGAGCACAAGGGCATGCTGGGAACTGCACACCAACCAACAGCAGGACACCACTGTCAGCCATCTTGCCATTGCTCTCACACCCACACACACTGAACTCCCCACAAAACCAAGTAAGTATGGGAATGCTGGGAAGTGGGGTGGAGGCAATAGCATGATGGGAGTGGCAGTCACAGATATTGGTCACCCCCACAACTGTCCCATCAACACCACCCTGAACCATGCGCACATCACAGGGAGTGGAAAACAACTGACAAGATGGCTGACACTGTGCACTGCTGTGGGGAGCACTAGGCCCTGCTGGCAACTGTGCACCAACAAACAGCACAACACCACTGACTGACATCCTGAGAGACAACTTCCACTCCCTGCAATGCAAGCACGTTCCATGGTGGGATATCTGGCTGGCTGGGTGGGAAGGAGGACTTGCAGCACTGACCATAGTCACAAGCACCTCCCCTCACACCCCCTCAACACAAACTCCACAGAACCCACCTGGTAGAATGCAATGCCTCCCATCCTAACTCAAGATCCCACAAAGAACCACCACCCTGGGTTATGTTGTGTGAAGCACAGGGACACTCTTGGGACTTTTAGCCAAACAACTGCCAGGACAACACTCCCAGCCATCCTGTCAGCACAGCCAGCCCACCCCACAGGGAAGCAGAGTCAAAAGGAAGGAAGCATGGGCATGCTGGGAAGGGGGGTGGAGGCAATAGCCTGATGGGAATGGTAGTCACAGATATTGCTCAGCCTCACAACTGGCCCATCAACACCACCCTGAACCATGCTCACATCACAGGGAGTGGAGAAGGACTCACAAGATGGCTGACACTGGCTACTGCTGTGGGGAGCACAAGGCCCTGCTGGCAACTGTGCACCAACAAACAGCAGGACACCACTGACTGACATCCTGAGAGACAACTTCCACTCCCTGCAATGCAAGCACAGTCCATGGTGGGATAACTGACTGGCTGGGTGGGAAGGAGGGCCGGCTGTCAACCAAATACAACCAATGCAGACCATGTTCACACCCCAACAAATACATAGAAATGCCCAAATAATGCAGGACAATGTGCCACACCAATATCAATCCCTGACTGTGACGACTTAGGACAATGCAATGTACAGGCCCGCACCCAGAGGCACAGTCACAACTGTCAGGTGTGTCAACCATTGATGCCTGCAGAAACATAACATACATTGTGTGTGTCTCCCAAAAACAGGTGATGATGGGGACACAGCAGCAGACGCTGAGGAGTCCCAGTCCCAGGCTCAAGAGGATGCGGAGCTCACTGGTGTCGTACAGCCTCTGCCCTCCTCGGACGAAGAAGACCAACCTGGCACATCCGGTGCAAGTCTACATGCAGCACCAGCAGGACCACCAGCTGCAGCACCAGCAGGACCACCAGCTGCACCCCTGCACCCACCCCTCCAACGACTGTCACCACAAATACCATCCCTGCCGACATGGACAGAACAAGGAGCAACACCAGCACAGGGACACTGGACCAACCTGGGGCCATGGACACCACCACCACCACCAACCCCCAAGGTGGACCAGGGTCATCTGTGCGTGCCACTGCACGCACTGCACATGTCAGCAGGGTGTGGTGGGAGGGGTGGGAGACAGAGGTCGCTGCTTGCAGAGGTTGCTGGTGTGCATGATGACCCACAACTGGTACGCATAGCTGATGCGTACCAGTCCAGCACCGGAGATCTCAGCCAGGTAGTGGGGCTCTTCAGAGACATGAAACAGCAGCAGGCTGCCCATCATGCCCGCTTGGACTCTCAAATGTCCCACGTGGAGTCACACATGTCCCGCGTGGACTCACACATGTCCCGCGTGGAGTCCAAGTGGGATGCACTGCATGAGATGACGGCGGTGCACAGGGACATTTTACAATGCCTCCGCCAGATGAACAGCAACCAGTCCACACCTCCCTGTGTGCCAACAACATCTGGTGCTGAACAAACTGCAACTGCCACAGGGAGGGAGGATGACTCTGGCGGAGAGTCCCCTGCACCGCAGCAGCCTGTACTTGAGGGGCCCCCCAAGAAGAGGGGTCGTCCGAGGAGGGGCAAGTGAGAGGCCGATGGCCAAGCGCAACTCCCAGGAAGCCTGAACCTGTTCTGGATGTTCACCTTTGTGCACAGACTGTTCACCCTGTTGACGGCAACACTACTCCCACACATTGCATGGGGAGTACAAGTTGGACCAATGTCTCAGACAACTGTGGCCCCGATACTGGGGATTTTGTCTACCAGGACTTTCAATTCACCTAGGAACTTCTGATTGCAAGATTTATGTACAGCACTACCCATCCTATGCACTATTCACACAAATGTATCACAATAAACACACTAATACACCATACTTGCCTCTGTTGTGATTCCAACGTGGGTGCTGTTATGGGGATGATGAACTGCAAAATTACACTGTGTATGCGAACTGCAACAGCAAGTACAACACAGGCATGTGAGTAAAGGCAATGTGACACATATGAGGGAGACACACCACCAGGGCTACACAACACATACACACCTAGGCCATCTGACTCATTGCCTACACTGATGTTGCCAGGGAAGACGGTGCAATGCACAGACACCACACCCATTCCCAGTTGTAGTCAAGTAGCCCACAGGTGCAGTAAGCAAATGGCAGTCAAATGTGGGACCACAGACAACGCACATCACAAAGTGAAGCACAGGTTTATTACACAGTTGCAACATGTCGTAACCACTACAGATGCAAGGTAATCCCACCTGGCAGCGGGCACAGTCAACAACTGTAGACGGAAGGAAGTCCATGGGTGTGGCGCACATCACCTGTAGGGACACAACAGCTACCACCCTGGAAGTGCAATCACGTCGTCGGTGGACACAGTTGACCAAACGAATCTGAAAGTACCCTGTGAAGGACAGAAATGACACACAGTCAAAAGCAATGGAGAACAGGACAGAACAGCAAAACTCATGCACAATACATGTTACAAGATACCCACCCAGAACCAAGTTAGCATGTCAACACTGTTGGGGAGTACAGCCCACCTGTAAGCACACATCGCAACACACATCCAGTCAAGTAGCCCATGGACACACTCCAACAGCACCAGAGCAGCACCCACACATATCATGCATACTCACATCATTGACCTGACATCTCTGGATACTCACATTCAGCTGAAGAAGTTGGTGATGAGCTGTGTGCGGACATCACCATCATCATCATCATCATCATCACTGGCATCGTGGTCCAGGCCAGGATCCTCCACAGGTGGCGGATGTTGGTCATTGTCATCCTGGATGAGAGGCAACTCCTTCCGCACTGCCAGGTTGTGGAGCATGCAGCAGACGATGATAATCTTGCACACTTTCGCAGGGGCATATGGGAGGGACCCTCCGGTCTTGTCCAGGCAGCGGAAGCGGCTCTTCAGGAGACCAAATGTCCGCTCAATCACTCTCCTGGTCCGACCATGTGCCTCATTGTAGCGCATCTGGGCTGGTGTCACAGGGTTCCTGAGGGGTGTCAGCAACCACGGCATGTTGGGGTATCCCGAGTCACCTACGGACAGACAAGTGCACATTAGCTGACTTGGAAAAGTGGGCGGAATACTACAGATCAGATCACACACAATGGCACAAAGTCAGTACACACCGACAAGCCAGGCACGCTGGTTCTGCATCTGTGCCATCATCCTGGGGATGCGACTACTCCTCATCACAAAGGCATCGTGTGCTGAACCAGGGAAACGGGCACACACGTGTGTGATGGTCATATCTGCAAGACACACCACCAGTGCATTGACCGAGTGGTAGTGCTTGCGGTTACGGTAGGCCTGCTCCTGGGCCTGTGGTGGTACCAAAGCCACATGTGTCCCATCAATGGAGCCAATGACATGCGGCATCCTCCCCAGGGCATAGAAGTCACTCTTCACGTCAGTGAGTCGTCGCAGTCTAGGGAAATAGATGTACCTGTTCAGGAATAGCAACATTGCCGGCAAAACATCGCGGAGCACACGGCTCAACATGGTCTGTGACATCCCACCAGCAGTCGCCACAGTATGTTGGAAGGTACCAGTGGCAAAGAAGTGTAGGGCTGCCATCACCTTCACCTTGGGGGTCAGCGCTGTAGGATACGGCCGGCCAGGCTGCAAATGTGGGGCCAACTGCACTGCCAAATCCTCAATCAGCTGCCTGGTGAAGCGGTACCGTCGGATGCTGTCCCGTTCCACCATCGTTGCCAGGTCTGGGAATGGTCGATGGACAGCAGGAGCCCTGCAGTGCAGAGGAGAAGTAAGCAAGATTGTCAGTCAGCCCACATATGCGGCATTGAACACACTCAATATCCCAACATACATCATTATGAGGCACAACTACATGAAGTGTGCAGTTCCGTAAGGACATGTATGGTACATACATGGCCAACATCTGTCAACACGGTCCAACAGGTGGCATCAATTAGTCCCAGGTTGGCCCATTGGATATCATGAGGCCGTGTCACAGTTCCCATCTCCTGCTGCCGTGTCACAATCACCCCCACAGTGACATGTGAGGACAGATGTGCCCCAGGCATCACAGCTCAACGACAGGTACATTCCCAGGGACCCTGTATTGCCACATGGACACTGGCATTACATGGAGTATCATGTATACACCACAGCAAACCAACTATGACCCCCACAGGTAGTGGTCCCACTTGCCACTGCAGGACAGACATGGACGTCTGTGACACACACACGCACAACATCAAAGTCCATGCACACACAACGTGGATGTGGAGACTGTCTCCCATTGTGCACATGAAATCAGAGACATTGTAAACACTACATGCACACAGACTGTGGAGGACCATCACTATTTTGCCACTGGGACACCCTGGCTCAAACATACCATCCCACATGGGACTCACGGGGTATGTGACATGACATACACATACACCACCGTGAAATGTGACCATGGCACATGCACAGATATGAACAGTTGCACATCACAGTGGTCATGTACACGTAACACCCAGGATCCTGTCCCCATGAACACGTGCACAGCCTGGGGGTTGCTGCCCCCAGGTGACACCCACAGGACAACATGTACACCAACATACACACAATAGGAAATGCAGCCTTACATGCCTTATGATACAGTTTGGACAGGCTGTCGTGTTGTAGGTGTGCCCCTCACTCCCTGGGAGCTATCTGTGGCTGGCATATGTCCATCTGAGACAGGCATGGTGACATATGCCAGCCACTTGTACAGGGATGCGTTGAACAGCAATGGACCGATCGGTGCCCCAGGCCGGCCCATTGCATTCAATGTGTGCAGGTACGCGTTGTGCCCCTGTACGCGTTGTACCGCAATGGACCGATCGGTGCCCCCGGCCGGCCCATTGCATTCAATGTGTGCGGGTACGCGTTGTACCCCTGTACGCGTTGTATCGCAATGGACCGATCAGTGCCCCCGGCCGGCCCATTGCATTCAATGTGTGCGGGTACGCGTTGTGCCCCTGTACGCGTTGTACCGCAATGGACCGATAGGAGCCCCCGGCCGGCCCATTGCATTCAATGTGTGCGGATACGCGTTGTGCCCCTGCACGCGTTGGTACGCGTTGTGCCCCTGTACGCGTTGTATCGCAATGGACCGATCGGTGCCCCCGGCCGGCCCATTGCATTCAATGTGTGCGTGGTACGCGTTGTACCCCTGTACGCGTTAGCATCGCAATGGACCGATCGGTGCCCCCGGCCGGCCCATTGCATTCAATGTGTGCGGGTACGCGTTGTGCCCCTGTACGCGTAGTACCGCAATGGACCGATCGGTGCCCCCGGCCGGCCCATTGCATTCAATGTGTGCGGTACGCGTTGTGCCCCTGTACGCGCAGTACCGCAATGGACCGATCGGTGCCCCCGGCCGGCCCATTGCATTCAATGTGTGCAGGTACGCGTTGTGCCCCTGCACGCGTTGGTACGCGTTGTGCCCCTGTACGCTGTATCGCAATGGACCGATCGGTGCCCCGGCCGGCCCATTGCATTCAATGTGTGCAGGTACGCGTTGTGCCCCTGTACGCGTTGGTACGCGTTGTGCCCCTGTACGCGTTGTATCGCAATGGACCGATCGGTGCCCCCGGCCGGCCCATTGCATTCAATGGTGCGGGTACGCGTTGTACCCCTGTACGCGTTGTATCGCAATGGACCGATCGGTGCCCCGGCCGGCCCATTGCATTCAATGTGTGCGGGTACGCGTTGTGCCCCTGTACGCGTTGTACCGCAATGGACCGATCGGTGCCCCCGGCCGGCCCAGTGCATTCAATGTGTGCGGGTACGCGTTGTGCCCCTGTACGCGTTGTACCGCAATGGTCCGATCGGTGCCCCGGCCGGCCCATTGCATTCAATGTGTGCAGGTACGCATTGTGCCCCTGTACGCGTTGTACCGCAATGGACCGATCGGTGCCCCGGCCGGCCCATTGCATTCAATGTGTGCGGGTACGCGTTGTATCCCTGTACGCGTTGTACCGCAATGGACCGATCGGTGCGCACCCATTGACAATGGCCTTGCCTGGCAACGGACGCGTATTCGAATTTCGAACGAGTCGGTTGCTGGAAATTCAGTTGGTCACCCACAACAATGTTGCAAAATCATGTATGTCATGAAGTTGAAGATTTGAAGGATGCCGTGGGCGTGTATTGGTGCTGCTATTCCATGGATTGGCCAGATTCAGAAGATGCAAACGACTTGGACCTATCACTTTGGACACAAGCGACAGTATCTGCCTCTCCAGCACATATATATTGCTGGCTGTTCCCCTGAGAGCTCACTTGCCTGCACTACATGCTCCAGGACGACATCTGCCACTGCACTGCTGCTGTCTCTGCCCCTCTGGACCCTGCAATGGCACATACTGTGGAGAGAGCCCCAGCCTTCAGCCTTGAGGAGAACCAGGCCCTGCTGGACAGCCTACTTCCACAGTACAGCAAGCTGTATGGGACACCAGGGGAGCAGGTGAGTGTTCTGTGCACTGCCTTTCTCAATGTGCATTTTGTCTGACTAGCAAGGCTGAAAGTCTGCACGCCACTGGCTAGCAGGCTCACTGAGTAGTTGTCACCCCCCATAGTGTGTAGTGACATGCACTGGACAGGTATGGTGCAGTGACAGTGCATTTGAACAAGGTTTTACTTCCCATGCAATGATACCATGTAGTGACGTCTGGCAAACTGTCCATGGGCAGCGTTGCACTGCCTGTGTACATCATGTGCCCCTGTGAATGAGACATGTAATTGTAATTGTAATGTGCATTTATCAAGCGCGTTATCACCAGCAGGTCTCTAAGCGCTACCAGAGGGACATAAAACCTAGTGAATGGTGAAAGCAGGGGTTAGATGATGCCCCCAGCTTCTAAGAAAAGTATATACAACTGTGTCATGCACGGATATGTTGCATGTGTAGTAATGGCCTTTTCACTTTGTCATCCTGACAGGTTAATGCCCATCGGAAGCAGGAGATCTGGAAGGACATCGTCCGGGCTGTCCGGTCCGTGGGGGTCTACAAGCGCCGGATCCGCAACTGCCAGAAGAGGTGGCAGGACCTTCGGGGCTGGACCCGGAGGATTGCACGGGTCCAGCTGAAGCTGTCGCCTCCTCGCAGGAGGGGCGGAACACGGACCCTGACCCCCACATGCTCCAGATCCTGGCGGTGGTGTTTCCAGACCTGGATGGGCAGCTGAAGGCCAGACAGCAGCAAGGAGGGGGTGAGTCAAAGACTGCACTGTGAACTCTGTATTACATGCTTTGTGCCCTCCTCTGGCCTGGTTCAACTGCCACAGTGCAGCAGTCATGTTGTCCAGGAGCCATGTCCCTCTATTGTGCACTGCCCACTCCTCATCTGATACCCAGGTGTGGCCCTTACATTCAGGGAATTGTGTCACTTGGGACTGTGTCCTTGCAGTTTGCTTCACTAAAGGTGGGGGACAGCATCTGTTTCCCTAACTCTGTTGTGGGCATCATGGGTGGGTCCATTGTTCACACAACGCCTGTGTTCGGACATGTAATCTGCGTGTTGCTTTGATATGCGGTCCACTTGCTGAGCTGAGCCACCACATGTGCCTGGGGTATGTGCCACACGCCCATGCAGCGGGTGGGAACAATGTTTGGGCCCCAGGAGTGTGCAGATTACGTGTGTCACACATACATAGCCAGCTATCCACTGTCCAGGGCTCATCCCTCATTCATGTGGGGCAGGACAGTCATGCCTACTCCAGGCCATGCAATGCACTCTGTACTCCCACTCCCGTGTATCAGCTGACACATTGTGCGCAGTGATTTGACCCCTCAGGTGTCTGCCTCTGTGTCAGTGTGCTGTGGATTAGTTGCTAGGACTGCTGGGGTGTTTCTTGGTAGGGGCTCAGCATGCCACTGGAGATGTGACCATAGGAGACGATACTTGTGTGTCACATAGGTGTTTGATCAGCTGCCCGTGCAGACTGGGGTATGCGAATGTGAAGTTCAGGCAGCTGTTCCCCATTCACAGCAGATTGTGAGGGGCTCAGGTTCAGAGGGTAGTGTCACAGGTCTCCCATATGTCCAATCGGTATGACCTGGACAGATGAGGGTTAAGATGATGTGTTGTGTGGGGGATGTACATGTGCACTTGTGCAGCTCCAGGACTTGCATTCCCCATGACCTACTATTGTGACACAGTGCAGGGTGTTGTTGTCTGGCTGCCAAGTCATACATCACTGAGACAGTGATGTATGACTTAGCAGTCATGCCTCCGCCATGGCATGTGTCTACTTATTGGTGATCCTGCAGGGAGTGACATGTGCTACATGCACACCATTGTGGCGATGGCTATCAGGACATGGGTGCATCATGGTGTCTGTCGCTTGTATGCATCACATGCATATCCTATTTGACTCTGGGCGTCCCTTTCATCCGGAAACCTGTACTGACTCAGTGGCAAGAGTTGTGATGTGTGCATGTCCACATGCTACACCGTGTCCTCTGCACTGTCCAACTACTGTGTAGTTGGTGCATGTGTCCACACTGGGGTGTTGCTATCCAACAGACACCAGACAGATGGGTGCAAGGCCATGTGGGATGTTGGCATCAGACTGACAATTGGCTCCTCCTGTTCAGTTAGGGCACTTTTAGCAATGTACAACTAATGATGCCAGGGCTTGCTCTGTAATGTGCTGTGCTCACAGTGGTGTGTGCGTTTGGTGCAGGTGACTGATGTCTGTCTGTTTCCCCATTGTTTGCAGATACATCCACGGCCACGGAAGGGGACAGCTCCACGGACCAGGAGGAGCCGGAGAGCCAGACTGGGTCAGCAGCCGAGGAGTGGTCGGAGGGACCCAGTGGCACGGAGGGCAAGGGGAGCCGCACCGAGGAGTCCTCAGCACCATCCACCTCAGCTGAGGACCAGAGCAACTCGGAGGATGACTCCCTTATGGAGGCGGGTGTCAGCAGCCACCACACCCCAGCTAGTGTTGCTGTCCCCGCCACCACCAGCACCACCACCGCCCTCCCATCGGCTCCCATTCCCCAGGTCCGTGGAGGCTCCCATGTTTGGGAGCGTGTCTCCTTTGGGCCAGGCACCGCACCCCTGCCCCTGTGTCCCCTGCTGCCCTGAGTGAGGAGTCTGTGTACCTCCTTCGCCAGCTCCATGTAGGGCAGACAGCCATGCTGAGTGTCCTCCATGCGCACACTGCTCTGTTGACTCAGCTGTGTCGTTCATGGAGGGCATCTCATCGGGCATGTCTGATCTACAGAGGGGCAATAGGTCCATGGACTCCTCCCTGACGGCAGCAGTGTCCCTCCTCAGACAGTCCCTCACCCCTCCTGCCTCTGCTCCATCCACACTCCCCAGCACCTTACCCGTCCCAAGCACACACACACCGGCACAGGCACACACCAGCACACACACATCCAGCACACAGACACACACGCCACAAACAAAACGCACACGCACGCACAGTCAGGGGACTGAAACCAGACTCACAGGGGATGGGGCCCTGGAACACACACACGCATCCACGAGCACTGCGCAGTCCTCAGTTGCCTCTCCCTCCAAAACACCCTCCCTTGCCTCACCTGCAACCCCAAAGACCCAGCGGCTCTTCCTCAGTGACCTCGGCCTCTTCCCCTCCGATCCAGCTGATACAGCATTCAGGGGGAAGAGGAAGCCCACCCACACGGAGCAGAGTGCCCTCGCCCCCGGACACCCTCCCCAGGCGCAGACAGACTGAGGCCCCCACCCGCAAGTCCCCCGGAGTCGTAAGAGCAAGACCCCGCCGCCGCCCTGCAGCTCAGGCACCAGGTCTCCTTCCTCCATCCCTCAGGCCCCCACTCCACAGGTGCCCCCACCACACCCTGCCCCAGGTTCCCCCACCCACAGATATACCATCCCCAAGAGGATCCGGCCTTCTCCCCCTGCCACTTGCTCTCCCGGCACCACACCCCCCGCTGCGCTTGTCTGTGCCACTGATGTGGTGAGGGTGTCCTCCCCTCTGTCCAGCCCACCTTGCCTGTTCCCCATTCTCCTCCCCTGGTGGTAGGCACTGCAGTGGAGTCCACTACCACCCTGTCTGACTTGGGCACTGCAGTGGCGGACCTGTCCACTCCATCTGCAGGGTCCACTGCAGTCGTGCCGGCACCCACAACATCTGAGTCATGCCCCCAGTTGTGCCGGCACACACCATGTCAGACACCTCCACTGCAGTTGTCAGTGGCTCTCCAGCACCCACCACCCCTTCCCTGCTTCCTCCTGGTGAGCCCTGATCCTGTCCCTGCGGTGCCTGGCCTGCCCCCCCGGTTGCCCCTCCTAGTGGATTGTCCCCGGTTTTGTGCAGGCATGCGTAGGATGACATCTGCCACTGTCACCCAGTTTGGACTTTGACAATGGACTGGCCATTGGCCTTTGTGTTTTTTCTGGACTTTGTTTTCATTATACACATATGCTGAATAAAGCAACTTTCTGTTCTCTAGTGCTTATGCTTCTGATGTACATGTTGTTGATGATGCTAACCATGCCCTTGCTGCAGTGATGGTGATATTTGGTCTCATGATAATGAAGTGTTACTGTGCAGGAACCCATGTGGTCCAGGGGGAATGTGTCCTATCCTGTGGTGTATCCATGTCATCCATAGCAGCATCTGAGGGTGTCATGTGTTCAGTATTTGGCAATGGGATTTCCTACATCTGTTGTGCCTGCCATTGTTCAATTCGTCTACTTCCCTGACCGTGTGGCCATCTCCACTGGACATGCAGGTTTGGGCATCAATGGGGAAGGACTCATCCGTGTTGTCAGTGCAACATTGCTATACAAGTGTGTTGGATCTGTGCTGATGATTCCGTTGGCACTTCCATGACCAGGCTGATGTGACGGGAGCCCTCATTTGGTGCTAATTGTTGATTGTGTGACCAAGTGCTCAGCTGACATGATGGGGCCCTACTGAGGCAACATATGGCACAGCTTTCCTCACACAGGAGTGGAGTCCCCTCATGGCAGTGTGTACTCCTGTGACATTGCCTGCGCCCAAGGTGTGTGTTGTATGTGCATGTCTGTGTGTTCACTTCCGTTTAGCTGTGCATGCTGTGATCCCTAGTGTTGTACCTGTTTGTGATGCTTGCTGAGTTGACCTATGTTCCCCCAAAGTCTTCTCCCTGGGTTCTCTGTGATGTGGGTGCATGGCACATTACTGGTCATCAGGGTGTCACCCATAGGTGTGTTTGCTGTCAGGGCTGAGTTTGTGTGCAGACGCAGATGGGTCACAGTCAGGTTTCCCCTTGGCACTTGTTGTTTGCCCCTGTCATGTGATTTCCAGTTTGTGTTATCTTTCAGTGATTGTGACACGTTGTGTGTGTGACTGCTGGCACTCCTCAGGGTCCGGGCTGCAATGTTGGTTGTTGTCTATGTGTGTTCTTTGTGGGTGACCTTGGCTTCTTCATTGGTGTGTGACTGTGGCTGGGATCCCATTGGTTGGTGTGGTATTGCCGTCATGTCCATGTACAGCGTAGTGTGCAGTGTGTCAGACATTCAGGAGTCTTGTTGATTGGCCATGTGTGATGTGTTTCTGCACCTTGGTTCCCACCCACCACCCTGGAATAGTCATGGGTGCATGTGCAATGTCACCAGTGCATGTGTGCTTCACTGCTGCACATTGTTGGAGGTCGAGGGGTGTGGTGTTGAGTGTGTGCAGATGAGAGTTGTTGCCCGGCTAGGCCCCTGCCTCCATGTTGGCCTTGGCTTACTGGCCATGCTGATTGATTTGTGCTTGTGTAGGTGTGATGGTAGTTTGTTGCTCAGGACACATGACTGTGGTTCACACTGTGAACGACATTTAGCTTTGTCATCACAGTGGGATTGTAATGCAGCCCAGGGTCACCACATTGTGGGGGCCCTGGGGGTAGTGCTGTGGTGTGTCTGTGTCTTGCTGTGTCAGTTGCTGTTCCTACGTGCCTGTGTGACATGTGTGATTTGTGCTCCCTCTCATCTGACAATGCCTGCTTGCCCACATAGGGGATTTGGATCCATGAGTTACCTTTGTGTGGCACTGTATGCACATCTGTATGATTGGTATTCAGGTCTCCTCATGTGTTGTGTGGTTGCCTGGGGACACTGGCACCCCCCTCACCTGTTGTGTATGATGTGCAGTGTGGGTCTGCCTGTTTGTGTTTGTGCATCTGCACCACTGCATTGGCATATCTTGGGTGTGCCATTGGCTGTATGTAGTTTGGTGGGTTTCTCCTGCTGTCCCTGGGACTCCTAGGTCATCGGTCAGCACAATGATCATGGTTTGTGTGTCCCATTGCTGCCATGGTATGGTATCTGTTCACCTCACATCTACAGTCTCCACAGGGTATCTGCATTTGTGTGCCCATTGGTGCAAATATGTGGGTCTGCATTCTGATGGTCACTTCTGTCATTGTGTCATTGATGAATGTTGACAGTGTCAGCCCCCATGGGTGTTGTTTGTCTGCACATGGCCAAAGGTATGTCTTATTTGCACTGCAGTATTTGGCTCCCCCAATTTATGTTGCAATGGGCCACATGCACTACTTTGCCACTGATGTGTTTTTTGTTCTGTGACCAGGAATCATCCATGCAGTTTGGCAGTTGCAGCTCTTTCTTTGTCAACACTTACCTTTTGGTCACTGTGATGATGGGGGTTTGGACCCCATTGCCACAATGTTCAAAATGTGCTTCAGCTATGGACCCCACACTTACATTTTGGTCACTGTGGTGATGGGGCGTTAGACCCCATTGCCACAATGTTCAGAATGTGCTTCAGCTATGGACCCCACACTTACCTTTTGGTCACTGTGATGATGGGGGTTTGGACCCCATTGCCACAATGGTCATGGCCTGCTTGCATTGTGGGGGCCACACACATATATGTGTGGCACATGTGCTAGGGGGTCACATTGTATGTTCAAAGTCATGTTCAGTGTTGTAGGCATTTGACACAGTCTACACACGCTTGTCATGGTGTTGGGGGATGTCTTTTTCTTGCATTCCCTAGGTTGTGGTGTGCTGGTTGTGTCATGCATTGTCCATCCTATGAGTGGGGGTGGTAGTGGTGGTAGGCATCCAGCCCCCCTGGGTGAGGGTGGTAGTAGTGGTAGGCATCCAGCCCCCCTGGCTAAGGGTGGTAGTAGTGGTAGGCATCCAGCCCCCCTGGGTGAGGGTGGTAGTAGTGGTAGGCATCCAGCCCCCCTGGGTGAGGGTGGTAGTAGTGGTAGGCATCCAGCCCCCCTGGGTGAGGGTGGTAGTAGTGGTAGGCATCCAGCCCCCCCTGGCTAAGGGTGGTAGTGGTGGTAGGCATCCAGCCCCGCCTGGGTGAGGGTGGTAGTAGTGGTAGGCATCCAGCCCCCCCTGGCTAAGGGTGGTGGTAGGCATCCAGCCCCCCTGGCTAAGGGTGGTAGTAGTGGTAGGCATCCAGCCCCCTGGGTGAGGGTGGTAGTAGTGGTAGGCATCCAGCCCCCCTGGGTGAGGGTGGTAGTAGTGGTAGGCATCCAGCCCCCCTGGCTAAGGGTGGTAGTAGTGGTAAGCATCCAGCCCCCCCTGGGTGAGGGTGGTAGTAGTGGTAGGCATCCAGCCCCCCCTGGGAGAGGGTGGTAGTAGTGGTAGGCATCTGGCACCCCCATGGCTAAGGGTGGTAGTGGTGGTGGGCATCTGGCACCACCCTGGCTAAGGGTGGTAGTAGTGGTAGGCATCCAGCCCCACCTGGGTGAGGGTGGTAGTACTGGTAGGCATCCAGCCCCCCTGGGTGAGGGTGGTAGTAGTGGTAGGCATCCAGCCCCCCTGGGTGAGGGTGGTAGTAGTGGTAGGCATCCAGCCCCCCTGGGTGAGGGTGGTAGTAGTGGTAGGCATCTGGCACCCCCATGGCTAAGGGTGGTAGTGGTGGTGGGCATCTGGCACCACCCTGGCTAAGGGTGGTAGTAGTGGTAGGCATCCAGCCCCCCCTGGGTGAGGGTGGTAGTAGTGGTAGGCATCCAGCCCCCCTGGCTAAGGGTGGTAGTAGTGGTAGGCATCCAGCCCCCCCTGGGTGAGGATGGTAGTAGTGGTAGGCATCCAGCCCCCCTGGGTGAGGGTGGTAGTAGTGGTAGGCATCCAGCCCCCCTGGCTAAGGGTGGTAGTAGTGGTAGGCATCCAGCCCCCTGGGTGAGGGTGGTAGTAGTGGTAGGCATCCAGCCCCCCTGGGTGAGGGTGGTAGTAGTGGTAGGCATCCAGCCCCCCTGGCTAAGGGTGGTAGTAGTGGTAGGCATCCAGCCCCCCTGGGTAGGGGTGGTGGTGCGCATTCAGGCCCCTGTGTGCATATGTGGCATTGGTGATGGGCATCCCGCCCCTATGGTGCTGCTGTTGCTGGTGTAAGTATATTCTGCATCCCTCTGTGTGTGTGTGATGTGTCGTGTACGTGTTGTATGTGTTTTGTGGTTGGTGTCTGACTTACCTTCTGCGCCGTACGCGTCCATGCCTGTTCCGGTAGTAAATGTAGAATATTGGTATGATCGGGACGAAGGGATTCATGGGTTGGTTCGTGTCGTTCGTCCTTCTCGTTGCTTCGCGTCGTCCTCGCCGGCTCGCGTCGTCCTCGTCGCTTGCGTGTTCGTCTCGTAGCCGTGGATTGTGTTGTGGCGCGAATCGGAGCTTATGTGCGACTCTCCCGGATGCTTTGACGTGCCGTGCGTAGCGACGGGTTCGGCGCGTACGGGAAGCGCATCGTACTTGGTCGGCCGGACGGAGCTGCATTTTCCCTTCCGTGCGACTCGATTCGGCGTTTCCGGATTCGCCTCGGTCGGAGTACAGGACCTGGATTGGGTGAGTACGGCTCGGCCGGATTCTGTGCTGTTGTGCGCATCGTACTTACTCGTTCGGTGTGCTGTACGGATCGGTCGGGAAACAGGCATTCGCATGGCTTTTTTCCCGACCGAATGGTATTGGGTGCGCCTCCGACCGAGATCGGAATCGGCCCCTTAGTGAGTGGGCTTCAGAAATGTCACCACAAGCTTTTGCTGGCCTAGAGCGTGCGGTTACCCGCACAGTAACGCGCATTCCTCGCATCGCTCAGGCGCCATCTGGCTTTCCTCTCACTTGCTCTCCCGCTCCTCCCCCTCCCTCACCACAGAGCGCGTCTCGCGGCCGCGCGTCTTTTTGGCTTTTTTAAAAACTTTTAGCGCGAGGCGCGCGTGCTTCTTTTCATCTCTTATCTCTCTCTTTCTGCTTTCTGGCCATCACCCCGTTCCCTCTTCTCACACGGTTTACTCTCCCTGCTACCGTCCTCTCCCTTTGTCCCCCATTTCCTCTCTGTTGTTCGTTTTTTTCTACTATCATCTCTTCCCTTGTTCTTCTTTCACTTCCCATCATCTCCATACCTCCACTTCTTTTTCCCCTGTTTACTTTTGCCCTCCATTTTCTCTGTACACTCTGTCTCCTATCTCACTTTCTCTTCCTGCTCCAGAGCTCCTTCCTCCAACTATCGCTTTATTTCTCTTTTTTTCGAAAAAATCTTTCTGCCTTTCCTCGCTTCCCGTTCCAACGCTTCTCTTTTTTTTCATTCCCTAGCCTTCCAATCACCTTTCCCATTTCCTCTGTTCTGCACTTTTTCTTGCACTACAGAGCCCCATGTGTCTACTTGACTCCGGAGCAAGTGTAAACAGACAGAGACAGGCGCCATCTGGCTTTCCTCTCACTTGCTCTCCCGCTCCTCCCCCTCCCTCACCACAGAGCGCGTCTCGCGGCCGCGCGTCTTTTTGGCTTGTTTGTTAACTTTTAGCGCGAGGCGCGCGCGCTTCTTTTCATCTCTTATCTCTCTCTTTCTGCTGTCTGGCCATCACCCCGTTCCCTCTTCTCACACGGTTTACTCTCCCTGCTACCGTCCTCTCCCTTTGTCCCCCATTTCCTCTCTGTTGTTCGTTTTTCTACTATCATCCCCTTGTTCTTCTTTCACTTCCCATCATCTCCATACCTCCACTTCTTTTTTCCCCTGTTTACTTTTGCCCTCCATTTTCTCTGTACAGTCTGTCTCCTATCTCACTTTCTCTTCCTGCTCCAGAGCTCTTTCCTCCAACTATCGCTTTATTTCTCTTTTTTCGAAAAAATCTTTCTGCCTTTCCTCTCTTCCCGTTCCATCGCTTCTCTTTTTTTTCATTCCCTAGCCTTCCAATCACCTTTCCCATTTCCTCTGTTCTGCACTTCTTCTTGCACTACAGAGCACCATGTGTCTACTTGACTCCGGAGCAAGTGTAAACAGAGATCTATCTCGGCTCTCAGGCAGACATTCCAAAAAAAAAACATAGAGCGAGCCTTTAAAATAAAAAATCATATAATGCTAGTTTGGCAATGTCATCATTTATGTACACTTAACTGCACATTCTTTAATTGTATCCAAACCATTACTGAAATTAATGCCGAGTTCAAATAATTGATGGCTCTTCTTTTATGTGGCTCAGTCCACTCCTTTTTTAGTTTCTGTAAAGCGCTTTGTCATCCCTTGAGCCATGAACACACTATAAAAAACTGCTAATGAATGTGTTGATAAATAAAAATAGTGGTCTCGCATTTGGGACATTATAAGTGTTTAGCCATGCAACAGTTGTGCTGCATAACTAAATACTTATAAGGTCCCAAAGGCGAGACCTATTGGCTATGCCAATGCTTGTACTCTTTGGGGAGCGGAGCGTCTTCAATGTTCTCAGGGCTTGCTGTTCCTCGTTGTGCTTGGAAGTAGGCTTCCTGTGTTTACCTACTCCCTATAACCTTGTTTTGCTGTAGGGTGAACAGGACTGCCTAACGCTTTAAGCTTCTAACTGGATTCTGGGGAAGCTTTATTTCTCGTACTGGGTCACATGACTTGTATCCTGTTCAGCTCACTGCGCGTGAGAAGGAATTATCACGCATTGCAGGAGCTCCTCATACACAGACACTTGGCTGAGAAGATTGTATCTGCTCCACCCTCCAATACTAGTAGCATGTGAGACGTATCACACTGTGCATACTAGTGCTTCCTGGGAGATACATTCAGTTCAGCTAGCGCCCACTCTCAAGGAGAGAGTGGTTTCGCGCACACTGTTCATTTCGCTTCTTTTCCTTGGCTTATCCTCCCTCTGCTACCGGCTTGGTTCAAACCAGCAAGAGACTGCCTTCCTCATTTTACAGTTGCCTGTACGAGACCCTGAGTATGAGATTTGCATGTGAAATTATGGAGTAGTAGCTTTTTGATTGCCTAAGGGCACGTTTAGTTGTTGTGAGTGGTTAAATGGTTATAATTCTTATCCTTTCTCTCACATACAGGGTGTCACCATTCGCTTCTAGGAATCTGATAGGAGGAGGTCAGGTTCTCATCAGACGAGGAGGCCTACGGGTAGTGGACTGCTACCTTTTATTTCTTTATCCCTTTTTTTCCCCCTTTCCCTTGCGTACAACTGTACAGGGGAGGCTGTTCATGCTCCCTGTGGTGCATTGCAAAGGGGAATTTGGAACTGTACATCGCCCCTGCTGGATCTGTATCAGAAGGTTAGTTCTGGTATCCAGTCCTGGTGTGACAGTTTCAAACAGATTAAAACAGCCATTTGTGGAAACGCGCGAGATTCAGGATGGCCGCCGCGTGAGAGACTTCACGCTATTTCAGCCCATTTTTTCGGATTAATGACGAATTCCTGTCAGAAAGGGCATTCTGGTGGAGGATGCTACATCTTTAAACAACTTACCTTTGCTGTGGAGCTTTTCAGACGATTCTGCGCAGCGGAAGTGGGTTTTTTCATCGCCTGGTTCCTGCTCCTTGCACTGCTTTCAGGTACAGCCAGGCTTTCTGTCAAGGGGGCGGAGTGAACTTTCAGGAAAGGGCCTGGCTTGGGCCTAGCCACTCCCCCTACCCATTTTAGCTGCTGCACCAGTCATTTCCAGGTTATTTCCACAGCTTTCGCTCTTTTTATACACTATTTGGCTGCTGCAAGTCTCATTTTATCTCTTTTTACTCAAAATGGAAAATAAAAGTGCAATTAATAATAAAAGGAGGCAGCAAATTTTTCCGCCTCCTGCTAAATCTAAAGTAGTGGAGTCTTCTGAACCCTCACTATCTTTAATATTGGAGGAAATTCAGGCACTTCGTGCCAATACAGACAGTATTGCTTCTGAAGATAAACATGTGCGCAAAGAAATGGCCAGCCTGTCAATGAAAATATCAGATAATTCCATCAAAATACAGGATAATCAGGCCAAAATTGACACTTTTTCTCCACTTGTGGCAAAAATTTCACCTATGTGCTCAGCATTATTGGACATGGAAAATCGTAACAGACAATATAATTTACGCATATTTAATTTGCCTGAAGATGTTGAGGGAAATAACTAGATTATATTTGGAGAATTTATTGCCTGGTCTTTTGCAAATTAAATTCTCAGAAACGTTTGAAATTGATAAGGCTCACAGGATTCCCTCACATAGGAACCCTCTGTACACAAAACCGCGACAAATGATCTTTAAAGTTCTTCGACACCACCATTTGGTTTTAATCAGAAAAGCAGCTAGAGAAATTCCTTCATTGATGGTAAATGGAAATAAAATATTTATTCATCAGGATTTCGCCAAAGAAACTGTCTCAATTCGCAAATAATTCACTGCTTTTCGTCCTCAACTACGAAGATTAGGCTACAAATATAGTCTTTTTGATCCGTCGACAATGCGCATTTGGAAGGATAACTTCTCGAAATCTTTTCAACGTCCAGAAGATTTGAGACATTTTTTGACTCATCAATCACAGCTCTCAATGGATACTAATGACTCTGCTGCTTGACTTTTATCAGTTTTGATTTTTAGCAGTTATGTCCTTTCTGACACAGTACTGAAATCTTTTTGTGAAGGGCTCCAGCGGTTTCGGTCATGCTTGTAGTAAAGCGTGTGTGCGTTTCACATTTCACATTTATGTCTTTTGTTTGTCGTTTTTTCCATCCTGTTTCTTTTTTCCTTTCCCTTTTCCCTATTTGGAGCTACCTTGTCCTCATTCTCTTGATCTTCTTTATCTTCCTCTTTTTGTTCTCCTTTTCTCCTTTCTTCTATTATGGCTAATACACATAATTTTAAAATAGTTTAATTAAATGTTAAAGGATTGCGCCATCCAGTTAAACGTATAAAAATTTTAGATTATCTAAATAGTTGCAAAGCGGATGTTTGTTTTATGCAGGAAACTCATATAGATGATAAAATTCTAGATTATATGGAGAAGAAATGGGTGGATGTGATTGCTTCTTCCCCTGCTAATGGTAAAAAAAATGGTGTAGCTATTTTGTTTGCAAAAAAACTTCACTGTCAAATTCTGAGTAAAATTTCTGATAAGGATGGTAGATACATTCTAGTTAAAATCAAAGTTCATGACTCAGTTCTATTTTTATTAAATGTTTATGGTCCTACTGCAGATGACCCAGTTTTTTGGACAAATCTTACAACCGAGGTTCTAAAGGTCGGTAATGCCCCTTTAATTGTTGGAGGTGATTTTAATGTTATCTCGGACCCTTTATTGGATAGATTATCTCTTACTAAGTTTCACCCTTCTAAAGTTTATTTTGCTGTCAAATCATTTATGCAAGCCACTAAGTTAGTTGATATTTGGAGATTACATTTTCCTACAGAAAAATGTTTCACATTCTTCTCAAATCCTCACAATTCACACTCCAGAATTGATTGTTTATTGGTTTCTAGGCATCTAATTGGTTCAATAACTGCTCCTGCTATTGGTAACATTGACATCTCAGATCATGCTATGATTTCTTTGGTTTTGAATTTGGATTCATCTTTTAATAAACAATCTAGATGGCGTATGAACACGGGTATAATTTTAAATGAGTTTAACAAGCCTAAACTTTTATCCGCCATTCAAGAATATTTTATACTCAACCCTGAAGGTTCTACTTCTATGATTAATAGATGGAATGCTTTTAAAGCTTATATTAGAGGTGTAACTATATCTATTATGGCCCACGAAAATAAAACCTTTCATGCAAATGCTAAAAATCTTCAAAAACAGATTGCAAAAGTTGAGCGTCTTTTTATTACATCCAACAATCCTCAATATAAATTTGAACTACAAAAATTGCGTTATGAATTTAATTCAATCCTAAGTAAAAGAGCTGGTATTCAAATCTCTAATGCTAAAGCCAGATTTAGTTTTAATACCAATAGATCTGGAAGGCTATTAGCTAATTATTTACGTATAAAAAAGGATAAATCTCAAATCAATTCAATTCATGGTGCCCATGGTAAAATTGCTCTCTCTCACAATGAAATCGTTAATGAATTTTTGAATTTCTATTCTAAATTATATAATAAACCTGATTTTCAGGATGCTTCTTTAATCGACTCCTTTTTAAATTCCTGTGAGTTACCCAAGATTCCACAATCAGATAAAATTGGACTTGATGCACCTATCACCAAAGATGAAATCTTAACTACTATAAAATCCCTTAAAAAGAACAAATCTCCTGGTCCTGATGGGATTCCAGCAGAATTCTACAAAGAATTTCAGTCATACCTTTTACCTTTTTTACACCAACTATTTATGTTTTTCGGAGCCACAGGAACTACCTCTGGTTCTTTTACAGAAGCGTTAATTATAGTACTTCCAAAACCAGATAAGGATCCCACTCTTGTGTCTAATTATCGCCCTATATCCCTAATTAATCAAGACTGTAAATTATATGCTAAAATACTTGCTACTAGATTGGGCCCCATATTAGATTCTATTATACACCCGGATCAATCTGGTTTTATGAAGAATAGATATTCTGCTCATAATACAAGAACTTTGCTACATATTATTGAACAAAGTCCTACTTTAACGTTGCCATCTGGAATTTTAGCCTTAGATGCTGAGAAAGCATTCGATAAAATCCATTGGCAATTTTTATTTCATACGTTGTCCTCATTTAATTTTGGAGATACTTTTATACGCATGATTTCAGCTCTATATTTCGCCCCTACTGCTCGTTTATTTATTAATGGACAAGTCTCAAATCAATTTTCGCTTTTTAGAGGTACAAGGCAAGGATGTCCTCTTTCCCTCTTTTATTTTTAATTGGCATTGAACCTTTTCTTACCTCTATAAGAAAATGTGACAATATTAAAGGAATTAATATTAAGGATGTTATTGTTAAAACTCTTGCTTATGCGGATGATGTGCTTTTATTTGTTAGTGACCCTATATCTTGGTTCCCCTCATTAATGGATATTATAACAAAATACTCTACAGTCTCGGGCTACACTTTAAATACCAACAAAACTGAATTTTTTCCCCTTAATGTTTATTGCACTCATGATATGCTTCCCTTGCGTGAAATTATTTGGCAAAAGAATAAGTTAAAATATCTTGGAATTTTATTTTCTTCATCCATAAAATCAACAATAAATTTAAACTGTGAATTCATCCTAAATTACATTAAAAATAAAACGTCTAAATGGGCGTCATTACAACTTTCATGGTGGGGCAGAATGGATTCTATCAAAATGACTATTGCTCCCAAAATCTTTTATACCCTGGCCATGATCCCTACTCAATTTCCATTAAAGTTTTATAAAGAGGTTGATAAATTTTTGTCAAAGTTTTTATGGAACAACAAATCTCCTCGTATTAGTTATAAAAAGTTAAAAGTGCCTAAACGTAATGCTGGTTTTGGTATCCCAGATTTCTTTCTTTATCATAAAGCTTTTATATTAAAACAAAGTTCATTATGGTTTAACCACTCCTTTTAAATACTCCTCCTGCTTGGCTATCTATTGAGAAATCTATAGTAAGTCCATTTCCATTACCTACTTTATTGTCTATGCATAATAATACCACATTTTTTCATAAATCAGTTATTATTAAATCTACTAAAATGTTATTTAATGATCTTGACTTAATTTTTCTTTTTCCAATGAATAATACTGATGAGTTATCACTGTGGTATAGTAATGTTATTAAATTAAACAAGAATATTAGTTTTTGGTTTTCATGGATTAGAGCTGGTATTTTTTATCTTAAAGATGTTTATTCCAATAATACCTTTATTGCCTTTGAAACGTTGCAAGCAAGATTTGGTCTACTTAAATCTGACCTTATTAAGTATCAATATTTGTACAATTCAATCTTAGACTCCTTTCCCAATGCTATTCCGTCCGATGTTACAGCAGATTTATCAATTTACATTCAAACAGTCTCTAGATCGTCTCATGGGGTTTCCATTCTATATAAAAAAATTATCAGATACTCTAGGTAGCAATTTAGAGATGATTTCTTCTTTTTGGAACAATGAACTTTCGCTTTCTTTATCTATTGACACATGGAAGGATATTTGGCTTGATAGCATATCTGGTTGGCTACCTGTTTCAATATACCAAACCAATTCATATATCCTATACAATTGTTTATGGACTCCATCACGTTTATTTAAGGCTAAACTTCTTCCCTCTGCAGATTGTTGGCATTGTAAATTACATCCTGGTACGTTAAAACATATGCTTTTTGACTGTCCTCTGGTATTTAAATTTTGGTCTGAAGTTTGGGTTATTATAAAAAAGATTTTTAAATTCCATATTGATGTTTCCTATCAATTAATAATATGTAAATCTGCTATTATTTTACAAAATTTACATGATTTAGAAAGTAAACTTTTTAATTTCTTAATCTCAGCAGCTATAAAATCCATCACTTTTTGCTGGAAAGATGTTTCTATATTATCTGTTAATGCTTGGTGGTCGTGGGTTATCTTTACTAGAAGAGGTGCTCAATTATCCATGAATGGGATTTCACATAATTCGCTCGCTTATCAATCTTTTTGGTTACCTGTTGATGTATATTTATCCTCTTAAGGTTGTATTTATATCTCCAATTTTGTTTTTAACTCAAAAAAGTTGTATGTATGATATAATATAGTTGCTCTGTGTAAATCTTATGCATTAGTTGTTATATTTGTCCCCTTCCCTCCTTTCCTTCCTTCCCCCTTTTATGTATCTTTTCAATATGTAATGTCTCAGTACCTATTGTAATTTTTAAAATAATTTTTGGTCAATTTGCGAATTGTTAATAGGTATTTTGTTGTTAAATAATAACATTTTATGTAATGTCTTTATTAGTTGTTTATGAACAAAATAAAATAAAATATTTTGAACTCAAAAACAGCCATTTGTAGTGGTCCATCTTTACATGGCTTTGACCCTCTTGCAGATACAAATGTTGGTAGGTCCCCAATGTCCCATGAGTAACTGCTGGCGTGTTGTAAGCCCAGCACAGGAAATAACAGTTTAGAAGGTGGGTATCTATGATATGATGTGACCGAAATGTATAAAAGCGCAGCAAATGCCCTTGGGTGTCTAGGCACTGTTGTCTTGCTCTGCCGCTCGGTAAGAACTGGTACTAGAAGCTCCCAGTGATACTATTGATACTATGACTTCCTACAGGGTAAACAACCAGGTTTTTAAGGCCTTCCTGAAGGGGGAATGCAGCTTCAGGCACATGAGATGACGGGGAAGAGTATTACAAAGCCTTGCCGCCGTGACTTAGAAAGCTCTGCCTCCCCATCTCTTCTTCCAAATTCTGGGAACCATCACCCAGTTATGATGTGCTGAGTGAAGATTTCTAGTAGGAACATACCAGTGGAACATGACTTTAATTCCAGGTGGACTTGCTACGTAGAGAGCCTTATGTACAATGCAGAGTGCCTTGAACATAATGCCCTTCTCGACCGGAAGCCAGTGCAGTTCGAGTAAACCTTTAGACACTGACTGCCACTTAGGAATATCCAAGGTAAGCTTTGCCATTGCATTCTGCACAAGTTGCAACTTTGCTTGGGTCTTCTTGTTGGTCTCAAGGTAGAGCATATTACAGTAGTCTATCCTTGAGGAGACCAGTTCAAGAGCTACATGTTTACGGGGGTGCATAAATGGAAAGAGTTTCCTCAACATTCTAATAGTCCAGAAGCAGGGTGACAATGTACGGTTGACCTGGCGGTTCAGTGACAGCTTGCTATCCAGGATGACACCTAGATTCTAAGCTGTGTCCGTTGGGGTGGGTAAGGTTCCGAGCATGTCTGGCCACCAGTTGCTGCTCCAGATCGTAGAATGACATCCAAAAAACAGTACCTCTGTCTTGTCTCCATAAAGCCACTGCCTTCATACAGTGATTCAAGTTGCATGCGATCTCCTCCGTGTCTTTAGAAGTAGACACAATTATCTGGGTGTCATCAGCGTATGACACAGCCTTCAGTCCAAAAGATTGTAGGAGCTTGGCAAGTGGGGAAGACATAGAGATTAAGTAATGTGGGGCTCAAGGATGAACCCTGTGGTACCTAACAAGGCAACGAAAAAGGGCTTGATTAAAACTGATTTATGGTCACCCTCTGAGATCTGTCAGTAGGAAAAGAGACAGAAGTTTCAGAGCTCTATTTTTAATTTCCTATTCCTACATGCGCTCCATCAGCAAGGTTGGGGAAATGGTGTCCAAGGCTGCATAAAGATCCAAAAGGATCAGTGCCGCGGCCTGCCCTGCGTGGACTGATCGTCTAATGCTATCCGTCACAGATAACAAAGCTGTTTCTGTTACAAGATTTTTTCGGAAACCATACTGCGATACATCCAGCAGACCCTGTTCCTCCACATACCCCATCAGATTATGATTAAGGTGTTTCTCCAAGGTCTTCACTGGAACCCCCAAGCAAAGAGATATGACAATAGTTCTTGAGGTTGTTGGAATCAAGATTGGGCTTCTTGAGTTATGGTCTTATCACGGCCTCCTTCCAAAAAAGTGGATAACACCCTGGTACAATACCAGTGTTCATCACCGAAGTTAGAGGACGAGATACCGTGCCAGCTAAAAGTTGCAGAGTTTTTGGAGCACATGGTTCAAGAGAGGATGCTGATTTAGGGCCCGATTCTGATGCGGTTAGGAAAGCATTCCCACCTAGGGCCCGAGTACGATGCGGTTAGGAAGGCCTCCTAACGGCATTTGCTCCTTCCGAATCGGATACGTGTCTTTCCGACCGAGGGCCAGATTACGATGCGGTTAGGAACATAGGCTCCCATAGAAGTCAATGGGAGTCCAACCAAATCGTATCTGGAAGCATCAGGAGGCATCATACTCGGTCGGTCGGACTCTCCCGATCCGAGTCGGTCGGAAACCATTTCCAAACCGATTCGATCGGGAATATTTCCTAACCGCATCAGAATCTGACCCTTAGTATTGAGGAAATGCGACTGGATACTGATAGACTCCACTGCAGCTCCCTGCTAAGATGCAGGGGATCGTCCCCTACTGTATTATGGGCAACAAGCTCCTTGTAGATGTTTGAAATTTTATGCTGATAGAAGTCTGCTAGCTTCTTGTAGAGTTCTTGTGAATCCTCTATTTCTGAACAGGCCAGGGGTGAATATAGCTGTTTTTACAGTAGAGTGATTTTTCTTCTCTAATGGCAAGTGTATAATCTCTGAGGGCTGCCTTTTATAAAGACTTCTCCTGCTCTTCATAGAGTATCCTACAGGCATGTTCCTGATGGCACTGGTGAAGGACTCAGCTGAGACCCCCTTCTAGCTCCTGCTGAGGGTCTTCCTTTCTCCCGGCAGATTGTCCTTCCTCTGGAAAGGGGGAAGAGTAAGAGAGAAGGACACTGCCCTGTGATCTGACCAGGTAATGGGAAGTACCTCTTGTACTGACAAGCTGGCGTCATTAGTAAAAATCCCATTGAGTGTATGCCCTGCTGCATGGGTGGGGTCTATAACCTGCTGAAACAGCCCCAGACAGGCCAACATTTCCTTAAGTATACTGGAGTCTCTATCCATCTATCCTAGGATGAGTAGACTTCAGATAAATCTTGTCAGAATACTTTCTATAAAGCTTTTCATTCCTATACACAGGACATGAACAATTATTACTAAAGATGAAGTAGATATCCATAAATATCTTCGAGACTCGTCTTGTTGTTGTACACAGATGTTCATAGTCATTGTCTTTTGATTCCATGGTAGCCGTGTCATTGAACATGTTTCACACCCTGAGTGCAGAGTAAGCCCAGGGTCTTTTCAAGGTTTGATATTCTCGTAGAGAGTAGTGAGCAGTTATTGGCGAGTGGGGTCTCAGATAATGTAGAAGTTAGTCCAATCTCTGCATTCCTGTGAGGTGGAAGGTAGGGAAATACTCCAGTATGTCCCTATTTCCGGAAGTCATCAGCAGCCAGTTGCTATAGGCTGCTGGTGACTTCCACGTTATCTAAGATGTCACTCACCATTAGCTAAGGGGTGAAACAAATTTTACCAATGAATGAGGAGACTTTTTGTTATAATTGTTGTACAGACTGTGTCTATATGAATGAACTGCTGTACGAAAAGTAATCTGACAAGATTTATTTGGATTGTACTTAACCTAGGACTTTCCATTACTTCTAAATTGTTTTAAGCCTGTGTTTGGGCTTTAGGACACTTTTGCAGATTTATCTGGGGAAAGACGCTTTTATTAAGATGTGACCATAAACCTCTGTCTAAATTGCTAAGCGCAGAGGGTTTAACCAGAGCCTCTGAGGAATGCCAGACTGTCTATGCTCTTACAAGATTTTATGTACGAAGTGAAATATCTGCTGGGCGTAAAAAAATTTATTGTAGAGTTCTTGAGCAGGATGCCTGTACAGACAAAACAGGCTGATGAGAACGAATGGAATCAGTTTGATGTTATAAGTGCATGGATTTTGGGAGTGAGGGTGGTTTGTTGGCTTTAACCGTGGATGAGTGGGTATAATCTTATGGCGAACATGACATGTTGATCCATACCAAATAATATGTATTGAATGGTTGGCCTACGAAAGGTATGGTGAGTATGGAGTTTAGGCCAAAGTGGGAAGTTAGGAATACTCTTAGGGCCTCATTATGATGGCGGTGAGACCGCCACCGACAGCCCTTCAGTCCGACTGCCACATTACAGTGCTTGGGGTCAGACCCTTTACTTTCAGGGGACAGACCGCCGTCTCTGACAGGATCTCAGATCCCGACGGAGCGGCGGTCGTAATCGTATTCCCGAATGCAGGCTCCGCCGTCGGGATTACGATATCCCTTTCAGACAGCCTGTTCATGGCGGGAACACCAACATGAACAGGCTGTCGGAAACTGACTTTGGGGACCCCAAACAGGGCCCCCGTCCCTCATGGGCCACTGCAAAGTGGCCTTGGGGGAACATGTAGTGCCCCCACTCACATCAATGCACCGTGTGCCAACATGTACCAGATGGTGCATGGCACATATTCCATGGATGTGCAGGAAGTGCTCCTGTTCATGGCGGCTTGTGCTGCAGCCCTTTTCCTGGGCCGCAGCACAATCCACCATGAAAATGAGCACTTTGCGACCGCCAGCGCGGCAGTCGCATCGTTATTAGGCGGTTGGACAATCGCCTGCTTGTCGGTCTGTCTCCTGACCGCAGTGATAGCAGGTGGCGGTCCAACCGCCCGCTATCATAATAAGGCCCTTAGTGTTATGGACTCTTTAGAGTTATACCCCCTCAGGAATAGAATAATCTAGTTGTGTTGCAGGGGCACCTGACCATCTCTACGGCTAAAAAAGGGTAAATTATTTATATTGGCATCCAGGATTGGACTTGGAGATGAGAACTTTGCACGAGGTTGTATTACTCGTGAAATATCCAGCTAATCCTGCAAAGCACTTAGGCCATCACTGTGCTCTATAAAGTGCTCTGAAGCACTATGGGAATTCTTAGCTTTAGACATTAAGGGCTAGTGTTATGGGAAGATGCTAATCAAAAGTATGCTGTCAATGGTAATGTTACCTGATTTATTCTTCAAAGGGTCAAGAAAAAGTTCTCGGAGAGCATGGTTACTACAATAATGAATGAGTTTTTAAACAAAGTTTTTATTAGGACAGGTTTTCCAACTATCGCTTTGGCTGACAGAGAAGTTCAGTTCAAGTCTGCAAAAATGCTGGAGTATGTATCAAGTGTTCCATCATTAAACACCAAGTGACATCTCTGTACCATCCCAGTGGGACTGGTGGTGCCTAGAGGTCTTCCAGGGTACTTAATGGTGTGTTACAGATAGCATAGAATAGTAGGAAAACCATTTGGATGTATAGGATTAATCAACATGATACCACTGGTCCTAACCCTTTTTCTATAATTAGAGGGTGAACACCACATTCTAAATGCAACCCAGTATTGAGAGTTTATTTAACTCATTGGGATCCAGAGACAATTAAAGAACAAATTAAAGAGGCACAGAGAAAATACAAAAATCATTATGAGATCAAAAATGGAGTGAAAGAGGTGGATGTTCAAGTTAGGCAATGGGTCCCCATGAAGCACAGATGAAAGATTGTGAAGGGATTGAAAGTTTTTTCAGAATCAAGAAAAATAAAAAAAAATGCTAGTGAGTTACATAATGAGAATATTTGATATCTTACTAGATTAACATAGGTGATAAATGAGGATTGTGGAGAGTTGCAGGCTCATAAGGTTAAAGTTCCAGGAAGGGATTTTTGGTGGTAAAGAATGGTGCATATGGTGTGGGAGGAGAGGCCCTTAGAGTGAGGCTAGACTAAAAGAAAAGTAGAAGGCAGTGGGTCTAGTAAAGATGACCTGGATGAGACTGACCCTTCTAGCAATCAAGTACCTGTTTCACAGGTAGCGTCATTTAGTTTGTAGGGCACACTGCATGCTTGATGGCTCTGATGTCTCTCCCCATTCAAGAGTTGTTTCATGAATCATCTTGCCTTGAAAGAGTTAGTGGATATGGCAAGACAATAAAGTAAAGCTCTCAGAATATGGCTGTTCTTAAACTAGTGTATGGTTATATTTGAACCCGTCGATATTCATTCCACACCATGGGCGTTGGATTTGTCATTCCTGCAACATCTGGTTTATTTGTATATGGCTTTGTTTTCTTCCTACTGTGTCATGGTCTACATCAAATGTTTGGTTGTGGGTTGTTGTGCACTGTTTTGGGGTTTGGGCCTTATTTAGAGCCTGGCAGGCAGTACTTCGTACCTCCAGGGCAGTGGAGAGATTACTCTACTTCTTAGCGGGCTACAGCCTACCACATTTAGATATCACATCCTGCCTGGTAGAGACCTCTGTGAAGCCACAATGGAGGCACATCTGAAGCCGCTAAGCTATGCTGTGTGGATGCCATGTTAAACTTTCCACACATAGCAAAGTTTTTATTTTACAAACAACAACTCCTAAAGTGGGGCTTTGTTTCTGTAAAACAAAAAAACAAATGTCTCTTGCATGCTGGCACTTTTCTCCAATTGTGTGGGAGCCATTTGTATGATTTCCTATTTGGGACTGCCAGTCCTTCCGTGTCAGGCCCAAACAGGAAAAAAAAAGAAGTTAGTACTTCCGCCATAGATAGGATGGACAATCTGAGGTACTCAGACCAATGGCCGATGTCTGTGGCGTTGCCGGTCTAAGGATTCTGCTGACGCAGCAAATAGGGGCTCTGAAAAATGAAACACGACTGTTCACCCTATTTTAAACAGAGCAGGCCAACCAGAAGTTTGATGAAAAGGGAAATTCTTGGTGACTGAGTAGCCTGTCTGTCAAACTCTAAATAAGCTCCTTAGTCTTGTGAAGCATGTGTTATGTTCTGAAGAGGGAGGATGTGTAGTGTGGAGGTTGTCAAGCACTTATTCCGTGTGTTCCTTACTTGATAATTTGCATTAAGCCCCCCCGTTAAGAGAAGTTATCATTAGAATGTTAGTGAGTGATCGCTAGGAAAAGGCAGATGGGTCCTGGAGGACATTTGTGTTGAGGGTAGCTGTGCCAAAATACTAGAATAAATCTCCAATTCAATTGTGCGGTGTGTGAACAATCATTAAAGTCCAGGGCCCCTTCTCATCCTACTTTTTTATTTGTTTTCTTTTTTTACGGAAGGGCTACTGGGTTGCCTTTTTCTTGAAAATAAGCTTATACGCACTGTATTTTTATTTTTTTATTCAACATCTTGGAATGATAAATTAAAGAATAACAAAGGAAATGGCCAATTCAGCAGCATCATGATGCATACATGTGCACGCTTAGTGATGCATGCGCACTTATACATGATCTCTGTTGGGACCAGCCATTTTTGGGGACTTTTGTACTTGTTTTTGACGATGCTGTTCAGCATCACCCAGAACAAATATTTATTTTGCCTTGCTTCCAATAACCATTGGCAAAGTGAAAAAGTTGATTAATACATTCCAAAGGCAAGACTCATTGGCTTTGCCAATGCTTGTTGATTAATGGCTCCTCCACCTGGGGCCACTACTGTTGATGGCAAACCCTCATATAAGTTGTCATGGTTTACCATCAGCATGCGTGATGAAAGATGCTAGTGGTATAGCAACTGTTTCCTGTTGCTCCCAGGACCCCCTTGCCCTGCCTGACCCTAGACAAGCCTGTGCCACCAGTCATTTCAGCAGGAATACAAGGGAGGCAAGAGGCACAGTCTCTGTCCTAATAAATAATATTCCTCCCTTCTGTAGAGCAATTCTTAGGGGTAAGGAGGGCATTGTCTACAATGTGTGATATAGCGGTCTCCATGTTACAGTGTGATCTGAAGCCAGACTGGTAGTTGTGCAGGAGATGGTTATCATTAATGTGGTGTTGAAATTGAACATAGACTGCTTTTTCAATGATGTTGCTGATGGAATGAGAGGTGAATGATGGGCTGGCAGGTGGCAAGGTCATCAGGTTCTAGTGTAGGTTTCTTTAGTAGTGTGGGATCAGGCCTGTCTTTAGCGTTCTGGGAATATGCATTGAGTGAGCAAGGAATGGACAATGGTGAATCAGGGTGAGAGAGCATCCCTAGAGAGAACGTTGATGAACGACAAGGGTAAGACATAATTTTTATAAGTGGAATTTAGGGAGCTAGATATGTCAGTGAGATCTCCAAGGGATTAGTCTCAGAAGAATGACCCTTGCAGGATTCTATGGGTAGAGGTGAGCATAAGGAATGAACAGGGGCGGCTCCTCCACTAGGGCAGAGGAGCGTCGCCCCACTGCTTTCTCGCAGTGTGAGAAGCAGAAACATAAAATGGTAATAACTTCCCGTTATTACCATTTTATGTATAGTTGCGGGCGGGTGGGCGGGGCTGCTCTGCGAGCAGGGGAGGAGTGGTGTGCCCACTCCTGAGGGCACAATGACTGTTAGGTCGGCCCTCTGGGGCCGCCCAAACCAGTCATGCACACTCTGCCCTTGGCCTCCCCGTAAGCCCCTGGCTGGGCAGCGTCCCCACCAATCACAACGATGCCATTGCAGCATTGTGATTGGCTTAGGGGAGGGGAAGGAGGCTGCCTGCTTCCTGTTCCTGCTGGAGGCAGGAGAGCAGGAGCAGGCGCCGAGAAAATGCGGGACCCAGCCGGCGGACAGGTACGTTTTTTATTTATTATTAAATAAACCCCCCTTCCTCTGCGCGCGACCCCCCCACAACCCCCCCCCCGCCCTCCCCACCCTCCCCACCCATGATTAATGCCGGCCGCGACTGGGAATGAAGCAGGTTGTCAAGCACTTATTCCGTGTGTTCCTTACTTGATAATTTGCATTAAGCCCCCCCGTTAAGAGAAGTTATCATTAGAATGTTAGTGAGTGATCGCTAGGGAAAGGCAGATGGGTCCTGGAGGACATTTGTGTTGAGGGTAGCTGTGCCAAAATACTAGAATAAATCTCCAATTCAATTGTGTGGTGTGTGAACAATCATTAAAGTCCAGGGCCCCTTCTCATCCTACTTTTTTTTATTTGTTTTCTTTTTTTTACGGAAGGGCTACTGGGTTGCCTTTTTCTTGAAAATAAGCTTATACGCACTGTATTTTTTATTTTTTAATTCAACATCTTGGAATGATAAATTAAAGAATAACAAAGGAAATGGCCAATTCAGCAGCATCATGATGCATACATGTGCACGCTTAGTGATGCATGCGCACTTATACATGATCTCTGTTGGGACCAGCCATTTTTGGGGACTTTTGTACTTGTTTTTGACGATGCTGTTCAGCATCACCCAGAACAAATATTTATTTTGCCTTGCTTCCAATAACCATTGGCAAAGTGAAAAAGTTGATTAATACATTCCAAAGGCAAGACTCATTGGCTTTGCCAATGCTTGTTGATTAATGGCTCCTCCACCTGGGGCCACTACTGTTGATGGCAAACCCTCATAAGTTGTCATGGTTTACCATCAGCATGCGTGATGAAAGATGCTAGTGGTATAGCAACTGTTTCCTGTTGCTCCCAGGACCCCCTTGCCCTGCCTGACCCTAGACAAGCCTGTGCCACCAGTCATTTCAGCAGGAATACAAGGGAGGCAAGAGGCACAGTCTCTGTCCTAATAAATAATATTCCTCCCTTCTGTAGAGCAATTCTTATAGGTCTCCTATCAAGTACCTCTGTGCTAAAGATTATCTACCCACTCTGTATACCACTTAAAACATTGGTGTCAATTTGTTAGAAATATACATATATTCCTATTTATTTTATCAGTCAGTCATAAAAGCCTTTTGCATTTCAACAAATGTTCTTCATTCAACCACAACACTTAATTCTCTTCATAAACAAAAGTTTACAATATCATGCATTTCATTAATACATAATCTCATCATTCATTACACAATAATGTTAAAATCATTCCGACATGAACATCTACAACTTCAAAACATAAACACAAAGACTGCCAGTCTCCATCTTTTCAAACCCCATCCCAGTGCAGTTGCATGTCAATTCCAATCACTCTCCATCTTTAAAAAAAATATTACCTGCGAGTATTTAGCGTCTTTTTCGTATCACTGGGACATTTTGACGTCAGAATGTCCTTGCCTGAAGATGATACTTGGCAGTGTTTCCTACTTTTGCCCCAAGATTTGCAGTTCCACCATCCATTGAAAGTGCAGTCTCTTTCTTTGTGGCAAATACAAGTGCAGGTGCTATCTGTGTCATGTCACTCCTACAGCCATTCAGCTGCAAGTGATGCTATACAAAAGAGCTAAAATACAATTAAAATAAGTTACAATCTGTAACAGAAGACATTCCTTTTGCAATATACCAGTATTTTAATCGATGAGGAATAAATAATAAAACTGCGGCCAACTCAACATCATTGGCTGTGGGTCAGAAGGTAGTCAAGTCTGCAACAATGTTAAACAGAAATTTGAGATACATAATTGTGTTGAAGTACAGAGGAATTAAAGCAGACCGTGTGCACTTTGAGCAGCGTATTAACCACCACAGTAGAAACATTTTGGCACAAGACACTCTCAAAATCCATGCTTTCCTCTGCTTTAATAACCTTCAGTTGCACGGCCTACTTATGTTCAGTGAAATTGGAATATTGATGGATTTAAAGTGATAATGTGTTTGAGGTTTTGAGAGTAAATAAGTAGTGCCTAACAATAGAACTCGGACATTATATTGCTGCTTGAATCTTGTGTGGACCAGTGCAGCCTCTTCGATGCAACTAATCTGGCTACTGAGCTCAAGATGAGCTAAATTACATTTTGCAAGATTGAGGAGCTCGCTGTTCGTGAGGTGTATTAGTCAAGATTTATTTCCCTCAGCATCCTCCGAGCCACAGATGTTACAAAGCTCTACTTGAGGGTCCCATCTGGCCATGTCGTTGCCCAGTTGAGCCTGACAAAGACAGCATTTATTCTCTTTGTAAACTCAGTAAGCAGAGCCGGTTTCATGAACGGCACGAACCTGGCGAGCTTTCCACCATGACTTATCCACACCGTGCACTCTCTGGGCACATACATCAGTACCAATCTCTGCTTCATGATGCACATTGCACAAAGGACAGGACCGGCCAGCATCAGCTGTCCCTACACTACATATTGTAGTATAATGACAGCTGATGCTGACCAGTCCTGTTCTATGTATGTATGTATGTATGTATTTATGTATGTATGTGTGTATGTATGTGTGTATGTATGCATATATGTGTGTATATATGTGTGTATATATGTATGTATGTATGTACGTATGTATGTTTTTATGTATATATGTATGTATATATGTGTGTATATATGTAAGTATGTATGTGTGTATATATATATATATGTATGTGTATGTATGTATGTGTGTATATATGTATGTATATATGTATGCATGTATGTATATCTGTATATATGTGTGTATATATTTAAGTATGTGTGTATGTGTGTATATATGTATGTATGTATTTATGTATGTGTGTATGTATGTGTGTGTGTTTATATGTATATATGTGTGTATATATGTATATATGTATGTATGTGTGTATATATGTATGTATGTTTGCATATATGTGTGTATATATGTATGCATGTATATATGTATGCATTTATGTATATATGCATGCATGTATGTATATATGTATGTATGTATGTAGTATTTCTATAACATAAACCTAGCCAAAAGTCAGTGAAGCGCTGTACAGGGTCAAAGGCATACATAATGTGAACCAGTAATGGGAGTGGTAGCGGTTATTGCATTGTAATCTAGTATTTTTAAAGAGGTGCACCTTTAACTCTTTTCTAAATTGGATCAGCGTTGGGGGGACCCTGATGGCTACCGGAATGTTTTTCCAAGCCCTGGGTGCATAGAGCGAAGAGGCCTGCTTTCTTTTTTTTCTTTTTTATGCTTCTTGGTCTGCCGTCTGATGGTGTCCTGGCTGCAGGTGTACCAAGAACCACCAGAGATAGCAAGCTTGTCTGCAACATAAAAGAAATTCTGGTCATAATAGCTTTGTAAATGATGCAGCTGGTTTTGACGATGATGTGGGCTGACATGGGGAGTTAATGAGGTTCCATCAGGAGGGTGGTGTGTGATCATATTTTTTTAGGCCCTCTATGAGAGGTGCTGCAGCATGTAGGATGCACATAATCTGTGCCAGTGTGGAGACTGGAAGGCCATGGAGCAGGGAATTACCAACATCCAGATGAGCAAATACAAGGGCTTGAAGAGCAGTTCTTAACTTGCTTTATGGAGTGAATGGTATCACTTTCATCATTGATTGTATTGGTATAGTACTTTCATTTGGCTGATGTGATTAGATGTCTACATGTTGTATAGGGAGACTTCAGTCTAATAAGGACATCAGGAGTTCTATTTTTCTTCAACTCTCTTTCCTGTCTGCAGATGGATCATTTATTGTCAGCAAGGTATTTATAGAACCATGGTGCTGAAGGTTTTGGCTTGCATTTGTTTGTTTTGATTGGGGCATGGATGTTCACATAGTTTTCCAAAAAACGTGTTTAAGTTGGGGAGAAGTGTGTTGACATCAGATGTGGATTTTGGTAGGGTGAGGTATGAGTTTAAGCATGATATTGTCAATTGAGAAGTCTTTGAAGGATCTGAAGGTTTGGTCTCTTTTGGGTTGACCTTGGTTTGTTAGTAGGCCTCCTTTCCTTCCAGAAGACAACTTCAGAAGGGCCATCCAGTTGCTACTCCTATCCCACCACAACAAAGGCAACATTCTAATTGCCAGCATCTCCAAGACCTACCTGATACTCTAGAGAGCATCCTTCAAGCTGTAACATGCCCCATCAAAGGTCTCTAGAAGTTCAATAGAGTAACTCCAACATTCAGAAATCTCCACTTGACCTACCTGTCTTCTCCATTTTCAAGAACAGCTACTTCATCTATGAAGCAGTGAACAATTGAATCCCATTCTTACATACAAATCCAAGATCTAGATGTTGAGAGGGCTATGCAAGATACACAGCAGCATTGCAGGAAGAGGGACCAGGAAATGTGGAGCAAATAGCATATGTGCTCTCCTCCTGTGCTCCAAGGTGTGGAGTTCCAATACAGCCAGTATCCTCTACCCATTCTCCCTGCTCCACTAGAGCAAAGAGCTTTTCAATCAACACCTCTTAACCGTACAGTCTCGTTTATACCTGACCGCTCAGCCAGTCTTTTTTCACCCATTGGATGCCCATGCAGAGTTTACAATTCTGCGTCAGCCGACAACGGCTGTATGTCATATTTAGGGTATATTGGGTCTCCCCACGTCCGTATTCTATATTTAAAGAAAGCCACATCTTTTATAAAAGGTGCGGTTTTCTGTCGTTTTTGTTTTGTCCTGCATGTTCATGTGCTAAATCAGAGGATCATCATCATCAAAGTAACTTTATTCAGTCTAAATTAGACCACTAAAGTACAATAGACATAAATAAATACACACAATTCACACAAAGAATAAAACATTCCAAATGCTATGACAATAAGCCGCTTATATCCATAAAAAGCATACAATTCATAGAGCGTACCGGGAACTTTATCGGTAGGTGACTTATGTCAATAAAAATTACATTAAAAAACTATGCATCACATTTAAAAGATTAAAAGAAGCACATCTTAAAATACATTTCACAAAGGACAGTAATAATATAAATTACATGTTCATAAGTGACTTCTTCCCAGAAAGACTAACAGCAATTATATCTCAACACTCCTTTCATGAAACGACTTTCTCAACCTCAAAGACGAGGCAAGAAAGCCAGCTTTAGCATATATAGAAAACGCATCCGGGAGTGACTTTTAATATAATAGTGCAGGTTTTACTTGTACAAAATGCAAAGCTTTTAATAACGGCATTAAATACATTCTTCAGGACGTTTCATAATAGCCACACAAAAAAACAAAGTGCAATAGATCCTGTGGAGAAAAATTATCACAAGTACAGGGACTTAACTTTGTACTCCAGTCAGCAGTTTTAGGAAAAGCTAACAACATATGGAACTGTCTAAACCTTAATCTGGTAACGAGAAATCTATGATGGACATTAATAGTAGTGAGCAAATACGACTCAATAGCAGGACCTGTTCTTATTAATGCATGGCCACGTACCGAAGGTATCACTGGCTCAATAGTTTTCCTCTCCAATGACCTCCACAGTAAAAGGTTATTCCTAGTCCAGGCAATATCAGCTTTAGAGATGGAAAAGGGAGAGTCAAACAAAGTAGGCCTACCTAACCTAACAAAGGTATCCCTAAAATAAATCAGCCATTAAATTGATCTCCACCCATCAATCTTCAAGCAATCCTGTACTATTGCTCTACCTAGGAAATTTTCCGCCCCCTACCCACATTTTAAGCCACCTAATCAAGGGGCGGAGTGCAATAAGATCTGACAGATAGGGCAGCCCAAGTTCCACATGAACTATAAAAACCGAGGTAGAGGCCGAAACCGCCAACAGGCTCGTACAAAAGCCATTCTCTACCACTTGAAGTTCCCTCAGATTAACGTAGCCCCAGGCATCACTACCATAAGTGACTACTGGGACAGACTTGGCCTGGTATATCTTAAGCAGGTCATTCAGTGGTTTATTAACAATTCTAGAGGAAAAAGAGAAAAGAGCGGCTAAAGTTTTCACGAAAGCTAATCTCTTGGCTTTAAGCAATGGGGCCCACGTATTCTGGTTATCAAAAACTACTCCTAAGTAGGTGTACAACTGTACCCTAGACTGACTGTTGCCCTGTAAATGAGAAGATCTTAATTTAGGGGCCGATTATGATGACGGTGGGACCGCCTCCGACATCCTGTCGGTGGCAGTCTTACCGCCATTGGAACCGTGATGTCCGCCCGCCATATTACCATGGCAGGCGCGGTCAGAAAGACCGACCAACACGCATCCGACGGGCTCCTTGAGCCCGCCGGTGCATTGGAGGGGAATCATATACCTACAACGGTGGCGATGCCTACCAGGCACCGCCGTAGGGATTATGATGTCCTTTTCCGCCCACCTTTTCATGGCGGTTAACCTGCCATGAAAAGGCAGGGGGAAAGGGACTTTGGGAGCCCGTAGCAGGCCCCCTTCCCCTTTGGCCCTAAGCTGTGGGTTTTGCATGGTGCCTGCCACGTAGTGCAGGGATATGGCAGGTGTCCCCGTTTTGCATTGCAGCAGGTGCTGCAGCCAGCAGCACCCCCCCAGAATGCAAAACATAGGCATTGTGACCGCCCTTGTGGTGGTCGTATTGTAATGCCTCTGTCAGGACCGCCGACAGCCTGTCAGGCGGTCCCCCGCCCACCATCCTAATCAGCCCCTTAGTCTTTTTAGGCCCAAACACCATTACCTGGGATTTGCTATAGGTGGTGGGAAGGTCTAACTGATTCATGTAACTCACAAAACCATCTAACAATTTCTGGAGACCCAGTGCGGTTCTAGCCAATAAGACAGTATCATCTGCATATAACAATACAGGGACTTGGCGAGAACCAATACGAGGGCAGTCCACCTGTTTATCAAATAACCTGGGCCCTCGGTAATTCACGTATAAGTTAAACAAAAAAGGGGCCATTATACACCCCTGCCTAACTACCGACCTCAGAATAGAGGGTTTTGTACAAGACCTGTTCGTGTTTAACCGAACAACTGCCTTCCTATCCCTATGCAACTCACTTAGAAAGTAAACAATCACTGGATCCAGGCCCATGTCCAGCAAGATCTGCAACAGTTTAGATCTATTCACCTTATCGAAGGCAGAAGACAAATCCATGTACGAGACAAACAATGAGCCCGATTTTGCCACTATGTACTTGTTGATCAGCATATGAAAATTTAAACACTGATCACAGGTACCCAAGCCCAGCGGAAAACCATACTGAAGATTAGATAGAACAGACTCATCCTTGGCCCACGACATGGCCCTCTCTAGGATCACCCTGCCCATTACCTTGACAGCCGAGTCAATCAAAGAGATGAGCCTATAACAAGAAGGAAGATCCCTAGAGCCTTTTTTTACACACAGGGATACTGATGGACTCGGACCATGAACGTGGTTAACCAACATGCACAACCAGATTAAATAACTGTGTTAAAATTGGGCCCACAGAGTCGCCGACAATTTGAACAGGTCGGCAGGGATCCCATCAGGACCAGGAGCCTGGTGGCTTGTCATACGTACTATTGCCATTTCAACCTCCTATACTTCAAATATTAGATTGCCTTGTTGCAATGCTACCAAAGGAGGCACACACAAGGAAAACTGGTCCGCTGAACCATAGATGCCTTCAAAATGCACAGTCCATTTCTCAGGGGATATATGGGAAGAAATAGCTAGGCCATTACTTACACTGAAAAGTGGGCAATTGACAATCTCCCAAAATCGGGCAATGTCATCCTTTGTAACTGCCTCCAGAGGATATTTTCCACAGCCATCACTATTCCCATGAAGCATTCAAGTGTGCATGCTTCAGTGTTTCTTTTTTGGCCCATGAAAGTAGGAAGAGAGTGTAACAGGTGTTGTTATTGCCAAACTCAATTCTCTTCATTTTGCTGACCATAAAGAAGGGAAGGTGGCTGGGCAGGCTATGATTTGATTCCTTGACATGCAGGTTAGGCGGATCAATTACACTGATCCATTAAGTTATTGTTTTATGCTTACATGGGTGTACAAAGCCTCGTGCCTGAGCCTAGTGATAAGAAAAGTGTTTTTGAGGCCCTAATTTAATTTGATTCGTTCCCAATAAGCACCCTGAACAAGCAGAACACCCAACCTCCCCTGCCCCCCAACTCCCCCCTCCATCAGCCTCTCCCTCCCACATCTGCTTGTTCCGGAGTTATTGCAAGTCCAGTAATTTGGTCTATATCTGAAAACCACTTATTTACCATGTGGATCTAGTCAACGCATATGATAACTGGACAACTGGAGCTGAGATGAGGGATAAGAGAAAATGGCAGTGGCATAATAAAGTAAGAGCAGTGGTCGAAGTGGGGAGATCTGAGGGGCACGACGTGCCCTTACTTTTTTAATTTTAGGAAAACAGTTCCCCTACTTTTTGTCAAAAGTCAACCGTCCCGGGACGATTAATTCCTATATTTGAAATGCTTCAGCTGAAGTGTAAGACAGGGAGTCTCCTGTGCTATGAAACTGAGGGAGGGGCAGGCAGCTAAGCAAGCCTTCTTGGCAGGGTGCCTGCTTGCCTGAAAGAAGTGTAAATGTGCACAACTGATCAATCTCCAAATGTAAAGGGCGCCTGGAAGCGGGTATTGGCTTTAATTCATGGAATCAGTTGAAGCTTCCTGGTTACACACATTCATTCATTTTGAGAGGTATTGTAAGAGAGCTACCCGCTAAGATGTGAAGTGTGTGCTTTTAAAAGACAGTAATAATTTTTTTTTAAAACTGCACTACGTACAGCCTGCAAAAAAATCTATATTTTGGAGACTCTTTTTATCTTAAACATTTCTGCGCATTCTGTAGCAGCCTATCTTATACTGTGTGTAATGCAAGTTTAAAATAATAATTGCATGTTCACAGTGCTTTCTGTCACATACTGGGACCTTGTAGCACTAAACATACACAAGTCACTATTCTCCACTGCATCAATCAGGATTTGTTGCGGTGCAATAACTAATAGAGGTTTCATAATGTACTATAGTGAACTTCCCACTAATTAACATATTAATTTTCAATTAAGCTGTGTGTTATTTTATATGTGAGTACGGGAAGGTGAAAGACTGAAAAAAGTTACAGAATATATATTTTTTTAGCCATGCCCGCACGCTCACTCACCCCACCCCCCTTCCCTGCCCCCTTGCATGCATCACAGTTCCCATACTTTTTTTAATGCTCTTCGACGACTGAGTAAGAGTGACTCTAGTGAGGAATCCTTGCTTGTTAGCCACAGGACTCTTTCCCAAGCAGAAATCCAAGTTGACCAGTTAACAGCAATTGCTCTTTATAGACTGCCATCTAAAAGCAGGCGGTTTGTAATGCAGCCTCTGGCTCAGTAGGAAGACATTTCACCAGTAGCGGCTGCTACAAGGCAGCAGTGGTGGCGTGGGAAGGGGGGTTAAAAAAAAGAAAAATGTAACTTACCTTACCAGCGGCCACCTCTCCTCCGCCCTTCGTGCCACGACACAGGAGCAGGAAGCACCCAGGCTTCCAGACTCCTCTAGCCAATCACAACGCTGCTGATAGCAGCATCTTGATTGGTCTGAGTGCCGTGGTTCGGCACTCAGGTTAGGACTGGGGGCCTGTGCATGTTCTCCACCCAGACTGTGCATTACAGCCAGTGGAGAACATGCAAAGTGCGCATGAATGTTTGGCCGGCCCAAGACGGCTGGCCAAACCGTCACGCGCACTTTGAGAGTACCTACCTCTCCTCCTACGGAGGTCCCTGCCTACACTACATAGAATTACTAACTGCAAAGAATAGGGAAATAGGCACCACCTGAGATAAAAATAACACACACCTGATTACAGCACACACTCTGCCTTCTTCCCCTTGTGCTGTGAAACGCCGTGGAGTAGACATGAGCTACATTTGTGTTGTGTGCCTTCATATATGCGTTTGTGTGTGTGTTTGTGTTTTTGGGACTTGCAATGTAGCAGGAGGTGTTTTTGAGTGTGTGCAAAGTAGTGTTCGATGGGCAATGAGTCAAGTGTATTTTTTATAATTCATTAACCATTTATATATTCTAATTTTCTAATTATATGCCTTTGCTATGCCTACTTTGATTTGTATTCGCGTGTCCAATGTTTAAGTTATCTGACCATTTTTTGTTTCTTAATTTTTTATAGAATTTATATAATTTATTAACGTTTCTACAGCATGATTTAACCGCTTCGATGCGGCGCACATTCCCCCGCTGTGCGGGCGAATTACACGCGTGCGCGAAACGGACGGTCCCCGGCCATCCGACGCACACGCCCACTGTAACATCGGACGGCCGGGGGCCGTCCGATGCATGGAAGAGGTTAAATGGGTATCTGTAACATCTAACATTGAATTAGCAGTACCTGTGAGGGGCCATATGTGGTGTGTGACTTACTCTAAGGCTTGGCTAGAGATTTGCGCCTGTTTGGGCTTTAGTACTACTAGAGTCAATGAAGGTGTAGTTTTTATGAATTACAACTAACTTACCTTTTTGTAGGTGTGTTTTTGCATTTGTATTAATCTCCCTATGTTCCTCCTTAATTTTCCTTTTACTCCTCCCACTTTAGAGTAGATATTGCCCATTTTCCAGTGATGGGTGAGATACAGGCCACTACTTACTCTGCGTGTGCACGGGGTGATGGTCTGGGTCAGACTGGGAGTCTCCTTTCAGATACTTGACACTGTCATAGACAGGGAAGGGAGGTATGTGCTACTCGGGGGCTGGACGGACGGCATTTGTGTTCTCTTGGGGAGTATATATGCCCTGAATGCTGATCAAGGGACCTTCTGGACCACACTCTCCAGTGCGCTTGCTCATAAGACTCAAATGCCATGGGTATTGGGGGGTAATTACAACTACGTGCTCGATCCTTGTTTAGACAGGTCCACCCTCCACTACCATGCTCTCCTCCACAAACACAATCAGAACGCTTTGCGCATTGGATCGGCCATTGGGCATTGGCAGATGCATGGAGGACCCTGCATCCGCACTCTAGAATCTACTCCTTCAGCTCAGCACCCCACCACCTATATGTACGACTAGATCGCATTCTCTGCTCCTATCCCTTGCTTCCCTCAGTACGCCACACAGATTATCTCGGCTGCGTCATCTCGGACCAAAATGCACATATTATAGACATGCAAAGAAATGCCCCACCCACCCCAACCCCTATTTTGCAATTCCCCCAAGATTTTCTGGAAGATCCAGTGTCCCACTACATGCAGGAGGCCCACATTAAAAGATATTATGCTGAGAATCACAACACTGCCTCTACTAGGACAATCGAATGGGATGCTTTCAAAGTGGTCACGAGGGGGCCTTCCTGCAGGAAATAGTGGGAGCCCACAGATTGCTAGACAGGGAGATCACAGAGCTGGAGCCGCTCCTGCCACAATTAGAAAAAGAAGCAGATCAAGATGCCACAAAAGGCCCAGGGCTCCTAGAGGCCAAGACACAATATGCAGCCCTACTGGAGTGCCTGCCCCACTTCAACTTTGCCGCACATGCAGCCAAATCTTATAGAGAGGGCGACAAATCTGGTTGCCTCCTCGCTTGCCTTATTAGACAAGACTCTCCCCCGAATCCTATTATGGAGATTCTTATGACCTCAGGTATCACATTCCAGTCTTAAGGCGACATCCTTCAGGCATTTAATAGCTATTACTCAACTGTATATGAGGCTCTTCCGAACACAACTACAGATGAGGTACATGAATTCCTGTCAGGCCTTATCATCCCACACATCCCCACTTCTGCCAGGGACGCTTTGAATGTCGTGATCTCAGCGACTGACATTAAACAGGCCATCCGGGACCTCGAACAAAACTCTGGGCCTGGATGGGCTGTCAATAGAATACTACTCTACCTTTTCTAGCAGCCTGGTGCCGCGCCTGGCGGTGATGTTCAATAACACACTCAATACCTGGGAACAACCTCAGTCACTCTGGGAATCTCTCTTGGTCTTCTTACCCAAGCCCGGTAGAGATCCCACCACTCTGGCAGCATATTAGCCTATTGCTATTATCGGGTGGATTTCAAGATCTTGGGAAAGATTCTCTCCAGCAGATAGGCCCAGGTTCTACCCCAGCTCATTCATCCAGATCATAATGGTTTTGTACCAGGACGTAGTACCTCGCAAAACTTTAGGCATTTATTTCACATCCAGGGTCAGGCGCAGATGCGTTTCACACACGCAGCCTGTCTCATTTTAGATCTCAAGAAGGCGTTTGATTCATTAACATGGGATTACCTCTTTCAGGTCCTAGCCCGAATGGGAATAGGCAAGCACTTACTAGCATACACAAAGCTCCTGTACACCAACCCCGCCTCCCAGGTTCGTTTGGGCTGTCTTATTTCGCCTCCCTTTCCCGTTGGACGCAGAACCAGACAGGGGTGCCCATTATCCCTGATGCTGTTTTCGATCGCCATGGAACCCCTTGCTATATGACTGTAGAAAGAGGGTCAAATGTGGAGTATTCCAGTAGCCGATAGGACGCATGCAGTGTCCCACTAAGCCAATGATGTGCTCTTGTACTTGGAGGACGTTGCTGTGGATTTCTCCCCTCTACATGCCACACTAACTGAATTTGCCTGAGCGACTAGTCTACGGGCCAACTGAGCTAAATTCTCCATCTATCCATGCAGTCCCGGGTTGCCCCCAAAGGTAGTCCGCCTCGGAGATACCCCTCTTAGATGGCAGGAGACCTCGGTCTGCTACCTAGGAGTTTACCTCTATCACACCCCCACAGATCTATATGAGGGCAACCTTCGAGCTGTTCTAACCATTATAAAAGCGCAGATGCACTTCTGGAAGACTATTCCCCTGGCCCCTGTTGGTAAGATTGCACTAGCTAAGATGGCTATCCTTCCCCAGCTTCTTTATTGTTTTGCTACCTCTCCATAATCCTGCCTCAAATGTTTTTTGGTGATCTATATACATTGCTGGCACACTCATATGGGGAAGCAGGTGCCACTGAATTGCCCTGAAAAACCTGCAGCTGCCTGTTAGTCGGGCTGATCTGGGTGCCCCCTTCTTTGAAGCCTACTTCCTGTCAGCGCAGTTAGAGTGGGCGGCGCATTGGATAGCCAGACACCACCTGGGAGAGACATGTCAAAGACCGAGCCCTCAGTCCCCCGCCTCAATCCATGGACTTTTGCTACCCAGTCTCCTGGTCCCTGCAGGTGACGGTTGCTTGTAGATGCCTGGTCGGGATCCATTGCCTCACCTGCCACAACCCTGCGTATGCTCTGGCGTTCCCTCTGGTAGGCCTCAGCTTCCCTGGCTTCTACACATCTCGGCAGCTATGAAGCTGGCAGGAGTAGTTGTTAATCACAATAGGAGATCTCTTTTCTGATGGGAACGCCCACTTCAAGAACATACAGTTTTTCATGCTTCACCAAGCCTATCTGACCCCTGCACAACTTAATCGCTACTTCCCCTCAGACTCATTTCTGCTGTTCCAATTTTCCAGATGTTGACCGGCGCCATATACTGTGGTCATGCCCATCCCTTCATGATTATTGGAGATCAATACATGTCACTTTACGAGAGGTCACAGAGCTCTCCGGCATTCACCCATGGGAGTCATTCACTTTAGGCATTTTTCAACATAGGAAATGTTGCCAGACGAAAGAAAAGACAACACGACTTCTGTTGGCAATATAGTATGGAGTTTATAAAATGCGCACGGAAGGTCAATCAGCTCCGTGGGATTGGAATCTGAATTTCAACTTACAATGTGACCGATAGTTTCCTTTATACCTTTGTAACTGTAACCACAAGTATATTAAATGAAGCGTTTTCTCAAGCACAACATTATCTCCTAACATTTCAGAAAAAGGTAATACTTTCTGCAAAAACTTCTAATAACATGTATATGGAATGCAACTAGTGCACGTTATTGTTACATTTTCACACCATTGCTGCACTACCAGTGTACTTGGCTTATCTCATGCTTTGAAGCCTAGCAATTCTCTACTCCTTACATGTCTACTGCTCTGCAAGGCCTAACCTCCCACTTATCCTGCGCTTTAGCTGCATATTTTCTCAGAGACGTGTTCTTGCCATGCGGGCCTGTGTCCTTCCATTTCTGCTATGTCTAATTATATTACTCTATTCTACTAAACCTCATGTCTACTTCCCTCCCCCAAGGTCTTGACTCCATTTGTGCTTTTTAAAAAAGTTTATTCTGCTATTGAAGACAGCTTAAGCCTGTATTTTTCCTTTAACACGTACATCTGGTCTAGTCTTTCTGCTGATGCCTGCATTGACATGAGAAGGCCTTCTTCATTTTCTACATTCACTATAACAGAAACACCAAAAGGTACAGACGCACTTTGCAGGCATGGAACTGTTATTAGCCAAGAGAGAGCTTACCCTCCAATGGAGAGCCCCGTTGGCTTCCCCAGTGGTGGCCTGGCATACAGTGATGAGAAAATGGGGGAGGGCGGAAGAAGAGGCTCTGCGATACGAGGAGGTCCGCCATCTCTGAAAGCACCCTATCTCTCCAGAGTGGGAAACTGTCCTCACCAACTTACTTCAGCTGACGGGTAATGATAACCTCCGCCCGTAAGTTCCAATGACTTACCCTGACCCCCCCACCACTGACATGAGAACCTTTATTAGGAGAATCCCTTCCATGTTTTGCATCAGAGCCTTCCCTGATGGTTCCCCCATCCCCACTCCACCAGAGATCTCCCTGCCATCCTCCTGTTGATTGCCAAGTCGGAAACTGAGAACCCCAACCTCCCCATGGTGCCACGCCCTCATTGGTAGCCACTCACCTGAATGATCCTCGTTGCTCCTCCATCACGCGGACCCGTCTGCCACTGTTCCCCAACTGCTGCCCTTCTCTCCCTAGATTCACCTCCACTATGGTTGAGTGGATTATATGTATTTATTTTGAGTAGCTTTTCCTATTCTGTAGCAAGGATAAACTAGACATTTGGCCAGTGTGTCACATTCATGTAATTTTAAGATGCCCCTCACCCTGGGGGCTAACGATGTGTTTCCTTGCTTTGTATACTGCATTCATATGTCAATATTCACTGTTCATACACGCCTTGATGTACAGCCCAAAAGAAAACAATTTACTAAAAAAATAGCTGGGCCTCTTTGGAGCCAATGAACATGCGCAAGCTGTTGAATTAACAGTCCTTCACTATAAGTAGCAGATCTTCAGTTCCAGTCAGACACTTTATTTCCAGTGCAAAGTTTCCAGTCCGCTGTTTCTTTCACATTATATGTCGATCCCTGTCTGTTTCTGCGGGGTCTATCAAGTTACCAGCTTAGCACAGACTGTCGCACACAGCACAGATGCTAGTAATATCTGAATGTTTGGTACAGTTTCAGTTGCCTCATGCCAACCAATCCCACAACTCTACCCAGTGGGCCCCTACTTATACTGGATATGGGATACCTGATGTTTTTTCAATGCTCTGGTTTGCTAAGTATCTTTAGAGATGAATTTCATCAAGTAAAGGTGCAAATTAGCAGCATGAGCAGAACCATTCATACTTATAAGGAGGACTCCTGGTTTTATGGTATTTATTTTTTTAACATTTCCGTCTGTATTTATCCATATGTATTTTGTGTTTTGAGAATAAATGGAGTTGTATAATGGTATATTTCGTCATTTATTTAACGGAAAAACATGCACTCATATACCTGCCGCATTTATAACAAAACGCTATAGCCACAGGTCAATATTAGCATTATAATAAGTATGTTAACATATAACGGTATTTAGGAATATTCCATCCTCTCTTTTAACTCCCCATGCTATCTATCTGTTCAGCGGTTGGCCTGGAATTCATGAAGGACAGCATGGAGAGTCACTCACAAGAAGCACCATTTTCTGTATATTTACGCTTTTAAAAATAAACACAGGCAGGAAACACATTTTTTTCTGACTGTATTTTTCTGTAAAAACAGAAAACTGGGAGCCTTACTTATAAGGCACTTAGCCTGACCGTACATGCTTGGGTCGCCCAATGATCGCGGAGCCAGATATTGGGGTCTTTAGACTCTTAGTAATTAGGAGTGTGCAGGCACCTGATTGGCTCCACTGTTTTGGCTGTATTACCAAAATATGCAGCAATGAGGTGAAAAAATATATGTATGGATGTGTAGAAAGAGAATGTTTTATGGGTAACCGTGTATTATGGTGCCTTATTGCATCAAGGGGATCTGATCACATCATAAATGAAGAGGCCAAAATACAAATGATTTGCAAATGTCACCAGGCCGACAAAAATGGCCATAGCAGATCTCTCCACCATTTCTCCCTTTAACCTATGCCTGCCCAGGACCTTAAACTTTAAACAAAATATGTCAGAATATACAACCCAGTACAGTAACCAGCTAAGTGGAACGTGAAAATAAGACATACAATAAAGGGGCCTGCAGAGCTGCGCAAAGCTGCCAGCTTATTGGAAAATATAAACTGCATGCATGTCTCTCACGCTCTTTCATCCATCAGGCTGCTAAGCGCTGCGTCCCATAGCACTATAACCTGTAGACATCATGCACAGCATGGAAACATTTCCCATACAGGATCCAAGCAAAGACGACAGACTTCGAACCACACGCCCTACAAGGTGTAACATTCTACCCATGTAGGCAAGCGCTTGAGCGCCACACATAGGAATAGTAAGCACTATATAAATGCTGCAATACAATACCTCAGATACTCATAAATAGCCCCCATTCTGTCTACTTGGATGAGCAATCCCATATCTTCTTAAAAATTACCACTGAATAATACACAGTATTCTCCTCTCCTCTCCCCAAGTCCAAGATGTAACACATTTCTCCCATCTGCTTTTCCTCTTTTTTGTCCACTTTTTTACGTTGATAAAACCCTATTGTACCTTAACCACTCACCATCTTCATTCAGTTCTTTAAAAGTTCAGTGAAAATCCTTAGACTTAAAAAAAACAGTTTTGATGTAGTGCGGCCGTTAATAGCTTGCCTAGATCTGCATAACTCCACGACAAATAATCTCTTGGGTTAGTAGAAATAGAAACATTTGTACCATCTCACATGCTGTGACATTGCTATTCAGGCCCTTCCCTTGCCTCCACTTCCGCCTTGCCCACAGAAATAAAAATTAGGGTTTGAATGGAATTTGCAGATTGCTACTTGTCGTACACGTCACTCGAGTGTTGTTAAAATACTGTGGAATTGGAAGTGTAGCAAATTCGAACATATTCCTACAAGATGCCCATTGTTTATAGCCTGTACAATGTTGTCTTGCCTGTGATGCTTTGTGCTACAGTGTACGGGGGAAGAATGCTTCTGATTTTGCCAAAATAAGGTTCTCACAGTAATACACTGTACTAGTTCAATCGTAAATCGACATGGCAGCTCTGTATGGGAGACGGTGGGTGGATTTTTTAAGCACTTCACAATCTTTAACTTGACTGTGCTTTATTTTCTTGTTATTATTGGAACTGAAAGAGATGATTTCAGTCAACACAAAATGGAACTGATAAGTAGTATTTTGGTTTATAGTTTATGACCTTTTCAAAGATCTTTAAAGATGGCGTAGATTAAGAAGCAAACCAAGGACATTTATTGGTGCCATGGCCTTTGTAACTAACTAACTAACGGTATGTCCTAATACACATGCAGCCTAAAATCACACTTGTCGCAATCAGGAGGAAGAGCTGTGAATATAAAAGAGGTACCTAAAGATTGCCTATTATTTCCAGGTCCGCAACTTTGCATTTGCTAGCCATTGTCTTGAATATGTGTGAGCAGACACAGACAACAGAAAAACTGTCTTTTTCACCCTCACTTTAGGCGAAACACAGTGCATGGACACTGACACTTCGGCGCTATGCCAGGCTAGTCGCAAACTCCGAGGCCTGTCGAGACATTTTCTCTTCTCACACCCTGTTAATGTTAATGTTAATGTTAACTAGACTTATATAGCGCACAGCTGCCTCAGCGAAGAGGCGTCCCGGCGCTGAAAGCAGTGTAACATAGAGGCTAGGAACTAGGCGTCTCGGCGCTGAAAAGAAGTGAACAGAGGGTAGAGACTAGGCCACGGGGTAAAGATATGTCTTAATGGCTTTTCGAAAGGCCAGCAGGCTATCCAGACTGCGAATCTGAAAGGGCAGGGAGTTCCACAATTTGGCTGCCAAACAACGGAAGGACCGACCACCGGCACGGAGACGGTTCACTCGAGGGACAACAACCAAGTGTTGCCCCAAAAAGCGCAGCTGGCGCATAGGAACATAAGGTACCAGCAAATTGGCCAAAAGCCCGGGAGACGCAAGCTTCAGAATTGTCATCGTCATGTATACTAAGCTTTCAGATCGTAATACTCAGACAAGTTCTGGAATTTAATTGTGAAGAGGGGGCACAGCAAATGACAGACCTGGAAAGCTACAATTTGGCGGCCCAGTACCTGACATTGATGAACTGGGGCTGGATACCGGCGTAATGGAGAGGATATTTGAGGTACCTAACCTGGGTACTCTAGCTTTCACGTACAAAACACAGGTCACAGGACACCGCGCCTGATCCACCTCACTGCAATTGCATTTGGATGCATTACATACTGCATTGTGGGGAATCAGTGCTTAATTTGTAAAAAAAAAAAAGTGCCGGGCCCTCCTCAGGAGGCCACCACAGTTTGCACCACATATTGGCACTGTACTTGCACAACTACTAACCATCACACTGCTACAAGTGTGACAATTCAGTCTGTTCGAGGTCGCTAAAGCTTTAAGAATGGCTTGGGTGGCAGGTATTAGTTATTTTCAATCTATATTGAATTAACAAACCACTGTTTTTCTGCTCATCTTTAAATTACTTAAACAGCGCCACCTTGTGGCAATTGTCATAAGTGCAGGTTCCGGCAATTAAGTGCCGAGTGCTGGAAAACACCGGCTCAAATTAGGCACTGTAGGGAACCGAACTGAAGGTGTGTTATCGGATGGGCGTAGAAAGTGTGGGGGATGCGGGGGATACATCCCCCAGATTTTGGAATGAAGGGAACGTGGGGGACAAGGTGAAGGTGATGAGGGGGATACAAAAATCTCTTGAGCGCCTCGAGTGTTAGCACGGCCATTTCCTCTGATCCTCTCATCTTATATCACCAAGGGGACAGAAATTATTGTTTTACAATTGTTTTATAGTTTCTCCTGCTGTGCTGCAGTTTTTCAGTGAAGCAGCACAGCAGGATGTAAAGAGAGGCAAATCGGCTTCTGAGATCAGACCAGGACTTTAAGTGGGCTGGTCCCACCTGTCTCAGAGCCATCACTAATAAAGAACGGACATTGAAACGGATCCCTATCAGGCCCTGTATTCATGTCATTACCAATAATGGCAAAAACACTGATCGGTTTTTGACCAATAAATGTAAAAAACGCTTAGGTAATCTTGGTCAGCGATGTGGTGTTTTGTTTATATTTCAAGTTTTACTTAATATTGCACTCCCTAAATGTGTTAGCTACTTCCAGGATGTTATATTTCCGGGTTTTTTCGTTTAGTATTTTACATTTATATAGTGCATATTTTCGAATGAGCCAACTCCGTGTATTTATAGCATGCCATGACTGAGAGCTCTGGAGTTTAGACTGAAGGCTGCTCGAGTTTTTCACGATGCCTGTCAGTGGGTCAAAAAGGTATTCAAAATCCTTGGCACCTCAGCAGAATGAACAGAGAAATGGTAACATATTTCAGTTGCAATTGTGCTTCTGTACAAATGGGTGTGAAGCACGGTCATAATTATCAAAATATTGAAAAGGCAGAAGAAAATGTGGAGCTTACATGTGAGTGAGTGCCTTGTGTGTTTGGGGGTGGTGGAGTTAAAGAGATGCAAGGAAGTGCATTCAAGAGAAGGAAAAGAGGGTGCAGAAGAGGAAAGATGAGGTGTATGATATGCAGACGGAGGGTAAAAGGGTGTCCATGTCTAACATAAAGAGTACCTAGCAGGAGTGATTGAGACAGTGTAGACAACTATCCACATCCACAGGCCTCAGTAATGTTTAATTCACATTCTCACAATTTCAGAACTGAAACATTTTCAATATTAATTACATAAAACAAAAGCATTGTTAGTTATCTGAAAGCGCTAACAACTATTGACAAAGTCAGTAGTCTTGGCTGGTTTTAGGTGTATGTCAGTTGTTGCGTTATATATCTGGATGTGATAACAGAAATCACAGCGAGGAACCTAAATACCGTCTGGGTGGAACACTATGGGAATCACAGAATTTTAGGGTCAGATTTGTCAATATTTCATGCAGCACAGCAAGACACCCTGCTGCGCTTCTCTGCGTGAGAGGGAGAGGGCAGGAATGCACCATATTTAACATTCTATAGTGCATGCCTGTCCTCTCCTTGCGCTGGCCCACTTTTAACTGCCTAGCGCCAACGCAGGCATCCTTGCGTCATGGTGCAAGGGTGCCCGCATTGCAGGCAGGGTTGGTTTTGTTCAGAAAGGTACACCTTCCTGCACAAAAAAAATGCCCTGAGGTATGCAGCACACATAGATAGAGGAGAAAAAGAGGAGAAATAAAGATATTTCTACTCATTACGCCTCCCCTGGGAAGGCATAGTATGTTGACACATTCCCAGGTCTACCACTCATAGTAAATCTCGGAATGCGTCAAAATCCATGGGTGGATGCGTGGGAACACCCACACTCTACCCATGGAACGCCTCCTTGGGACAGGGTAACGCAAGGCAGCGACTTACGCTGCCTTGCCTTACTCCAGATTTACCAAACACCGCAGGGCCGTGTAAGGTGGCATTACGTGGCTTGGTAAATCTGACTTTAGTGTTGCGTTGCCATTGTGTTATCTTGCGTGACGCAAGGGCAATGCAACACTTTACATGTTTAAGCCATGCCCTTAATTACAAAGGCCACAACCTTTTAGAGACCCCCACACTTTTTTCATTTCACTTGAAGCCCTGGAGAAGACCCTCTGCTTAACTATCTCATGAGATTTCCCCCTTATCTTCAAAACAAACTTTTGAAAAGACAAAAGGCTATTTAATGAAAACACGTTTGCACTATTTTAATTTTAATTCTAACAGAATTTGGCAAAACGTTTATGTTCTATTAAGTTTTAAAAAAGGTATGCATTTTTTTTTCTTTTTTAGTTTCATATTGTAGAAAAGGCAATTTTTTAATGAATCCTTGTGCTGCTCTCCACCACCTTCGCATTGTCTTGTAGGCACATATTTATACTTATCAAGTCCTGGTTTTATAATTTGCTTTCAGGAACTTTCAGTTATTTTTGTACTCTTATAGATGCAAAACTACAAGTCCCAGAATGTAACCAAACTGTAGAGGTGAGTGAGCCACTGAAAGTTTGAGTCAGGCTCCAGCCAGATTCCTGGCTCTGGCTCAGCTTGAGTACATTTTGGAACCTTAAACCCAGAACAAGCCAAGTTTTCACTGGAGGTGACCTCACGGCTACAGCTGCTGAGCATCTAACATGAGGAACAGGGCTCAAATACTGGCCTTGGCTCTGCATCCTGTCAAACCTGTCAAATCTCACTGTGCCGGAAAGAAAACGTGTTTTGCAATCTGTCTCTTCTGAAGAGCTCTTATGTCCTTGAGCAAGATTTGTGCTATGGAAAAATATCCAGAATAAAATGTGGATTCTGCCTGTCACCCATGCTCAAATCTCATCCCCTAAGAATTATGGACAAAGCATTAACCCTTGATGTCAGAAAGAGATACCCAACTCAGGGGCATCTTATGGATTTTGGGGGCCCCGGTCCGGAACAACTCTGAATTTATTATCCATTTTCAGCTTATTCAAGCCCTAAGCAACTATGGTCTGATCATTGACAATCCTCTTCTTTGGTCCCCAAACTTTTAAGGGGACCCCAGTCCTTCAGGGGGTACTCATTCAGTGCAAAGCCTTTGAATATTTATGAGATATCGGAGACCTGGGTGCTCCTTTTTAAATTGTGACGGGGGCCACATCATTTTTGCATTATGCCACTGTCTGGGACTGTCTTGAAAGCTTAATGATGGGGGCCCTAGGCCAGAGCCCACTTTGCCCATGCCTTAAATCATCTCTGACCTAAATAGCAGCTAATTGCACAGTGTGAAACTGGAAAATCTGGGCTCAAACACAGCTTCCTACTTGCCCAAATTGTGTGATCCTAGGCAAATACTTAGTTAACCGAATCTCCTTTTTGTTCATTATGACTCTTAGTCAATTCAAAATTGTAGTCCTATGTCTATGTTTGTCTGAGGTCGCGGTTTTAGGCCTCGCCTAAGACAGTGCATGCACTGTCACTTGTGAGATCTTTTGTTAACTTAAGCTTAAAGGGGGCTTAGAGTCCGCACATTACTTACCATTAATTGTGCTTCTTTTTTATAATTTATTGTGCTTTTTGGCCAAACACCACTATTGCTTTTTGACTTTTTTAATCAAATCCCTCAAAACGTTTATTTTACGTTTTGACAAATCAAGTCACAGATTTATAGTTGTGTGGTACCAAATCCCACTGCTAATTATAGTGTTCTTAGACAAACCTTTGTACCCAATTTATTGCAATGTTGACAAGCTCAATTCTCCATTTATTGGACAACAGGTAACATTTTAAAACATCTTTATTGCATTTTTGCAAAGTACTATAATAATTGGCATTGCGTTTCTTTGGATAATGCTATGGCCGTTATTCAGGTATTTTCTTTAGGTAGCAGTGTGTTGCTTGCCCTGCTCCTCCCACCAGAAAAAGAAGCACTATAACGAGGCCAGTGCTGGACATGTCATAGTGCTTTTCTTCTAACTTTTAGCCATGCTGCACTGTACAACATGGCTAAAGGAGATTGACAAAGCCAATAGCTCTTTCATGGCCCAGAATACAAAGAAAACAAAACTCGACTGCAGCAAGCATGGGCCTGGAAACTTGCCAGCTATGCCCCCCTACCTATTTACAATTTTGTAAATTACTTCCAAGAGAGTTGAGTAGCTCATTTACCGCTACCGCCTCTCCCCCACAGGACAACTGCTCCTCACAACGCAGCAAGTCTTCCAATATGGCTTTCACCTTTTGGAATATTAATTGTCGCTCCCTTCCCAAACACAAAATGGACATCTTTGACTTGCTAAGTAGTGAACAGCCTGATGCCATTTTTTTAACCGAAACATGGCTGCATACGAGCTCAGGCCCGGATGTGGCTTCTGCTTTACCTTCTAATTACGCCATAGTTAGGATAGATAGAGAACTTAAGATAGGGGGTGGCATTGCCATAATTTAAAAAAAATCCTATTCATGTAAATTAGAAGCACTCCCTTTCACGGGATGTGAGGCAGGCTTATTTAAACTTGTGATGACCCCTCACTTCACCTTATCCGGTATTCTTGTCTACTGCCCCCCTGGACCGACTGCCCCCTGGGCTGCTTCTTTTCCGGAGTTAATCTCCCCTCATCTTTTTAAAGCAGCCAACTTCACTATTCTGGGTGACCTTAATATTCATCTAGATAACCCTGCATGCTCCACCAGTAGCACACTGATCTCTGACCTTGCAGCAATGAATTTGCTGCTCTGTAACACGGGCCCCACTCACATGGCAGGTCATCTACTGGATCCCATATTTTCCAACCTGTCTGATATTCACTGTCTGCCATCACTCCCTATACACTGGTCAGATCACTATGCAATTAAATTCTATTGCACAGCTCCAGCGCACTTGACCACAGCTACTTCTGGAACACAGCAGAAAACTAGGAATTGGAGCAAATTGGATATGACATTTTTTAATAAGCTCCTCTCCGATAGTGCCCCTTCTATTCATCAAGTCTCAACCTCTTCCTTAGACACAATCCATAATTGGATTCTTAAAGCAATTGATGACTGCCTTCCTACTTCAATTAAAAAGACATACAATCACCGCTCCCCTGCCCCTTGGTTTACGGAGCAATTAAAAACAGAAAAAACTAAATGCAAAACCTTAGAAAGGCATTGGAGGAGAAACTATGCAACTGATTCCAAATTAAAATATAAAAAGGCCTTAAAAGAATATCAAGCCCTTTGTAAATCAGCTCGTGCAAGTTATGTTGCATCCACCATTTCCAATGCACAGAACTGCTCCCGTACTCTGTTCACAATGGTTAAAAAATTATCGGGCTCAGACACTCAGCCCATGCCTCCCGCCCTAGATAGATCACAGTGCGATGACCTCGTGAATTTTTTTGTGAACAAAGTAAAACATATTCATTCCATGCTTAGTAGCTCTCAGACAGTCATGCCTACGCAGCAAAAATCCAGTCCTGAGTCTATTGATATGGCAGAATCCATCAACAAATTGCAATTTTGGTCACTCCTAGATATTAATTTACTTAAGAAAATCCTAGGTAGCATCAAATCAGGTTCCCCTCGCGATCTTTTACCTACCATGGTGTTGCAGCAACTTGATACATCTTCTCTCGAATTAATTATGGACCTTCTTAACGCCTCCTTACAGGAAGCAATTGTTCCGCCTGACTGGAAGCACGCTATGATCCTTCCGCTTTTGAAGAAGGCCAACGCTGATCCTGCCCAACCATCCAATTTTAGGCCTATCTCTTTACTTCCGATATACTCTAAAATTTTGGAAAAGCATATAAATTCTCAACTCACCCAGTTTGTTGAATCTTCTGATTTTTTACATGGTTCCCAGTCCGGATTCAGAGCTGGTTTTTCAACAGAGACAACCCTATTAGGTGTTACGGAAATGCTGGACATCATCTGGATATGGGGGACACAACGGCCCTCATATTACTTGACTTAAGCGCCGCATTTGACACGGTGTCTCACACCGTGTTAATAAAATCCCTTCAATTCCTCTGTATTTCTGGCTTAGCATTGGACTGGTTGACATCTTTTCTTACCAATCGTACATTTCAAATCTTTTCTTCCGCTGCTACTTCCAAATCTCAATTTTCTCCCTATGGGGTTCCTCAGGGCTCTATTCTCAGCCCGTTGCTATTTAATATCTACGTCAAACCGCTGGCGACCATTGCAGAGGAGGCCGGGCTGTCCCTCTTTTCATATGCGGACGACACCCAGATTATCTTCTTGCTTTCCACACAGTGGCCCATCAGTTCTTCAGGACGGCTTAAGAAAAATTTCAGCATGGATGCAAACTAATCTGCTTAAACTTATTGGCGACAAGACCGAGGTCCTCATCTTGGGGAAAAATAAAGACCTATGGGGCCCCCAGCATTGGCCTACGGAAATGGGAGCCCCACCCCAGCCCACCCAACAAGTCCGTAATTTGGGCTTTGTTATTGACGATCAGCTGTCTAGGAGACAGCAAGCAGTAAAAGTGGCAGCCACCTGCTTTACTGTGCTAAAATGGTTAAAAAAATTGTTTGGATGCTCCCTTGCTCCTCCCAAAGAACCGTAGTCCAGGCGCTCGTGACCTCAAGACTGGACTATGGTAACATCCTCTATTTAGGGGCTAATAAGGATGTGCTACGGAGGCTGCAGTGGTACAGAACGCTGTGGCCAGACTACTGTGTCGAATTCCCAAAACTACTTCCATCTCCAGCTATTTACGTGACCTCCACTGGCTTAAAGTGGAAAGCTGTGTCAAGTTCAAAGCCTTGAGCTTTTTGTTTAAGATCAAGTCCGGCACTGCTCCCCAATATCTGCAAGCCTAAGCCCAGCCTTACCAACCTACATGCCTGCTGCGCTCCACAACCCAAGGGAAAATTTTTGGTTCCCAGGGTTAAACTCTCACGGATGGGCGGCTGCTCCTTTGCCTTTCTTGGCCCTACTCTGTGGAACACTCTTCCTGCATCCCTTCGCAATGAAACAATCTTTGCAAACTTTCTCAAAAGTCTAAAGACATGGCTGTTCAACCAATAATACTGTTACTTTCTTTTTCCATTCTTCAGGCTGGCGCTGGGAAACCCTTTTTGGGTAGCTGTGCGCCTTATAAAACTAATTTAACATAACATAACAGCTTCAAAGTTGAGCTTCATGCAGAAAAAGACTATCAATTTGCCGCTGAGCCCAATGACTGCTACTGCCGGATAAGAGATTATTGTTAGAGTGAAACCATGGACTCTACAACAAAGTGTGAAGTTTAAATAGAGACAGTAATGCAGTCCCTGTTTAAACTTCACTCATTTTTCAGTGCATAAATAGCATGGGGACTCTGATCCAGACCACAGTGGAGGCGGGGGTAGAGATGTGGCAAACAAATAACACTTATATAATCATTTTGTTGGCATTTGACTTACAGATAACTTGTGAATACAGTTTTATTTATAGACCCAGCCGACTTTTTACCCTAATGTCAAGGTTCTGTCTTTTTTCTGTTTTATAACATATTTAATAAATATAGTCCGATATAAACATTTTGGAGCCCAAGCCAAAAAAAAATCCTTGAATTAATCATGTTCATTCATTTGAATTCAGCATGGCTTTTTTCAAGAAGAAGCTGCGAGAGCCTTCTAAGCAAGAAACTTGATATGTGTGTGATTCAATCATATGCTAGGATGGCACTGTTAGAGGTGGAGTGGCTTGTGTAAATTAATCCACTCCCTGAAACACAGTGCATTTGAATGTCTAGTGGTATGATCTTCAGGACTTCTGTCTCGAACCTTTACATTTTGTTACTTTCCACCAGCTGTTTTTCCCTGATTAAAGTTTTCTCACATTTACTGTTCAAAGATGTTATGTGCTGCTTTTGGAATTCACGATGGGTCACCTGATGGTGATTTCTTTTCACATCAGACTGAGCATAACCAGTCTTGACAAGTAACATCATCCTGTGTTGCGCTAATCTTTAGTACACGTGTGCGTGGGCCAGCTTGTGACTTGTACTAATGTTATGTAGAGCAGTTCACCATAAGCAGGGCAACTTGAATAATTAGATTCTGCAGCTGCTGGATTTTTCGCATTTGTCATATGATCCATCATCTACTGCATAGGCTTCAGTGTTTATCAAAAAATTTATTCTAGTTCAAACGGATGAAAAGTTACTAAAACTGCAGCAACACTAATTGTAGCACAGTAGAAAGCCATTCGCAAGCTGACCTGTCAACCTTTCAGTTGCTTATTTCTGTATTTAGATGTTAAACTGGTAGTAATGATGAGAAACTTTTCCCAGTGCTAATATTTCTAGAAATGTCAAAATAAGTAATATCATCAAAAAATGCACACATTATGCCGCATAATTTGCCTTATATTACTGCATAATTTAGTCAACCCTGCCACATAATTTGATCCTCCCTGCCACATACTACCATTGGCCCAGAACGTTGGTGGTAATTGCATGTGAAACATAATGCAGACACCATAGTGAAAAATACATTAAAGATAAACTAATCAGTGGAAATGATTTGTTCTGGTAAGAAAGCTTAGTTGTTTACAATGATTACTTCAGAAAACCACGTGTATAACTGGTTAATGCACTAGGGACTAGTGATGTGTGTTTATATGAGGTCCCAGCCTGTGAGAGAAAGTATTGTGAATAAATAGATCAGTTTAAAAAAAAAATGTATTAGGCTATTCACAGTATACGATAGGCTGCCACAGAGTGTGCAAAAAGACTTAGGAGGAAATATACTAACACTTTTCACTAGGTTTGCTTCACAAAGGTGACACAAACCCAGGGGTGTTGTGTTGAGATTTACTTTCCAACACTAATTCTGATTTGCATTGTTAAGTGGCCCAACGCAACGCCAAGTAGAGCTATGTAAGAAGGAGTTCCATGGGTTGTAAGTGGGCATTCCCATGCGACCACCCACGGTTTTTAATGCAAAACCCCAGCTACTAAAAAAAGTTGACAGGACTTTGTGACAAAAATCTATGCTTCCTCGAGACAGCTGTCAAGTTTTGTGAAAGTGTTAAAGGGTACTCTTCCAATCCAAAACCTATGCTTGACATCACACGTCCACCCTTGCATTATTGCAGAATGTTAATAACAATAAAGCATACTTGCAGACTGTGATTACATTCCTGCCTTTCTTTTTCACTTTATAATTAGGCGATTGTATTCATTTAAGTTTATAGGAGCCTGCTCGCCGACAACAGGCACTTTGTAGAGAGTCGATGGAAAGTCCCCAAGCCTGTCTCTGTCCTCCCCAGAAATGTACTGTCTCCTACACCCCTGGATAAGACGCTACACTATGGGAATGCCTTGGTTGGAAGGGTGTTCTACTTGCAATGGAGCATTTGGGTTGAAGCGCTTTGATGTCATGTGGGAGTGACTCAATTAGCAATCTTATCCTGACTTATCCTTAACAGTGTGACATAGTAAAAATGAGTGAGAGATGGTGCCCACAGTTAACATTAGTAAACTCGTATGAGTTACTCTGCAGAGAGCTCAGTGAGATCACCACTACAGCTATCTATCTATGTGAAATTTATATGCACCAACTGCCCTCCCCACCCTTGAGAATGTTCAACAAGCATTGGCAAAATCAATATGTCTCGCCTTGTGGCTGCCAATGTAAATCTATTGGCTTTGCCAATGCTTTTTGCCGATGCTGTTCAGTGTCTGCAAAACGAGTAAAAAAAACAAGTGCTTTACCACACTCTTATGCTATGATATGGCCACCACTTTGTGATTTTTTTATTTTCTATTCCAAGGAAATTTGTATCCCTTATCATACTCCTACATTGCTTAAAATGGAATGCCAATAGTTATCAGGATTTGAGATGTTAGTGAGTTTCTAATATATTATAAGTCAATTATCATCCTTATCCAATTGAGGTAAGGCAGTTTTTCCAAGGGAAATCAGCACTCAGTAGTATCGAGTAAGTATGGGAGATTCCACTGGTAAAGATGCTGACGAGACCTACCTTTCAGAAGCAGCGGCGGCTGCCGCATGTCTAAAGTGGGGGTGTGTGGGAGGGGGATTAGGGTATAAATAAAAAAACGTACCTGTCAACGCCAGCCGTCTCGGTGCTCTTCTCCGGCCCTCCTCCGGGCAGTCACTGGCACACAGGCTCCCCACCCTATATACCTACCATGAGAGCAGCGCCAGGATTGGTCTGAGCGGCCTGGTTTGCCACTCAGACAGTGCCTGGGAGTCTGTGCTGTTTCTTCAACCCGGTTGTGCAACACAGCTGGGTTGGAGAAACCAAAGAGCGCATGTCTGTTTGGCGGGCCTAAGACGACCGGCCAAACCGACATGCACACTTGGCAGTGCCCATCACTCTCATTATCATTTTATTTTTCGCTGACAGACTTTGACAAGTGAGGTGATGCTCCTCTGCAATTACGGAGGAGCCACCCCTGTTCAGAAGTTTAAATGAATTGTAGAAGCACAGTTGCCCTTATTTCAAAACTATTAGGTATTCCATATTTTTATAGTTCTATTGGAGCATCATTGAATCTTAGCAGATCAAATCTTGGCGCCATTCATCTCTGTATGATTTTGGGCCTAATGATTGAACAGCACATTACCTAAATACAATGGAAACAGGTCAGCACTTTATCTAACTGTTGGTATTGATGCATATCTAGATTGGAAAATGTATCCATGATCTCAGCACTCCTGAAATGTTGTCTTTTGTCTGCCATAATAGAAAACTACATAAGAGGGAGTTGGCCAGCAAGAGAAATCAGACACTAGCATTTTTTGAGTGCTCTTACAGCCTTCCCATAATCCCACCAGAGTCTTGCAGTTTTGTACAGTGAAGGGGATCCAGGTTCAATTGGTGCCCTTCTGGAGCAGTCTGGGAGGGTTGACGGTGGTCAAGAAGGAATGCAGTCATTGAGCCCTACCCCAAATCTGTATGGCATCCCTTCAAAAATATGCCCTCTGAGGGCACAGAGATCTTACGCTTGTGCTTGGACCCTGGTTGAGTGTGCAGAAGTTGATGAAGGAGCCACCTAAGCTTGGACCCTGGAAGGAGGAGACAAGGATAGTGAAGTGGACAGAGATGGGAAGCAGAGGTAGAGGGTGGCCTTCGGGGTTGTTGTTGCCCCTGTTCGTAGTAGCTGCAGTGTTGTCCCCAGTGCTACTGCGTCTCTGCTGTGTTGATAGGGGCTGAGCCTTCGAGACTGCACAGAACTGTTTGCTATGCTGGGCAGGTGGTCTCGAAAAGGATGGTCAGAAAGCAGTCGGATGATGGTTCAAGCTCCAGTCTTTATAACACTGTATGTGGGTGCTGATGTGAAACATTGAGTGAGGGGATGCTGCTGGACAAATAGGGGATCCTATGGGCTGACATCGACTATGTACGATTGGAGCTTCCCAAATTCTCAGTGCATCTACTTTTCATGAACCTTGCTTCACTTGGATTATGGTTCTTTTGGGACTGGCCAGTTACATGATGGGCATCTTTCCTGTGTGTGTCGTCCTCTGCTGCTGTGTGACTCCTCTGGGCACAGAGCTGGGGGTTCCCACTTGTTCCAGATGTGTAATTCAAGGCTTCTGGATGCTGCATTCATTGAAGGTGTGCCACACTTTGTTATCAGGGCTTTATGTTTACACGTACTCTGAAAGACATAAGGGCCCTCGGGTAAGTAATGAGTGAGGGGAATGATGTTGGCTGTGGCATCTGGTGTTCTTCAAGGACATTAGCCTCATACATGGTTGGGATGTTCTTACTACTGCAATTCAATCCCAGAGTCGTCTTCGCTATGCTAATGCCATGCTGCCCAGGAGTCCATCTTGGGACGCATCAAACTACCCACTGTGGATTGAGACCCCTATTGACATGTGACTCATCAGGCTAAAGAATTGGAGACCCCACTAGTTTCCTGTACAGTGTGCAGGGTCCCTAATCTGTGCAGTGTCCATAATCTGCAACCTTTGCTGGAGACATGTACACCTCAGCAAAGTGGTGCCTGGGCCATGTTGGGCTTTCCAGTGAGTTTCCTGTATGTATAATTGTCCAGTTGTTGAACTTCTGGCAAGGCAAGAAGGTGCACACACAATCATTAAAACAGACTATGCAATGCCAGTCAGTCAAATATTCTTATTAGTTTTTTTTTTTGCAACCATAAAAGAGAATATCAAGGTTTAAAACAAGAAACAGACTATATGCAATAAAATTCATAACAATAAAATTCATATACAGCAATATAAAACTAAGAGATAAAATGATATTTCATCAGATAGCAGCATGTCACTAATTACCAAGTAGAGGCAAAAATTAAAATGTTGGGACAACAACCATAAGTCAGCACACAGACAGTACAAATTTAAATCTTAAAAACAACACTGTGTCCCCAAAGACCATGATATTCAAAACCAATTCATTAGGAGTCAGAATAAAACTAAAAACCATGAGACATATGACCAGAGCATGGTATAACAGTAAATTCAATAAAAATACCATTTGTGAATTTAAAAAAATCATTTCCCGACCAGGCTCTGTAAACGGACTGCTGTGGAGATATATCTAGAAACCATTAGACGTGTATTCGTCATTTAAAAGCTGGAGGTGATATAAGGCTGGCCTACACTTCCTGATGTTTAAAAATCTTAATAGGGGGATAATAAAATCCCTCCTCGGTTTAGTATAAAGTCGACAAAAAAACTGAAAGTGCAGCATGTTATGGATTGATTTAGAGTCACAGGGGCATGGTTCGAGTTTGGCATCACAATAAACTTTATGAGGATAAGAAACCAGGAAATGTGCAATGCTGAACCTAAATCTAATAAGATAAAAAAAATTTGCATGACAAAAATAAAAGGAGAGATAGGGCTCAACGCTTGGGGAGCGTACTAAAGGCAAATATTCCAAGACTCTCTTTTTCCCAATCTCCAGATACTCACTGGTCGACTTTAAAAAAGTTAAAAGGTCCCTTTTCAACTGAATTTTTGGGATCTTGGCAATTCGTTCAGGGTTATAGAAACAATCGGCCAGCCCCACTGTCTCCAACTGCATTTTTATGTAATTAAGCCATGGTATCTTCTGCATATGGTCAAGTCTAAAACAATCCAGTATAATTGCACAGTTGAGGGCCGGCTCTTCTTTTGCCCATACTGAGTGCCATAGTAAAGTTGGAGCAATTTGGATACGATGGGTTAAGGGAGTCAAGCCAAGTTCATTGTGACAGAAAATAATGGGGAGACTACTTGGTACTGTTAGTAATCGTCTAAGGAAATTATTCTCCACTACCTGAAGGCGAGGCGGATTGCAAAAGCCCCACACCCCAGCCCCATATAGGATTACAGAACACGAACGAGCCTTATAGATGTTAATTATTGAATCAATGGGTCTGGATCCTAATTTCTTTGGAAACCTGAACAATGCCTGCAAGTTTTGGTTAAAACTGCTAACCCTTGTTTCAACTAAATGATGCCAAGTGCTTTTCTGGTCAAAAGGGATTCCCAGATAAGAGAAAGTTGGAACATAAGACATCCTTTCATTATTAATAAAAAATGATTTTAAAGGGGGGGGGGGATTTGCCTACCACCATAGTGTAAGACTTGGGCATATTGGTCTTTAGACCCAAGTCAAACATAAAATCATTGAATCTAGTGACAAGCGTTTGCAGACCCACACTGGTTCTAGATATTAACACACAATCATCGGCATAAAGTAATGACAGAAGATTTCTGGTGCCTATCTTGGGAACATCAACATGCCCTTGATTAATATGGCTTTCCAAATCAATTCAATTCAATTCAATTAATCTTTATTCGGATATGAATATATCCATAAAAGCACAGATCAAAATACCAGCAATAAAAAATAAGTACACTATAAAAATACACAATATGTGAAACAGCAACATCATAAAAGCAATTTTCAAGTGGAGACTTATAGCACGTACCAAATAGCAGCAATAAAAAATATACGTTATAAAAATACACAGTATGCAAAGCTGCAACATCATAAAAACAATGTCCAAGTGAAAACTTATAGCACGTAACAAATAGCAGCATGGTGTTGTAGTAATATAAAAGTGCAGTCAAGTAAATGACAGTGCAATAATCTAAAGTAATTCAAAAAGAGGCGCATAAAAGGTGAGCATAGAAGCTATCAGGGCAAATACAAAAATGAATAAGTAAATACACACCAATAAACTGAATAATTTTACTGAGCATCAAAAGTTGGTAGATTAAAAACGATGGAAAACAGCCATCAGGGGGTGCTCATTGAAGCACGTGAGCGAACTGCCACTTTCAAAAAGGATCCCACACGGAAAACCAGATCATACCCCTCCAGTTTAAGAATTTCCATGTAGGCTACTTTATAATCAGTGATGGCAGTTACCTTAAAAAAAGGGATCAAAAATTGTTTGGTGTATTGTTGGTAAAAATTGCAAAAGAATAAAGAATGTAGCATTGCTTGGTTGCTATGATTGTCACAAGGGCAAGGCATTTGCTCAAGATTAACATTAAACCCCAAGGGGAATCAAAGCCGAAATTTCAAAGTGCCAGCCCTTAGGCGAAAAAGCAGACTTCTTTCCCAGCGACCTATGTTCTTTAAAAGATAGCTAGATGGCAAGTATGATGAGGAACAAATTGCTAGGGACATCTACCTTGCAACTGAGGATTTCGAGAACTCTTTTTCATATCTTGCGTTAGTATACTGTTCGTATAGGGCCTCCTGAAGGGATTTTTTGTTTATGCCTTCCTTATCATTTGGATTTAGAAAGATATGTTCAAGGTTCACGCTGGTCAGGCTTTTTCTTACAGCGGCAAGCCAAGGTATGTCCCCGCCCTTTTCACATTTAAGGCAGTCGGATATTATATCTCTAGTAAGGGTCGCTACCGGGTTTTGCCAAACTTTTAGCCAGAATATTGCTGGACGAGCCCTGATATAATCTTCAATATAAAACAATTTCAATTCCTTATGGCAAACATACTGTGAGGAAGAAATTGGGGCCCCCAGGAGTTTCCGACAAAATCTATTTTCCTCATCCTGGATACTACTGCACTTTGTAAAACCCCAGACTTCAGCGCCGTATGTTGCGGTGGGGATACACTGTGATTTATAAATTTTAATGATAGATAAAACCACCTCGGCCCTTTTTGGTTGCGGGAGGCACAAAATTGAGTTAGTGGCTTTTAAAAACGTACTCCTACTATGTGCCACATGTTCTGCCCAGGAACCGTTGGCTGCAAATACCAACCCCAGATAAGGGAATGTGCAAGTGCGAAATAAACGTTCGGAACCTAAGGAGATTGAGTTAATAAGGTGCTTTTTAGGGCCACAGGCCATTAAAAACGATTTCCAAATCATTAATATAAAGACAGAATAAAAAAGGGGCAAGTACGCACCCTTGACGTACCCCGCGATTCATTTTAATTGGAGAGGTGAGTTCCCCTTCCACCCCATACCTGACCCTCCCTGTCACATCCTGGTGCATTTGTGCTAGAAAATGAACTATCAATGCCCAGTTCCAGCATTTTTTTCCATAGTTTCCCTCTCTCCACCCAGTCAAAAGCCGATGTAAGATCCATAAAACCAAGATAGAGGGAACCGTTCTTAGGTATTGTGTACTTGCTTATGACCAGGTGGAGGTTGAGACACTGCTCAACATTTCCCAGGCCCCTCCTGAAGCCATACTGTATATCAGAGAACTTCTCACTTTCAGTTACCCAGGTCTCCAGCCGATCTAAAATGACCCTGCCCATCAGTTGACATGTACAATCAATTAATGAAATTGGGTGATAGCACCTTGGGTCTGACCTCTCCCTTTTTTTAAAAATGGGTACTATGATCACAGGGGCCCAAGATTTTGGGGGCCCTGGGAAGCTATACAGCTTAAAATATTGGTCAGCAGTGGGAGCCAAAGGACAGGTTTGGACAGAAAAAGGTCAGCGGGGACGCCATCGGGGCCAGATGCCTTGTTCTTTATAGTTTGATTTAAGGCTTTTTTAACTTCCTCAAAAGTTCGGGGCACCAGCTCTGAAGTTCCCTGACCAATTTTCTTGTCACTATGATTTGAAATGCAACAGTGCTCCCCATTGTTGCTGTAGAAACTAGAAAAGTGTTGAACCCATGCATCAGACATAATTGTAGCATCAATGCTGCTATTGTAGGAGCTTTGAAAAAAAGTTGAATTGACGGTTTTCCAGAAAAGTCTGGGATCTTTGTTAAGACTAGCTTCATGCAATTGTTCCCATGCCTCTTTTCTTATGGCCCATTTACGTTTCAGGATAACCTGTTTATATTCATTTCGAAGGTGTCTCACCACTAAATTATCTCTAGGTTTTTTTTTCAGTGCCTTAATAAGGTTACTGTGAGATCGTGAGCAGTCACTGTTGAACCATCTGGGGTCTCGGTCTCCTGTCCCCTTGTAGTATATCATTGATAGTCTTCATTATTTCAGCAAAAGCCCTTAGCATAGATGGTGGATTTATTATGTGTTCTAGACACTCCCAAATTTGTGCCTTGTTGGTTGTCAAAATTTGCTGGAGAACGGAATCCGGGTCTACCAGGGCCCACTTACGCAGGAGACCCTTATTTTTATTATAAGTTATGGGATGTAATTTTGATTTCCCAGAGGAATAACTAATCTGGGTCTCTAAGCGATGTCATTTGACCTCGAGACAATCAGAGGAGGACACAAAAGCAGGTTTCGCTGCCCTGGGAGAGAGACTAGGAGAAGCACACCCAACTCCTATGCAGGTAAGCTGCCATCATTGATACTGACAATGCTCCGGAACTCAAAGTTGATATGGTGGTGCTGGAGTAGTATGGAAGGGTGACAGAGGCAGAGTCCACAATGACCTTAGTGGGAATCGATGGTGTGAGAAATAAAGAAGCAGGTGGCAGACCTTCAAGAGTGGGTCTCAAACCTGGAGTACAGAGCACAGGACTGTAAGTGTTGCTGTAAGAGGAATAATGTATTATTGGTCTACCTGAGAAAATTTAAGATGCAAGCATGAAACTGTATTTATTAGACTGTTCTTTCATTGTGTGGCATCACAAGACTTTTCCTCATTCTTTATGGTGGAAAGAGCTCACAGGAACACAGTGGCCACACCAACAGTAGGCGCTTGGCCCAAGCCTGCGGTAGCCTGATTGTTAAGGACTGGGATCATCTGTTGTAACAACCTAGACAAGTCGGCCCCTTGCAAGTAGGCAATGTTGAGGTACTTATCTTTCCTACTTTTTGGGAGGCAGTACAGACCCAACACAAATCCTTCCTAGAGGTCAAACATAGGCTCTTAGCAATATATGTTTAGTACATGCTTATCTTTCCCGCTAAACACAAGGTCATTGATTGTACTAAAGTTTATTTCTTCATAGGTCGCAAAAAGATCTGGGACTCTGTCAACAGTGTGAAGAAAATGAATGCAGCATGGTATCCTATGCTTAGAGACAAGGAAGAAGAGGTGAAGCTGAAAAGAACCAGACCAATGCTTGAACAGATATTGACTGGGAGGTCAGAGACAGTGCCAGAGGTCTGTGTATGAAAGCGTAGATCTCTGTTGAAGCTTGAGTTAGACTGAGACAACATGGCAAATGGGACAGGTTTGAATGAGGAAGATTCCAGACCTGAAAGGCAACACCACTTCTGGTACCCCTGATGATGACAGTCACTATTGCGTGAACCTGTCGCCCTGTGGTGTCAATGGGATGGACTCGTAGACAGGATCTTCTCCTCATTGAAGTCCAGGTCTATCATGATGGACCTGCTGGAGGATTGTAATCTGGTCCACCAGATCACACATGGTCAAAGGGTGTCTTACATTGGGAAGTTTGATTTATATAATTTTTTCATGATAAACAGCTTGCTGACATTCTAAGTTAGGGTATTTATTGGGGTTTCCCTGGGATGCCTATTATTTACTATGATGGTATCCCAAGGGTAGAGACGTCTGCTGCTGTTGGCTGTGAGTGAGCCAGGTATTACCCTTAAAAGGCCTAGGAACCCACTAAGGATTTTCTTGGATGGTCTCTTGTGACCCTTATACGTACAGTAAGGCTGCAGGGGGTTGCCCTGACTTTGATTTACCCATATCGGTGGGCGTTGTCCATTGTGACTTTTAAAAGAGAGTCGTCTCCGGGAAAATGTAATTATGAAGGAGGTGGTAAATCCATCAAAGTACGTGAACTTAAGACTGCAATTCCCACCAGAAGGTCATCCCTATCGTTAGTAGAAAAAAGGGATGCCATCCAATCAAGTAGGTCGAAGGAACAGACATGCTCCTCATAATCTGATGCTTCCAAGAGCATAACCGGACAACTTGCGTGATATTCGATTAAACTCAGTTGCACGATGTTCTGCGCAGCCGCACAGATATCCCATTCAGCCAAGACTCCAAGTACAGCAGCACACGCCATACAGCCATTCCCAGAACAAGCCTGGTCATGGGCCTCTAAGGGACCCATTAACTGGTTAAAATCCGGGACAGGACATGTTGTATTGGAGAGGCATAAATCCATAGCCCAATAGAAGGGGCACCGTTGACAGTAGAATATAGGTTGCACGCAAGTGAAGTAGGCAAAGCGAAAAGTTAATCCATAACTCACACTAAGGGGCCGATTCCGATTCAGGCCGGAAATCACTCCGACCGAGCCGGACCAGGAGAGATTTCCGACCGAATCGGACTCTGGCAGTCCGACCGAACGAGTACAATGCGCACGCATGCAATCGGACTCGAGTCGGTCGGACTCCCATTGAAGTCAATGGGAGCCGGACGTACAACGCGTACGCGGGCTCCCATTGACTCAATGGGTGCGAGGCGAACAAGTGCGCCCCCTACAGCGGGTACGCCTCGATGCGACTCGCGGCGTACATGCACAGGTCCCCCCTGTGTGCGACTCGCGCGGCTACGCGTACAGGGGGGTCCGACACGGACCCCCAAAGTCCGGCTCCGACTGCTCTTTTGAGCCGGACGGCGCGAGTCGGTCGGACTGCTCGAGGCGCGCATCGTACTTGCCCGGCCGGGGAACGTCTCCATTGCGCGGTGCGAGTCGTGTCCGTGCGAGTCGGTCGGAGCGGTTCGGACCCGCAAACAAGTCGGTCGGCGATTTCGCGTGCGCTCGCATCGTACTCGCTCGGCCGGACGCACGTACAAATCGGTCGGGAAAGAGGGCTCCGAATCGGATCCGGTTAAGCCGAATCCGATTCGGTGCCCATCCGGCCGAGATCGGAATCGGCCCCTAAGTGTTGCCAATGGCAAGCATCCAAAAACTTGTTGCATTAGATCACGGTACAGTTGCAATTGGCCTGGTCTGTGCATTACCACAAGATGAGCAGCCATTGCGCAGCAGGAACAGAAGAATCAGGATTCCACCAGCTAGCTCCAGTAATAAAGGGAATCCTCCGAAGACGCTGGAAAATATAGAATGAATAAAAGCCGGTATTACTCCAAATATCGTCTGAAAAGAAGTCACAAGGCCGGATCCCACATGTTTAAAAAAATGCGCAAGGCCTTTAGTGTCAGACGCATTAAATATTTGATGTATAAGCTCCCCAAAGTAAAGTGGGAGGTTAGTATTCAGAAGTGACTGAATCACGATAGATGTGCAACTCGAAGGTCTCTCGAGCTGAACTGAGAGCCACTTCTTGTTGAAACAATAGCGCTTTGAGCCTGCTTAATTTGTTGAAATCTGTTTTCAAAGTCGGAATGGAAGGCCAAATGAAACTATCTACTTTCCCATGCGGGGGCAGAAAAAGCACATTGCTACAGCAAGTAACACGTTGCGTAACCGTTACTAAATACGGTATTCCTGCCCATAAACCACAACAGTCGTGGTTGTTCAAAATAAGATAACTACCGTTAGTAAGCAATGTAAAAGCTGGAATTATCGCTGGGACTGGAGTTCCTTTTAAAAAACAAGCAAGATTAGGCGCGGATACATTACAAGCGCCGTGCAACTTAACGTGTTTACAAACTAGGGAATGTCCCACTGTAGAATCGCAGTCCTCCCCTGTTAGGAAAACTTCCTTATCCTCCCGTTGACACCTGTAAGTGAAAGGTAGGGACCATAATTCATGGAGAAATGCACTAACCAGGGGTTCAAAGCACCCAATCGGAAAATGTTGCATACATGATTTAAATTCAAATAGCGAGAATGGGAGAGAAATAACCCCATGAAGTAACCAAACAGCTGAATCCGTCTCCGCCACAGAGAATGGCAAGGGTTCCAATTTTTCAATGTGCAACAGCGTGTATGTAGCATCTTTCATGGACATAAATCTCTGTTTATCAGTCAGATTAAATGGTAAAAACAAAGCAGAAGCATTCAAATAATCCCAAGGGACTTTTCCCATTTTGAGGGTCTGTAACGTCCATGCAAACTGCATATCAGATCGTAATTGATTCTGACCATGATATAACACAGATACATCATTCTGAACAATATCAATAACAGATGAAACAATATTATCCAAGGTATAAATGCGTGAAGAAAGTGTATTGATGCTATTGTCGACCACGGCAAGGACTTTTTCTAAATTGGCTTGATCAATTTGGCGCAGACTAAGTGCTGCCTCTATCTGCGAATGTTTCCAAACCTCATTGTAAGCTGCATAGATAAACCTCTTAGATCTAGGAATTCTAGGTCCTAAGATAAAATCAGCCACATTGATGTCACTCGACAAGAGTGATAGGTGTTGTTTTACTGACGACAAAGTGGAGTGTTCCAACCATTGTTGGCACAACTTACCCACCGAGTATGTGGTGACCGAATGTGAATGTGGATAACGAGTCTGAGTAAAACCAGGTGTTACATTATAAAAACGCAATTGACATGCATTTGAATTTGTTTGCTATACCAACCATCCGAATGAATCAATTTCAGACACATTGAAAGTGTCATTTCGAAACAAAGACTGTAATACATCATTCGTATAATTCGTTTGAGCACGCCAATTGTCATATTCCGCTAATGACGGAATGGATGGGATATTCAAATTTTTTGCAGTCGCCAAGCCAAAGCAAGTGGTTTGGTACACTGTATCATTTAAAAATAAAATTTGAGTCAGAATCAGGCAGGCACGATGCAAAGCTTCAGTGCCTTGAACCTGCCAAGCTTTAGTGCCCCAGATTGACTTTAAATCAATGGTATCTTTCCAGTGATCATAACCCTGTGTGGCCAATTTAGTCCTAAAAGAGTGGGAATAAATCAATTTAGTGTGGGTCAAGATAAATTTAGTTTGAGATGATAATTGCAGTTTAAAGAAATAGGATTCCGGATTAGACGTGTTATAATCTGTAAAATATGTGAACTTATCTCTAAGAGTTTTAGAACTCCCCTGTATGGGAGTAGGACAATGTTCCCATTGAGTGTAATTAAAAACAGGTCTTAACGTATTTGTTTTATGCAACAAATGATGCCCATAGTGTTGATAACAGAATAAATCAGCATAATTTAAAGAATTTAAATATAAATCTTCAGCATCAAAAGCAGCATAATACTTTAAATCAGAAAACAATGAATGCACTGCCTGCACATCCCAATCATCAGAATGTATGTCCTGTGTTACCACATCTCCTAATGAGATGCGAAACACGCATGAAATCTTGAGGACCTCCGTCGGGCCGTGAATTTCGAAAGCTACTTTATCCCAAACAATGCCATCTGCAACCGGGAAAGCTGAAATGTTGACAAGAGTTTGATCACGTTTCATGATATGGGACGATGTATGAGGGGCCAGAATTCCATTGACCAAGTTCACAGCAGAGCGTTCGGGCAAATAATGACCATTGATGAGTAAGAAGAATAGTGTCACAAATCCAATCGACAGGAAGAGGAAAATCAGGATAAGCACCAACCAGATGTAGGTCCATGGGGGGACCAGGTAAGTCTTTTTGAACCAAGAGACGAAAACACTTAATTTTGTCAGTGGAAGTGCCAAGCTGGAAGACGAGGAGGATGAGTCATAAGAGAAGCTGGCATGGTCCCCAAAATAACCGCTTGTACCCATGGGTATTAGAGGTGGGTGGCATGTATCAGCGTGATGTTGTCGAGGACTGTTCGGCACTTCCCTTTGGGACTCATATGTAGGGTATGTATACTCGACATCTGCGGTGGAAGAGGATGGAGGCAGAACAGGCAAAAGGTCAATAGTAGTTTCCATCTCACCCTCACCGATACGGGCATTAGTTGTAGAGGTTGAGGTTACCGGATTCAAAGAGATAGCGTTGCACAAAACTGCAGGTGTTACACTATTCAGAATCGACTAGACAGTGTAACTTGACATTGTCCACTGAGATGTATCTGTTGTCTTTGCGACCAGGTAAAGGTGGTAAAACGACTGTACGAGTACCCTTCAATCCAAGTACTGGAACTGGTGCACGATAAGATGGACCAAATTCTTTTTGTTCTCCAGCTTTTCTCGTACCAGATCTCCAATCTTAGGAAGCCAGCCAGCAACTGGAATCAGCAGTGCTGCATCATTGGAAGAGAGTAAATGTTCAGTTGCATAGCTCTCACAAGTCTTTTGTAGGTTCTGTAACATAGTAGAATGATTATCTACGTCAAAGGTTGCGGCAGCCGCCACAACGTCTAGACCATCAAGGTCTGGCACAAACAATTTAATGCCAAAGAGCATTTTGTATGGGGTCCGCCCACCCAGAGCTCTTCTAGGGAGGTTATTGAGTGCACGTTAAACACCATACAAATGGGCTAGCCAGTTCCTGCCACTACCTAAGACCCTAGCTGTCAAAGATTGCTTTAAGTCACGGTTCATCCGCTCCACTATAGAATTGCCCTCAGGCCTGTATGGAGACGAAAACTGCACCAGCACCCCCATCGACGTCATTGCGTCCTTGTACGCCTTAGAGGCGAATGCTAGACCCTGGTCTGAATGGAAGGTGCCACAGTCAAACATCCCGACGAAGACACGCAAATCTCTAATTACATTTCGAGCGTCAGCACTGCATTGTGGCCAAAACCAAAGGAATCTAGTGCACAAATCAACCGCAACAAAAATGTATTTATATGCAGTATCAGAAGAGAACGGACCGCAGTGATCAAGATACACACAGCCAAAGGGCTGATTGGAAATACAGAGCTGTGTTTGTGGTGGGCGTGAGACCGTAGACGGTTTGATTTGTTGACAAATGTCACAAGAAAGTACATGATTACGGGTCTGTTTATATAAACCATGCCACCAGTAACGTTACTGTCGCAGACACCCCGGCATGTGCAGAAGCCATGCCCTCGTGTGCGGCAAGGATCAAAGCAAGTCTGCGGTCCTTGTTGGGAATCAGTCGATCCCCAACAGATGGAATTTTAGCATAAGGAACTTGTTCGGGAGATAAATGATAAGAATATTTCGAAGGGAAGCCCTGCGGATAAGCAGTTCCATCCTTCGTGGCAGCAATTGCTAACATTTTATTATCTATCTTAGTCATGGACCTTGTAACTGCTGCAATGGAACACGTGGCTGCTGCAGATTTGGCCGCTTCGTCAGCCAAAGAATTACCAACAGCGTGTGCTCCCACAAGCTGATTGCCAAGAGTATGGATAACCTGTGTGAGTGGGAGATGTTTTTTAAGTTCCGCCACTCGAACCCAAAGCATTTTATGCTTTATTGCACTGCCTTTAGAGTCTCAATAGTCGTTTTGTGACCAAAAGAATAAGTTGTCATTAAAAGACTGAACACAGTAGTAAGAATCGCATACAATAAGAGTATTCACATTAGGATCAGCAAACTCGAGAGCAAGAACAAGAGCACGCAGCTCCGCCAATTGCGCTGTACAGTCCCCAAGTGCCTGTGTATGCGCTATGGAATACTTAAATTCTCCATTGACAATTGAACCAGCCACAATAGCGCAAGCCACCGAATAAGCATGTTTAGAACCTGTGGCCGGTTGGGCCGAACCATCGGTATAAATGATACATTTGTACTCATCTAAAGGAAACAACGACAACGGAGGAGGATGAACATGTTCATACTGCAAAAACTCCTGTGTCTGAAGAGCAGGATCAAAGATAAACGTGACATCAGCCGATGTCAAAGAAGTAGCCCATTGAATCCAACGGGGATGTAATGCCTTAGAGTTTGGCACACTTGCCTTAGTCACTGCTTCTAAAGCAGGGAGAGGCGTGACCATAAGAATGCGTTTTCCCTGCGCCAGTGAGCGCTCTTTCAGAATCGCCATTTGGACCGCTGTCAAAACTTTTTCAACATTCGAAAATCGCATTTCAGCCGATGTGTATAAATGTGATTTGTATGCAATAGGGACTGTGTCTCCCTCATTGAACGTTAAGTAAGTGAAACCCACTGACCCCGGTACTATACGTATCACCAGGTTCGTGGTGTTGTCACGCATCAACAAGTAGTTAGTAGCAAGCAAATCTGTTTGCAAAGATTGCAGAATTGAGGTATGTTCCGGAAGCCAGCTGGCAGATGAATATGTTGGTTGTATCAACTCGTAGAGCGGTTTGATATGCTGGGCATAATCGGGGATATAAGTCCTCCCGAAATTCAAAACTCCCAGCAAAGACTGAAGCTTTTTCAGTGTAGATGGAGGTCGCAAGTGTGCACATTTCTCCAGAAAGTGGGGGGCTAACCCCTTACCTTCATTGTTGAGCTCGTAGCCCTAAAAAAGCAACGCAAAATGTGCGATGTGTGATTTTGAAAAATTGAATTTGTATCCATAGTCGGCAAAGGACAGGATAATGCGGTCGACTCTGACTAGATGTGGCATCTGTTCATCGTCCGTCGGATAAATATCATCAACGTACAAGAACGCATCAGAGTCTATGCTGTCCAACAAAGAGACAACACGTGCAGCGAAAGCTCCGGGGCTCTTCTTATACCCCATAGGCAAACGCGCAAATGTTTCTGATTCCCAACGGCGGTAAATGCTGTCAAGTCACTGCTCTCAGGAGCCAAATTGTGACTATAGAAACCATTGGAAATATCCAGTGTAGTCTTGTATTTCTTATGAATAAGATTGTTCACTAGCGCAGAGCTATGTGTGTTTTGTACCACAAATGTACGACAATGACTATTCAAATTCTGATAATCAAATACAATGCGCTATGACCCATCGGGTTTTGCTACCGTAAAAAGAGGATTATTCATCGGTGAAATACAGGATTCAATAACTCCTTGATACTCCAACTGTGTTAGAATATCACAGACGGGCGCCTTAGCTTCTCGTCTGATTGGATATTGGGGCTGCGGCTGTGGCATAGACCATAATGGTATCTCATGTGCCGGGGAATCTCTATCCCAGCCCACCTGATTACGGTACACCGCCGGGGCAAGGGCCAAAGCCCACTCAGATGCGTAAGCCTTTGCATGTTCCTCAGGGACGTAACGCGAAAAACTCTGAAGTATCACGTCCTCCCCTCTAGAAGCCGCTAGCACAAATGGTGGAGGCCAATCTGCCTCTGCCAACAAAATGTCGTATGAAGAGGTGAGATTTTCCCCAAAAATCCCCTTGATTGTACGCTGTATATCACCTTCAATTTGGAAGACAATTTCATAGAGTCTATCCGGGGGGGCAACTCGTGTATCTGCTGTTTCTACTGTAATGAATGTACCAGTTGCACTCGCCTCCAAACAGGGACGCAGTCCCTCCCGCACTATGGTAACCTCCGCTGCGCTGTCTAGCAGAGTCACCGCCCAAGTCCAATCTAGAAGTTGTGTTCTCACCATCTGAGGCATATTTCGCTGTTAAAGCAGCAACCTTTTTCTTCTGATACGGGGGTCTAAAACAAGGCAGATCCTCTTGTTTGGCTTTGACGTCAAACTGTCGAGGTTGATCCCGTCCCTGTTGTGTGGTCAGACCTTTGCCTCGATCCTGTCGCTCCCCCCCACCGGCTTGAGAGTCTGATGTGTCCTGTAAAGAACGAGGAGAGCGGAGATCAGGGACTTGAAATCTATCAGGAGTCTTAATTTTCACGCGGACGCGCAAGTCATAAGTACGCTCAGAAGACACGGGTGTCGGTGAACCAGCACGCGAACCCTGCTTCTGCTGTTGCTGCCCCTGTTTTTTATTTTTCCAGTTCTTTTTAGGAAAGAACGGGCGCCCATCTTTAACAGTCTGGGCCTTTTGTTGACCTTGATTCTGTGTTTGAATCTGTGGTTGTGTAAAGGGTTTGACTCCCAGACTATTGCGCCCTATGGTTTTATAAGCTTTAGCAATAATCTTTGGCAATTCGCGTTGCTTGTCTGCGCCGGCTACAGCCTCCAAGCGTTGCACCACTTGTAAGCTCACAGCATCACCCTTAACATTAGCAAGGATCATCTCGCAAACGATATCGAACACCCCCACCAGCCTCATTCTCAACTCCAGGGTCGCCTCGGCCCCATTTTCATCCTGAACACGTCTAAGCACGGAAGGGAGTACGGTCATTGAGGGGGTGTCGAAACACATCGAATATATACCGCTGCAAACACTTTACCCCAAGTGTTACAATCAGCTAATTCGGCAACCAGGTACTTCGGAAGACTTATGGTCAAAATACTGTGTTTCTCCACAGGAGTTGTGTTTGGAAAAACAGCTTTGAGTCGGCCAAATTTCTCGGCAAGCCAATAAGGAAGCTCATCCTTATTCTGCGGACGCTTTCCCATCACTGAATTAACCATTAATGGACTGATGGTCACACCATCAGGTGCAGGTGGTTGCGCAGCAACGCCAGGTGGTCCCACCTGGAATTGCGCGACATGAACTGAATAACAGCTCTAGGTATGCGTATTAATGAAGTATGTAATACGCGAAGCTCTGCGATCGTAGCAGTTAAATAACGTGGATGTGGGGTATACCCAGCCAAAATGGGCCACGTGGCCCCATCTATCGATAAGGGGCCTAAGCGGACCGGTGTTATCGGGTGAGGAAGGGTGCCATTAAACCAGAAGTGAGGGGATTGTGGACAAGCACAAGCACTACTCAGGAGCCTCGCAGATAAGAACCAGACCAAACGTTGACGGCGGCGCCATGTTGCGGGGATTCTGCACATACACAGAACTATGCGCAGGAAAACAGGACCTCGGTGTATAGGGGTTGTACCTTCTTACCACCTTAGTACCCAAAATCCCAAAACCGACTAGCTATAGTGTCTCATTCGTTCTCCTACATAATCACGAAGCGACAAATGATTAGACAACCCAGAACACAACACTCCCGACTCTCTCAGGAATCGCGGTAGCAAGACATACCCTTTCGTACTTGTCCACAATAAGAATTGGAAGAGTCACTTTAATAGTTCAAAATGTTTATTTTAACTATCGTGCTCTATAATGCAGTATACGAGCCACTACCAGCAGCGAAATGCATAAACTCAGAACAATTAGCATTGTTACAATTCCATAGAATATAAAGGGGGATGTCATCATATACAGACAGTGGAAAAAGCCTAACCACCCTCCCCTTGACTGGAAGAAGTGTTATTATATAAAAGAAGATATCTGGGCTTTGTCTGCAGACCCCATACCTTAAAGCCTAGATGGAAGGCTTACATCATAGGACCAGCATAGCTCTTCTCCATGGAAAGGTCTTTCTCCAAGTGTCTGCTTGCACAACATGCATCCCGGTAATATTAAAGCACGAGTTTCCAGCAGTGCAGCTCTGTTTAGCATTTTTTGTCTAGGTGCTAGGGACTGACCAGAACAGAATAACAAGGGGCATTGTTTATCGACCTTGCACATCGTGTTCAGACTAAACTCCAGGAACTAGCAGAGAACGCGAAAAGCAGACAGTTCTCATGTGAAAGGCATAAACAGAGTCTTGCAAAATAAAGTCATGTAGTAACGTGCGCAAAAGCAGCATCATAGCAGCAAAGCTCATGCTAACTTAGCAATGTCGACTATGACCCTAATGGCCATATAACACTGGAAAGGTGTGTGTGTGACATGTCTGGACACTGGATGTCTGTTTTTGAGCACCTTTGCTTAGTGTTTCTTTAGTGTTAATGACTGTATTGCATAGGATGAGGGGCAGTGTGTTTAAAACGTACAAATTCTTTGCGTACAATAGCTCACTGCCAACCTGTACAGTCCTAAGTGGCCATTTTCTTCTGGTTTCTTTGCTTTTGGTCAGGGTATGTTATTCTTTCATTCATCACAGAAGAGGAGTAAGGGAGTCCGAGGAGATTTAAAGACCTGCAAGGGTTAGCTCCCCAACTTATAAATATATCACAATCAAGAAACCCTCGGGTCTAAAAGATCCTAAACAACTGTCAAAACGCAGACCTAGCCACAAAGGACGAATTCCCTCACCCACCAAAGGTGGCATGCTTCATCATTGGGATTCTCCTCATGCCATGATGCCTAGTTACAGCATGGGCTATGACCCCCTCCCTGAGAGGGAGGAGCTCAGGGATGTTTTTTGTAAAGGAGGGTATACAAAATTCTACAGTGATGTGCTCAAGGTAGTGAAGGTAATAGAGCAAGTGAAAAAGTGATGATAAAACTAGCTCCAAGGTATGCAGTAACCCTTTATATTTGTGTCCATGAGCCAGGATTAAAAACAGGGCACTCGCAAGAAAAACATATACCTGCAGTTAGTGTCAAAATGTAGTCGTCATGTTTCAGCCTAGTCACCCTCACGTAGAGGTGTAGCGACTTTCTTCTTTAGTGCTGCTGATCAAATGTGTGTGAATGTCAAAACAATAGTGAAGAAAGATATCAAATATACAAAACCATCCAATGATCATATAAGGTCGTCTTAGATTGGTGGATTTACTGGTGTTACATAGAAGAATGCATACGTTAGAAAAATAAATAGTTGGAAAAGCTGGGTGAAGCTAAACAGTCAAGGACAACATGGTGAAGAATCTCACTATGCGATTCTTCCGCCTGTTGTCCTTGACTGTTTAGCTTCACTGTTTGAAGCTAGTGCAACTATCTAAATACTCCACCAATCTAAGACAACCTTACAGGATCCACCCTTTCAATAAATCCATTTTACAAACACATTCCAATCTAGAAGAACTGATGTTTCCATTGGCAGTGGCCCTGAACCAGCAGGGAAGCAGTGTGGCTTTAGCGTCCAAGCCTGTCATTCTGTGTGGTGTTTTGTTTTTACTTTTGTAATCAGCTAAGGCCATCAAGGGCAGAAAAAATGAGTCTCAACATCTTTTTATTTATTTTTTACTTTGCTGGCCCTGAGCACCATCAGGAACTGGTCTACTTTAAGCACTACCTTTGTTTTTTTTTGTTTTTTATTCTTTCCAAATGATTTTTTAATATATTAGGAGCATATAGAGCAAAAAACCAAAATACAAACGAGAATATAAAATAGAGGGGAGGAATACAATATAGAAGGGAGAAATTCATTTTAATAGATATAATTGTTTATTTACTTAATTAATCACTCATTTTCCTCCAAATTTGTTAAAACTTGGTAGTTGAGCCTCACATTTTAGCTATCTGAAGTTCAAGTTCATAACTCAGTATAGCTTCCCTCCACCATTCTTCACATGTGGGTGCAAGCTCTGATTTCCTTTTCTTAGCTATCATCAGCTTGGCAATAGTTATTACATAAAACATCCAATTTTTTGTACTAATCACAAATAAAATCATTTTAGGGGTAAGTGTATCTATTAATGCAGTAACAAAGTTGGTGGGGGAGGTGGTATCCTTACCAGGAATATAGCCATGGTGTTTATCTGATACCAATCTACTAATTATCCTGTTTGCCAAAAGTTAAGTGCATATATTGGAATCTGCATTGAGCAATAGCATGCGGTGGTAGGAGCTCCATTCCAAAGGATCTTTATCTTTTTTTACAAATATGGTTATAATAGCTTCATGCCAGGAAAGCAGGGGGTGTTTGGTAGTTTGGATTTCCTTAAGTATGCCCAAAAATAGTGGAGAGACTATATCTGCTAGTATCTTGTATACTTCTGCAGGAACTTGGTCATGGCGAGGTGCCTTTCCAAGTGGCAGGTCAGGATGGTATTTAAAACCTCCTCTGATGTAAACTCTGAATTAAGCATTTCATTGCCGCTATGATCTAGTTTAGGCAGAATTAATAGCCTAATAATCATGAATAGCAATGTCATTGCTGCTTGAGTCTTCCCTATAAAGCTCTGAGAAGAATCTTTCAAAAAATGATACAATTCCTGAGATTTGATTACATATCTCCCTTGTAGCATTTCTAAATTGAGTAATTAGGATCTTCTGATTATCACATCAGTTTAAGTAAGCTAGCAAGTTACATGATTTTCCCCCTATTTTGAAAGTTATAACTCAAGACTGAAGGCTCTTTTGTTCAATCTAACTGTTAGTAATGTAGCAAAGCGTGCCCGTAGACACACTATTTGTAGATATGTTTCCTGTGTTGTATCAGAGCAAGAGATGACCTGTTATATGTACCTGAACTAATCTACTCAGTTGTCATCGTAGCAGTTCTTCTTCTCTATCTGCTCTTTCCATCTGTATGGCAAAAAATTGCGTTATGCCTTTAATATAGGCTTTCATTGTGTCCCATACTGCAGATGTTCAAATTGATAGGTGGTTGATTGAAATGAATTCATAAATTTGTGGTTGCAGATATTTCATATAGTCAATCCATTCGAGTAAATGTTTAGGAAAGTAGCAGGGATAAGGTTAAATGTTGTGAACGCCACCAGGTTCCCCTGTTATTACAGAATAGTCAGAATGTGAGAGATGCTGAATTTGACAGGAGGGTGCAATCACTGCACTGGTCAAAGATATCTATCCAGGAGTTTTGCCTATGTGGCTTGGAATAAAAGTTATACTCCCTTGTATTAGGATTGATGCTCCTCCAACTATCCACTAACTCCAGTTGTCTTAATCCATCCAGTGTGTGCGGCATTGGTAGTATCAATAACGGATTTTAGTATGCAATTAAAATTGTCCATAACAATAACAGGCAAATTATACCTACATTATGTTAGCCAAGAACTGCAGATTATCCTGGTTAGGTGTGTAGAGATTAGATAAAATAAACCGGTCTCTATCTTTTTGACTGGCTATCTCCACTATTGCCCATCGGCCAGCAGGGTCAACCTTAGAATTCCTCATTTTATTTTTTAAAACAAACTTTATTGAGTTTTGTGGTATATTACAGCCAGTGCCGATTATATACAATCCGGATACAGTACATTACAGAATAGTACCAATGTATCAAAACAACAATATAGCCTGTAAACATACAGACTAACTAGTAAACTGGGCACAAGCTGCGAAGTGTTCCCCCATTGCGAGAAGTGTCCGCTAGGCATATGTATACGGCCGGGATGTCTCAACCTGCAGTTGTCTTCCACTGAAGGTGCTGTCTGACTGTGGAGGGTCCATGGATGGTAGGGGGGGCAGGTCTATCCCACGGTATGCTGCCCAACGAGACCAAATCTTCCTATGTTTTTGTGGACAGCCTCGCGCCTGGTAAACGGCGATCTCTGCCCCCATGCAGCTGTCCATGGCCTTCTTCCACCTACCTATTGGCGGCGGGGTAGTCCCCTTCCAAGATTGGGCAATATCCCGCTTGGCCAGTGTGAGGCCCAGAAATAATAAGTGTTGCTTATAATGGTTCCCCCTGACCCCGTCTGTGCTGTGTAGTAGGAATAACTTGGGTTCATGCGCCAACTTCCAGGACAGGACCCGTTCTAGACAGGAGGATACCTTACTCCAGAACGACTGTAGTGCCCCGCAGCTCCAGACTGTGTGCAAGAAGGTCCCCTCTGCTTCGCCACATCTCAAACAGGTGGGGGACGGAATGACACCCATCCGCCAGAGGCGAAAGCATGTATAATAAACCCTATAAAGGTATTTAAATTGGATTAGGCGGTATCGCGTGGCAATGGTGGCACCCCGGGGACTGGCTAGGGCTTCAGTTCAGTCGTTGTCTGTGAGGTCCGGGATGTCTGCTTCCCACGTGGCTCATGTGGTATTTAGTGTAGTTTGGGTGTGGGTGATCAGTGTCTGGTTATTTTGCCAGGTTTTTTGGGCACCAAGGTCACCCATCAGTAGGCGTCCCTCGAGAGAGTGGAATTCTGGCAAACTCTCTAGAGAGCGGATCAGGGGGATCAGAGCACGCCATAGTTGAAGGTATCTATAGAATTGTGTGCGGTGGAGGTGATATTCTGTTTGCAACTGTTGGAAGGATTTTAATGTGGACCCGTGCATTATATCCCCTAACGTTGAGATTCCAATGAGATCCCATGCCCGGAAACCTGGGAGCGCAGCGACTGGTCGTAGATAGGTTCCATGCGACAGAGGGGTTGTCTGTGTCAGGCGCCCATCCCAGCCCATCTTCTTCACTGTGTGGTGCCAAAGTTGTATGACGACTCGACAAACTGGGGGTAGATGTTCAAGGTTGGTGCGGTTATAGAGAAAACCCAGGAGGAGGGTGCTACCCATCGCAAGTCTTTCCACTGTGTACGCTGGGTCTGTGTGTGAGCCGCACCACCACTCATTTATATTCAGCAGGTGGGATGATGCATAATATGCGTATATATCGGCTGCGGCTATCCTGCCACAATATGTCGATTGGGTGCAAGTACATAATGCGACGCGGACGGCACCTCCACCCCATAGGAAGCAGCTGAGAAGTGCGTTTACCTGGGCAAAACAGGTCGCACGGAATGGTGTATGGGAAATTTTGGAGCCTGTAAAGAATACGAGGTAGAGAGACCATTTTAAAGATTGCTGACCGCCCAAACAGAGATAAAGGCAGGGGCGATCAACCCCTCATCTCTTCCCGGAGATGGGATAAGAGTGGGTTGATATTACGCGACCAGGATATTGTTGGGTTTGGTGAAATGTAGACCCCAAGGTATTAGAAGCCCTCATTTGCATGGGACAGTTGTGATGCCCATGTACCACGCCCCTGGTCACCACACACTGGGAACATCACCGATTTTGCTGGGTTAGTTCAGAGGCCAGAGGTTTCCCCGAATACGTGGAGTATTTGGAGTATTCGTGGGCCGGAGAATCCGGGATCCGTTAGGAAGAACAGCACATCACCTGCGTATAGCGCAATCCTATCGGACCTGTCTGCTGACCAGTCGTATCCCCTTACCAAGGGGTCTCGCCTCACCCACGCCGCCAGTGGCTCTATTGCTAGCGCAAATAATAGGGGGGAAAGTGGGCACCCTTGTCTTGTACCCCGACGGATTGGGAAGTGCACTGAACGTGTCCCCGCTACCCGCACCGAAGCCGCGAGCTCTGCATATAATAACCATATATAAGACAGAAAGCGCGGGCCAAAGTTGATGGCTCTGAGGAGCTGGAATAGATAAGTCCAACTTAGGGAGTCGAACGCCTTGCCTATGTCGGCCAACAAAAGGGCAGCGGGCCACCCAATTCTGGGCTTTTGCAGTGGCGTTATGGACTCGTAGGATATTATGCCGGGTGGAGCGGTGTGGCATAAAGCCGGCCTGGTCTGGGTGGACAAGCTCATGAATGCATGTGTGCAGGCGGTCTGCGAGAACTTTGCCCAGCAATTTAGATTCGAAGTTCAAGAGGGAGATTGGGCTATAGGATGACGGCTCTTCCGATGGGCGTCCTGGTTTAAGGAACACCATGATTTCGGCGTGTCGCCAGTCTGGGGGTAGAATGTGTTGTTCTAAGGCTTAGTTGAGTGCCGCACGAAGGTGTGGATGTAACTGGGACATGTGAAAACGTAAAAATTCGCTTTGAAATCCATTAGGACCGGGTGCGCGGCCAGGGTGTATATTCGACAGGGCTGTACCGAGCTCCTCTACCGTTATAGGGGCATGCAACTGCTCACGTATGTGCTCAGGTATCTTTTGGGGTGGTATATCTTTTAGGAATTCTCATATTAGCTCACTCGATATGAGTTCCTTCTGGGCATATAGGGATGTATAATAGGAAGCAAACGCTTGAGCCACCGTGTCAGGGGTAGTGCATAGGATCCCTTCTGCATTTCGCAGTACAAGCACCGGGGTGGGGGACAGTGTAGCTTGACAAAGACGGTGTAGCATCTTACTCGACTTATCACTCCATTGATAAATTCTGTGTTGAATCGCTAACCATATCTCCCGGGCCTCGTCAGTAAGGTGTTGGTGTAGCTGCTGCTGTGTTTGGAGGAAGGAGCGCTGTGGCGCCGGGCCTTGATCCTCCATCACCCCAGCCTCCAGAGCCCGCTGGCGATTTTCAAGGGCCACCACTTGGGCTAGACGGCAGTGTTTTTCACCTGCCCGATAGCTGATATCTACGTCCCGGATCGTGGGCTTGAGGGCTTCCCACAATATTATGCTGGAGGGGGCGGTTGCCATGTTGGATGTCAAATAATCTGTGATCGCCTGCCGGAGGGTGGTTTGATAGACAGGGTCACGTAAGTGCCAGGGTGACATTCGCCATCTGAAGGGAGGTTTGTGCACCCAATACTTAATTTGAGGGTGACCGGGTATGGTCCGAGAGACCTCTGGGGAGGAAAGAAACTGACGTAGCCCTGTGAATGTAGCTGCGAGGAAGAAAGAAATAATCCAGCCTGGATAGAGATCCATGTACGGCAGAGAGGAAAGTAAAACCATACATCAGCCCACCCCACGGTAGAGACCAGGTGGTGTAGTTTTGATTCTCCCACTTGGGGGCTGTGGACTGTCTCCCGCCGGCGATCTATGGGTTCCATGGTGTCATTCCAATCGCCCCCATCACCGTCAGACCGCCTGGGAGATCCCCCCCATAGTCATGTAAATCTGTCTACAAAAGCCAGAATTTTGGTCGGAGCTCCGCTAGGCTGCGTCCGCCATGATGGCTGTCCAAGCCACGCCCCCAGAATTCTTCATTTTAAATGCATTATTGAGAATTATTATGTAGACTCCTATATGCCCCAAGAGAAATGTGGCACTAGTCATATCATAAATTCTTGACATAGTATAATCTTTGCAGCATCTAGATATATTATGAATTGCGGCTTGTAACGTGTTTCCTGTAGGGCTAAAATATCTGGCTTCAGCCGCCAAGCTCGAGAGAACTCTTTTGGCTTTTTTCCACTCTTTTCTTGATGACTTTAATATTCCATGACAAGATTTTGACCATTTACTCTTCTGTTGAGTAATGAAATAGCTTTAATTACTTTGATTTTTCTTTTTCTTCAGTTTGTGTCTAGCATACCTCTCTTCTTCACACCTTCCACTCTCCCTTTCCCATCCCCTCCCCTCCCACCGCCCTGGTCTCCTACAGCACCCTTGCTTGGTGTTGCCAGAGTGTAGCGAGGCCCATCACTGCTTGGATGTCATTCCTGACATCTAGGCAATATTTGTGAGTGGGTCAAGCCCTCTTTCTCTCCAAAGACAGTGTACTAGACGATTCCCACAAGAGAAGAAGAGAAAAAAACATTTAATTGATAAATGCTTTTTTCACAGTTTCTTAAATTATTTCTCTTAGTCTCAGAATTCTCAATTTCTTTAACATTACTAGTGTCTATCTTTCAAAAATTGTTGAGCCCTCTCAGGGTCTGAAAAGATAATGAATGAGCCCTGTCAGTTAATCTTGAGAGATACCCCATTTATGAAGGATACTGGAATAAATAAAGCCTTGAATCTTGGTATCAGAGCTCTCATTTCTCGATGCCTGGAGGCAGTTTTCCATGCTAAATCATGAAAGATAGAAAAAGTATACCCTGAATCTCCTTCATTTTCGAGAGATCTTTAAGACGTTTTCCTTTATATTGACGTTTTGAAAATACGCAATGTGTATTGCTTCGCACTCCCAGATAATAGAGAATATCACCCTCCCACACGGAGGCTCAAACACGATGAAGCAATAAAAACAACACAACACCACCTGGAAAGGGATTTCACTTTATAAAATGAAATACATCAAAGAATAGGGCATGGGGTTTTATTTATGCAATGCTCTCTAACAGAAAGGCTTTCCCAGATGTCAAATGAACAACATTCAAATGTGTATGTATATATATATATATATATATATATATATATATTCACTGAAAAAACCATAGGTTTTAGGGACAGTTATAGTTAGTTGGACATTGCACTCGTACAAAACCCGTGAAATTCCCCCATTATAGTTAGTTCAGCTAACTATAACTCGCGCCCCCGCAATGCACTGCTGATGACGTCACATATTACATCACTCATGACATGGTCAGTGACATCACTGATGACATCACTGATGACATCATCCAGTGACTGTGTGTTTCTGTAAAGTTTAAATATTTTTAATATATATAGGGAAAGGCGTATTGAAGAATGAGTGGGTGTATAAGTGTCTGTATGGATGATTTAGTAGGTGCGTGACTAATTCTATAAGTGAGTGATTAAACGTATCTTACTGAATGCATGGGTTAGTGACTAAACTGGGTGAATGTCTGTATCTGTCTGTTGCTGTGTAAGTGGCTGCATGGGTTTGTGAATAGCTACATGAGTGTCTATAAGAGTTATTGATTTGTTGTCTGAGTATCTGTATGGGTGCCTGAGTGTTTGTGTGGATGGGGTGTGTGCGACTGTGCGCAGATGTGTGAGTGGGTGATTCACTGGGTGGATGGTTTCAAGAGTGCATCTGTGATAGACTGTATGGGTGGGTAAGTGTGTGTAAGAGTGTGTTAGTGAGTGAATGTATGTCCCAGTGGTACATGTGTGAGTAACTACATATGTGAAAGGCAGTATATATGTGTGTTGGAGTATATAAATAGCTATAAGCGAGAGTGAGTGATTGTGATAGTGGCTGTATGGATGAGTGTGTGCTTGTATCAGTGATTGTATAAGAGCGTAACAATGTGCTAGTATTTGTATGATTAAGTGAGCTGGTGTGTGTATAACTGTATAGGTGAGTAAATGGCAGTGTGTTTAATTATTTGCATGACTGACTAGGTGTGTGAGTACCTCTATGGATGAGTGGCGGTGTTTGAGTGTCTATATAGGAGTAAGAGTGCATATGATAGTCCTGTACTGAGTGACCATAAGTATGAGTGACTGTACGGGTGAGTGAGTGGATGTGTGTGTGTAGACCTAAGAATCAGTGAGTGGGTATGTAGTTATTGGTGTTGGAGTGTCTATGGTTTTGCGAATGGCAGTCTGTAATTTAGATTGGGTGTATCAAAGGTTATATTAGGGTGTGAAGAGCTGCATCAGATTATCACGTGGATGATGTCATCAGTGATGTCATTTGAGATGTCATCAGTGATGTCATCAGTGATGTCACTGACCATGTCATGAGTGATGTAATATGTGACGTCATCAGCAGTGCATTGCGGGGGCGTGAGTTATAGTTAGCTGAACTAACTATAACGGGGGAATTTCACGGGTTTTGTACGAGTGCAATGTCCAACTAACTATAACTGTCCCTAAAACCTATGGTTTTTTCAGTGAATTTCAAAGGTTTTTTAAATGCTAATTTCTAACTATAACATATCTGAAACCTATGGTTTTTTCAGTGAATTTCAAAGGTTTTTTAAATGCTAATTCCTAACTATAACATGTCTGAAACCTATGGTTTTTTTCAGTGAATTTCAAAGGTTTTGTAAATGACAATTTTTAAATGTATTAATTGTTATATTAATTTTTTTCATACTGATTTACTACATTTTTAGAAACAATTTTTTTTTACATATTTTATTTTTTAAATTACATTGTAATTACATTATACATTACATTACAAAAAATACTTTCTCAGAATGAATTACTTTAGTTTAAATACTTTGCACATAGGCAATAGACTTTTAAGTACAGTAGTTACAGTTGTTGCAATGGGCAACACATTTTCAAACACAATGCAACATTAAGCTCAATGTGAATTTCTAGTTAAATGCAATTAGTTACTTTATGGATTACTTTTCTAACCACAGGACTGGATCCTAGATTCAGTCCTGGGACATCTCCTGTAAACAGTTGAGTAAAAGCGTTTTGGTTACAGTCGTGATTTTTAAGGAATATTATTGTATTTTAAAAGTTGACACTTAGAAACTTTTCTCATAGAATCACCAATGTTATCCTATGGAAGGAAATTCACTTAGCAGGTAAAAACTGTTATCGTTACTTTTTCTTACTCAGTGTTGGATCCTGGATCCAGCACTGGTGCATCTCCTGTAAACAGTTGAAAGAATGCGTTTAAGTCATACAGGCGATTTTTAAGGAATATTTGTAGTTTGTGAAAATTGACACTTTGAAACTTTTCTGCTGAAAACCAGACAATGGATTCCTATGGAAGAAAATATAAGTTACTGGTAAGTACGGTTAAAATTACTTTTCAGGGTCAGTGCTGGGCTAAAAGATGCAGCACTGAGGTCTCTCCTGATAACAGGTGAGTAAATTGGAATTCGTACTTTGGTTGATTTTAGAGGAATATTTTAAAGTTCCAAAACTCCACACTTAGAAGAATTTCCAAGTGAAACCAGTCAATGTTAGCCTATGAAGGAAATTCAAGTTACCGGTAAGTACGGTTAAAATTACTTTTCAGGACCAGTACTGGGCTGAAAGATGCAGCACTGAGGTCTCTCCTGATAACAGGTGAGTAAATCAGAATTCGGATTTCGGCTGATTTTAGAGGAATATTTGTATGTTTCAAAAATCAACACTTAGAAACTTTTTCAGCAAAAGCAGGCAATGATATCCTATGGAAGGAAATTCAAGTTACTGGTAAGTACGGTTAAAATTACTTTTCAGGATTAGTACTGGGCTGAAAGATGCAGCACTGAGGTCTCTCCTGATAACAGGTGAGTAAATCGGAATTCGTATTTCGGCTGCTTTTAGAGGAATATTTTAAAGTTCCAAAACTCCACACTTAGAAGAATTTCCAAGTGAAACCAGTCAATGTTAGCCTATGGAAGGAAATTCAATGTTACTGGTAAGTACGGTTAAAATTACTTTTCAGGACCAGTACTGGGCTGAAAGATACAGCACTGAGGTCTCTCCTGATAACAGGTGAGTAAATCGGAATTCGTATTTCGGCTGATTTTAGAGGAATATTTGTATGTTTCAAAAATCAACACTTAGAAACTTTTTCAGCAAAAAGCAGGCAATGATATCCTATGGAAGGAAATTCAAGTTACTGGTAAGTACGGTTAAAATTACTTTTCAGGATTAGTACTGGGCTGAAAGATGCAGCACTGAGGTCTCTCCTGATAACAGGTGAGTAAATCGGAATTCGTAGTTCGGCAGATTTTAGAGGAATATTTGCACAATGGTGAAGGGAGGGGGCGGGGCCTGAGGTGACATCTGTGCAAACGCGCCCCGTGGCGCGTTTTAAGTTGGGGGATTAAGTCCCCTTGAATCATGAGGGTCCCTAGGGGCCAACTAGCCCACCAGGAACCTCCAGTATGCGCCAGGGGCTGCGTTGCAGAGACGTGTAGAGAGGCCACACCCCTTTTACACCTCTCTGCAACGCAGCTCTGTGGCGCTTTCTGGATGTACCTGTTGGGCTAGTTGGCCCCAGGGACCCTCAGGATTGAAGGGATTTAATTCCCCATCTTAAAACGCGCCATGGGGCCTGTTTGCACACATGTCACCTGAAGCCCCGCCCCTCCCTTCACCACTGTGCAAACGCGCCCCTTGGCGCGTTTTAAGTCGGGGGATTAACTCCCCTTGAATCCTGAGGGTCCCTGGGGTGCAACTAGCCCACCAGCTACCTCCATTAAGCGCCACAGAGCTGCGTTGCAGAGAGGTGTAAAAAGGGGCGTGGTCTCTGTACACCTCTCTGCAAGGCTGCCCCCTGGCGCATACTGGAGGTTCCTGGTGGGCTAGTTGGCCCCCAGGGACCCCCAGTATTGAAGGGGAATTACTTCCCCATCTGCAAAGGCGCCAGGGGTGCGTTTGCAGAGTGGTGAAGGAAGGGGGCGGGGCCTGCGGGCCCGATCGTTTTTTTTTTTTTTTTTTTTCCTGAAGGGGGGCTGTGTGGCCCCCCTTCCTTTTTCCTATTTTTGGGCCCTGGGGACCCCATCCCCCAGGGCCTTACCCCCTTTTTTTTTTTTTTAATTAAACGGGAAGGGGGCCGCGTGGCCCCCCTCCCGTGGCCGAATCCTGCCCCGGGGACCCCATCCCCCGGGGCATGGCCACACTTTTAAATTAATTTTTAAGGAGGGGGCTGCGTGGCCCCCTCCTCAGGCCTCCCTTTGCCCCGGGGACCCCATCCCCCGGGGCAGGCCTTTTTTTTTTTCTTTTTTTAAATATATATTTCTGGGGAGGGGAGCCGCGTGGCCCCCCTCCCGGGCCACTTATGGCCCTGGGGACCCCTTCCCCCGGGGCCTGGCCTCTCGTTGGGGACTGTGGGGGGGTCCCCAAACCCCCCACAGTCCCGCCGGCTCCCCGTGTCCTACGGGAGCCGGCATTGCTTTTCCACATGGGGAGCAGCTAACATGCTGCTCCCCATGTGGAAAAGCAATTGTCTTTGGATATTGGAAGCGAGAGCAGGTTTCCCTGCTCTCTCTTCCAATATCCAAAGCAGTTTGCAATGACAGGACGGGAGCCGCGAGGCTCCCGTCCTGTCATTGCAAACAGCAGTGTCCCGGGGGTAGGCACCCCGGGACACTGCAGGAGCCGGCCCTGGGGGGTGGCGGTCCCCAGGGCCACCACAGGCTCCAGGAGGGGGGCCGCGCGGCCCCCCTCCCCACATCAGCAAAGCCCCGGGGAGGTGGTGGTCCCCGGGGCTTCGGGGGTCCAAAACGGACCCCCATTTTAAATTTGTTAGTGCCCCGGGGAGGTGGCAGTCCCCGGGGCGTGTGGGGGGGCTTGAGCCCCCCCACACAGGATTTTTTTTTTTTTTAAAGAGAAGCCCCGGGGAGGTGGTGGTCCCCGGGGCTGCGGGAGGGCCGAGTGCCCTCCCGCACCATTTTAAAATGAAAGCCCCGGGGGGTGGTGGTCCCCGGGGCTTGGGGGGCCCGTTGAGGCCCCCCATACATAAATTTAACCCCCCCCACCATGCCCCCGAGACTTGGGCCACCCGGGGGCAAAATACAATCGAAGCGCGGGAGACCGCGCTTCGATTTTTTTTTTTCCGCAGGATCCGCGCACCCTGAGCGCATCCTGCCGATTTAAAAAAATAAATAAATAAAAATGTTTTGCCCAGGGGGTCTTTGTGGGACCCCCTGAGCAGACCTAGGGGGTCAGGGTGTTGCTACCCTTCCCCCTTTTTGCGCTTTGCGCACTTGTTTCTGTCCCTCGGTTCTACCGAGGGACAAAATGGCTGCCAACACTTCCTGATTTGGAGTGTTGACAGCCAATTAGCATGCAGCTCGTGATCGGGAGGGTGCGCGGATCCTCCGTGCCCATAGATATATATGTACTTTTACTTTTGATTTTCTCAGCAACTACTGAACGGATTTACACCATTTAACAAAAGGGGTTCTTTCTGAACCAAGAACTACCTCTTTGCCAAATTTGGTGTAATTCCGTTCAGCAGTTCGGGCTGTAGCCGTGTCTAAAGTTTCCTATGGAAAAATGAATGGGGAAAACGCGTTTTGGGACCCCCCTTTTTTCTCGGCCCCCGCTTGACGAATCACCCCGAGACTTTCAGGATAGGAGCGCACCGGAGCGCCCCACAAAGTTTGAAAATTTTGCGAAGATACGTCAACCGGCAAGAGAGTTATTTCAAATAGAATGTCGCGGATTTCCTATGGAAAATAGGTCCTAACTATAACTATCTACTGGCGACCGCCAGTAGATAATATATATATATATATATATATATATATATATATATATAACAAATTTGTTTCACCAGATAGGCGCTCACTCAGGATAAAGCTTCACCAGCTTTCTATTTTATTGCACCAGGTGCAATAAAATCGAAAGCTGGTGAAACTTTATCCTGAGTGAGCACCTATCTGGTGAAACAAATTTGTAATTGGGAAGTCGGTGGGCTTCGCCGACATGACGCTCCAACTGCCGCGGGCGAGAGAAGGGCAGTAGAAGCAAGCCGAATTGAATATATATATATATGTCATGTGATCAAGGCTCCCGTGTGAGCTGAAACGCGTTATGCCGATTTTGCACTAAATAAACGAAAATAAGCACCTACTTTGTGGTCCGGTTCCGTTCTTTGGAGTATCCAGCGAGAGGACGGAGACGAATGGATATATATATATATATATATATATATATATATATATATATATACAATGCATGGAATATACGAGAAATAAAATGCAAGCAGATAACAATAATAGAATGAAACGCAAACAGATAGTAATATGGAATGAAACACTAGCAGATTATGCTGGACATCCTGCAAGAAATCAGAAAGATATATACACTAAATACACACTGAAGACTTGGATGTGCACACAGACTCTCACACATCACAAAGTCAATACTCAAAGGAAACACCTCAGATGATTATACCCACTGGAAACTGGAATGTGCACACAGACACTCACACACCACAATGGCAATAATCAAAAACAAGATACATCATCGGCTGCAAACTTCATCTTGGCCCACTCCAGACTGGGGGATTCACAGCCGGGGTCAAGAGACTCAGCAAAACCAGGAGCTGCTGCACTAGACGCGTCTGTCGTTCAGGCTCAAATCCCAGTTTTTAAGTCAACAAACCCCAGCTTTATAATCACAAAACACACTAGACAATTCTGAGAGACCCTCCTCTGCGCTAAGGAAACTTACTGGAATTGGACACTTTCCATGCAAGCATTCCAAAGGCAAAAGAGTTCTCACGTTCCTTCTGCATTCTCATGTGTTCCAGCCTTTATCTTAACGAAGCTTACGAATGTCTCCTGCAGAACAGTCAACAAAATAACCTTGAACGTGAATAACCTAAACAACTTGAGTAATCTGGGGGCCTGCCTTTGCGCGCAAAAAGCTCAAGCAAGACAGAGTCAGAATTCAAGATGACATGAGGGCATGTCAAAGCCAATAGTAAGAACTTCATAATACTTCCCAATGTACAACACATTGCACATTTGTGCACCAGTGCCTTTAGCACTGCACACTTCATCTCCCAATGTACAACATAATGCACATTTGAGCACCACTGCTTATAACACTGCACTTCGAGACCAAGAAGTACATTTCACATCTCTCTCTCTCTCTCTCTCTCTCTCTCTCTCTCTCTCATGCTTTCAAATGCCCATCCCACACGTTCTGTTCCTGGCAAGGCTGTTCTACTCTCTGAAAGCTCTCCCACTTTAAAACTACGAGATTACATGAGAGACATCTTCAAGAAAAAAAGACACATGCAGGGAAAAATTATGTCGTACATTCAAGCTAGGGTAAAATAAAACACCAAAAGTCAATTAAAACAATGGTTATCAAAGGACATCACGTGGTTTCAAAACATAGGAGTGCCTCTAGCACTACAGCAATGATAGTGTGAGGCTTACTCCCTGGTTGAGAAGGGCCTGGTGGCACCCTATGTGCTCGAGCAATAGAGAGTGAGGGAGTAGCTCCTTGACTGTCCTCCCTTGGATTGTCAAGCACGTAAGTAGAAATAAGCTTGGCATTCCAGTCAAACATATACATGTTTGTGGCGTCAGTGCTCTCAGTGTCTTCCGGTATCCCAACAACCCGTTGACTAGATTTGCAAGAGCGATTTTCCAGATCCTCAGACTTAATTGTGAGATTATTAATTTGGACGCTCAAGGTTTCTTGTCTTTCTCAACACTCAGAAGAGGTACTATCCAAGCCTGAGATTTTGGCTTCAATACTTTTGCTATTTTCTAAAAAGCCATGCAATTGTTCCTCAATTAAGAGCACCTTCTGAGTCAGTTTCCCAAATTTGCCCGATTGGGCTATTTGATTAGCCTTAATCTGGAGAGCCTCTTACAAGATAGTTTTGAACATTGCCTTAGTAGAAACATAGGTGAAAGAAGAGTTTTGTTCTAACTCTTCAGCTCCGGAAGTATATGAAGCTCCTGAAAGAATATCTTGTTGGCCAGCAGGTCCTTGGTTGTGCCAGCTTTTCCTATTAGGATCTTATTTGAGGAATCCCATATTGAGTAGCTGTTGTTTGTTATCAGGAAGTGTGGAGTGCAGAGCATAGGTTGCGTAGCTAAGTGCAGAGTCTGAATCCAAGCATTCATTACTCCTATTGCGCGCTAATGCGCTTATTTCCTGTGCTTTAGCTTTAGCGAATATCCTCTGAGCTCTTTGCCTTCTCGGATTATTTAAGTCTGGTTCCTCAGAAATAAGTTTGGTATATTTGCTCACATTGTTAGGTAGACTGCGTCTAGTCAGCATTTGAGGATGATCACTTTTGTTGAAATCTTTTAACTTTGGAGTGAGTGAGATTAGTTGTAAAGAAGAAGATAATGGCTCTAGATTCTTCCCTCCTTTTCCAATGTAGTTTCGCTGGTGGTTCAATGGTGCCTCTTGAGCATTCTGGGCACTTGATGGAAATGTTGCTGGGCTTGTGGAAATCTTACGGGCGGAGGGGGTTTGAGTTTCCCTTATAGTCTCTGACTTATCTGTTATACCAGTGGTTTTGAAACTCACTGTATCAGAGCTTACTATCAAACTCATCTGCTCTTCTGAGCTATTTGGCTGCTCTTCTTGTGAGGGCTCGTCTCGAGTGAAAGTGTCTTGAGGGATATTGCATAGCGGGATTGTTGAGTTAGTCCTTGAGACTGTAAAAGACATCTTACTCATTTCAGTCATCTTATTGACCTTTGCTACTGAACTATGAGTCACTTAGTGAGCTGAAGACCAGAGAACAGTTAAACTGATATTCTTTTTTTGGCTGAGGCGGACAGTGGGCTCTCAATTCTGGGGCTTTTTCTACTAGACCCAAATAACATCTTACGATTGTCAGCTTTACCAACAAAGTTGGTAAGGATTCATCCCTCTGTTTGATGTATGATGGCCTCGGATAGCCCACCTGGCGAGACAGGAGGCTTATAATGCCTTTTTCTCCCTTTATTGTTGCCCGGCCTACTTGGCCTTAGTGACATTTTGGGCAGCTCAGAGTTCCTACAATTATTGCTGCTGGGTTTTGCACCAACCAATGGCCCCCGCTGCCTCAGAGAATGAGGTACCCTCCATCTTTCTCTTAAAAGCCCTTGCAAGGGCAGGAATTGCGATGTCGCTGAAAAACTCCCAGTTTTCTGCTGCCCTTATCTCACCTGTACTAAGTCGCTATAACTTGCGATTTATACTTCAGATAAAGCACTCCCTACTTGAGGCCTCCACAGGTAAATAGCAAAACTGTGGTCACTACCAAGTCAAACAGTGCTACTGGTAAGTTCTAAGCACAATATATCAAGCACAAGCATTAGTATGCAGTAACTTCAAACTGCAATAGCGATGACAGTAGCGATCCCTGGGTTCACCAGAATTTCCACAAATCACTGAAGTCAATGCAAAGTGTCAGAGTAGTAAGGCAGTGAGTCCTCTCCTCCCTTGCAGTACAACTGCAACCGGGTAGCTGAGCAGAGTGCAACAGGAGTGTGACAAGCAGTTAATCCCTCCACAAAATTCTGCCTTTCCTGGTGCTTTGCAGCGGTGATAGCAGATAACAAGTGGCTGCTGAAACCGGAAATTGTCAGTCCAGGATCACCAAGATCAGAAACTCCATCACTTCTGAGCCTCCAAGCCCATCTCTGAGTGGATGTTGATGCCACGGAGTGTCGCTCACCATAGCACTCTGCTCTCTCTCAGCCTCACCACCGAGGTGGGACCGTTGAGCTGTCGGGTTGGCCCGTCCAGTAAGGCCAATCGCTCTGCAACCGCAGTGTCCAAGCAAAGTCTGCCTCCCACTCCGTCCTGCTTGTTTGGTCGCTGGCCCTCATCCTGAGTGCTCTTATGGTGTGACATGGGCTCCCCCTTCCACCAAAGGGAAGTTCTAATTTTCTTCTACAGATTCATGCTCAAAAGAAACTGGGAGAGCGCACCCACTCCTCGAGAGCTCAGCTGGAGATCAATGCGGCGTTCACACCGCCGGCCGCCATATTGCCCTAAACATTTCAGTGTGGTTTTGGCATAATTAGCACTACCTTTGATCAAGTTTTGGAATTAAAAGGTGTTAGTGCTTTTGCATCTTGGCTCCTGAGACATGAAAAACCAATAAAAGCCTAAACATCCAAACTATTTGAATTTCTGTTACTATTTGAAGACCCTCCTTTTTCGCTTCCATGATCTCACACTTGGCACCTGATTGTGTAAGAAGTTAGACCACTACTAAAAACTTGTATATGCTAAGGTATACCTTGTGCTGTGTCTTAGCTCTGAGAGTTTGTTTCCTGTAACCCTTGATAGGGGACCCCTGGCTAAAGGAATCTGTGATTCACAGATTGCTCATTTTCTTTTTTTCAAGTAACCCTCTCAGACTCCGATTGGTATGTGAGGAGATTTTGTTTGACAGAACGTGTTACATTAGGCTGGAAAATACATGCACTTTGTCAGATTGTCAAGTACCTCGTAATCCACGGAAGCAGAATGATGCTGGCTCCCAATGCCAGCATCTTACCGGTACTTCCCGTCAAATGGCACAAGGAGCTTTACCAGCACGGGGGAAAGGGGAATGGGAAGAAAGAAGAGACACCTCCAGGACCTCTGACACCCTCTCTCACGATAGAACCTTCTATCAGACTTTTGGTAGTTTGGAAAGACACTGGCTCCAGGAGGGAGAGTTCCTAATGCACACAGGGAAGAAAGAATACAGTACCTAGATCACTTCTTATTATAACTACACCTTATAACATCATTAACATTACTCTCTCTCAACCCCCCCCGTTATGCTAGTACTCAATTTCCTACCAGGGTCTAATTGGAAGGTGCTTCTCTTCTATAATAATACTGCATCCAATAAGAATTTTATGAGAGTTGGATACAGAATCAATTGAGTTTTCATGTTTGATTTACAGTTTAAATTCGCACAGTCAATACGCTCCTTGTAGTGTTGCTGCCTTGCCTTCTGAAGAGATCCTTTGACTGATGCAGGAAACTGTTCGTAGCAAGCGCGCAAAAAAAGGACCAAGGGAGGGAAAGAAGGAAGGAAAGGAAAGGAGAAGCGCACAGGAACGGATAGGCTGGCAACAGTGGAAGCAAACGCTCAGGCTGAGGAGCTGCGGCAGTTCACCACGAGACTGTAGATAAAGTAATGAAGAGAATGTCTTGCTTTCGGTTGAAGTCCGTGAGCCCACACAAGGTTACAGCTTCCCTTACTTCGATATGAGCAGATCCAAGGTTGCTGGAAAGGAGCTGAGCAGTCTGCCAACATGCTGCAACAGAGAAGGAGGAAACTTCTCAATGCGGCGGGACTGGAAACAGAAACAAAAAATATCGCCACCAGTAGGGAAAAGACGAGCAGGCTATGAGTGGCAAGTTAGGCAGTCTCAGCAGTATACTTCTCTACGGAGTTCAAAGACAAACTCCCGAAATAGCGCTGTGCCAAAAGAAATGCAATCTGACTCTGAGGATAACCCAGCAGAAAACCTTAGTTTCCAGACGAATGGAGTACATTAATAACTCCCGTAGTAGCGCTAAACTCCTGAAGGCTTCCGTTCCCTCCGTAACAAGGATTAGCGGAGTAACGGCGAAAACGAACTTCTCTGAAGAAGAAAAAAATTGAAGTGCGCAGTAGAACATGTGCTTCAGCGTCAAATCATCCCAAACCTCGCGAGATCTAAAGTCTAATCTAGTAATGGAGAAACATGGTGGCCATTTTAAAGTGTCTGTTACTTGATGCTTTCCCTACAAATCTCTCCAGATAGTCACCAAAGAGGGTTTCACAAGCACCTTGTTTCTTGATTTCTTGCCCTTATTTTTTCTACTCATCATAAGGGAGATCACGCTGATTTGGTTCCTGACACAGATGCAGTGTCCAGAGCTGGACCGGACCTCCACACGACCAATCCAGGCACCTAAAGTATGATGAAGGATTCTTCGTGGGGAATCTTGGGAAGAGGACAGCTTGCTGATCAGGTCAGAAAGTGTTCAGCATGTTTTAAATTGTTAAAATGTGAGCCTGATTGTGTTTACTGTCTTTACTAGATATAATAAGTGTTTAGATAAAGGGTTGCTGTCTGAGAGGTGATGATGGGATACAACTGGTTTGAGGAGGTGCAGGGGAAGTTCCAGGATGTTGAGCGAGAAGTGTGAATGGAATCCCTGATATAAGAGTGAGAGGCTGTAGAAGGGAAGGCAAGGGTTGCCTTGAACCTCAAGACAGACCCAAGAGGATGAATGTGTTGAAAGAGGTATATTGAGTCAGTTCACCCCTTACCTTCACCAAGTCTCAACAGGCTATGACTGAAGGAAGCCAGAGGACAACTGTGAATGAACCTTTTCACTTCTCTCTTAGGTAACTGATAGGAAAACAGGTGTCAGAATCTCCTTTCCCGATCTTACGCTCCTTACTCGCACCCTCCACAGGATCAGCTGCAGCACAAGGCAGCAGACAACTAAAGTGTTTTCCTTGTTATGAATGAGGGTACAATGGGGAATTTGGGGGCTGGAGAATCGTACCTGAATAAGATCCCACCTAAAGGGACTCCTGTCCATGTTTTGTACTACTAGTATGTTAAGTGCACATGCAGGTAAATAGAGAACTGGATATCAGGCTTTTTAATAAACTGAGAAAGAGGTTGAAAGAACCTAAAAAGAAACCTAGCAGAGCAATTTTAGGCTTTCCTAAATTAGTATGAGGAATCATGAAAGGTAGACAGGAATCTCAGGTGCAGGGACCTAAAGACAGAAACTAGCCTCAAAGTGCCCTGATGCTTTACCCTTAGCACTGTGGTCAATTCAGGCTACCCCTAGTCGGAAGACCAAATTGAATCCTTGTGGGAATGTAATGGTCAGGCCAATGAACCTCCCTGCTACAACAGCAGTGTCTCCAGCTTGATTTACACTTGAATGATGATGTGACTTTAGAATTATGCAAACAACTGATTTGTTATCTCAATAGCTTCCGCTCCCAGGTTCATGCCGCACTGCCCATTTTCCCACTAAAGCCTTCAGTGAGCTACAGCCCAGCAACTGTTCATAACAAGATTTACCTCCAAGGCTGCTTGACTGGATCATGGTGCAGCTGTGTCAGGAGGGCAGAGGTGTCTGGCTGTAAGAAAGCAACCGCACTCAGGCTGCTTTCTTCTTCTGGAAGAAACAATCTTCAAAGACAACACTTTCCTGCACATTTTAGTAGTAACAGCATGCTTTCAAGCTTTCTTCATGTTGTGTGTGTAACCATATGTCCACTGATTCCAATAAAGGATTGGTCATGATACTGGTCCTGTTCAAGTGGAAGAAATAATGTGATAACCTAAATGTGTATTGCATTCCTGAATGTGACAACTATGTTACCCGTGTCTCTCGCTGATCAGGCGATGCCGCTGCCTGACCAGCATGTTTTGTCCCCTGCTGTTCATCTAGTGCCTACTGCTCAAGGACAAGTTGTGAAGCTGGAAGCAGGTCCTATTGAGTCCAGTGAGTGCAATATGTCCACTCCTAAGCACACAACCTATTCCTTTTGCTATCTTTTCTCAAGTTGAACTCTCAAGGACAATCTAAACTTCTGAAGTACTGTTCACCCTCGGCACTGCTGACCAGATTGAGACCTGTTGTGTGTCTGGAATAAGACCTCTGTTTGGCTACCCAACAACTGGTCTGGGTCTTGTTACCCAGCCTACGCTGTAAATGCAATTAGAAATTGTCAAGGCCAGAAATTCTGTAGAATGGTGTCACAATGATTGTATGATATCGTAATTGATGTCATCAATGATGGCATTTGAGATGTCATCAGTGATGCCATCAATGATGCCATTTAACATATCATGAATGATGTAATATGTGACGGCAGTGCATGTCAGGGGGTGCAAGTTATAGTTAGCTCAGCAAACTAGTGTTTTATACTATTACAAGGTCTAACTATAAAGTCACTTTAACCTTTATGTTTTTATGTGAATTTCTGAGGCTTTTATAACATAAGGTAAGACAACAATACCATACCTAACTATAAGGTCACTTTAACCTTTGTATTTTTCCAGTAATCAGCAATGCGAGCTTGAGACGTGACCAGTATTAGAGTGGTAGGGGTTAGCTTGATTTTTCCTGTCTGGCAAGGCTCGAAGTACGTTCCTCTTCAAATGCAGACAAATGCAGATTGCAGGTCATATCTTCACAATGGGAAAGGTCAGCAGGGTGGCACCAAGTGCCCAGCAATCAGTAAGATTAGCTGAAGACATTGTGACCAGTTTTATGAGAGGATGGGTTTGTTTGATATTTCCCTAAAATTAGCAACATTGTTTAAAGAACGAGATAGGCAAAGCTTCTGGTATCCCAGTACACTTATTCTGCAGTCTCAAGCAGGGTCAGTAAACAGTCTTCTGGTTGGAGCAAACATTCATAGAAGTTGAATTAGTAGTTGGCTAGGACGGGAAAAGACTGTCATGAACAGAGTGTTTCAAGAATGTGGATGTCAAGGCCAAGGCTGCCTCCTACCCTAGATGTTGACTCAACCTCTTGCGCTGAACCGAGGATATTAAAGAAAACCCAGGCTAATGGAAATCGGGTTAAGGAGGAAGAGATTCACAGTCCAGCAGGCTGGTATTTGGACAAGCCAGAATGGATTTCGGAAGCATAGTGTCTCAGGATATCAAGGTCGCCACCTAAGTGTGAGAGAACACAAATACTAAAGGGGTGAGAACAAGGAATATACATTAGGCATAAGGTTAACAATGTGCTAGACTTCCCCTGCGCAAGCAGAGGGGACACTGTGTACCGCAGGCACCGCACAGAAGCCAAGGATGGTTTGGGAGAGAGGAGGTCTAGATAAGGAAACAAAATGATAAAGAGGTTAAGAAGCAGTATACATGAACAAAGTGTAAGGGACAGAGGACAGAAAAGAACCAAATAAAGGAGAAAACAAAGGTGGAGGGTCGAACCAGCCAAGTACAAGTTTTACCGAAAGCGAAGAGTAACAATATTTACGGTTACCAGACAAGGGAACTCTACACAGATGGAGTTGAAATACTTGGGTTTGCCACTACTGACCCAGAAGTGGGCCTGATTGTGCAGGTCATGTGTTGACTGGGGCTGTGCATGTGAGTCTGGGAAATGTAGTCTTTCAAGTGCAAGTACATTTTTTCCTCTGTCCTGACAGTACTCACCCCAAACCCCCCAAGGTATCCCTCTGCCCTATTCTTAGGTTTGGATGGGAATTGTTTGTAAAATTATGAGCCCAATTGAGGGGCATGGACAAATGAAGCTGATTCCTATGAATTGTCAGAGATCTCATGCCCTTCCATTGTACCAAATAATCCTACTGACCAAAGCACCCACGGGAGTCATTACTTCATATTCAGGTATTCTGTCAATCAAAGGGGGAAGAGTAGCAGAAGTAGTTGAATGGGCTTTCTTGACTCAAGAATCGAGAAAAACTGGGTGAATTTTCCAGTGACCAGGAAGGGCTAACCTTACTGCTGCAGTTCTCATTAACTTTGTTATGAGAAAGGGACCCACAAACTTGAGAACAAACTTGGACTGCTTCCTTACAATTCCCAGGCAATCTGTAGATAGTCAAAACTGTTTCCTTGTATTTGGGACAAGGGGTGTGATGATTATCAGCAAAACACCTTGTCCATTCTTAGATGTTGCAGAGAAGTCCCTTTCTACCATATTTATCTACTGTAGGAGAGCATCTACTGACAGAACTGTAGGAGGGGAAAATCTTGGTGACCAAATGTGAGGGTGAAATCCAGGGGAGTAAAAGGAAAGGGAATACTCTAGTGATGTACACAGGGTGCTATTGTATGAGAATGTGCCTATTGGTATGCCTTATTCTGCATAATTCTTTAAGAAGCATCTTAAATACTGCCCCAGGACCTGATTCAATATCTCACTTTGCCCATCATATGAAGATGATAGCTTGTTGTAATTTACACCCTAATTTAGGAGTAAAGCCTTCCAGAATTTAGCAATAAAATGGGACCCCATCTGCTCCTATAACAAAAAGCAATTCATACAGCCTTACCATTTCTTTTAGAAAGGTTATGGTCAAAGCAAAGGCAATAGGCATCTTGTCAATGGGAATAAAATGACCACTCATCATCATCATCATCATAAATCCTTTATTCTGAAGCATAAAGTATCCATAAAAGTGCATAAACATGGGCCTTCGCAAGTCGCAACTTTTTGATGATCCTAGTCTTGTTGTACGGTGGATAAAAAGATATTGAGAGACCAGCTGCTAATTCGTGCACATGCCGACAGGCTATCCACTGAAAGTAATAACTCATCAGTTTCAGCCTACCAGTGTCTGATGCCTTCTCATGTATTGGAGGACTATTTGATTATTACACACGGCAGGTGGGAAAGATCACTCTTATTTCTTTTTAGGGCTGGTACTGCTGTGGATTTGTTATATTTCCCACTAGGTCACTTTGAAGCAGCTATGGTCTGTTCTTGTCCATGTGATGCATGTCCACCCAGTCCCTGTTACATTTTTTATTTTTCTGTAAGTTTTATCTGATAATATACTAGACAATTTTTAATTCCATTTATCAAGAAATGTAATATATACGACAATGTAGATGACCTTTGTATTAGCTTTGACAGCTGGCGAATAATGAATGCTGTTTTTATGTAGAGTCTTTTTTAAAATTAGCCATCCGTTCACGAAGCACTAGGCATTTTGATTGCTTATTTTTGTATGATGCAGCTGTTGTAATGATGTATTGTTTTATTATATTTAAATCTGTATTTTTTTCATATTCATGCACTTTTATGGATCCTTTATGCTTCCAAATAAAGGATTAATGACGATGAAAACGACAAAAATTACCACTCTTAGTAGGCCAGTCAACTATCACCAGAAGCACTGTCTTTTCTTCTGATTGAGGTAAATTTGAGACAAAATCCATGGAAATTGGGGACCAAAGGGGGTAGGAAAAGGTTTTGTTCTAGAAGGCCTCTGCAAACAAACACTGTTTAACATAACCATCTATGACCTTTGGGCTTTCCCATCCCTGATGTCGAGCTACAGGAGAACTGTGTACCGTTTTAAAATAGTTTCTTGTAAATTTCTGTCAGGGATGAATACTATATCATCATGACACAATAGTTTATGTTCCTTTCTTTTGAGGGAATCTTTGGAAACCCATTATTTATTATCCATTGGCTAACATTACCAAAGTTGTTGAACCAGTTCTTGATCAGTTTCTGGTAGATGACTCTGAGTGCATAAAATGGCTGGAGGACTGCATATTAAAATTCTTATGGGAAATTGCATGGAGAAAATTTGTTTTTGGCATACCCTTTTTCTCAGCCCCTACATGACCGAACACCCCAAAACTTTCCAGGAAAGAGCCGAGGTGGATAACCTTTTTTTGGGGGGGGGAAGATTTGTAAAGATTCATCAAATGGTGCCAAAGTTATTACCCAAACAAAAAATGCCCTTCCTATGGAAACTCTAGCCTAACCATAACTACACAGTGGGTAGTTACAGTTAGGTCTGCATTTCGATACAAAGACAGAAAGAGCATTTTTATGATTTGCTAATAAATTTAAACGGTGCGGTTTCACACAAATCCTCACGTAACTTTCCCCAAAAAACGTTCCTCCACCTCAGTTCCTTCCTAGAAAGTTTTGGGGTAATCCGTCAATTGGGGACCAAGCACTGAAAATTACCTCACAAATTGCATCACTAATGACATGTTCTATGACACCATTTATACCATCACTGCAACATCTGAAATGACATAATTGATGACAAGACTGTGCATGGCGAGGGAGTGAGTTATAGTTACCTTAGTGCACGAGTTATAGTTACTAGAAATTACTATAACTGGTGAATTTCAGTGTTTTTTTTAGTTTAAACCATTACATTGTCATGGAGATTTTCACCTAACTTTAACCTTTGGTTGTTTCAGTGAAAATGTATATATTATATATATATAATGGAAAAAACAAGGGTTAAAGTAACGTTATCAGTGGTGTCATCAGTGATGTCATCAATGATGTCAATTGAGATGTCATCAGTGATGTCATAAATTATGTCATAGGACATGTCATGAGTAATGTAATATGTGAGGTCATAAGCAGTGCATGGCGGAGGTGGAAGATATAGTTAGCTCTGCTATTTATAACTGGTGAATTTCTGTGTTTTTTTAGTTCAAAACGGTAATGTTAATACTGACATATTTACCTAACGAGACCGTTACTTTAACCTTTGTGTTTTTTCAGTGAATTTCTACATTTTACAAAAAAACAAAAACAGATCTATTTATCAGACCTCGATTAACGTTACTTTAACCTTTGTGTTTTTTCAGTAAATTTCTAGGGGTCTTTTAATGTAAAGTAATATTCTATTACTATGCGTAAAACCAACCCCTTGCAGCACATGGCCTTCAGCCATGCACAGCAGGGGGTTGGCCACAGGGCCTAGCTTGTGGCCAGGCCCTGTGGACAACCCTCCCAGAGGCAATGAACCCCCCCCCCTCCCACAGGGAGCCAACCCCAGCGTTTCGTCACTCGCATCGTTGGGTTGGCTGCAGAGTCTGGCATCCCCTTAATGAATGAAACCGGCCTTGGGCGGCATTTTGTTGTTTTATATTTTTTTGATCCTGCGGGACATCCGCAGGATCATAGCAAAAACTGACGATTTTTGTTTTTATTTTGGCCCCGGGGATCCTACTGGGTCTCCTCCATGGGCCTACCCTGCCCCCTTATATATTTTTTTTATTTAATACTTCAGGACAGGGGGCTAAGTCCTCAAATCCTGTAATGGCTGCCAGCAACATTTTTCTGATGTTGCTGGCAGCCAATCAGAGTGCTCACTCCCACGGAAGTCTGACTCCTGCGGAAGCAAATTGGCCCAAGGAAAGAAAAGCTCCCTGGGTCAATGAGAATGCTCCATTTTTAAATTGGTGCTCCCGCAAGAGTTTCTCGAGCCTCTCACAGACCCCACCTTCCAGAAATGCAAATAATTTTTACCCTTAATTTCTAAAAAACGTCTGAATGGATTTACACCAAATCATTAAAAATCACAATCTGCGGATCAAGATCTAGCTTCCTGCTAAATTTGGTGTAACTCCGTTCAGCAGTTTTTGCTGTAGCCCTTCTTAAAGAAGTCTATGGAAAATACATGGAGATTTTGTGTTTTAGGACCCCCCTTTTTTCTTGGCCCCTGCTTGATGGATCACTCCAAAACATCCCATGCACAAACTAGTCAAAATGTAGCACCTTTTTGGAAAGTTTTGTGGGCCAAAGTTATTAGCAACACTAAAAAAAGCTTTTCCAAAGGAACAGCTACCCTAACTATAACTACCCAGTGGCAACTCTATAGATAGAGAGAGATTGGTTTCCCATGTAAATTCCCATAGGAAACCCTTAAATACAGGAAAAAACTAGGTTGAATGGAATTACACCAAATTTGGCTGAAAATTTACTCAGTAAGCATGCTTTTCATTATTTGGTGTAAATCTGTTCAGTAGTTTTCAAGAAATGTGGTTTTAAAAAGGTGCTCAGGGTGGGCATAACATGATTACTCTCCTAGACAATTTAGTGATATCTGGACCCTTATGTACCATGGCAGTCCAGCAGTACCGGAATTTTAAAAAATGCTTTAATTCCATTGGCCGAGGGATCTTTTTCACCCATCGGCGAACGTGTATCGAGGTACCTGGGACCCGGATGTGATACCTCGAAATCTGATTAGCCAGCAGCAGCAGCTGAAGAATGGTTTGCAGTGGCCATTACAGGACTCGGGGACTAGGTCCCCAGAAGCTGAAGAAGTATGTCAAAAAGGGCATAAGGGGGCGGTGCAGGATACCCTGACCCCTAGACACTTCTGAAGGGACCCAGAGAGACCCTCCATGAACATATGGCTGTACAAGCTTCCACCCTATGGCACTGTGGTACTGTGGAAGTTTCACTGAGAAAGCCCACACGGTAGTGCAGTACCATGGGCTGCAAGCCTTTCAGATGAGTAATGTGGGAGTACTGTGGTACCTGAAAAAACTATTTTTAAAAAATGGGAGAAGACAATGCGGATTGTGCACACAGAGCAGACGTCTGTGCACAGAGGCCTCATTCCAGGGGTTGGGCTCAGGCCCTGCAGCCAACCCCCACTGCACATAGCCGAAGGTAGCGGTGATGGCCCGCAAACGGGGGGAATTGGGCACAGGGCCAGCCATGCGCAGCGGGGTTGGACACAGGGCCTGCAGGCAATCCCCCGCTGCACACAGTTGAAGTCCGTGCGTAGGAGGGGTTATCTGCATGCAACGGGTTGGCTGTTGGTACAATTTTGAATAAAATGTTTTAAAAAACTGGAAATTCACTGAAAGATACAAAGGTTCAAGTGGTGTTATAGTTAGGTACGGTAATAAGATCTTACATTATGGTAAAAAAAAAGTATAAATTAACTGAAAAAATGAAAGTTAATGCGACGTTATAGTTAGGTGTTGAAATATGATGAAAACAAATGTTTACAAATCAAAAAAACACTGAAATTCACAGATTAAAGTTTACTGACTTGTACCCACACTGCGCACTACTTTTGACCTCACATTTTCACTGCTGTGGAGTGCTGCAAGCTGCAGGAAGACTGTAGGTTAATGTCACTCCCATTTTCAGGCATAGGCCTGGCAAAAATATAGATCAATTGCCTGTGATGAGGATCACTAATAACTATCAGGTAGAAGTCTTAATCAAAACGCAGAGAATGCAATGCCATGTTCAGTGCATATAAACTAATGACTAAAGATTCTCTCTGTACCACTCTGCCATCTTTCATCTATTACACAGCAAACATGGTTGAGATTTGCTCTGTCACTTGAGGTAGACCCCATGCCTGACTCCATGACACTGGAGGCCCTGGCGGGGTAGCACATACAGCACGTGCTGCATCATTTCAAGGTAGGGTCATAGGCAGGTGCTCGGAAAGAGGGGTGCCATTACCTTGTTTTTCCTTTCCTAGTTTATCCACTGATGGTATTGGTATGGTAAACAATGGCTTTTTAGCATGCCCTTTTTTCCCTAACGAGTGTTAATGTTAGCCCGTTATCAGTGAGCTATTCCTGTTTGCAATTGAAAGGCTATCTCTTCCCTCTCACCCATTGGACTGTGTAACCCTCAAGAAAAAAGGAAGAATGTCTGGAGTGATATGTTAATTTGCATTTCACCATTCTGCCAAGTGCTCCATGACATATCAGCTATTCCTCACTTTTCAGCAGACAGCATGTAGCATTGTGGGAATCGTAATTTTGCCTTAACACTTTCTTAATGGGTTCAAAGCCCCAGAATGCAATGTGATGTGGGCTAAAATGCCAGAACTGGCAGAAGGTGTTATACATGACATGGAGCCACTTGTAAGGTATGTTTTAAAATGTTACAAAGTCATCTACTCCATTTCAAAAACTGCTTGCTTCACACATAAAACCAAAAGTAGACTAGATATTTTGTGAGGGTTGACTCTTTCTTTCACATCATGCATTAAAGTGAGTTTTCCCATTACAATTTTTTTTATCTTTATACCGAGCTTCACAACACAATAAAGGGTAGCTAACACAGTAAAGCAACAGTGAGAGTAGTTAAGGGATTGTTGTACACTCTCCGTAAACATACAAGAAGCACAGCACACCTGGAAGAAAGAGCCAAACCTCTTACAATACATTCATGTAGTCACATAGGATGATGTAATCTACCTTCCGAGCATGGTATTGTTCATCAGTGACTTCAAAATCTACTGCTGTAAACATTCAGAAGTACTACTGTTCACTGTTACAGTCTCCTAATTATGGGTTCCCTAGTTTTGGTAAGGTTATGTCCCTTATGTCAACATTTATGTTCTCCTTTTGTTAAAGTCTCAGACCTATATTGCAATTGTGTCAGCTAAAAATATTTTTTACTGGTGTCTCCCTGCCATAAGATTAAAAACAGAGTGTAGAGCAATGGACCTTGCTTCTCTTTTCCATCACCATGTTTTGGCACTCAAATATTTCCTCTTGGGGAACAAGAACCTCACCACAACTACAGGCATCATACATAAAATATTGCTTTCTGTATATTCTTTTTTATTCACAAGCAGTGAAAGCACCTTCATTCTGCAATGCAAATACGCCTTCTTCATAGAACAGGTACTTCTTGGGCAGGATTAGTGCAGAGGACAGATGTAGGTAGGGCGGGAGCAGTGTGAACTTTTCTCATCACAGGACACACACAAATCAGGTAGCAGCAGTGCAAGTTTTGCTTCCTCATAGAATTGTTACATGATGGCAGTGGCAAAGCAAGCACTCTCACAGACGGCAGCAAGTGCAATCTTCCATTCCCATCAGAACAGATCCAGCAGGGCAGACTAGTACAAGCTTTCATTAGTCATAGAGCATGTACAGTTGAGGCGAGAATGACATGCAGGTTAGAGACAGATCTCTGGAGAGGGTACTTATCTCACTGAGGGGAATATTGAGATGGATGAGTGAATGAATATGTGAGTTGTGGTACCATTCAAATTTAGGTTCTATTCCATGTCAACATCCTGATAGTTCCAAAGTTTCCACAAACTGAGAAATAGTCAGTAAATCGTGGGTCATTCTTATTTGGACCAGCCCAGCCACAGCCTAAGTAACTGGTCTGTACAGGCACAAAGGTGGCAACCTCTTCTAAAAGATCTTGACTTCGCGCACACCAGGTGCTATGAAATCCCAGCCTTTGTGCTGCACCTGTTCAAAAAGTTGAGTGCTGCCAGTGCTTCATGATTAACTCCAGATCAATAAACTATGGTGAGATGAAGGTGAGGGATGGGCTCAAATTGCAACACATTTGGGAAGGATTTCTAACATATGCTTCCTTGTCACAATCACACTTCCATAACCACCTAAGGAGAGCAAAACATATAACAAATAGGAACAAACATTGATAAAGCCAATAGGTCTGGCATGGTTCGCCACTCGTTTTGCTTCCTTAATGCTTGTTTTGTCATGGGTTTTGCAAAACTTTGGGAGCAGAGTAATTTTGGCTCCACTCTTTCATGTTTAACTAGAGCACATATGTTTACACATGGCCTTAGGTACCGGTGTGATGTAAATATTATTAATGTAATATAGTGCACCTGAACAGATACAGAAGGTGCATTCACTGTGCAATCTCAACATTTATATGAGTGTGCATATTAACGTTTTCCTTTACAGTAACAGCGAATTGTAGTTCTCATAGATATCTGCAATTCTGTGGTTTGAATAATATTGTTAATTCTTATATATTCACATATTCATTTAAATAATACTCTGCATTTATTTTATAACTGAAAACTTATCCATTAGAATAGTGCTCTACAGCTATATTGTAACCGTATATGTATCTGTAATCATGCATTTAAATGTGTACTGAAATGCTTGCCGCACTAAGTTGACAAAAGGCCTTAAGCATTGGGATTTCTTAATGTTTAACTTTTAACGTGAATGTTTGCTTTGAATGCAATATTTTTTTTCCTCTGCAGTTGTAGTTGCATGAGCTCATGGTTAAAGAAAGGCACATTGTGTGAAAGAGAGAGGAGTTGTGGGCCATTTGCCTGGTGCTGAATGCCTTCCTACCATCTATCAAAGGGAGGCTGGCACAATTCCTTACAGACAACATCACTGCCATGTGGTACTGCAACAAGCAGGGTGGTGTGGGGTCCTGGGTTCTGTACCGAGAAGCTCTTCATCTCTGGAGTTGGCTGGGATGTCAAGGCATTTACCTGGTTGTGAACCACTTAGCGGGATCTGTGAATACCAGGGCAGACGAGCTGAGCCAGTGGTGTCTGGCAGATCACAAATGGTTTTGCACCCCAAGGTGGCACAAGGCATCTTCTAAAAATGAAGAGGCCCCTGGATGGATTTTTTCGCCACCACGAGAATGCACATCGACAACTCTTTTGCAAGCTGGAGTTCTCAAGAACCCTCTCTCTCAGAGACGCATTCTGGCTAGACTGGAGCACAGGACTCCTATATGCCTTTCTGCCCCTACCTCTCTTGCCTCGAGTTCTGAAGAAGATCAGGATGGACTGGGCCCAAGTTATCCTAGGGTCTCCGGATTGGGAGAGTGTGATACCATGAATTTCTGAACATGAGCATCTGTCACACAATCAGGCTTTCGCTTTGGGAGAATCTTTTGCAGAAGCAGGATATGGTTCTGCACCCAAGCCCACACACTACATCTTCATGCATGGAGATTGAGCAGTTTCTCCCTCCTGAGGTTTTGGATGTTAGCCATGCTTCATGACAGCACCTCTGCAAAGTCCATTTACACTGGGTCCTGGGAAAATCTGTGGCCTGGTTTGGTGTCCCCAATACAGAACTCTTACAGGTCAAACTGCCTAATATCTCCTTATGCATTTTGTTTTTGACCCAGAAAGGGTTTGCAGTGGGCAACATAAAATGATTTTTGTTGGCTCTTTCGCCCTTTTTCCATTTGCCGGACCAGCAGCCCTTGTTTAAGTCACCTGTTGTGATGAGGTTCTTAAAAGTTTGTAATACACGTTTCCCTCTAAACCCTTTGTCAAGCCACAGTGAAATCTTCATTTGGTCCTGGCTTTCCTCATGTGCACTCCCTTCGAACTGATGCACAGCTTCTCATTGTGTCTTCTGACGCTGTAGACTGTGTTCTTTGTCATGATTACTTCAGCTCCTCACAAGTGAGGTCCAGGCTCTCTAGGAGCAGCACCCTACCCCACATGTTTCCCAGCCATACTGATGTTAAGAACCAAGGTGGCCTTTTAGCCTAAAGTCATGACTCCTATACCCTTTGGCAATTTTCACACTCCTAGCATTATTTGTTCTTCCTCACGCCTCGAAAAAGAAGGAGAGACTCCATCAGCTGGACCCCTAAAGAGCTTTGACTTTTACATCGATAGCACCAGAAACCAACGATTGGACAATCAGCTTTTTCTTGGGTTTTCTGGGGTAAAGAAAGCAAAACAGGTGCACAAAGGGACTTTGTCAAGCTGGATATTCTTCTGCATCAAGATCTGCTATGCATTGGCCGAGTAATAACCTCTAGAAGGACTGAGGGTTCATTCTACCAGGGCCAAGGTTTGGCATGCAGAGTGCATATTCTCTGGATTTGTCAGACCACAACATGGTCGACCATGCACACGTTCACAAAGCACTACTGCCTTGACAGCCAGGACCAAAGTGAAGGGCATTTCAGCTGTTCGGTCCTGCAGGTCATTTTGGCCTGAGCCCATTTCAAGGGCCCTTCATCTTGGGAGGTACTGCTTTGGTATCTATTCTAAGCGTGAGGTATCTGTGCCTAGAAGTATCCATCGAAAGATCAATAGTAATGCATCAGACCCATTTCTGTATAGGTTTGAGTAAATTGCATGTCAGTCATAATTGGGTAGGTGCTGAAGAGCAAGTTACTTACCTTCAGTAACCCTATTTCTGGTGGATATTCCATCTAACCACAGATTCCTCACTTCCCTCCCATCTTCCCATTCTGTGGAATGGTCTCTTTTTTCAGCTAAAATGGTCCCAAACAAGAGATCTGCACACTGGTATTGTGATTGGTTTTGTGCTTCGCTTCTGAAGATGTGGACAGAGTCAAGTAAGAAATTTACTTCAGCGTGCAGGGGTTGTGCTTATATGTGGCTCAGTTCATCACTTCTAGAGAGAATGAAGTCCATGTGGAGTCACACTGCGCCACCTACCGCTGCTCTGGAGCAATGCTGTGTGAAAGTTTCCAGACCCAGTGCAGCGTTTGGGGATATTCTAAAGGTGAGGAATCTGCAGTTGGATAAAGTATCTTCCAGAAAGAGCGTTACTGTAGGTAAGTAACTTGTTCTTCAGCACCTACCCTCTTAAGACTGACATACAATTTACTTGTATGTAACAATAGACAGGGTCAACCCTATAACCCTTAAAACTAGGGTAGTGTAGATAAATAACAAATAATGGGTTCACTCTGGGGTGAGAAAATATTGACAAAGAACAAAACAAAATAAAATAGGGTAAGCCTGGATCTAGTAAATGTGGCTTTTAAAAAAAAAAATTAAAAAAAAGTAAGTGCACACAACCTAAATGTTAATGAATAATAGAGATTTATAATATAATACCAAAGGTGAAAAAATGAATTGACTTTTATATCACAATTACAATTAATTTTAAACGGCGCAGAGTAAATAGTGAGACAACGCAGTGAAGAATTAGTGAAACAAAGATGCAATACAAAAATACAGAAAATAAATCAATTGTGATAATAGGCTGCAATTGAAAGACACAGCAAATGAGAAAAATGCACTCGGCTGAGACTTTTCAAATCTGAAGAATTGTGATACAATCAATTTAGGCAGTCAATATTACAATATTAAGTTGACGTTTCAACCCCTATGGTTAACTTGATGGGGTCTTCATCAGGACCAGTAGTCAATAGGACATTTATATTTAAAGCAACCTATAAAGAAATGAGAGAAGAAAGACACAAATAACCAAAAGTGTGCAAAGGAAAATGATAATAAATGGAAATAATCAAAATACTGACAGTGCTTACCAGAAAACTTATTCTAAAGAAACACCAAAGTTTGTAAAAAAACAAATGTATATTTCTCAGTCAAGAGAAGACCAACTTCACCTACAGAACATAGAAAGTTGAAGGGCGGGAGACCACACCACACCACTTAAAAAAACAAACAAACAGTCTGAGAGACAGACATATAAATAAGGCTATAAACTGAAGATAGATGAGAGGCAATAGATACGGGCAGCAAGTAACACGATGCAAGGTGTACAAATTGATAAACAATTAATAGTCGTTTGTCGATGTCTTTGTATGTCTTTATTTCAAGCACGATTGGTGTACATCTTTAGAGACAGCCAACACATTTCGCCCAAACATGGGCTTCTTCAGGGCTGTAATGGCATACAATATAAACATAATTTAGACATCTGTGGTGCAAGAGCAAGATTGTCTTTTTAGTTTTTTGAGAGAGAGAGTGAGAGAGAAAAAGAGAACGAGAAGATGATTAGGATTGGACAGTCATAGTCCAATAAAAGGAGGACCGCGAAAGAAATAACTGTGTTGTGAATGAGCAGTAGATCGAGAGAGAGAGTGAGAAGGGTAGTAAGAGTGAGAGAGAAGGAAGAAAAGAGAGTGTCCGAGCCAGCGGATCCAAAGAGCTATGGTGTGGTCCCATAATTTAGTCAAACACCCGAGTGCCAGTCCGTGATAAAAGTTGAAGAAGTCTCGTAGTCGGCCAGCTTTCCAATAAAGTTTAATGTGGAGTGCGTTTGCCAAAGAAGTAAAATCCGGTAAAGCGTAGTCGGCGTGGAACATCCGAAATTAAGGACGTTGTTTGAACAAAAAGAGGCCTATGCGGGAGAAAAGGTGGTGTAAGTACACACTGAATGGCCACTAGTATGTGAATAGAGGACCAGTCGCTATGTATGTGGATGAGACATACCTCAGGCCGAAAGGAACCGCCTGTGTGTCCTTATTAAAGAGATCTCAGGCTAAGTTGTTAGGTCATAGGCCAAAGAGCCTCCAAGGTTCTTTAGAGGATCTGTGGGATGAGTGAAAGTGGAATAAGCTATGGTGGTCTAGATAAACTGGGTTCTTAACGTAAATTACTATACTAGCGCTTGTGTTATGCTAAGGCATACGTCAGGAAATTCATGCTTAATGGAACTGCAGCTGGGTTTGAGAAAATGAGTCATAAGTAACGATGTTCCAGACAGTCTAATGTGTCTAAAAGTAATAGGCTAAACTGTGTCGCTTGCACATGTGTCAGGAAAGTAATAGCAGTGAATATGCTAACGGGGTCAAAAAATATTTTGTCAAAAGATTTGAGCAGTAATCAGAGACGGTTAGCCTAACGGAATACCAGATGAAGTGACCCCCACGTGTTGGGCGAACACCTAAAACCCGCTAGTACGGGTGAGGAAAGATACGCGCAATGAGCCAAGGCAAGTTAAAAAGGCATGTACAGTTTAGGCATTAAAGAATCTGACCACGCGCACAAAAGTTAAAAAGGCATGTCCAGTTTAGGCATTAGAGAATCTGACCACCCCCACACAAGTTTGGGAGATGGCCAACGCGGTGAAAAGTACTATATCCCCGATCGGCCCCATAACTTACTTAGGTAATGCGCAGTGTAGCGAGTCCTGATCCATGTCCGGCTTGTGTGCACAACGCGGGGAGACGTCCAACGATCTGTAGCTCGATCGTTGTATCCCGCCATATAGTGTGGGTTACATACGTTGAACTTCCGGGTAGTGGAAGACTAGACCGTAAACCTCTGTTGCGAGTGTCAATGCGGTCATGACTTCCGGATTCGTTTCAGGATTGGAAACAAGAAACAAAGAGAAAAACCAGGAGAGGGAGGAGGAAAAATCATAGAAAAGGACAGGGTGCTAACAAGATATCAGAAGAAGGAGTTTAACAAACGCTAATGTCAAATATGAATGTGAATATGAGCCATACGCTTGATGATACAATTGTTGATGATCTTGTTGTGAACTTATCTGACTATCCATTAACCATACATGAAAAATATGTTTTGAATAAAGGACTTGGCTACTGTCCCGTATCCTGGGGTGTGTTTTCTGAACTGCACATAGATTTATACAAATTTGTAAGGAAAGCCAAACTTAAATGTCACTTTGCCGTCAACAGCTTAGAACGTACCACGACTAGAAATGTTGTACCACATACCAATGTCAAGGTGTCACACATTATGGATGTTTCTACACTTTTGTCTCTGGACAATGACAATGAGTCCTCACTGGAACATGTACTTGACAGCATGAATATCACACAGGACTACACCTGTGACAGTGGCCTACACATGCGCAGCAAATTCACGCCTCAGGGCTCACACCTCAATAGTATTGAGGTATTTCACAACTTAGTGACTGAAGATCTACACCTCCTAGAAGATAGATTCCAAAACAAGACCAAAAGATACACAAAGGACAATCTAACATCCAAAGAGAGGAAAGCCATCCATAATTTGCGTACGAATGACTCAATAGTGATCGTCAGGGAAGCAGACAAGGGGGGGAATGTTGTGGTGATGAACAGGAATGACTATGAGGGTGAGGAACTCAGACAACTCAGAAATTCAACACACTATGTGAGACTCACTCACAACCCCTGTACGCTAGCCACCACCAAAATTAACACTCAACTCTCACACTGGAAAGAAGTGGGCCTCTTGTCTGACACAGAATACAATTTTCTCTCAATTCAAAATCCAAGATTTCCTTGTATCTATCTTCTACCGAAGATACATAAGAAACAGCCTTTCCCTCCTGGGCGTCCGATCATTTCAGGCATTGGCTCCATGACAGAAGCACTCTCCAAATTCGTTGACACTTTTTTACAGCCACTAGTGGTCAACCTGCCCTCCTATGTCAGGGACAGTACAGATATACTCAACAAGTTTGAAGACTTGGAATGGGATGAAAGGATGTGGTTTGCAACACTAGACGTAGAATCGCTCTACACTTGCATCAGGAGAGATCTAGGTAAGATGCCGGTAGACTTCTTTCTTGCCAAGAGACAGGTGACCCTCTTTGATCATAACCTAATGCTGCTAGAAATGATCGATCTTATCCTAGATAACAACTTTTTCCTTTTTGATAAGACCCGGTATAAACAACAACAGGGGACTGCCATGGGATCCAAATTTGCTCCTTCATACGCCAACCTCTTCATGGGGTGGGTGGAACACACACATGCATGGTCAAGAGCGGCTTCGGACTGGACTATGCGCATCCAGTTCTGGGGCCGCTACATTGATGACATCATCATCTTATGGACAGGCACTGGACCACAACTTAGGGAATATTTAAACTTCCTTAATAACAACACCCTCAATGTTACCTTCACTCTTGAGATGTCACAGTCCAAAATACACTTTCTGGATCTTGAACTATACATTCAGAATAATACAATTCAAAGCACACTGCACAGGAAGGATACTGCAGTGAACAGTACACTGCACTACACTAGCTCGCATTCACCTTCAACTAAAAAGGCTATCCCCTATGGAGAGCTGCTGCGAATCCGTAGAAATTGCAGCGAGGAAGCCAACTTTGACAAGCAAGCCAAGCTAGCAACAGGCAGACTGAAAAGGAGAGGCTACGAACAGCGTGTCCTCAATGTGGCAGAAAATTGGGCCAGGGCCATTAAAAGGAAAGACACACTTGTGAGCATGAAGAAGGACATTGACATGGGAAAACAAAGACTCTCATTCATCACAACTCATTCTGCACTCAACCACGAGGTCTTCAAAATACTTGGCAAATACTGGGCACTACTCAAGGGGGTACCTGGAGTCAACAGTATCATTTCTGAGAGACCATCTCTGACATACAAGAGAAGCAGAACAATCAGGGATGCTTAGTGTCCGAGCTGCACCTTGTGCAAGACACCACAACGGCAAGGTTGGCTTCCAAACCTTTGGGATTTTACACCTGTGGCACCTGCAACATTTGCAACTTAGGCTGCAACAAAACTACGATCTTTAGCTACAACACAGGGACGCAGCACAAGATACGTCAGTTTATCAACTGTCTCACCAGCATTGTCATCTATGTACTTATCTGTGGATGTGACAAGATCTATGTAGGGAGCACCACAAGACAGCTCAACACGCATTAAAGAACACCGCAGAGCAGTACTCAATGGAGACGCAGCATACGCACTGGTTTCTCATAAGTGTAAAAGTGGAGTAGATAGAACCAAGTTCTGCTTCCATGGCATAGATGTTGCCCAAAGCAACATAAGAGGGGGTGATAGAGAACTGACACTTAGACATCTGGAAGCGAGATGGATATGCACTGTACGTACCTCAACACTAGGTCTCAATGCTGACAAGGAAATGCATTATTTTCTGTAATGTTCTTTCCGATATGAAGAACTTCCTCTATTTGTGAGACCACTGAAACTATGGCATTACCAATGAATCTGGACCTGTCTGCCTGCATAAGTGTTATACCTTTACTTTACAGTCTAGAATCAGACTTGCCTGCATGCACTAGTCTTGTACTTTCACTTCATGCTTTCTGATTAACCAACTAAAACTTGCTTTTTAACCTTTGGATCTGTGGCACTGTAACCCTATTGCCCACCCACTCAAATTATGGCAGTACCAACTAACTCTGCTTTTGAACCTTTTGGACTTGTGGCACTGCAACCCTATTGCCCGCCCATTAAGACTATGGTATTACCTATGCCTTGCTTTTTAACCTTTGGATCTGTGGCACTGTAACCCTATTGCCCACCCACTTAAATTATGGCAGTACCAACTAACTGTGCTTTTGAACCTTTTGGACTTGTGGCAATGTAACCCTATTGCCCGCCCATTAAGACTATGGTATTACCTATGCCTCTAGGACATCAAATCCGCTTTTGTATCTGTATTCAAAAGCTATGACTGTACTGTGGCACAGCGATATTCCTTGAATTTAAAAGATAAGAAAAAAGTGAAAAATCTCTTTTACCGTATAAACTCTCTCGTGCCTTCCATTTATCCTGGATTAACAGGATACCAAAAGCTATCTATAGATACCTAAAATGTACCGTAAACAACTATGCATCTTGGATTACTACCATTATACTTTAGACTGTTTTCCTTATATGATTTCACATGCCGTCTGGTACCAAGAACATTGCTTTCATCTTCTCTCCTCTGCCGAATGGCCCACTTTCACTCTCTCTTGCATCTCTTTGGCACTTCCAATCGCTCACATTTGACTCTCAAATGGTTCTACTGTAGGAACTACACAGCAGCGCTTTTTTGACGGCCGGCGTTACCAAATATCCATCCCCTCCTTGACTCTTCGTCTTAAACAGCCACAACAGAGCAGTCATGTGACAATTGCTCCTATTTCTCTAAGGTACATATACCTTTTGGACCTTCTCCTAAAATGACTGAACTTAGGCTTTTCACCTAATCCAGGTTTATATATCACATATGCCGCATCAAATTTACTTATTACTACTTTTTTATTGGCTAGTTTCCCAACCACACCATAGCTCACTTAAGATTCACCTTACATTGAATTTCCAGTCGCGTAACGGCCCGCAGCTTTACCACAGGATTAACAGTATGCTCACATCACCATGTAGTTCGATTCAATTTTTGAATCCAGAAGTCATGACCGCATTGACACTCGCAACAGAGGTTTACGGTCTAGTCTTCCACTACCCAGAAGTTCAACGTACGTAACCCATGCTATATGGTGGGATACAACGATCGAGCTACAGATCGTTGGACGTCTCCCCGCGATGTGCACTCAAGTCGGACACATATCAGGACTCGCTACACTGCGCATTACCTAAGTAAGTTATGGGGCCGATCGGGGATATAGTACTTTTCACCGCGTTGGCCATCTCCCAAACTTTTCTGCGGGTGGTCAGATTCTCTAATGCCTAAACTGGACATGCCTTTTTAACTTTTGTGCGGGTGGTGAGATTCTTTAATGCCTAAACTGAACATGCCTTTTTAACTTGCCTTGGCTCATTGCGCGTGTCTTTCCTCACCCGTACTAGCGGGTTTTAGGCATTTGCCCAACATGTGGGGGTCACTTCATCTGGTATTCCGTAAGGCTAACCGTCTCAGATTACTGCAAAAAGCTTTTGACAAAATATTTTTTGACCCGTTAGCATATTCACTGCTATTACTTTCCTAACACATGTGCAAGCGACACAGTTTAGCCTATTACTTTTAGACACATTAGACTGTCTGGAACATCGTTACTTATGACTCGTTTTCTCAAACCCAGCTGCAGTTCCATTAAGCACGAGTTTCCTGACATATGCCTTAGCATAACACATGCGCTAGTATAGTAATTTACGTTAATAACCCAGTTTATCTAGACCACCATAGCTTATTCCACTTTCACTCATCCCACAGATCCTCTAAAGAACCTTGGAGGCTCTTTGGCCTATGACCTAACAACTTAGCCTGAGATCTCTTTAATAAGGACACACAGGCAGTTTCTTTCGGCCTGAGGTATATCTCATGCACATACATAGCGACTGGTCCTCTATTCACATACTAGTGGCCATTCAGTGTGTACTTACACCACCTTTTCTCCCGCAAAGGCATCTTTTCGTTCAAACAACGTCCTTAATTTTGGATGTTCCACACCAACTACACTTTACCGGATTTTACTTCTTTGGCAAACGCACTCCACATTAAACTTTATTGGTAAGCTGGCCGACTATGAGACTTCTTCAACTTTTATCACGGACTGGCACTCGGGTGTTTGACTAAATTATGGGACCACACCATAGCTCTTTGGATCCGCTGGCTCGGACACCCTCTTTTCTTCTTCCTCTCTCACTCTTACTACCCTTCTCACTCTCTCGATCTACTACTCCTTCACAACACAGTTTTTTCTTTCGCGGTCCTCCTTCTATTGGACTATGACTGTCCAATCCTAATCTTCTTCTCTTTCTCTTTTTCTCTCTCACTCTCTCTCTCAAAAAACTAAAAAGACAATCTTGCTCTTGCACCACAGATGTCTAAATTATGTTTATATTGTATGCCATTACAGCCCTGAAGAAGCCCATGTTTGGGCGAAACGCGTTGGCTGTCTCTAAAGATGTACACCAATCGTGCTTGAAATAAAGACACACAAAGACATCGACAAACGACTATTGATTGTTTATCAATTTGTACACCTTGCATCGTGTTACTTGCCGCCCGTATCTATTGCCTCTCATCTATCTTCCGTTTATGTTTCTATTTGTGATCATGTGGCAGCTGACCATTTGAGGTGGGCAATACATATATACCACGTAACTGACCTGGGTAGTGCAGTTGTCTATAACCCAGCTGCCTTTCTATGTGTTGATATAAATAAGGCTACCTGAAGAAAGTAAGTGAAGAATTCCCACATAAGGCAACCCGTAGAAGATAGAGATTCACAAATCTGTGGAGAAAAAAAAAGCTAATAAATTATACAAAAAAATGTGATCATAGCCAGATTGTTAGAAATTAGGAAGGAAATTCAATAACTTACAAAAAGTGGCTACAGCAACCGGCCGGCCTAGCCTCACTATAACGTTCCCGCACAGGTCGCACAGCCGCACAACCGGCAAAATTCCAAAAGCCAACCCCTTATAGGAAATTAGGAAAATCCCAGATGGAAACGATTAAAGCGGCGCCCTGCCAGAAGAGAAGACTGCTCGTGGAGACATGAAGTTTGGAAACCAACACAGTGAAATATCAAATTGTAACTAGGGATGCTGCAACACGAAGATGCAAGCGTCGGCAGGGGCATGAGACCCAAGGGGTACCAACTGTCCAGGAGGTAACACGGCATGGGAGGATCTCAAGGGAATATACAGCTACGTAAGACATCACGTATTGCTAGGGACATGGGAAATTACGGAGGGGAAACTGGGAAGGAAGCCCACAACATACCCAGAGGAAAAAGCCAGAGAAAAAATACTCGAATGAAAAGAATTTCCAAACATGATAGGCCTCAAAGGTCTGTCTGTTCTCAAAGATGATAATGCTCGATTCACAGCATTCTGTTAAACGCTTTATGAAAATTCATTCCACCTCAAGACTTCCCACAATACCTTAGTCAGAATAATCACACTGCCTGGTGCTGAGCAGGCAGAGATGAATAAACTCTGCCAATAAGGAATATATCACACTAGGAATCAAAAGCTTGCTGAATTGTAATACTGACAGGCCTCAATGCAACCACACCAATTTTTATCATTGCCTCCTGGAAGCGTCTTCACCTAGGCTTGAAAAAGTGTTCCAAGATGCTAAGTGGCACCCATATTAGTCTATAGATTTATAAAAGAGTGTCAGCAGACTGATAATAGCCTACTGTCAGAACATGCTCAGACTGACTGTGAAACAATGGCAAGGCTGATCTTTGCTTTTTGCTTTGGTGACTGAAGTTGTGGTGCAAAGCATCAGACAACAGATGAAATCAATAGAATTCACTTTTTTGGGCCAGTTACAAAAAATATTTGTACGCAGACCATATTTCATTCCACCTTGATCCCTGGTAAAGGGCCTGATTATGAGTGGCCAGGTAAATTGTGATTCCTGAGCAAACACCAGTTTGTGCAAAGATCGCAATTATAAGTGGCGCAATGGGTATCGCTCCACATAATTACTGAGTGCAATGAAGTTTACACCCTGCTAAATGTTGGCACAGCAAAAAAAAAAAAAAAATTTTAAATCTTTTTTATTGATTTTGTTTTATTACAACAGTAACAACTGCCGTCAGCATTACATATATTGCATGCGTAGTTCTTAGGCAATACCTATTAGATACAGTCGGGCAAGAATAGCATGACAATCACATATACCATAGTCATATAGATACGATAGCTCCGGGTAAATCGTGTTAAATCAGTGTCTCTTTATAGTGCCCAGTCTTCATGGGTAATTCACATGAATATCGTTTTCAGGGGGCAACACCATGAGCTCGGAGCCGCCTGTATAACCAGTGTAAGCTGTGGTTGTGGTAACAATGGGGGAGTAGAGGGAGCGGAACTTGTAGTGGAGCTGGAGCACCTTGATTTGCCAGTGCGTGTTGGCGAGTTTGTTGCTTGTTGCACCTGTTCCCTGCACTGTGACCATATTCCCCCTACCAATATACCTTTCTGGGGCATCAGTGCACAATGGTGGGTGTCGTAGAGGTGGTACTGGAGGTCCTCAGGGCCCTTCTAACATGCACAGTGTTACTCGTCCGGGGGAGGCGCCGGCGCAGGCTGGATTAGTGGGTGCTCATATTGCTGTAGTGCCAAAAGTATTGCGTCCCAATGCGCGGCGATTGGTAGTTTCCTAAGTCCTATGGTCTCTTCGCGGCTAATTGCTATGCCTTCTGCTCTGGCCCACGCAAGTGTGGAATGTCGCCAAGCTTGGAAGTGGGGGGGGGGGTCGGGCGCTTTCCAGCGCTTCATAATTAGCCGTTTGGCTGTTAGTATGCCCAGATCTAGGAATCTAGAAGTAACCTTGGTGCTGCGTGTCCTACGGAACCGATGTAATAAATACGCAGGCCATTCAAAGGGGATTACCCTCTCAGTGCAGTGATGTAATGCCTCTGCTACCCCCCTCTAGTATGTACTAAGGCTGGTGCAGCTCCACAACATATGCACCAGGTCTGCGTCTAGGACTGAGCACCTGGGACAGGCAGAATCAGTACAATGAAAGTATCTGTTGATTTTGGCTGGCCTGTAGTACGCTCTGTGTGTGATGTAAAATTGGATCTGCCTAAATCGCATGTTCCTAGGGATCTTAACCGGGCTGGCCAACACTTGCCCCCATTCTTTGTCTGAGAATTGCCTGCCCAAATCTCCCTCCCACCTGCGCCGGAGGGGATCTAACTTGACCGCTGCATGCTGGCGCAGAGAAGCTGCGAACCACCGCGTCAAATGCCTACCTTGTCCCATTACATGCAAATACTGTGAGCGTGGCCAGTAAGGACCGATGAAGAAGGAATTGCCCCGCAGGGAGTCCATCCTCTTCCATCAGAGTCTCATAGGGAAGCAGTGCGCCGTCACAGTAGAGGTCTCAGGGTCCCCTGTCCTTTAGAAGTGCCCTCTAGAGGGAGAGCGGGAGCATAGGGCGTCATGTCCCGAGTTAGGAAAAGGCTCCTCTTATAGCACCTATGCGCTATTTTCAGCCACAGTGATTCTGGAGGCCTCACGCGTGCCCAGGGGTGGAAGAGCTGGAGTATCTGGGACTGCATGAGAGGCGGCAACGTGGTCGCCGTGTCTTCGCATTGGCGATCTGCCATCCACCTGGCCACCCACTGGAGTTGTGCTGCCAAAAAGTAGTGCTCAAAACATGGTGCTGCCAGGCCCCCTTGATCAGTGGGCAGGTATAATTTTTTAATGGCCATTCTGTGCCGACTGAAGCCCCATATGAAATCCCTGACTGTCTTTTCCAACCCAGCAAAGAAAGGGGGCGGTATGTGGACAGGTAGGTTGGCAAAGTAGTACAGGAATCACGGCAGGACCACCAGTTTTATCAGCGCAACCCTACCTGTCACCGCGAGAGGGAGCGTACTCTAGAATTGCATCTGCGATTTGGTAGAAGTTAACGTCCTGCCAAGATTGACGTCAAAAAGATCTGCCGGCTGTCTGTATATCCGGATGCCAAGGTAGCGGAATGTGTCTGCAATCCACCGTACCTTCACTCCATTAAGCTCCAGGCCCGGGTCTGGGATGTCTGTGCTGAAGGCATAGAGCTTTGATTTGCCGACATTTACCTTCAGTTCGGATATATCCGCAAACTCCAGTAAGATGCGGGCCAAGTTGCCCGGCACATTACTGATATCGTGGAGATAAATTAATAGATCGTCCGCATACAGCGATACCTTATGCATGCCATCCCCTAACAATATGCCCCCTTGCGTGTGTGTCCTTATTGATTCCGCTAGTGGCTCCATTGCGAGCGCAAGGAGAAGGGGGGACAGGGGGCAGCCTTGCTTCGTCCCTCGTCGCACTGAAATCTCCTCCGAAGTGTACGGGCCCGTCTTTACTCTTGCCCTTGGATGCATGTAAAGCAGCCTGACTATTTGCAGAAAGGCCGGCCCTAGCTTATATCTTTCCAGAGTAGAAAACATATAGTTCCACTCAAGGGAATATAAAGCTTTTTCCAGATCTAGCACGAGGCAACCTGCTCTCAGCCATGTTGTCGTGGAATATGTGGCCACTCGGAAAAAACAGCGCAAATTGAGCGAGGTGTTGCGAGCTGGCACAAAACCATTCTGATCTGCATGTACCAGCGCCGGAACCACCTGTGCCAGCCTGTCGGCCAGTATCTTCGTTAGCAATTTATAGTCGGTGTTGAGGAGGGCGAGAGGCCTGTAAAAGCCCATGTCAGTTGGGTCTCTGTCCGGCTTGGGCAACGAGATCAGGTGTGCCTCGCATAGCGAGGGGGGGAGCCGTCCTATATCCACTGCGGCTGCATAGAGGACAAGCAGCTTTGGGCCTATTGACACTTTGTATGCTTTGTAGTACTCTGCCGGAAGGCCATCAGGCCATGGGGTCTTGCCCGTGGCCAGAGACGATATCGCGTCCCCAACTTCTTCAAGCGTGATCGGCTCATCTAGCATGTCACTCTGCGCTGACTCTATCTCAGGTAGTTGTATGTGGTCTAAGAAGGCCGTCAGAGCCTGTGGTTCGCATCTGCAGTGAGACTGATACAATCGGCTGTAGTGTTGCGTCAGTGCCTCATGGATGTCGCACTGCTTGTGCACTAGCACACCTGTGTTAGTTCGCAGCGCTTTGATGGGTTTGCGGGTACGCTCTTGACGAACTAGCCAAGCTAAAAGTTGCCCTGCCCGGTCAGCTGTGGCGTGAGTGCGCACGGTGTGTGCTGTGTAGTTGTGGCAACGAAGGCGCTCCAATAACTCTGCATGCTGTGTGCACAGTGTGTCCAGGCTTTGCTTATCCCTGTCTTCACATTCCACGTCTATCTCATACCGCAGCAGCTGCTTTTCTATTTCGCTTAAGCTAGAGGAGATTTGCCTACCTATATTCCAGGTCATGCCCATACATTGCCCCCTCGTGGCAACCTTGAAGGCCTCCCACTCCACCAATGCATCCCGCTGTGTTTTCGTTTATCTCGAAATACGCAAGTAGGGCCATACCTAGCGAAGCGTGGAATGCTGAGTCCTCCAGTGCCGTGGGCTGAATTCTCCACGTAGGGGCAGGAGGGCATTCAACATTCCAGGCTAGTTGTAGTAGTTGTGGATTATGATCGGAGAGCGTCCGGCCTAAATATTCTACCTTATGCACCAAAGGAAGTAGCGCCGGGGATCCCACTATTCTATCTAAACGTACATGTAGGCCGTGCACAGCAGAATAGTATGAGTAGACCCTGGTGGTGGGGTTGAGGGCGCGCCATATGTCTATGATTTCCCAGTGTGTCAGCCAGTTTGTGAGGGCCTGTGCATTGGACGCCGCTGTAGTCTTGGACAAGGGCGGGAACGATCTGTCTAGGTCTGTGTTCAGCACGGAGTTGAAGTCCCCCCCAAGGAGCCAGGGCACTCCGCTCCACCCTGCTAGTGTCTTCGTGAGATTCTCAAAAAAGGTCGCCTGGCCTACATTCGGGGCGTAGGTAGAACCAAGGAGTAACGGATGACCGTTAAGTCTCCTGCTGACTAATGTATATCTGCCCTCCGGATCAATTAATACACGCTCCTCAGTAAAGGGGATCCCAGCTCTTACCCAGATAAGGACACCTCGCGCGTGTGCTGAGTAAGTCGTGCCATGTATTTGGCCTCTCCATTTATTAAGCAAGCGCCCTAGCTCCACCTGGGACATGTGCGTTTCTTGGAGTAGCACAATGGCAGCGGTTCTGCGTTGCAAGTATGAGTAGATCGAGTACCTGCGCGCCAGGGAGTGTATACCGCGCACGTTCCATGTCACTACATTAACGTGCACCATTGTTCTTTCCTGGGGTAACTAAATTGGCAACTGGAGGGAAGGCGTCATAGCTTCCGAGTGGCGGGAGTGTGCTCCAACTCCGGGATTGTAATAACAGTGTATATCTGTGAACTGAACTTTGCATAACTATCTCGGGCGATTCCCAACTGGGTTTTTGTCCAAACTGGAATGCCTAACTGGAGGCTGTAACTATATCGCAAGTGTTTGTGGGCGGACAAGCGCGAGGTGCGTCTGGCGTGAACTGTGCCAACCCTCGATGTTGTGTTTGTGACTGAATGTTCACACAGCCAAGCCGTATCGGCAGGTGAGCTGTCGCACTGTGTATGACCTATTTGTGTGGCGCTGGGTGGGCGCCGACTCCAGCCATGGAGGAGGGGACACCGCCGCCCAAGCAAGGTAAGCACCGCTGGGAGCGAGGGGGAGGAGGGGCGAAAAATTAGCAGTAACAATATCAGGCTTAACACATTTATTTTGAACCAGGTACTTGTGTGAGTTTGTACACGACATTATGTGTTATAGTGTCCAAAGTCATATAATGTCGTCTGCTGTCTGCGGCATGACATCCGGCGGCGGATACTCTTCTGGATCTCCTAGTCTTGAGGGCATAGAGGAGCCTGCATCAGATGACCTGGATGGACTTCGCTGGTGCTCAGGGTCCTGCTGCACTGTCCCTAGCGCAGCCACAACATTGATCGCCTCTTGTCTTTCCATTCTCCTTTGCTCGAAATTGGGAGCAGTGACGGCGGCCGTGTTGGTCGATCGAGGTCTGACACGTCCTCCACGGACGCGTCGTCATCGAGTAGGTTTGCGTACTTCCGTCTCCGTGGAAGGTCTAACCCCTGTCCACATCCCGGACTCCTCCAGCCAATCCCAGAAGTCAGCAGGAGAGTCAAAGAACCGTGTCGTCCCCTTTGCCACCACTCGCAGCCGTACAGGGAACAGCAAAGAGTATTTTAGATCGAGTTCACGGAGCTGCTTCTTCACTGTCGTGTATGCGCTTCTGCGCCGCTGCACTTGGGCGGTATAATCTGGGAAAAACAGAACCTGGTTGCTTCCCAGCCGTATGTCTGACATCTTGCGGGTCTCGCGCAATATCAAGTCTCTCAGTGCTTAATTTGTAAAATATGAAGTGCAGGTGCTCAAATGTTTGTCGGAGGCCACACCTACTTTTCTCTGGCTCCACCCACTTCCTCCACTGGCAAAGAGACATGTGGTTGCATCTTATGTGGAGGCAGATGCACCCACATTTAGCAGGGCATCTAAAAAGTCCCAAAGAGACATGTGGTTGCATCTTAGTGATACAGGTTCTCATCAGCACTACCATGCTGCACACAGCACCGAGTGGAGAATCTCTTGCAGTTGCCACTTGCCGCCCCATCAATGGCAGTACCGCGTTGATGGCATGCCAATGCATACAGTAATATCAGCCTGAGCCTGCCCTTATGAACATGGGAGTCTTGCAGTCCTCTCAGCATGGACCTGTCCTAGGCTGAACCTATGACCCTCACTGACCCTCAGATCTCTTGTGTACCAATCTTCGCAGCCTGGATTTAGACCCCGAGCTATCATCAGTAACCATCATCAGTCTCGGCACATTGCAAGCTGGGGTTCCACTTCCACACTGAGGCCAGTACACTTAAAAAACCTGTGTGCCTGTGTACGGCCGGCGGCGGCTAGCCTAGTACTAGGCGGCTGCCGGCCAGGCAGTGCAGTGCACTGATCTCATCATTCATTCATGCAGCATGCTACACAGAGAGACAGTACTACCACACGGTGGCGTGGGGGTGACCTGCTGACGACCGTCATGCTCCAAAAAAAAAAGCAGCGTTGGTTTGGCATGGCATGGCGGCACATTATTGGCATCATGATGATCATTTATGGCATGGGCGCATGGTGGCTACCGCGCTACTAGTTAAGTTACTTAACTAAGTTAACTTCTTATCTTCAGTACTGCTTAACACTACTGCTGTATATTGTTAACCTAAACTTAGTGGTTCGTTCGTGCTGGGCCGGGACACACTGACTGCAGTGCAGACAGTGCAGCACTGCCTTAGGCTGCTGTTTAGGGCAGCGTTAGGCCTGCTGCCTGCCTGCCACTGCCTGCCTGCCTGCCTCACCTGGTGCTGTTGTTACCGGCGGTACCGTACTACTAACAGTACTACTACTGGTGCTGCTGCCAGTCCTGGACTCCTCAACGCCAACGTCGTCGTCGAGTAGCGCTGGTTGGCTGGCGTTGAAGTAGTTGAACGGGTCGGACCCAGTAAGATGACTCGGTGTGGTGGGGTGCGGCCGGCCCGTGAGGGTATGCTCAATCTGAATAAATGAAGCTGCGCACGCCACGTTGCCTACTGCGCACAATTCCAACCCCCACAGAACCAAAACCCGGCCCAAATCAGTGTCCCTCCCGACCCACCCACCGGACCGGCAACACTAATCTAAGGGCCGCGGCCGCCACGCCATCAACATATCAAATTGAGAAGAGATTCATTCAGCATCATGAATCTCCATTCTCCTCTTGCATCATGATTGATGATCATGGAATTATGGGGCGGGCGCATTTCGGCTACCTACTACGCTAATAGTAGTTAACTGTTAAAGTTACTTCTACTGTGTCTGTGCTCAGCTTAACTCACTGACTTAACCTTGGCGGCGCCGTGGTTCGTTCGTGGTGAGTCGGGCCGGCCCAGCCGGGACACACACTGAACTGCTGACTGCAGAGTCAGTGCACAGCACTGCCACTGCCTTAGGCTGCTGCTCTGTAAGCTTTATTAACTGATTGGGGGCGGCGGGGCCTAGTGCCAGGTGCATGCCACAGTGCCACTGATCTTGCCTGCGGCCTGCCTCACCTGGGTGCTGTTGGCCGCCGGGCGGTACTGGCTGCTAACTACTGCTCTGCTGCCACTGCCAGTCAGTCCCTTTAACACCAACGTCGTCGTTGGGTGGGTCGCGCTGGCTGGCACTCAGAGTGACCGAGTTGAAGGCCGTGGCTGGCCGCCCGTTGATTGAACCACGATTACTCGGTGGTGGGGTGCGGCCATGCGGGTATGCTGGGGCGTGGCAATGGATGCGCAATCTGAAATCTGCGCACGTTCCCTCCTGCCGCACAGCCCCATCCCCCGCAGAACTAAAATCCAGCCCAATTCCGCCCACCAGCCGGGCCGGGAACACTGTTAAGGGCCGCGCGCGGCCTCCACGCCATCAACATATGAGACAGACACTGGCTGCCGCTTCAGAATTTGAGTCATTCATGATTGAGAAGAAGAAGATTGAGATTCATTCATTCATGAATCTCCATTTTCTCCTCTTGACTCAACCAGGGCACAGCTGCCGCCGGGCCGCCCGCAACACAGTTCGCTGGGAGAGACCGGACCGGAGTACTAGTACTACTGACTGTGGCCGACCATGCGTGGTGGACTCAACTGACTCATTCACTGACTCGGGAAAACTGTTGTGTCGGGAGTCGGGACTCGGTGAGACCACTGCCAGAGACGGACAGTCGAGCTCAGCTCAGCAGACTCACAGTCAGAGTCATACAGTGACTGCACTGCAGACACTGCGGACGAGACGCGTGACACGGACACCTAACTTATCTCTCTCTGTCTCCTCCATACTGCCAGGTACCAGCGCAGCATGTGCAGACAGACAGTAAAGTGACCGGCGTGATGCTTCCCGTCTGGCGCCTTCCCGGACGTTTTTTAAATTTCCCGGGCCCGCCCGGCGGCACACCAGAACACTGCTCCACCAGCACCTAGGCAGTATACGCACTACACAGGCACTCTGTTCATGATGTTACAGTCAGTACCCTCTTCCTGGCACTTCACAGTACACCCCCCCCCCCCAGCAGTGCCAGACGATCCAGTGTCCATTCTGTTTCAGTTTCAACTCAAGGAGCAGTGAGCACACTGACTTTTCCCGAGTCATGACACACAGGGCTGCCTTCCAAGTCGGACCCTTCCTGGTGTGTAGTCAGTGTTACTTCAAGTTCCATGACAAAACAAAAGCAACCGAACCGTAACAGTAACACTCTGTGCAGAGGCGCTATAATCAATGACGTGAAGCATTGCGTGTAGACCCGGCCCTGATAATTAAATGCCGGTGCTAAGCACCGGAAAGCACCGGCACAAATTAAGTACTGAAGTCTCTGTCCCTGTAGTTGAGTACTTTGAACAGGAACGGACTTGGGCGGGCTCCCGGTGGGGGTCTCTGTGAGGGGACCCTGTGTGCTCTTTCAATTACAAACTGAGAGGACAGAGTGTCTGCAGGTAGTAGGTCTCTGATCCAGCGCTCGGCAAATACTTCCGGTTGTCGGCCTACCTCGCCCTCCGGAAGTCCCACCACACGGACATTGTTCCTGCGTGAGCGTCCCTCAGCATCTTCCACTCTGTCCTCCAGCTCATGCACTCGATCGGTGAGGTCCTGCAGGGCCGCAGTGTGGCTTTGCGTGACGGGCTTTAATTCTGTGAGCGTTAGTTCTTGCTGCCGTACTTTGTCTCCTAACTTTTGATGATCAGCTCGCAGGAGAGTGAAATCCGATGCCACCTTGTCTATTTTTGACTCCAGCGATGTGCGGGTCTGAGGCAGAGCAGATCCGATTTTTTCAACTGCTGCTAGAACCGAGTCCATCTTGGCGGCAAGCGCTGTGTGCGGCGCCTGCGAGGGTAGATCAACTGCTGTTGCCCCTGGTTTTGGTGTGCCAGTGCGTGCACTAGGCTGTTGAGTATTGGTGCGTAGTCAGCCCATGACTATTTGTTGTGCTAATGGCATTCGCTTTGGCTCCGGGTCGACCGGATCCGTCGCCCTCCCTCTTGGCTTCTCAGATGCAAAAGGGCCCCCTCTAGGAGCCAATGATTACCCCGGCGAGTGTTGTTGCTACTATTGCAGGCATCTCCGGCCTAGCAGTTGGCGTGTCGTTGAGCAGCTGAGTGGTGGGGAGCCCTGCCTGGCGAGTTCAGCTGCACCTCATCCACTGTGACCCCGGGAGTCCGTGCCGCACCCAGCGGCTATCTTATGTGTGTGTCTGGATGAGAGGGGGTCTGTCCCACCTCCTGTGTCGTCGCTGCGCCTTAAGTGCAATCTTCTGCCACACCTGAGTGGGATCGGTGAGCGAAGGCCGAGCGCCACCTGCCCCGTCCAGTTCTCTGTGTATGGTACGCAGTCACAGGGTCAGCAGCGAGTGCTCGCCTCAAGTGGTGTGTCCCCACTACCTGGGCCCGAACCGACCCCCGGGCGACGCGTAGGGGCGATTGTAGGCCCAGCCTATCTTCCCCCAGCGCCCCGCACCAGTGGTTTCTCAGGCCAGGCCCCACTTCGGCAATCGGATCCGAGGAGAGACGGGGGCAATACCAGTCCCCCAAGCCCCGCTGCAGTGCTTTCCAATTGCTCAAGTCGGCAGGCTGTCAGCAGGTGAACGCCATGTAGTAAACACCGGGGGCACGGAGGGTGCGCGGCGGGTGCCGTCTGTTCGAAGGAGCCGTGAGGTTAGCTGTGTATTACCATGGCATGTGAGTCCTGTGGGTGCTTTCTGGGCGCAGTTGGTCGCCTTACCCCTCCGTGACGGTGCAGCCGCTCAGGAAGTGTGGGGGGGAGGGGGGGAACAATTGGGCCTTCGGATATCTCTAAGGCCTGTGTTGTGGCGCTCTCCCGGCACGCCGCCAAATGTGGTCACAGCAAGATCAGTTCAGAAGGGGAAGGGGGTCCCCCGTTAGTCCGCGCTGTACTTGGGTCTGTGTCTGTCTCGGCAGGGCTCAGGATCCACAGGAGATGTCTCTCGCCGACGTAAATCCCCAGCCACCTAGGCCTGATCCGGCCCCCGAGCCTCTCATGTGACGAGCGCCCGCCCAAATGGCCGCCTCTCCCTGGCTTTCACATCAGCGCCGGTGCAGCTCAAGTTGGCCCCGGCGACTTGCCTCAGATGGCCGCGGGGGCGGGAAACACCACTCAGCCGCCACAGTGCACCTCAGCCCCCACCCGGTACGCTCGTAGGTGTGCGAGTCCTCCAGATCTAGAGGCACCAGCGTCTACGGCCCACGGCCGTCGAAGTCCAGTAGGGGGGCCCTCCCCCCACCCACTACAATGTCCAGGCCTCGCGACGGTGCACTGTCCTCTCCTGCTTGGCCCGCTCGCTGTTAGCCACCTCTGTCCATAGCAGTAGCGTACCCACTTCAGAGGGGAGGGAAGCGAGAGCCCTCCACTCAGCGCGGGGCCCCCTCCACTGTCCTTGCGCCGCCAAGCATTCTTCCCGTGCCGATCACCTCAGCTGTGCCACCCTCTATGCCTGGGCCCGATCCGACCCCCGGGCATCGCGCAGGACGAGCGGCCGGCCCGGCCGGTATCCTCCTCAGGGCCGAGCACCGACACCGCCACAGACCGGATCAGCAGCAGCAGGCAGGACAGGGCAGGATTAGGAGCGGGAACGATCGCCTGTTCCCTGCGGCGTGCCCCACTCACCGATCCGTAGAGCACTTCCGCGGGGGGTGCTACGAGGTGAGCTTCGTTAATGCAGAGGGTGGAAAGTAGGCGCCATCCCTCAGGAGTCCGCGCCGGCCAGCGTGGGCGTCTCAGGGGCACGCAGCTCACCGCGAGCCGCCTCTGTCCATAACAGTAGCGTACCCACTTCAGAGGGGAGGGAAGCGAGAGCCCCCCACGCAGCGTGGGGCCCCCTCCGCTGTCTCTGTGCCGCCAAGTGCTCTTCCCACGTCGGTCGCCTCAGCTGCACCACCCCCTATGCCTGGGCCCGATCCGACCCCCGGGCGTAGCGCAGGACGAGCAGCCGGCCCGCCCAATATCCTCCTCAGGGCCGGGCACCGGCACCACCACAGTCCGGATCTGCCGCGGCAGGCAGGACAGGGCAGGATCGGGAATGATCGCCTGTTCCCCGCGGCGCGCCCCACTCACCGGTCCGGAATGCACTTCCGCAGGTGGGTGCTACGGGGAGAGCTTCTTTAATGCAGAGGGTGGGAGGTAGCCGCCATTCATCGGGTGTCCGCACCGCTCAGCGTGGGCCTCACAGTGGCGCGCAGCTTCCCCGCATCCGCACCAGTAATTCCGGTGCCGAAGGCGACACAGCTTCTCCCGGGGGAAAAGGGAGAGGTCCAATCCCCCGGGTGTCTCCGAGGTCCGCGGCCAGGAAAGGAGCCCCACCTGTCCCCGTGATGTTGTCCGCGCGAGCGCGCGCCTTCAGGGAGTTCGCACCGGCAATGGCGTCTCACCACCCACGAGCTCCTCATCTCCTGGCCCCCGGAGGGCTGTCGGATGTGTCAGAGACTGCTCCCTCCGCCACTCTTTTAGCTTGCTCTTGCACCACCGCGATGTAGGCGTTTTCGTGTTTCTTCTCTGCGCTTGGATGGCTGTGGATGACAGATTCGTCAGGATAAACGAGGGTTTCAGGACGGAGCTCTAACGGCTCGCGTCCGCCATGTTCGGCTACTTAGCCACGCCCCCATTGGCACATCAAACATGCTGCAATTTAATGGGTGAAAAATATTTGGACATGGAATTTTGGTGCAATAAATATGTTATGCACCGTTTTTGTTGGCTAATGTTGAAATAGGCGAGAATTAGCGCTCCTGACAAATTCTGGACACCTCTTGACAGATTTAATCGGGTATGATAATTACCGCCTCAGACAATGGAGCAATCTTAACCAGGCCCAGGCTCTCTAGCACTTAAACTCCTAATCATGACAGCGTTATAATTAACATTACAAAAACATCTGGCAGGGTGAGATCTATTGCTGTTGACATTAATAGGCACAATAAGCACTCTTAAAATCAGGTCACGTCCAAGTTGAAGAATGAATGAATGAATGAATGAATGAATGAAATTATATAGCTTGAAAGGGACCTTGTAAGGAGTCCTAGCTGGGGCGTTTGAAGGGATAGAAATCCAAGGGCTGACAGCAAGACTATACTGAGAGTGATTTTGATAGCGTGTGTAACCAAGATGGTTAGATAAAGCGTGAAGGTTTATAGGTAGAGCGTTTCAAATCTCTGTGGCTACATAAAGAAAATTATATTTACTATTCTGGTGTGGCAATTGCAACGATAGCAGACAAGAGCAATGTGGCAATTCTAGGATTTCGGGAGGAATGCAGCTTTTTAATCACAAACGCAGGAATTCGGTGCCTGCATTGTGAAAGGCCTTGTGACAAATGCACCAAGATTTAAAGACCACATGTGTGTGGATAAGCTGCTTTATTTCAGATGTTCCCAGGAGGCATTCCAGCGAAGATACTGAGGAGGCTGGAAGACACGTTCATTGTGTTAAAGATAGCCATTTGTTCCTGTGCATGGAAGTATGTCTTTTTTGTCTCGCAACATTTTAAAAAGAGAGGTAGAAACAGAAAGATGAACTAGAGGGGCATACATCGATAAATGGAGAGTGAATGGTGAGTTATAGAGGGGGAATTGAAATAGAACAAGCATTGGCATAGCCAATAGGTCTCGCCTTTGGGACCTTATAAGTGTTTAGTTACCCAGCACAATATCCTTGGTGCAACAACATCAACTGTTGCATGGCTAAACACTTATAAGGTCCCAAAGGCGAGACCTATTGGCTATGCCAATGCTTGTTTAAACTAGCACTTGTCCTCTTTTCTATGGTGTCTACATATGAAATTGTGAACTTCTGCCATAATCATTTATCTCTTTGGTGTATATTGTCAATCCAAGTGAGACTTCCTTTGCATTCCTGGTTTTGATTGAAAGCAGACTTGGAATTGTTCCTTGTGTGATTTCTTAGACATTATGATGGGGTAAAAGTAGGTCAGCCATGTGCTGACTGCCCCAGCTCTGCTGATCTTTCAGAGGCACTGACTTACCAGGAAGTCTTTGGATTTTCCTGCATGCTAGTCCACATGCAAGTTCTATACTGTTTAATAATCACAATACGAACTCGTTGTTTGCATTTTCCATCAAGGCAAAAGGTGAGAGAGGCATCTCTCGTCTCGGAAGGCCGAGCCAAATCTGCAAATCAGCGCATTTCCTGAATGTAGCATGAACGGTGTAAAGCAGCCAGAAGCACATAAACTTCTGATTGTCTTCTATTGGTTCCAGAAATGGGGAGAATCCATGGTTTTAATAGATCCTAACATTTTTTGAAAGAATAATTCCCAGAATTCATTTATCCGGTTGAAAATAAGCAAAACCTCGGTGCAAGCTAAAAAAAAAAAAAGCACTCGAGGAAAAATGAAACCATGTCCGCATGGACGCGAGTATTTCTGTGCTGGGGAAAAAAGGAAATTAAATCAGCAGTTTATTTATTAAGAGACATATGTTTGCTTGTTTTAAAGCACGCTTACCCAAAGCCTTTGCAATGCCTTATCCAAGAAACAAAACACACACTGGAAAATAAATAACATAAGAGACAGGAGAAGAGAAGAGTGTAAGCACAGAATTGAAAAATCACTGTAAAGGATGTAGTTCACACCTTCCCCTGTCATTCCCTGACCTTTTGGCCTTGCAAATGCTTTGTGCCAATGCTGTGCCGCATCAGAAAAAAAGAAAAAACAACATTTGTTTGCAGATATTGATCAGCATTAGCAAAAACAACAAGCATTGGCCTCGCGGCCGTAAAAGTAACGCCGCGCGGCCGCAAAATGAAATAATACAAATTAAAAAAAAGCGAGTGGTGACGCGAGTTGTGCGCACGCGCGACGAGAAAAAGTGCTGTGCACGTCGCGCGCGCTTGTGAGCGTAACCGCACGCTGGTGGCCGCTTTCGGAGCACTTTCAAAAGCCCCTTACTAAGGTCTCGCAGAACAGCGCATGCGCGCTGGCTCAGCGAGACCTAAAAAGGGATACAAGGCGAGATGGCAGCGAGAGAGAGAGAGTGTAGCTAATTTAAGATTGAGAATAGCTGAGAGGTAGCAAGAAAGGAGATGTATAGAGAAAGTGGTGATATATATTAGTTTACAGAGATTTGAGGTGGATAGACGATGTAACAAACAGTGAGAAAAATTGAGTGGTTAGGCAGTGAGAGAGAGAGAGAGAGGTGGGGTAGAGAAAGAAAGGGTAGAGAGAGAGATGTGAGGTAGAGTGTGGTGAGGCAGAGTGAGGGATGGGAGAGAGAAGTGGGTCCACCGAGTTGAGGAGAGATTTAGAGAGGTGAGATGGAGAGAAAAGAAATAGATGGAGAGACAGCAAGGTCGAGAGAGGTGAACTAGAAGGAGGTAAGACCGAAACAGAGTATTGATGTGTAAAGAGAGGGATGAGGGAAGGGTTGAGCTGGATAGAAAAGGTTGAGAACTAGAGATGTAGAGGTAGGCAAAGAAAGTGGTAAAGGGAAGCGAGAGTGTGACAGATGTGATGGGGTACCAAGAGGTATACAGAAGTGGGGTATGCTGAGATGAGAGTGAGAGAATAGAGAAAGGGAATAGGTGCATTGATGTAGAGGTAAAGAAAAGAGGGTTAAGAAAGGTAGGGAGAGAGATAATAGGTGAGGTAGAGAAAAGAATTAGATAGAAAGGTACAGAGTGGTGAGACAGGGATAGGTAAAGAGTTACAGGGTCTGAGGTAGGTGTAGGCAGAGAGCGAGAGGAAGAAAGTTTGAGTAAGGAAAACAGAGAACAGGGAGAGGTTTCCGACTTTGCTGATAACTTTATCAGAAGGTCCCTTACAATTTGTAGGCCCGTGGCAATGGTACACTTTGCCAATTTGTGAGAAGTTGGCCTGGTATATGCTGTTCACTAGTTAAAGTGGACACCTTGCACCAGTACAATTCGAGTCTTATGGTAGGTAGGTTTAAGACAACCTTTACAGAAAGCTATCCTAGTGGTAGCTGTGGAGAGCAGCCTTCAGGCTAAGTCTTGGAGGAATGTAAAGCAGCTTGTTTTACCACACAATTTCTTGAATCACCAAATGAAGACACCACACAGGTATATATATCAAATATATATGTATTTATTACTAAACAACTCTCTACTAATCTCTTGTGAGATTAGAAGTCTGGAACATATGCACAAATCAACGTTTCACAACAAATTGAGCACAAGTATGGCTGGGGCCCTAGGGGCGTACCAGACCATATACTAAAAAAGAGACTTAAGAACAACGACTTGCAAAGGGACAAGGCCTAGGGCCTTCAGAAGTGCTGGGGCCTCACGAAACCACCCAAGGCAGGTAAGTAAAGGACCCACGGAGGACGCGTGCAGTCAGTGAACACAGGCGCGGATCGCCGTAGACTTCAATGGGGCAAGTCGCGGTTGGAAATTAAGAGTTTAAGGGCACTTCGGGAGTAGCTACAAGCAAGTCCCTTACAGGGTAAGTAGTTCTAGGGCCAACACCCACAGGAGCACCATAGTGCTGGAGTTACCTCACCCAGGGAAGCCGGGTGCATAGGTGTCCTTTGGTGTCGGGTCGCAGCGTCGTTTTCAATGGGAGCCAATGAAGACTTGCTGCTTGTGAAGCCAGAAGAAGTGTCCGGTGGAATCCAAGCCTGGATTCGGAAGAAGGAAGACCTGAAAGCAGAGGGTACAGTGTTCAAAGTCACTTGGCAGTGACCCGGGGCAAGGAAGATGAATGCCCACCGTCGTCGACAGATTCACGTCATTCACAGGTGTCTTGACTCTTCGGCCACGAGGTCCAGGAGGTGTCGAGGACAACCAGGAGCTGGATTCAGCGTGGCTCACAAAGTCTGCAGCTGACTGCGGTGTCGGAGACCCGATTGGAGCCAACAAGCCTTGGTAGCAGCAAGTCTCGTGGAAAGAACAAAAAGTCAATGGTGCAGACCAGCAAGGTCTGGGGGACTCACCCAGCGATGGTAAGTCAGGGCAGGCCTGGAGCAACCAGGGGAGCCCTTTGTATTTGTAGAACAGTCTTCAGGGGACCCACAAGCCGGCTGGCAAGGGATCACAAAGACGCCTCTGGAGGATTCCTTCAACAGGGACCCACGGTCACTCGGGATGGGGTAGGCCTCTGATCTTGGGAAGGATCTCTGCTAGAGGCTGGGACCACACGTGGTCCAAAGCACAGGATCGTAGAATGTCGTGAAGGGGTTGCACTCGAAAATAGTGCATGGTACCCAGGGACTGCGGTTCCTTGTCACTCGTGGGGTCCACTTGCTTCAGCTTCGCTGGGGACTCACGATGGCCTTGGAGAAGTCAGGAAATCCTCTTCCTGGGCTGCAGGGACTTCGGGCTCCAGCGGGAGCGGCGTAGTTTGCAACCGTCGTTGCAGTTTTTGGTGCCTGCCAAGCAGGGGAGCCACTCCTTGACTCCAAGGGAGATTCTTCAATCTTCCAGAGGTAGTGGAACGTCGAAGGTCCCGGATTCTTCTTTAGAGCGTCGTCCAGGGATATCTAATCTTCAATGACAAGGGTTCCCTACCTTATGCTAAAAGGAAGGGAGGGACTAGCTCTTTGACCCCACCTATGGGAGGGTCAGGGGAGTGGGTGGCTACACCCACTTCCCTTTGTCCAGTTTCGCGCCAGAGCAGGGGCAGGTAGCCCCTGAGCCGGTTTGAACTGGTGTATGCACAGAGGAGCCTTCTGCTCCCCCAGTGCAGGACTTCAAAGCACTCTAGGAGTACACCCACCCAGCCCCAATACACTAAACCCTGTCTGGGAGGTGGTCACACCTCCCTGTGACAGGATACCTATTGTTGGGCCTCCTCCACTGCGAGTTTCGGTCATCAGCAGGAGGGCATCCCAGTGTCTGTGACTGGTGGCATCCATTTTGTGATGCCAGGGCTCTTCATGATTCTACCGCGTTTCCACAGTAGGTACATGTCTATCCCTCTAGAAGGGTGGGATCATACTCCCACACCAGGTACTGGTGTGGGGGTATGATTCCAAGGTGTTTGACACCAAACACGACATGTTTTGATGCAGCCATTCCAAAGTTAGCATTAACCGCGAGGTTATAATGCACTTAAGAGTATATGGTTTGACCGCATTCACAAACAGCCCCAGAGAATGGACTCTGAGAGCTGCAGAGGGGCCCTGCTCAGGCAGAGGCACCCTCTCACATAGAAACTAAGCACCCTGCCCTCAGCATTGATAGGGCCTGCCTTAGGGGTGACTGATAGGTTTAAATGTGTGTGCAGGGGAGATATAGGGAACCTATATCTCAATGAGGAGTGCTAGCACCTCCTCACCCAGGCTGCAGTAGCAGGCCTGTGGTGTCAGATTTAGTCTGCTTCCCAGGGGTGGCATAATACATGCTTCAGCCCCTGGTAGGCCTGTGAAGTACCTATGCCCTTGGTACCTAAGGTACCATATACTAGGGACTAATAAGGTACCACAGTATCCAATCACTAGTGCACCTAGAGTGCACTCCAAGTCGTTTAGAGAGAACAGAGAGGCTGGGGCCCTGATTGGCAGGGTCCCAGCCAGACTATAGCCAGAAACCAGTGTAAAATCAGAAAAAAGTGGGGGCAACATAAGAGGCAGATCCTACTCTCCTACACAACCCCACCCCAAACGCAGGGACACTAAACTAACCTTGACCAGTTGAGTCTTCGTGCTCTAAGTGGAAATACCTTGAGAGTCCATCTGCATTGGCATGTTGGGTCCCAGGCCTATGTTCCACTGTATAGTCCATCCCCTGTAGGGAAATGGACCACCTTAAAAGTTTTGGGTTTTCACCTTTCATCTGTTTAAGCCATAGGAGGGACTTGTGGTCAGTCTGAACTATGAAGTGAGTGCCAAACAAGTATGGCCTCAGCTTCTTCAGGGCCCACACCACAGCAAAGACCTCCCTCTCTATAGCTGACCAACGTTTCTCTCTAGGGGTCAGCCTCCTGCTAATAAAAGCTACTGGCTGGTCTTGACCTTCATCATTCAGTTGAGACAGTACAGCTCCCACACCCAGCTCAGAAGCATCTGTTTGGACAATGAACTTTTTGGTGTAGTCTGGACTCTGTAAGATGGGGGCAGTGCACATGGCCTGCTTTAGGTCTTCAAATGCCTTCTGACAGCTAGCTGTCCACTGAACCTTTTTTGGCATTTTCTTTGAGGTCAGATCATTCAAGGGGGTCACTATAGATCCATATCCCTTCACAAACCTCCTATAGTACCCAGTCAGGCCTAAGAAGGCTCTCACCTGTGTCTGGGTGGTTGGAGCAACCCATTCCATTATGGTTTGGATTTTGCTCTGTAAAGGCTGAACCTGGCCTCCACCCACAAGGTGGCCCAGGTACACAACCTGACTCTGCCCTATCTGGCACTTAGTGGCCTTGATAGTGAGGCCTGCTTTCTGCAGAGCCTCCAAAACATTTCTGAGGTGGACCAGGTGATCCTGCCAGGAGGAACTAAAGACAGCAATATCATCTAGATAAGCTGAGCAATAAGTTTCCATCCCTGCCAGAACTTTGTTCACCAACCTCTGAAAAGTGGCAGGTGCATTTTTCAATCCAAAGGGCATCACCACAAAGTGGTAGTGCCCACCAGGGGTCGAAAATGCTGTTTTGGCTTTTGCATCATCAGCTAACCTGATCTGCCAGTAGCCAGCTGTTAGGTCAAATGTACTCAGATACTTGGCTGAGGCCAAAGTATCAATCAGCTCATCTGCCCTTGGTATGGGATAGGCATCAGTCCTGGTGACTGCATTGAGGCCTCTGTAGTCTACACAAAACCTCATTTCTTTCTTACCACCCTGGGTATGAGGCTTGGGTACTAGGACTACTGTGCTAGCCCAAGGGCTATCTGAAGGCTCAATCACACCTAACTCCAACATTTTCTGGACTTCAGTCCTGATACAGTCCCTGACATGGTCAGGTTGCCTGTAGATTTTACTCTTGACAGGAAGACTGTATCCAGTGTCCACCTCATGGGTGCACCAGGTAGTCTGACTAGGGGTCAGGCTAAACATATGTCTGTACTGCTGCAGAACTTGTCTGCACTCAGTTTGCTGATGGTCAGTGAGGCTGCTTGCCAAAGCAACACCATCTACTGACCCATCATCAGGGTTCTGTGAGAGCAGGTCAGGGAGAGGGTCACTCTCCTCCTCCTGTTCCTCAACAGTTGCCATGAGCAAGCCCATGTCAGCCCTGTCAACATATGGTTTCAATCTGTTGACATGGAGCACCCTCAGGGGGCTCCTGGGAGTTCCAAGATTCACCAGATAGGTGACTTCTCCCTTTGCTCAACTATTGTATGGGGGCCACTCCATTTGTCTTGGAGGGCTGCTGGGGCCACAGGCTCCAACACCCACACTGTCTGTCCTGGCTGGTACACAGTCAGCACAGCCTTTTGGTCATGCCAAGCTTTTTGTTATTCTTGGCTGGCCTCCAGGTTTTTGGTTCCTTCTTCATGTATTCGGCCATCCTGGAGCGGAGACCAAGTACATAGTCCATCACATCCTGTTTGGGGGGTTTGAGAGGTAACTCCCAGCCCTCTTTTACCAAACATAATGGACCTCTTACAGGATGCCCAAACAGAAGCTCAAATGGGCTGTAACCAACCCCCTTCTGTGGAACCTCTCTGTATGCAAACAACAGGCAGGGAAGAAGAAGGTCCCATTTCCGCCTAAGTTTCTCTGGGAGTCCTTTAATCATTCCCTTCAGTGTTTTGTTGAAACGTTCAACCAACCCATTGCATTGTGGGTGATAGGGGGTGGTGAACTTATAAGTTACACCACACTCCTTCCACATTGCTTTCAAATATCCTGACATGAAGTTTATACCTCTGTCAGAGATGACCTCCTTTGGGAAACCCACTCTGGAGAAAACTCCAATGAGGGCTCTTGCCACCACAGGGGCTGTGGTGGTCCTCAGGGGAATTGCCTCTGGGTACCTGCTGGCATGATCCACTACCACCAGGATAAATCTGTGCCCAGATGCAGTTTGAGGGTCAAGGGGACCAACAATGTCAATCCCTACCCTTTCAAAGGGTACCCCCACCACAGGTAGTGGTATCAGGGGGGTCTTTGTGGTGCCACCTGCCTTGCCACTGGCTTGGCATGTGACACAGGAGCGACAAAACTCCTTTGTGTCCTCTGACATATGTGGCCAATGAAAATGTGGAACAAGCCTGTCCCAGGTCTTGTTTTGGCCCAAGTGACCTGCTAAAGGGATATCATGTGCTAGGGTCAAGAGGAACCCCTAAACTTCTGAGGTATTACCAACCTCCTGGTGGCTCCAGGGGCTGGATCTCTACCCTCAGAATATAGGAGTCCCTCATCCCAATAAACTTTATGGGACCCACTAGCACTCCCAGCAGCCTCAGCAGCAGCCTGCTGTCTGAGGGGTTCAAGAGAGGGGCAGCACTGTTGCTCCTTACTCAGATCTTCCCTAGAAGGGCCACCTGCCCCCAAGAACTCAACCTGATCAGGCTCAAGTCCCTCTGGGGCAGTTCCTTCTTCAGGATCTGCTCCTCCTCCCTCAAGAGGGGAATCAGTGATCTGAGACAGAGGGAAGGCACTGCCTTACCCCTACTGCTCCTCTTCTTGGGAAGCATCTGGTCCATGGTTTCAGGATCCAGAGCTGGTTCAGTGTCATGCATTTTGGCCTGTGACCTGGTCACAGCAAATACCTCTGCAGGGATGCCCAACATCTCAGCATGAGTCCATAACTCTACTTCAGACCAGGCTGAAGTTTCTAGATCATTGCCCAATAGACATTCTACAGGGAGGTCTGCACTGACTACAACCTTCTTGAGGCCAGTTACCCCTCCCCAGGAGAAATTCACAACTGCCAGACTATGGTTGGTCCTGACATTGCTTGCATTGGTCACCTGGTACATTTCGCCCAGGATAATCTGTCCAGGGTCCACAAGGTCCTCTGCCACCATGGTGACACTAGCACCGGTGTCCCTAAATGACAAAGCCTGTTTGCCATTTATTACAGGCTGCTGTTTGTATTTGCCCAGATTACTGGGGCTCACCAGGAAGGACATATCAATGTCTCCATCACAAATCAGCAATGCCTGAGTGGGTACTCTGACTAGGCCAGAGTCCACTTCAGAACCCAGGGTCAACCCTACTACACCCTTATTCTGAGTACCACCTCCACCAGTAGCTGAACTAGGGGGAACAGTTGCCTTAGGGGCAGGAGTGGTGGTGGTTTGGTCTTTGGACTTATTACAATCAGAAGTCCAGTGCCCTTTCTGTTTACAGAATTTGCACCAGGGCTTCTTTTGGCCTTTTCCCTTGTTGGATTGTGACTCCCCACCAGATGCAGATTTTTGGGGCCCTTGTGAAGACTTCTGGTCTTTTGATTGATCCCCACCTTTCTCAGAGCCCTTAGAATCCTGCTTCTTGGTGTCACCCCCTTGGTTCTGGTTTTTCTGCCTCACCCTGGTTCTGACCCACTTGTCTGCCTTCTTTCCCAATTCTTGGGGAGAGGTCAGATCTGAGTCCACCAGGTATTGATGCAACAACTGGTTCTGGCAATTATTAAGGATCTGTTCTCTCATCATTAGATTATAGAATCCCTTGAAATCAGTAACCCTACTGCCAACCAGCCAACCCTCCAGAGCCTTGGTTGCACAATCTACAAAGTCAGTCCAGTCCTGAGTCTGTGCCTTCTGGGTGTCTCTGAACTTCAACCTGTACTGCTCAGTGGTTAAGCCAAACCCATCTATCAGTGCACTCTTCAGGACTTCATAGTCATCAGCATCCTCTTCTCTAACAGTGAGGAGCTTGTCTCTACCTTTATCTGAAAAGGAGAGCCACAAGATTGCTGCCCACTGCTTTTGGGGGACCTGTTGTACTCTACAGGCCCTTTCCATAGCAGTTACCCACTTATGGATATCATCCCCACTCTGGTAGGGAGGAACAACCTTGCTCAGGTTCCTATGGCCTGGAATATATTCTCTGCCTCTAGGGACACTGTTGCTGCCACCAGGGAGTTCTAACCCCTCTTTTCTAGAAGCTCTCTGGAGCTCCAGGGCTTCCTTATCTAATGCCAACTGCTTGGTTTTGAGGGCAAGTCTTGCTTCCTCATACTGCAGCAGTTTGTACATTCTGTCAGAGGAGGTCTCTCTTCTGGGGAAGTAGGAGTTCCTCTGGTAGACAGATTCTCTGCCAGAGTGATAGGAGTGGTCAGAGTCCCTAGAAAGGGACCTAGGCCTCTCCTCCACTATGTCAGTTCTTTTAGGAGAATTCCTCTGTCCTTTTCAGGCCCCTGGGGACCTGGCCCTTTAACCACAGAGTCTTGGTCATCCTGATGTTCATCATCTGACCCAGACACTGTAATTGACCCACTCACTGATTCAGACCCATTAGCTCCTAGAGCTAATCTAAGATCATCTGCTGTTAGCAGATCTATCAGGTGTAGTGTGGAGGGACTCTGTCCTAACTTCAGGTGCCTTGCAGCACACATGGCTTTCAAGTCCAAGAAAGTCATGTCCTCATATTGAGGCTGAGTGGATCCACTGGGTCCACCCTTTATAGACATTCTAGTGTTGTGCAGTGTTGTACTACCTACACTAGTTTGTGGCCTACTGATACTAGCTTGAGCTGTAGAAAGGGTGTGCTATCCCTTGGCACACAGCTCTAAGTTCAGTAGAACTTATTGATACTAAGCTTGACTTTATATGTACCTTGAGTACCTATAGTGGTTTTCAGTTAGTAATTCAAATAGAGATTTTCTGGTAAAACAATAGCAAGCTGGAATCCCACACGCTGCCACCAATGTGAGAAGTTGGCCTGGTATATGCTGTTCACTAGTTAAAGTGGACACCTTGCACCAGTACAATTCGACTCTTATGGTAGGTAGGTTTAAGACAACCTTTACAGAAAGCTATCCTAGTGGTAGCTGTGGAGAGAAGCCTTCAGGCTAAGTCTTGGAGGAATGTAAAGCAGCTTGTTTTACCACACAATCTCTTGAATCACCAAATGAAAAGACACCACACAGGTATATATATCAAATATATATGTATTTATTACTAAACAACTCTCTACTAATCTCTTGTGAGATTAGAAGTCTGGAACATATGCACAAATCAACGTTTCACAACAAATTGAGCACAAGTATGGCTGGGGCCCTAGGGGCGTACCAGACCATATACTAAAAAAGAGACGTAAGAACAACGACTTGCAAAGGGACAAGGCCTAGGGCCTTCAGAAGTGCTGGGGCCTCACGAAACCACCCAAGGCAGGTAAGTAAAGGACCCACGGAGGACGCGTGCAGTGAGTTAACACAGGCGCGGATCGCCGTAGACTTCAATGGGGCAAGTCGCGGTTGGAAATTAAGAGTTTAAGGGCACTTCGGGAGTAGCTACAAGCAAGTCACTTACAGGGTAAGTAGTTCTAGGGCCAACACCCACAGGAGCACCGTAGTGCTGGAGTTACCTCACCCAGGGAAGCCGGGTGCATAGGTGTCCTTTGGTGTCGGGTCGCGGCGTCGTTTTCAATGGGAGCCAATGAAGACTTGCTGCTTGTGAAGCCAGAAGAAGTGTCCGGTGGAATCCAAGCCTGGATTCGGAAGAAGGAAGACCTGAAAGCAGAGGGGACAGTGTTCAAAGTCACTTGGCAGTGACCCGGGGCAAGGAAGATGAATGCCCACCGTCGTCGACAGATTCAGGTCGTTCACGGGTGTCTTGACTCTTTGGCCATGAGGTCCAGGAGACGTCGAGAACAACCAGGAGCTGGATTCAGCGTGACCGACGAAGTCTGCAGCTGACTGCAGTATTGGCGACCCAATTGGAGCCAACAAGCCTTGGTAGCAGCAAGTCTTGTGGAAAGAACAAAAAGTTAATGGTGCAGCCCAACAAGGTCTGGGGGACTCACCCAGCGAGGGTAAGTCAGGGCAGGCCTTGAGCAACCAGGAGAGCCCTTTGGATTTGTAGAAAAGTCTTCAGGGGACCCACAAGCTGGCTGGCAAGGGATCGCAAAGATGCCTCGGGAGGATTCCTTCAACAGGGGCACACGGTCACTCGGGACGGGGTAGGCTTCTGATCTTGGGAGGGATCTCTGCTAGAGGCTGGGACCACACGTGGTCCAAAGTACAGGTTCGTAGAACGTCGTGAAGGGGTTGCACTCGAAAATAGTGCACGGTACCCAGGGACTGCAGTTCCTCGTCACTCGTGGGGTCCACTTGCCTCAGCTTCGCTGGGGACTCACGATGGCCTTGGAAAAGTCAGGAAATCCTCTTCCTGGGCTGCAGGGACTTCGGGCTCCGGCGGGAGCAGCGTAGTTTGCGACTGTCATTGCAGTTTTTGGTGCCTGCCAAGCAGGGGAGTCACTCCTTGACTCCAAGGGAGATTCTTCAGTCTTCCAGAGGTAGTGGAACGTCGAAGGTCCGGGATTCTTCTTTAGAGCGTCGTCCAGGGATATCTAATCTTCAATGACAAGGGTTCCCTACCTTATACTAAAAGGAAGGGAGGGACTAGCTCTATGACCCCACCTATGGGAGGGTCAGGGGAGTGGGTGGCTACACCCACTTCCCTTTGTCCAGTTTCGCGCCAGAGCAGGGGCAGGTAGCCCCTGAGCCGGTTTGAACTGGTGTATGCACAGAGGAGCCTTCTGCTCCCCCAGTGCAGGACTTCAAAGCACTCTAGGAGTGCACCCACCCAGCCCCAATACACTAAACCCTGTCTGGGAGGTGGTCACACCTCCCTGTGACAGGATACCTATTGTTGGGCCTCCTCCTCTGCGAGTTTCGGTCATCAGCAGGAGGGCAGCCCAGTGTCTGTGACTGGTGGCATCCATTTTGTGATGCCAGGGCTCTTCATGATTCTACCGCGTTTCCACAGTAGGTACATGTCTATCCCTCTAGAAGGGTGGGATCATACTCCCACACCAGGGACTGGTGTGGGGGTATGATTCCAAGGTGTTTGACACCAAACACGACATGTTTTGATGCAGCCATTCCAAAGTTAGCATTAACCGCGAGGTTATAATGCACTTAATAGTATATGGTTTGACCGCATTCACAAACAGCCCCAGAGAATGGACTCTGAGAGCTGCAGAGGGGCCCTGCTCAGGCAGAGGCACCCTCTCACATAGAAACTAAGCACCCTGCCCTCAGGATTGATAGGGCCTGCCTTAGGGGTGACTGATAGGTTTAAATGTGTGTGCAGGGGAGATATAGGGGACCTATATCTCAGTGAGGAGTGCTAGCACCTCCTCACCCAGGCTGCAGTAGCAGGCCTGTGGTGTCAGATTTAGTCTGCTTCCCAGGGGTGGCATAATACATGCTTCAGCCCCTGGTAGGCCTGTGAAGTACCTATGCCCTTGGTACCTAAGGTACCATATACTAGGGACTCATAAGGTACCACAGTATCCAATCACTAGTGCACCTAGAGTGCACTCCAAGTCGTTTAGAGAGAACAGAGAGGCTGGGGCCCTGATTGGCAGGGTCCCAGCCAGACTATAGCCAGAAACCAGTGTAAACATCAGAAAAAAAGTGGGGGCAACATAAGAGGCAGATCCTACTCTCCTACACAACCCCCCAAACGCAGGGACACTAAACTAACCTTGACCAGTTGAGTCTTCGTGCTCTAAGTGGAAATACCTTGAGAGTCCATCTGCATTGGCATGTTGGGTCCCAGGCCTATGTTCCACTGTATAGTCCAACCCCTGTAGGGAAATGGACCACCTTAAAAGTTTTGGGTTTTCACCTTTCATCTGTTTAAGCCATAGGAGGGGCTTGTGGTCAGTCTGAACTATGAAGTGAGTGCCAAACAAGTATGGCCTCAGCTTCTTCAGGGCCCACACCACAGCAAAGGCCTCCCTCTCTATAGCTGACCAACGTTTCTCTCTAGGGGTCAGCCTCCTGCTAATAAAAGCTACTGGCTGGTCTTGACCTTCATCATTCAGTTGAGACAGTACAGCTCCCACACCCAGCTCAGAAGCATCTGTTTGGACAATGAACTTTTTGGTGTAGTCTGGACTCTGTAAGATGGGGGCAGTGCACATGGCCTGCTTTAGGTCTTCAAATGCCTTCTGACAGCTAGCTGTCCACTGAACCTTTTTGGCATTTTCTTTGAGGTCAGATCATTCAAGGGGGTCACTATAGATCCATATCCCTTCACAAACCTCCTATAGTACCCAGTCAGGCCTAAGAAGGCTCTCACCTGTGTCTGGGTGGTTGGAGCAACCCATTCCATTATGGTTTGGATTTTGCTCTGTAAAGGCTGAACCTGGCCTCCACCCACAAGGTGGCCCAGGTACACAACCTGACTCTGCCCTATCTGGCACTTAGTGGCCTTGATAGTGAGGCCTGCTTTCTGCAGAGCCTCCAAAACATTTCTGAGGTGGACCAGGTGATCCTGCCAGGAGGAACTAAAGACAGCAATATCATCTAGATAAGCTGAGCAATAAGTTTCCATCCCTGCCAGAACTTTGTTCACCAACCTCTGAAAAGTGGCAGGTGCATTTTTCAATCCAAAGGGCAACACCACAAAGTGGTAGTGCCCACCAGGGGTCAAAAATGCTGTTTTGGCTTTTGCATCATCAGCTAACCTGATCTGCCAATAGCCAGCTGCTAGGTCAAATGTACTCAGATACTTGGCTGAGGCCAAAGTATCAATCAGCTCATCTGCACTTGGTATGGGATAGGCATCAGTCTTGGTGACTGCATTGAGGCCTCTGTAGTCTACACAAAACCTCATTTCTTTCTTACCACCCTGGGTATGAGGCTTGGGTACTAGGACTACTGTGCTAGCCCAAGGGCTATCTGAAGGCTCAATCACACCTAACTCCAACATTTTCTGGACTTCAGTCCTGATACAGTCCCTGACATGGTCAGGTTGCCTGTAGATTTTACTCTTGACAGGCAGACTGTCCCCAGTGTCCACCTCATGGGTGCACCAGGTAGTCTGACTAGGGGTCAGGCTAAACATATGTCTGTACTGCTGCAGAACTTGTCTGCACTCCGTTTGCTGATGGTCAGTGAGGCTGCTTGCCAAAGCAACACCATCTACTGACCCATCATCAGGGTTCTGTGAGAGCAGTTCAGGGAGAGGGTCACTCTCCTCCTCCTGTTCCTCAACAGTTGCCATGAGCAAGCCCATGTCAGCCCTGTCAACATATGGTTTCAATCTGTTGACATGGAGCACCCTCAGGGGGCTCCTGGGAGTTCCAAGATTCACCAGATAGGTGACTTCTCCCTTTTGCTCAACTATTGTATGGGGGCCACTCCATTTGTCTTGGAGGGCTGCTGGGGCCACAGGCTCCAACACCCACACTGTCTGTCCTGGCTGGTACACAGTCAGCACAGCCTTTGGTCATGCCAAGCTTTTTGTAATTCTTGGCTGGCCTCCAGGTTTTGGTTGCCTTCTTCATGTATTCGGCCATCCTGGAGCGGAGACCAAGTACATAGTCCATCACATCCTGTTTGGGGGTTTGAGAGGTAACTCCCAGCCCTCTTTTACCAAACATAATGGACCTCTTACAGGATGCCCAAACAGAAGCTCAAATGGGCTGTAACCAACCCCCTTCTGTGGAACCTCTCTGTATGCAAACAACAGGCAGGGAAGAAGAAGGTCCCATTTCCGCCTAAGCTTCTCTGGGAGTCCTTTAATCATTCCCTTCAGTGTTTTGTTGAAACGTTCAACCAACCCATTGCATTGTGGGTGATAGGGGTGGTGAACTTATAAGTTACACCACACTCCTTCCACATTGCTTTCAAATATCCTGACATGAAGTTTGTACCTCTGTCAGAGATGACCTCCTTTGGGAAACCCACTCTGGAGAAAACTCCAATGAGGGCTCTTGCCACCACAGGGGCTGTGGTGGTCCTCAGAGGAATTGCCTCTGGGTACCTGCTGGCATGATCCACTACCACCAGGATAAATCTGTGCCCAGATGCAGTTTGAGGGTCAAGGGGACCAACAATGTCAATCCCTACCCTTTCAAAGGGTACCCCCACCACAGGTAGTGGTATCAGGGGGTCTTTGTGGTGCCACCTGCCTTGCCACTGGCTTGGCATGTGACACAGGAGCGACAAAACTCCTTTGTGTCCTCTGACATATGTGGCCAATGAAAATGTGGAACAAGCCTGTCCCAGGTCTTGTTTTGGCCCAAGTGACCTGCTAAAGGGATATCATGTGCTAGGGTCAAGAGGAACCCCCTAAACTTCTGAGGTATTACCAACCTCCTGGTGGCTCCAGGGGCTGGATCTCTACCCTCAGAATATAGGAGTCCCTCATCCCAATAAACTTTATGGGACCCACTAGCACTCCCAGCAGCCTCAGCAGCAGCCTGCTGTCTGAGGGGTTCAAGAGAGGGGCAGCACTGTTGCTCCTTACTCAGATCTTCCCTAGAAGGGCCCCCTGCCCCCAAGAACTCAACCTGATCAGGCTCAAGTCCCTCTGGGGCAGTTCCTTCTTCAGGATCTGCTCCTCCTCCCTCAAGAGGGGAATCAGTGATCTGAGACAGAGGGAAAGGCACTGCCTTACCCCTACTGCTCCTCTTCTTGGGAAGCATCTGGTCCATGGTTTCAGGATCCAGAGCTGGTTCAGTGTCATGCATTTTGGCCTGTGACCTGGTCACAGCAAATACCTCTGCAGGGATGCCCAACATCTCAGCATGAGTCCATAACTCTACTTCAGACCAGGCTGAAGTTTCTAGATCATTGCCCAATAGACATTCTGCAGGGAGGTCTGCACTGAGTACAACCTTCTTGAGGCCAGTTACCCCTCCCCAGGAGAAATTCACAACTGCCAGACTATGGTTGGTCCTGACATTGCTTGCATTGGTCACCTGGTACATTTTGCCCAGGATGATCTGTCCAGGGTCCACAAGGTCCTCTGCCAACATGGTGACACTTGCACCGGTGTCCCTAAATGCCAAAGCCTGTTTGCCATTTATTACAGGCTGCTGTTTGTATTTGCCCACATTACTGGGGCTCACCAGGAAGGACATATCAATGTCTCCATCACAAATCAGCAATGCCTGAGTGGGTACTCTGACTAGGCCAGAGTCCACTTCAGAACCCAGGGTCAACCCTACTACACCCTTATTCTGAGTACCACCTCCACCAGTAGCTGAACTAGGGGGAACAGTTGCCTTAGGGGCAGGAGTGGCGGTGGTTTGGTCTTTGGACTTATTACAATCAGAAGTCCAGTGCCCTTTCTGTTTACAGAATTTGGACCAGGGCTTCTTTTGGCCTTTTCCCTTGTTGGATTGTGACTCCCCACCAGATGAAGATTTTTGGGGCCCTTGTGAAGACTTCTGGTCTTTTGATTGATCCCCACCTTTCTCAGAGCCCTTAGAATCCTGCTTCTTGGTGTCACCCCCTTGGTTCTGGTTTTTCTGCCTCACCCTGGTTCTGACCCACTTGTCTGCCTTCTTTCCCAATTCTTGGGGAGAGGTCAGATCTGAGTCCACCAGGTATTGATGCAACAACTGGTTCTGGCAATTATTAAGGATCTGTTCTCTCATCATTAGATTATAGAATCCCTTGAAATCAGTAACCCTACTGCCAACCAGCCAACCCTCCAGAGCCTTGGTTGCACAATCTACAAAGTCAGTCCAGTCCTGAGTCTGTGCCTTCTGGGTGTCTCTGAACTTCAACCTGTACTGCTCAGTGGTTAAGCCAAACCCATCTATCAGTGCACTCTTCAGGACTTCATAGTCATCAGCATCCTCTTCTCTAACAGTGAGGAGCTTGTCTCTACCTTTATCTGAAAAGGAGAGCCACAAGATTGCTGCCCACTGCTTTTGGGGGACCTGTTGTACTCTACAGGCCCTTTCCATAGCAGTTACCCACTTATGGATATCATCCCCACTCTGGTAGGGAGGAACAACCTTGCTCAGGTTCCTATGGTCTGGAATATATTCTCTGCCTCTAGGGACACTGTTGCTGCCACCAGGGAGTTCTAACCCCTCTTTTCTAGAAGCTCTCTGGAGCTCCAGGGCTTCCTTATCTAATGCCAACTGCTTGGTTTTGAGGGCAAGTCTTGCTTCCTCATACTGCAGCAGTTTGTACATTCTGTCAGAGGAGGTCTCTCTTCTGGGGAAGTAGGAGTTCCTCTGGTAGACAGATTCTCTGCCAGAGTGATAGGAGTGGTCAGAGTCCCTAGAAAGGGACCTAGGCCTCTCCTCCACTATGTCAGTTCTTTTAGGGAGAATTCCTCTGTCCTTTTCAGGCCCCTGGGGACCTGGCCCTTTAACCACAGAGTCTTGGTCATCCTGATGTTCATCATCTGACCCAGACACTGTAATTGACCCACTCACTGATTCAGACCCATTAGCTCCTAGAGCTAATCTAAGATCATCTGCTGTTAGCAGATCTATCAGGTGTAGTGTGGAGGGACTCTGTCCTAACTTCAGGTGCCTTGCAGCACACATGGCTTTCAAGTCCAAGAAAGTCATGTCCTCATATTGAGGCTGAGTGGATCCACTGGGTCCACCCTTTATAGACATTCTAGTGTTGTGCAGTGTTGTACTACCTACACTAGTTTGTGGCCTACTGATACTAGCTTGAGCTGTAGAAAGGGTGTGCTATCCCTTGGCACACAGCTCTAAGTTCAGTAGAACTTATTGATACTAAGCTTGACTTTATATGTACCTTGAGTACCTATAGTGGTTTTCAGTTAGTAATTCAAATAGAGATTTTCTGGTAAAACAATAGCAAGCTGGAATCCCACACGCTGCCACCAATGTGAGAAGTTGGCCTGGTATATGCTGTTCACTAGTTAAAGTGGACACCTTGCACCAGTACAATTCGACTCTTATGGTAGGTAGGTTTAAGACAACCTTTACAGAAAGCTATCCTAGTGGTAGCTGTGGAGAGCAGCCTTCAGGCTAAGTCTTGGAGGAATGTAAAGCAGCTTGTTTTACCACACAATCTCTTGAATCACCAAATGAAAAGACACCACACAGGTATATATATCAAATATATATGTATTTATTACTAAACAACTCTCTACTAATCTCTTGTGAGATTAGAAGTCTGGAACATATGCACAAATCAACGTTTCACAACAAATTGAGCACAAGTATGGCTGGGGCCCTAGGGGCGTACCAGACCATATACTAAAAAAGAGACGTAAGAACAACGACTTGCAAAGGGACAAGGCCTAGGGGCTTCAGAAGTGCTGGGGCCTCACGAAACCACCCAAGGCAGGTAAGTAAAGGACCCACGGAGGACGCGTGCAGTGAGTTAACACAGGCGCGGATCGCCGTAGACTTCAATGGGGCAAGTCGCGGTTGAAATTAAGAGTTTAAGGGCACTTCGGGAGTAGCTACAAGCAAGTCACTTACAGGGTAAGTAGTTCTAGGGCCAACACCCACAGGAGCACCGTAGTGCTGGAGTTACCTCACCCAGGGAAGCCGGGTGCATAGGTGTCCTTTGGTGTCGGGTCGCGGCGTCGTTTTCAATGGGAGCCAATGAAGACTTGCTGCTTGTGAAGCCAGAAGAAGTGTCCGGTGGAATCCAAGCCTGGATTCGGAAGAAGGAAGACCTGAAAGCAGAGGGGACAGTGTTCAAAGTCACTTGGCAGTGACCCGGGGCAAGGAAGATGAATGCCCACCGTCGTCGACAGATTCAGGTCGTTCACGGGTGTCTTGACTCTTCGGCCACGAGGTCCAGGAGGCGTCGAGAACAACCAGGAGCTGGATTCAGCGTGTCTGACGAAGTGTGCAGCTGACTGCAGTGTCGGCGACCCGATTGGAGCCAACAAGCCTTGGTAGCAGCAAGTCTCATGGAAAGAACAAAAAGTCAATGGTGCAGACCAGCAAGGTCTGGGGGACTCACCCAGCGAAAGTTCGTCAGGTCAGGCCTGGAGCAACTAGGGGAGCCCTTTGGATTTGTAGAAAAGTCTTCAGGGGACCCACAAGCTGGCTGGCAAGGGATCGCAAAGATGCCTTGGGAGGATTCCTTCAACAGGGGCCCACGGTCACTCGGGAAGGGGTAGACCTCTGATCTTGGGAGGGATCTCTGCTAGAGGCTGGGACCACACGTGGTCCAAAGCACAGGTTCGTAGAACGTCCTGAAGGGGTTGCACTCGAAAATAGTGCACGGTACCCAGGGACTGCGGATTCTCGTCACTCGTGGGGTCCACTTGCCTCAGCTTCGCTGGGGACTCACGATGGCCTTGGAAAACTCAGGAAATCCTCTTCCTGGGCTGCAGGGACTTCGGGCTCCGGCGGGAGCAGCGTAGTTTGCAACTGTCGTTGCAGTTTTTGGTGCCTGCCAAGCGGGGGAGTCACTCCTTGACTCCAACGGAGATTCTTCAGTCTTCCAGAGGTAGCGGAACGTCGAAGGTCTGGGATTCTTCTTTAGAGCGTCGTCCAGGGATATCTAATCTTCAATGACAAGGGTTCCCTACCTTGTACTAAAAGGAAGGGAGGGACTAGCTCTATGACCCCACCTATGGGAGGGTCAGGGGAGTGGGTGGCTACACCCACTTCCCTTTGTCCAGTTTCGCACCAGAGCAGGGGCAGGTAGCCCCTGAGCCGGTTTGAACTGGTGTATGCACAGAGGAGCCTTCTGCTCCCCCAGTGCAGGACTTCAAAGCACTCTAGGAGTGCACCCACCCAGCCCCATTTCACTAAACCCTGTCTGGGAGGTGGTCACACCTCCCTGTGACAGGATACCTATTGTTGGGCCTCCTCCACTGCGAGTTTCGGTCATCAGCAGGAGGGCAGCCCAGTGTCTGTGACTGGTGGCATCCATTTTGTGATGCCAGGGCTCTTCAGGATTCTACCGCGTTTCCACAGTAGGTACATGTCTATCCCTCTAGAAGGGTGGGATCATACTCCCACACCAGGTACTGGTGTGGGGGTATGATTCCAAGGTGTTTGACACCAAACACGACATGTTTTGATGCAGCCATTCCAAAGTTAGCATTAACCGCGAGGTTATAATGCACTTAAGAGTATATGGTTTGACCGCATTCACAAACAGCCCCAGAGAATGGACTCTGAGAGCTGCAGAGGGGCCCTGCTCAGGCAGAGGCACCCTCTCACATAGAATCTAAGCCCTCAGGATTGATAGGGCCTGCCTTAGGGGTGACTGATAGGTTTAAATGTGTGTGCAGGGGAGATATAGGGAACCTATATCTCAGTGAGGAGTGCTAGCACCTCCTCACCCAGGCTGCAGTAGCAGGCCTGTGGTGTCAGATTTAGTCTGCTTCCCAGGGGGTAATACATGCTTCAGCCCCTGGTAGGCCTGTGAAGTACCTATGCCCTTGGTACCTAGGTACCATATACTAGGGACTCATAAGGTATCACAGTATCCAATCACTAGTGCACCTAGAGTGCACTCCAAGTCGTTTAGAGAGAACAGAGAGGCTGGGGCCCTGATTGGCAGGGTCCCAGCCAGACTATAGCCAGAAACCAGTGTAAACATCAGAAAAAAAGTGGGGGCAACATAAGAGGCAGATCCTACTCTCCTACACAATTTCTTGATATGACTTTCATTACATGATATATGAGCCATGATTAACTGTTTTTTTCAAAAGCAGTTAAACTGGCCAATGGCTTTGCCGTTCCTGATCGTTTGGTACCATATTACAGAACAAATGACATACGACGAGGGTGATAACTGACGAAAGTTATATAACCATATCAAATAGCATCACTAGGCACTAACTTGATCTGCTTCTTCCCATCTAAGGATACACCAGAGCAAATTTAGCGATACCAAGTGCTGGGTTCGTTTAAGGTCATGTGAAAAGAAACTTTGAACCTGAATAAACTGATACCACTTATGCCAAACACGACTTATCTCTAATTTCCAAGAGGAAAGAGGAGATGTGGACTAACAGCCAGAGGGGCCAGCTTTGCAACTGGGGAACCAGGTTTGAGCCCTGGCATCGGCTCAACATCCTGTGATTCTGGGCACATCACTTAATCACCCTGTGCCTAAGAAAAAAAATGATCCGTCCTTGTGTAATTCAACCTTTTGCTCATGAAAAGCGCTCTGATGCCTTTGGGCCACTTTTGCATTATATAAAACTGCAAAAAAGAACAGTCTTATCAAATCATGTTCAGGCTTTGGCAACAGTTTCTGACAGGATTGATGAAGGATCTTTATGACTCCTATAGAACCTTACCCTTTGGTAAGGCTAGAGAAGATAAGAGGATTCCAAATTAGAATTTGCTACAATATAATCAGTTATATGGAATCCTGAAAAGGAATTCTCAGAAGAATGATATGATTAGGTCCCTTATAAACAGTGAGGAAATCATGTGCATTATAGTTGATCCTTACTCAAGGGTAAGGAAATTTACCAGGCTTCTTTCCCTCCTGTGGTGCCAAACATAGGCAGAGGCATAGAAAGAAGATTTAAGGATATACTTAAAAACAGGCAACATTGTTGCATTCTGGGACATGGTGAACTAAATTTGCTCCTGTTGCTGAAAAAGGGAAGTTCAATATAACATAAGTCAAAGACTATTCAATGTCAGATAGTCCTGACATCCTCTCCAAATTGATGGCGAGGGTGTGAGTGGCTGGGCACCTGTGTGCCTATTTCTTTGAGATGCCCATTTGCAGAAAGCATCTTGATTGTCAAGAGACTGAACAGGACGACAAAACACCCATTGCACCAATAACCAAGTCCAGTGCCATTTGGAGATGTAATCCCTCTCCTAAAACAAGCAATGATAATAATGCTGGATCAACTCTGTTCTCGTCCCTGTTCGAAAGCTAACCATGTCTTGATTCCCTCCCATTAAAGTCAAAACTGTTATGGGGATGAGGATTCTCGCCGGCATTTTCACTGAGGGCAAGGATTTCTCTCTCACTGGTATATAACTTTTAGATATAACTATGTTTCCCTGCTGATGTTGGTAATTTTGGCACAATATGTAATGAAGGCCCTAGTGTTTGATTAAACGGGGAGGAAATTGAAATGTTTGAGGGAAGTGGTTAGATGTGTCTACTGGAGCAGGAACAGTAAAAAATAATGTATGTTCGATGAACACGCTCCACTTTCGGTTTCAGTAAAGTTTGGAATCATTCGGCATGTACTCTAGTGGTGTATTTTATTGTCAGCACCGGCCGCCATAAACAAACGATGGTGGGGCGGGTGGGGTCGCGCGGGAGGAGTCGCGCGGGGGAATACAATATTAAGAGAGAAAAAACTTACCTTTTGCCGCCCGCCGCCTCCAGCGTCACGTCTCGTTGTGCCGCCTCTCTCTTCCTGCCTGTTCCCAGCAGCCCCAGGGACAGACTCCCTGCCCAATCCCCCGCTGCAGAGCAGCGCGGGGATTGGTCTGAGCAGGCAGGAAAGATGCCCTGTTCACACCAGGGAGTCTGAGGGGTTTCTCCAGCCCGGCTGCTGAATGCAGCTGCGATACAAAAGGGGATGATGGACGGAACGTTTGAGCCAATCAAACACTCACCCCCAGTCAACTGATCTGGGTTTAATCCATCATCATTCTTTAGCTCACTCCACCACCCCAGTTCAGACATGGCCATATGCAAATCAGTCTGACCCTATGCCTCATGGGAACAGTCCAGCCCGAACTGCCAAGCCATGTCTTCCCTGGACCGGAAACAAGCATCCTAGGACCGGTTTCTGGCATTTCAGCCGTCATCAGCCAGGCTTGCTTGAATCCAGTGGCAAAGTGAGCAAGGGACCCACGTCTGGGCATACCCTGCCAACTTAGGGCGACCAAAGCGATACAAAAGGGGATGATGGACGGAACGTTTGAGCCAATCAAACACTCACCCCCAGTCAACTGATCTGGGTTTAATCCATCATCATTCTTTAGCTCACTCCACCACCCCAGTTCAGACATGGCCATATGCAAATCAGTCTGACCCTGTGCCTCATGGGAACAGTCCAGCCCGAACTGCCAAGCCATGTCTTCCCTGGACCGGAAACAAGCATCCTAGGACCGGTTTCTGGCATTTCAGCCGTCATCAGCCAGGCTAGCTAGAATCCAGTGGCAAAGTGAGCAAGGGACCCACGTCTGGGCATACCCCCGCCAACTTAGGGTGACCAAAGCGATACAAAAGGAGATGAAGGACGGAACGTTTGAGCCAATCAAACACTCACCCCCAGTCAACTGATCTGGGTTTAATCCATCATCATTCTTTATGAATGCAGCTGGGCTGGAGAAAACCTAAGTGTGCATGTGTATTTTGGTCGGCCTGAGACGGCCGGCCAAACACACATGAGCACTTAGGGGGTGGAGTGCACTAGCAATGCTCCTCCCCCTCCCATGTCTCGGCCCTGCCACTCCCAACACCGCTGGCTAAGAGCCGGCAAATGTAAAATAAAACGATGCAAGAACATCGTTTTATTTTACATTTGCTGGCTATGAGCCAGGCAGTGGGGCGACGCTCCTCCGCCATTGCGGAGGAGGAGCCACTGTTTATTGTACAGTTCTACCTGGCAAGATCCCACTGTACTCTGTGCCAAACCTTCAGTACAGTTTATAACGAAATACCTAAAGTTGGTATTTGGCAAGAAATTAGTGTTTTTTTGACACAAATAGTTGTTTGGGCCACAAATAGTTCGCTCAGTCCTTTCATCGCCTTGTTGTTTGTTGCATTAGACACCCTAAGCGCAACACATATGCCCAGACATGGGTCATTCTCCCTGTGCCACAGTACTCAAGATGTACCTCACTGACTAGGCCTAACTAGGATGAAGTCGGTCTGAGGTTGCTCGTGTTTTCATGTGGGGCTGACCTGGCTTGGCAGTTCGGGCTGGAGTGTTCGTATTGGAGCCGAACCAAGGATGATTTACAAATGGACTCTTTCTAGAGTGGAGCAGTCAGTGATAAACATGGTCGGGAGGGTCTTGCCTGTTGCTGAGGCTGGTCCCTTGTTCTTTGTCGCAGTAGACTTCCAAGCCTAACCTTAATCTCAGGGATCATGAAGGCAGCAGATGGAGCAGAGAGCATGCCAGACTCCAGAAGCCACATTTATCGTCTGTAGTTCCCACTCCTTTCCATTACCCTAGCCCCTAAGCAGCAAAGACGAGGCTGCTGAAAGGCGACAGGTGGGACAATAGATCAGTCATGTGATGCAAGGTGGCAAGCTAAAGCTGTTTGTTCAAGAACCATACACAACTATAACTCACGTGAGAAATATTTAGTTTGGCATTTCTTTAATTAAAACGTATTAGCTAAAATATACATTTTGTACCATGAGCACAGCAATCCTCAGACTATTATAAACAAACTGCAAAATGTGCTTTTTTACAACTGTTTTAAATGCTAAGGTTTTTATTAGCACAATAGAGTAATGTGTTTGCACGGTCATATGCAAATTCTTCCCCCTCATACAATGGTAGTTCCACACAATTATATCACGTTTGACAGGGTAATTATTTTTCCTTTTACTATTCAATTACCCTCACGTTTTGTCACTGTAATAATTGGCTTTTCCTGAACAACTGACACTAAAGCTGCAAAGCGGAACACGCTGCTTTTCGCCCCCTTTTTTGGAAGAAGGTGAAAGGAAAGAGAGAAGCGAAAAAGAAGACTGAAAAAACAGTTCAGAGCAATTGGGAAAATGGTCTGTCAGGAACTATTAATCTGCAGGAAATACCTAAAGGAGGATGTTTCAATCCCATATGTGGTGTTGTTATAGAAGATGCTGATTTTTTTTTTTAGTTCATCGTGAAAGAAACTCCTTAACTATAAGTTATGTTCTTGTGGTCTCTTAGCACAGGTTTGAAAAAATGGTTGGGGTAGATTCCAGTTTTCCATAATGAAATGCTAAGCGTTTACATAGGATGTCAGGACACATAGGCCCCAATTAAAACAAGGATTTGCAATGCAATTGGTCTTGTATTTACGAGAGTTTGAGCTCTTGAGTTTTTGTATGTCGAGTTTTATGAACCGTAACTAACACACGGCCTTTCTCAGCAAAGAAATGGTGAAACATCAGTGTTCGAAGTGAGATTTCCTTCCTAAAATTGAGAACTGCACATGGTGTCATATTGTGAGCAACTGTGGTCCTTCCGGGCCCTATTTATAAGAACGTTGTTAATCCTGCACCTGGACCTACTGATAAAGCAGAGCACAGTATATCTGAGCTGTAGCGTTACAAGGTCATTACAAACTTTTCACTCAGGAGTGGAGCATTACAGCAGGATCTTCTGTTCACTCAGAGATTCCTATTTTTTTTCTCCTATTCTGGACCCTTTCCTCTCGCACACATTTCGTCAGGTTTTCCTTGACATAAAGTGCACAGAGAAAGGATCTGAAGTGCCATGCTTTCACACAACTCGGATTCCTGATTTAGCTGTAAACATGTTTACAACAGAATCAGTATTACCATACATCTCCTTATGAGGGCCCAGATACAGAAAACAAAATCACTTCAAGGCCTCATAAAAAACTGATAACAGTGTCCCTTTACACTACTTTATTGTAATAGTTAGTAATGTATCAGAATAATAATAATTATAATAGTACTTTCTTTTTATATAGCACTCAACGCCACAGTACACAAAGTACATAAATGTCATGTGGTATAAAGAAACAATAAAAGATTGTGTTCTAATGTTGCCCTGTTACCCTCATGTGTCATATACAGTAAGGACACCATCTCACATTGCCCCAACCCACTTTTGAGTAGTTCATCCTGTACTGATTTCTTCTGTGCATTCTGTTACTTGTAGCGCTACATTATGAATGAAAAACGACTACAAGAAAGCAATGCGAAATCTAGTACTGCCAGATCTTCAGTTACATTTTTAAAGTAAGACGACATTCAGTGGCTAAAATGTCAGAAGTTACCTCATTTTTCTTCCATGCCTTATTTTTGGGAGTATACAGATTCTGTGACAAAAGAAAAAATAGAAGACAATAGTTCAGTGAGAAGCCATTTGGAATGCCGCTGATTTATATTTTTCAGTTCTGAGGGTGAAATGGAAGACAGAGCACTAATAGAATTCATAGCAGTCCAAAGCGTCCCACAGAGGGATGAAGAAGGTATTCAGGGATACATCAAAGGGAAAAATGGAGGTGTGCCAGGTTCAGACTACTTCAGAAGCTCCAAATCTGGAAGTCATAATTAAAACACAATAAAATGACCTCATGGCTCATTTTTAGTAGGCATTTTATGGACTTCATATTTCCTAAAAATTATTTAGCTGAACTGTGAAGGACTGGAGAACTTCTCATACTTGACACAGATAAGGCTGCCGACTTGTGTCGCGCAGGGTACCGTACTTCCAGTTCTATATGCACTTAACCCACAGTTTAGTATAGTGAAGTTTGAATAGTGAATCTGCCCCCTTCCCTCAAATATATGCACATACACTTTCCCCAGTGTTTTGTTAAACAGCAGTTAAAATAATTAGTGGATCGCCCCCCCATGTATGCACTTTACCCAGTGTCTGTTGGACTTGAGTTAGAATAGTAAATCTAGCCCCCTCTCAATGATTGTAAGACTGAAGTTACTATAATGTATCTGCTCCCCAAATGTATGCACGTTCCCCAAAGTTTGTTGAAGTAGAGTTAGAATAGTAAATATGAATCCCAATGTATACAGTTTCCTCAATTTTTGTTGGGCTGGAGTTAAAATAGCATATCTGCCCCCCTCCATGTATGCGAGTTTCCCCAATGTTTGATAACGTGGAGTTAGAATAGTACTCTGCCTCCTCCTAGCCATCCCCCTAATAAGTACTTTCCCAAAGTTTGTTGGACTAGAGTTGAACTCGTAAATCTAACCCATCCCCCTTTATATGCACTTTCCCTGATGTTTGTTAGACTGGAGATAGACTAGTAAATTTTACCCCCTCACACACTCACAATTTATGTATTTTCCCCGGGGTTTGCATGATTGTAATTAAAGAAGTGCATGTGAATTGTTTTGGGTTTTTCTAATGCTTTTGGATTGTAGTTAGGTTACTATATTTACTTCATTCTGGATTTTTCGAAGATATTTTGAGGATAATTCTTTGAAATGTATTTATGTTTTAAATTATTTCATTTCTTTTAATGATTTTTTATGGCCTTTTTTAAAAGTATTTCCTATTTTGGTATGTGATTTGCTGTTTAAAAATTGTTTTTATCACACATTTCTACAATTTATTTTTAATGGTTTAAAGAATACATGTTTTTAAGTGTTTCCAAAAAGCTACTGATAAATATAAATGTTTATATTGTATTTAATTATTCAATATAAATACTATAATATCATTTTATTTACAAATTGTATTATTTGTATACCATACATTTATATTAGTTTATGGTATGTTATGTTAAATAAATTTGTAAAGCGCTCGGCTACCCAAAGGTGTCCCTGCGCTAGATCAGTTTTCAGTAGACAATCCGAGATCAGGCCCTAGATGTTAAATAGCCATGTTTTCAGTTCCTTTCTGAAGGTGAGTATAAAGGGGAAGATCTAATTTGAAAAGGCAGTGAGTTTCATGCCTTTGCCGTACCCATGGTTGAAGCTTCTGCCTCTCCAATTAGATTTCTTGAATCTGGAAACCACTATAGTTTTGGCTTCCATGGAACGAAGTGTTCTATTTGGTATGTACCATTTAAGGCTCTGCCTAAGATGGTAAAGGCCAATATGGTGGAGGGCTTTAAAGACTATCCATAGAGCTTTAAATTTAATGCAATGCCTTACCAGGAGCCAGTGTAGTTTCTGAATTTCGGCTGAGACTGACTAAAATTTGGGAAATCCAAGTAACAGTCTGGCAACTATTTTGCAGCGTTTGAAGTTTTTTTAGGTGTTGTTGCTGTATATTTAGATAAGGTCCATTACAGTAATCTAGTTTTGACATAAGCAGTTAGGCCACAACTATTTTTTGGGGCTCCAATGGAATAAACCGAAGAATGTTTTTGATCAACCTTAGAGTAAAAAAGGTAGAAGCAGTAGCTGTGTTTGCCTTGTCTCCAAAGGAGAGTTTGTTGTCCATTTGGACATCCAACTTTTTAGATTTTCTCACAGGCACTGGCAGAGGGCAGAGGCCCTAGTTCATCCAGCCAACAGGAAGGCAAGCAGAAGGAGGTTTTATTTCCTAACAGAATGACTTCAGTTTTTCCTGAAATCGATTTTAGGCAATTTTTACTCATTCAGGTAGTGATGGCCCGCATAAAGTTGCAAAATCTGTCGCCTGTATCTGTGTCCTGGTTGGAGAGAGACACCACAATTTGTATGTCATCAGCATATGAGGTAAGAGAAAAGCCAAATGATCTCATCAGGGAGGCAAAGGAAGACACATAAACATTAAAAAGCGTATGGCTAAGTGCTGATCCCTGCGGAACCCCGGAGGGGAGTGAGAAAGGCTCACTATAATTTTGCAATGGAATTTTTAAATTAATGGTTACATTTCTTTCAAATTTACATGTATTTTAAAGAATTGTTGTTAAAAAGTTCATAAAGTATTTTTTAATTTTTATGTTATGTATTTTTAGTGCATTACAAGTTTTTGAAAGTTGTAACTTTTTTAAATTACAATAATGTTAATTACATTTATATAAAATGCATAGTCAATATTTTCATCCACAATATAGTTGTAATCAATATTCTTTTTTTCTGTCCTCATATCCCCGAGCAAGCCATTCCTTCTGGCACTGATCCATTCGAGGCCAGCTACCATCCAAGTGCCAGTGACAGCCAGAGCTACAGAGGTGAGCCCCATAGGCCCATAACATACTGGCACCCTGGTATAATCATAGGACAGCTTGGTGTTACGTGTCGATCTTTACTTCCCATCTCAAGGAACAATCCCAAAAAGCGGCATTTTCTCTCTCAACATGAAAGTATCTAATTTCCAAATCCAGCGAACAGCCCTTACCCACATTTCCATAGAGGGGGCTATGGGACTGAACCATTTCTTGCAAATTTCCCTCCTAGCAAGAAGCAACAGATAAAGCAGGAGGGACCTCTGTGCTACGTCTACCAAACAGCCGGTTGCAATGTCAATCCCAAATAAGACAAGTATGGGATTGATCACAACACCAGCTCGGAAAATCCCAGCAAGGACCTTGCTCACATCTTCCCAAAACTTCACAAGCGAGGGACAGGAAAAGAACATATGTTCATCATTTGCCTTGAGGAGGCCACATCTTCTACATCTTGGGACTTGATTTTTTGCCAATCTCGTAATCTTTTGGGGAGACCAGAAAATCCTATTAAGTGTAAAAAAGTGGTTCCTTTTTAAATTTGCTGTTTTAACAACATGATATAGGAGCCTGAGAGATGTTTGCCACAAGTGTTGTAAGTCCGACCCTGGATTCCTATCTTCCCAGATCAAGGAAGGAGCAGGCAACTTACTATCCTCGGCATCCAGCAGCATCCAATACCACATGGAGACCTCCTTCTATAGACTGTGTGTCCTGTAGCCTACTCTCAATCCCCCAAGGACCTCCAATTTCTTGCTTCTCGCCCATATACCAAGAGTGTAGTTGCACATATTTGAACCTTGACAGCCAGCCCAAGGCTTTGCTAAACACTACCTCCCAAGGCACCAGGCGCTGCACAGTAAAGAGATCCCCCCCCACAGTACTATTCCAGCGTCCCGCAAAGAACGACTCAAGCTATCTTCCAGGCATTGAGGCGTGCCTGCGGAGTACCAGATGGGGTGAAATCTGGGTAATATTTTATGCCCAGGGCCTTCCTGATTTTATACCAAAGCTTGATGGCTGCATTTACTACCTTTAGCCTGACTTTAAAAATATTTTGGTTCACCAAACTTGTACAGCAAACCACTCGTCCCCAGACTCTCCAGGTCCTTTCTCATACCTGTTAGAAGCTGACTACAAGTTGTAAAAGCTGGTGTTTCGAAAAACATTCTATAGTTCTTAATCTGAAAAGCATTACAATACTTTGCCAGATCAGGTAGTGCCAAGCCTCCTTTCTCCAACCTATGCCTCAGTTTTTTTCATGCCAATCTCACTGTCCCGGAGGCCCATATAAAGTATATTATTTTCCTCTGGATCTTAGCAATTTGTGATTCAGGAAAAGGGAGTGGGTACAATTAAAAAGGTATGTCAACTTGGGAAGAATGCTCATTTTGATCAAATAGACTGGCCCATATATGGTTAATGGGAGATTCCTCCATCTAATAAATGACTTATCTAAATCCCTAGCAACCCTCTCCAGATTATAAGCCGGGATTGTCTCTAGGCATTGAAGGATGGATATGCCCAAATATCTCAATTCTGGTTGTGTGCCCCCCTGCTGCCAAGAAATATTCCAATACATAATATCTGATTTACCTTTATTGATGGAATATCCAGAGAAGGACCCGAACTCCTCTGCTAATTCCTCCACTCGAGGCATAGTCGCATCAGAGCCTGCTGTATAAATAACCAGATTGTTGGCATAATGAGTGATCTTAGTGCTAACCCGTGTGCTGCAAATGGTATTACTTGCGAATCCCCCCAGAATATTTGGGCAAATGGTTCCATATAGATATCAAAGAGAAGAGGGAGCAGCCTTGCCTAGTACCTCTATAAATATTAAAACTCTTGATCAGTACCCTATTCAACAGAATTCGGGCTGTTGCGGTTTCATAGAGCCTTTGCATGGTGGAGATAAAATTTGGGCTGAACTGCAATGCCCCCAAAGCCTCCCACAAGTACTCCCAACTAACTCTATCATTGTTATAGTCGCATCAGAGTCTACTGTATAAATAGCCAGATCGTCAGCATATAAAGTGATCTTAGTGCTAAACCCTTGTGCTGCGAATGGTATTACTTGCAGATCTCCCCAGAGCATTTGGGCAAATGGTTCCATATAGATATCAAAGAGAAGAGGGAGCAGCCTTGCCCAGTACCTCTGTAAATATTAAAACTTTTGGTCACTACCCTATTCAACAGAATTCGGGCTGTTGGGGTTTCATATAGCCTTTGCATAGCGGAGATAAAATTTGGGCTGAACTGTAATGCCCCCAAAATTTCCCACAAGTACTCCCAACAAATTCTAACAAAGGCTTTGGCTGCATCCAATGTGAATACAGCCAAAGGAGCGGTATAAGCAAGAGCAAGATCAATTGTGCTGATAAGCTGTTGCGTGAGCTCATAGATCTCCCGCTTGGTAACAAAACCTTTCCGGTCTGGGTGTATTTGGGTAGCTAGAGAAGCTATCCAGCTTGGAAGAATACTGGTAAACACCTTATAGTCAGCGTTTAACAATGCAATCGGCCTTTATGAATTCGCCTTTTTAGGATCCTTCGCTAGCTTCAAAATCAGCACCAAGGTGGCTTCCTTCCATGATTCAGGAATCTGCCTCCCTCCACCCCCAAAGTGAATAGCATTAAATAACTCTCCCCGTGTTGGAATAATCACCTCCTTCAGCATTTTATATAGCTTGAAGCTAACTGCATCTGGGCCTGCTGACTGCGTTTCAGATGTTCCCTAATTTCCGTTTCAGCGATCCTAGCCGCTAAGACATTCTGCACCTGATCTGGGAGATCCGGCAATCCCCTATCTCTCAGCCAACACCTAAGGTTCCCAAGATCTGGCTTAACCTCTTCTTTATAAAGAGAAGAGAAGAGAGCGAGTAAATGATCTTCCATCTCATCCGTCCTCTCAGTAACTTCTCCCTGGGACTTGACAACCAATTCTTTAATAGTATTCCTGGCTCTCTACACTCTCACTTTCCAAGCCAACAATGCCGCACTTCTCTCCCCATACTCAAAAAGCCTAGCACAGTTCACCTGCCTTTTTTCCCGTCACTTCCCTTCAAGCTTCATTTTATAACTCCTCCTTGCCTCCTCCAATCTCTTAAGGCAGTGGTTCCCAAACTTTTTCAACCCTTGGCTCCTTTAATCTATTGGCCTTTTGCCGCGGCTCCCCATTATGTCACTTTATTTTTATTCAGGTGGGTGGGGGGATGTAAGCCCAGCCTCGACTCACTACCTTAGGATCTCTTGGAGCAGATATTTCAGTTACCCTAGTAAAGAGCCATATGTAGTTCCTTTTTTTGAAGGAGCCAAGGGAGGAGATTTCCCAGATGTTTCTGGGTAGGAAATTGTGGGAGAGCAGACCTTTTGCCTTTTGAATTGAAGTTCCATCTGGGGTGGGTTAGGGAGTTTATATTTGCTCCTTAGATATTGTCTGAGTTATATAGCACGAGGAAAGCGCGTGAATACATTTGAAGACATGGCAAATTATTCCGATGAAAATACAATCTCTGGATGAGCCAATGTAGAGCCCCTTGCACTCCATAACATGGTCTCTTCCTCCTGAGAGCAAATGAACAACAGCAGTTGAGGTCTTTGGAGATCATGGACTCGTAATGCAGGAAGACTATCAAAGACTGAATTACAGTAGTAGTAGGTGATGGGTCCAGAAGCAGTTAGCAACGATGCTGGCTTCAAGCAGGAGTATAAAACATGGGCACAATGAAGTGAGTTATGTGCACCTGGCTGTTATTAGCCTTCCTGTAGCAATGATTAGAGACAGACAAAAGGACAAGCCCCGTCTAGAAACTTCTTCACCTTTAACAACATAAACTGCAGGTGCACTTAGGGGCATGGGCAGTTCTCTGCAGCCAATCCTAAATCCTGCAAAGAGCCAAGGCTGACGGACCTTCACCAATTAGCACCAGACAATTTTAAAATCCAAGCCCTGCGCAGAAACCAGCCAATCCGAGCTCATTCTCGCCCCTTCGCGCAAAGAAATCAGCGGTCCCGCCCGAGTGTGAGGTATCAGACAGTGAGAAGAGGACTGTCTGGTTTAATTTAATTTAAATATTTGTAAAGCACATGGCCTAGGAGATTTTCATAAATTGAGAAAGGAGGAGTCATTTAAAATAAATATAACACATACGTTATCGCTCTGTTGAAATCTTCCTCCATCCGAATGGTGCACATTAGTGGGAGGGCGTACACGGTGGATTTAGAAGTGAAAAGGAACACGGAAAACTCTGGAGGGAGAGGGAACACGCAGGGTTGTGGGTGCAGAGGGAAGAAGCGGTCAATTACCCGTACATCTTTAAAAACATATCTCATCATTAATATTTGGGAACCGCTCGATTGTGAAGGTAACAAGTGCATGATGGGCGAGGATGTTTTGACGGAGCAGCCCTTTCAGAAGGTAGGTGAAGCTATTTCATCTCATTACACCTTGAAGGACCAGGGGGTTGGGGAGGTTTCAGTCACTATGTATGCAGTGTGCTGTCAGTGATACATTTAATTTTGACTCTGGTTAGCAAAACATTACGCACTCATGTTTGTTTCAGTTTTTCATGTAGCCCTTTAGCAATCCCGTTTGGGCGGATGTACCCTGACACCAATCAATGAGAAAATCTATCAGCAAGGGGAAACGAGAAGCAGTCCAGTAAAAGCGGAGGCTCTTTATTGCATTGTGAAGCATGTTGTGTGCTGGACTACATCATGATTCAGACGCCCACAGGTGGGGATGACACTGTCAAATGGGTTACTCGGGCTGCAAATAGTTAATTTACAAACTTCGAGAATTAAATCTTATTCAGAACATACTACTTTTCCCACGTGCCCAAGACATGCGCGGCGCCCCTGGAAAGTTCTAATGGCGCACCGGGGTGCCGCGGCGCACAGTTTGGGAACAACTGTCTTAAGGGTTTGCCCCGGCTCTACCCTAGAGATCTGCACTTGTAGAAATGCCTCCAACTGGCTTATATCTTGCTTGAGGGACCCCAGCTCCTCTCTAGCCCTCTTGTTTCTATAAGCAACCTGGCTGCGCAGGACCCCCCCCCCGAATAAAAGCTTTATAAGTGTCCCAGACTATAGCAAGGGGGGCAGACCCAATATTATCTATAAAGGACTGACTGGCCTTTTCTAAAGTCTGCCCAGTGGCTGTGTCCGAGAGGAGTGCACAGTTAACAGTCCATCTGGAATTCTCTAGTTGAATGGGAAGTTCCATCAGAACTGTGTCAGCTGTATGATCGGAACATGCCCAGGCAGATGTTTGATCTCTCTTAATTCCCTCCACCATAGCATTGTCTACAAAGAAATAGTCCAGCCTAAAAAAATGGCCATACTTCTTACGGTGGAAAGTGTACCCTCTCTGCTGTCCCATTCTACATCGCCACACATCCACTAGGCCCCTACCCTGCAACATGCTTTTCAGGGCCTGCCTGACCCTAGGGGTATTGATAGTGTCCCTCCTAGTGGATTTATCCAGATTTAAATCCAATAGCGTGTTAAAATCTCCTCACAGGATTAGTGGTCAGGGAACTTCTAAAGGTCCCACTCCAGTTTTGAAAGGTGTGAGGGATCATCTGAGTTTGGGCCGTAAAAACCGGAGCATAGAAAAATATAGTTTTGGCACTTCATTTGTCCCACAATCCATCTGCCAGAACATTCAGTTCTAAAATATATCAAATCTACATCAACCCCTTTCTGTACAATAATTGGCACCCCCTTACAGTATTCGGATTGGTCGGAGACCACGTATTGTCCCATCCATTTTTGCTTTGAAAACAGCGCCTGACTCTCCACTGCTCCCTACCCAGTGCACACCCCCAACCCCCACCCTGGGAAACCCTCCCCTCACTACCAGGCATTATTAAAATGCTGTATGGACGCTATCATGGTGGTGCAAAAAAAATATATAAACTCCAATACTGAATGTGCTCCCCATACCCCCACACACACAGCACGAGATGAGACCACCACCAGCACCTATGGCCCACCTAAAGGTCCTCGTAATCCGAAGCCCCGTACCCATCTCAATGACAAACGTTTCCCTTGATGGACTCAATCAGCTTATCTACATCTTCAACCCTCCGATAATTATACATTGTATTGTTCCAAATGATACAGAGCATTGAGTTCCTCCAGTCTTCTCCCCAGTTCCCACTGCCATTGTACCGTGGCTTTACAGACGTCTAACCTTATGATAAAGGTATACCCATTGCTAGTAAAATAGCCATTTTTTAACACGCTTCCTAAAATGAGTTCTTTCATCATATATGACGAGAAGTTAACAAGGATCTTTCTGGGTTTCTGCTGGTTCAGATTCCTCCTGAAAGGGACCCTATGGACTTGCTGAACCTCAAGCTCCAGATTCACTTCATGTCCACCCTTGAGAGCCGTATCCTTAAGGAGGAGCAGTTGTAATCAATATTCTTATACTTCATAATATGTGTGTGAGTTTCTGTGTGTGGGTGCCTGCACCTTTGTGAGAGGATATCAAGCAAGTAAAAGTGTGGTTACATTTGCTTTTATCTGATTTATAATCTGCTCCTGTATCAAAATATGTGTGAAGTTAAAATAGTGAATGCACACTATATTACGGTCAATGACCGGTCCTCATAAATAGAGATATGATATAGTGTGTGGGTGTGTTTATGTGTGTGTATACACACACACACACACATTGGTTGTTGATATATTGACAATGATATTGTTGTACCATGATAGTTCTGAGGTTGATATTTCATTATACATCCATAATGCGCTTTAAGCCTCAAATGGTGTATGGAAAATGCTATATAAAAACCAATACAATACAATTCAACAAGGGAGAATTTTGTCTCTCAGGTCTATTGCATTACTTATGGTAAGACTAGGTGATGGTTGGATAGCTGCATACACAGTTTGGCGTGCATAGGTTTAGTTGTACTACACTGTGAGGTTAAGGTGGAAGTATGAGACAAAAGGTCAAATGGTGCCATAAAGTCTTAAAGATTGGTTCAACAGCGCAGAACAAAAATTGAGTAATTTGTTAGGGGCAGTGCTGCTCTTGAGCCAGGAAGGTCTAGGTTTCATATGCACTTTACACCTGACAGGCTTAATCTTGCATTCCAAAAAAAGTAATTGGCAGGCAAAGCTGCTTTAATGATATATAAAAAACAGCCTACTTAGCAAAGTTCTTCACTCTGTGCCCACAGTTCTAGCTGCATAATCCAACTTACTGTTCAATGTGGTAAATTTCACACAGTGAAGCTGCTTTATACTATGTTACAGATGGATATGCCAAAATGGAAAAATAGTTTATAATGTTAAAAGATCCTGGTTATCATTTTTGTTAGAACTTGGCCAAAGTAATGTTTTAGGGATTCAAAGTTTGAATTTATCAGTGCTTTATTTAATTGTAAGTGCTGCGGCAACAAATGATGGACGGAATGCTGAATGAGTCAAACATTCACCCCCAGTCAGGAGATCTGGGTTAAATCCCTCCGTCTTTTGCTCACTACGCCACCCCAGTTTGGACCTAGCCATATGCAAATCAGTCTTGACCCAGTTCCTCATGGGAACAGTCCAGCCCGAACTGCCAAGCCGGGTCCTCCCTGGACCGGAAACAATCATCCTGGGACCGGTTTCGGGGTATCATGGGGAGACTTCTTTACTGGGGTGAATGTTTGATATTGTTTAACATTCTGTCCATCAATTGTTCGTTTTTCATTTGTCACCCCAAGTGAGACGGGTATGCCCAGATGTGGGTCCCATGCTCTCCATTCCACTGGAGTCAAGCTAGCCTGGCTGATGAGGGGGTGATACCCCGAAACCGGTCCCAGGATGCTTGGTTCTGGTCCAGGGAGACCCTGACCTGGCAGTTCGGGCTGGACTGTTCCCATGGGGAGCAGGGTCAAGACTGATTTGCATATGTCTGGGTTTAAACTGGAATGGCATGGGGAGCAAAAAAACGATGGATTTAGGCCAAGATCTCTGTACTGGGGTGAATGTTTGACATTGTTCAACATTCTGGCCATCAATTGTTCATTTTGCATTTGTCACCCTGAGTGGGACGGATATGCACAGACGTGGGTCCCGTGCTCTCCATGCCACTGGAGTCGAGCTAGCCTGGCTGATGCGGGGGTGATACCCCGAAAACGGTCCCAGGATGATTGGTTCCTGTCCAGGGAGAACCTAGCCTGGCAGTTCGGGCTGAACTGTTCCAATGGAAAGCAGGGTGAAGACTGATTTGCATATGGCTGGGTATAAGCTGGAATGGCATGGGGAGCAAAAAAAACGATGGATTTAGGCCCAGATCTCTGTACTGGTGTGAATGTTTGACATTGTTCAACATTCTGTCCATCAGTTCTACATTTTGCAATATTTAATAGTAAGACCAAGGCCGTTGGCTTACTGCAAGGATTTATGAGGAATAATAGGGTTATTGGAGCAGAGTAAACTGCAAGTGATTGTGCTCTAAGGGTAATATGGTTTGAGGTTCTTCATTTAGGCAACATAGACTTATTATATTGAAACACTGACAAAGACAACCGCTTTTGCTTTTAAAAACATATCTATGTTCACAGACATGCAGAGGAAGGTAATTGAAGGAGAGGGCAGGCGAGAAGGGGGGAGAGGCTGAAAGTATGATAAAAGTGCATTACGCCTCACCAGGGGGATGGCTAGTGCAATGCGAATACAAAAAAACATAACAAAAAGGTGCACAGACCAAGCATGAGACATTCTTATTGTTGGAAAATGGCCCTATTTGAAGGGTCACCCCAAACATATTGCCTTCCTCCTCTTTATGCTGAACTTTTTTTGCTGCCTTTAGGACTCTGAGCACTTTACCACTGCTAACCAGTGCTAAAGTGCATGTGCTTCTCCCCTAAACATGGTGACATTGGTGTATACTCAATTGGCATATTTAGTTTACTTCTAAGTCCCTTGTAAAGAGGTATACCATATACCCATACCCTGTATTCTAAATGTTACTAGTGGGCCTGCAGCACTGTTTGTACCACCCACAAAAGTAGTCTTTCAAACCTGTCTCAGGCCTGTCATTGCAAGGCCTGTGTGTGCAGTCTACTACTGCTTCAACATGGCATTTAAACCACTTGCCAAGCCTTAAACTCTCCTTTTATTACACATAGGTCACCCATGTGGTGGGCCCTAGGTAGCCCTAAGGGCAGGGTGCTGTGTAACTAAAAGGTATGACATGTACTTTTAAGTTGTACATGTCCTGGTATTGACAAACAGCTAAATTCGTTTTTCACTACTGTGAGGTCTATTCCTCTCATAGGCTAGCATTGGGAATTCCTTAAAACCATTTTAAGCTGTCATTTCTGATTAGAAAGGAGAAGCTACATCATGTTTCATATCTTTGGAATAGTAATGAGAGGTCCGCTTTAGTGGTAAAGTTGGTTTTAACTATGCTATTTTAGAAATGCCACTTTTAGAAACCATTGAACAACAAGAAGGGTGTTGGGCCCATTTATTGTCACCAAATCTGGGCCACTGCAATTCAACACTAACCAAAGAGTGCTAGTACTGTCAGTAATCTTGAATAGGATTCTTTTTATTTTTGTGGTCACAGCTGTGAACCAACGTGATCACTTTTTATTATTTACAGTGATTCAAACATATTTCTATTACTCAATTTGATTTTTTTGTCCTGTGTTGTATAATTTTTTGATTTATGTTCATTTGGAAGATATGCTTTAGTATCCTGAAAAATGCATTCAAAAGTGCATGTTATCTATTTGTGGTGCCTTAATGTGTTTGACAGTATTTCAAATTGAGTAACAGAAATATGTTTGAATCACTGTAAATAATAAAAAGTGATCACGTTGATTCGCAGACATGACCACAAAAACAAAAAGAATCCTATTCAAGATTGCTGTCAGTCCTGGTACTCTTTGGTTAGTGTTGAACTTTTACAAAGTGGACATTTCTCTACTCTTAACTTAGTTCTGTGTGCCTGCAGCCTGTCTCCAAAACATGTCTAAGCTGGGTGACAGCTAGACTTTGTGCATTCCTTCTAGACAGCCACAAACACAGGAAGGGTGGGTGTGACAGAGGACACATCTGCATTAATCTGCATTCTGATAGCCTTCCTGGGCAGGAAAGGGGAGAGGGAGCTGGATTTTACATGTGAATAAGGCTGTGTCCTGTCCCCACACAAAGGACTAATTATCCCCTCAGATAGCCTGGCAGACAGGGCTGGGATGAAAGGGGACCTGTGCACTTCAAGGAGCTGCTTTGAAGTCACCCCCACTTCAAAGACACATTTGGGTATAAGTACTGGGACTCTGACCCTACTAAGACAGTGCACTACTGGACCTGTGCTGAGCTGCCCTGCTACCTGCTGATCTCTGCCCTGCAGAGGAGAAGGACTAGCCCTATCTCACTAGGACCCAGAGTGACTCCAAGGGCTTGCTGGCTTGCTTCCTGTTATCTGAAGTCTCAGGATCATAAAATACTTCCTGCAATTCTGCTGGTGCTGCTGGGCTCTGCCATCTGTGAGCCCTACCCTTGCCTGAGTTGCCCCCTCCAGTCCTAGGCCTCAGATTAGGTTTTTGCAACCTTTCCTACATCGACGTCAACGCAGCAGCGTCTTTGTGCTGATAAGAACCTACACATCGCCCTTCAACGCCAAGTCAGCGGTTACTCGGTGACAGCGATTCTACAGCCGGCACAGCTCAATGACGACGGTCTGCACGGCTTGATGACAACACAGTGCCAGCATCGTCGATGAAGCTTCCATAGACTGCGCGGATCGGTGCTGATGCTTGCCTCCATCCATGGGATTGAGGACAATGCAGCACCTCCTCGACTCCTCGCCTTGAGTCTTCGATGTTGACACTTTGCTCCATCCAAGGTACTTTGGGAGTGATTACGAGTTTGGCGGTCCATAGGACCGCCAAACCCGGGGTGGCACGGCCCCTCCACCGCACCAGTGGTCCAACCGCCCTATTCTGAGTTTGGCGGTCGGACCAATGCAGGCCCACTGCAACCGCCAGGGAAACGTTGTTCCCCGGCTGTGTTGCAGCGGTGTAAGGCAGTAACATGCTGGTGGTGCCGATGCGGTCCCCCTAAGCATATTATGAGTTTCCTCAGTGCAAGCCTGTTCATGGTGGTGAGCGTGCCATGAAAAGGCTGGCAGTGAGGGAACTAAGCGGGCCCTAAAGGGCCCCTGGTGCCTCAGGCCATGGGGATGCATGCAGGGGGCACATGTTGTCCTCCCCTGTGTGTATGCACCCCCTTTCCTGCATGGCATGGACTGCAGAGTCCATGCCGAGCAGGAAGGGGCTTTGGTGTCCCCATTGCGGTACCTTTTTCAAAGGCATGGGAACGCCAAAGGACCGCCGCCAGGCAACAAGAAAAGGTATAATCTGTCAGGCGGCCGGCGGTGAACTTTGGTGGTGTGGGAGAGGGGCTGTGGCGTGCCACCCCACACTCCACAACACCAAACTTAGAATCAGGCCCTTTGTCAGCGGGACCTGTCTGAGTCTTGTAGCAGGCCTGCCTTCCATCACGGTCGGCCTGAACTTTGGAAATACCCCAGTCTAGCGCGACCTCGAGTAACCTTTTAGCGCAATTGACTTCTAAGCACTATTTTTGGTTTATTCTATAAAAATTCATAACTCTGGTTCTACTTATTGAACTTTTGTGATTTTGGTCTTGATTTTCTCATATAAATATTCTCTATTTTTCTAAACCTTTGTGAAGTCTTTTTGTGGTGTTTTCATTGTGTTACTCTCTGTGTGTCTGTTGCACAAATACTTTACACATTGCCTCTTAACTTAAGCCTGCCTGATCTGTGCCAAGCTACCAGAGAGTGAGCACAGGTTAATTTAAGTGTGTATCTAGCTTGACCATACTAGGATTGTAGTCCCTACTTGGACACGGTGCAAACCTCTACGAACTAGGGGCCAGATGTAGCAAGCCAAATTGCGATCGCAAACGCTGAAATTCACATAATTTCAGCTTTTGCGATCGCAATTCAGCTGTGTGCAATGTAGGAAGGCAAATACCTACTCGGAAATTAAGGAATCGCAAAAATTGGGATTCCTTATTTTGCGCAAGCATTTAGAGAATCGCAATTTGCGATTCCCTAAATGCTATGCTAATAGGCATCGCAAATTGCGATACTGCCTTAGGAATCGCAAATTACCACCAACTTCAAGTTGGTGGTAATTTCTGATTTCCTTAAAAAACACTTTTTGGCTTTATTCAAAGTGCCGTGTGGCACACATACATGCCCTTAGGGTATGTATGTGCGCCACATGTGCACACATGCACATTTCAGGGGTGCAACAGGGTGTCCCTTTGGAACCCTTGCAGCCTTGAAATTGCACACGCAATTTGCGAGTACCTATTGGGTACTCGCAAATTGCGTGCACAATTCCCATTCATTCCTATGGGCCTCGGCCCAAGGAGTGAATGGGAAGGTATTCCTTGATTGCGAATCGCAATTTGCAATTCGCAATTAAGGAATATTAAGGAATCGCAATTATTATTGCGATTCCTACATACATTCCATTTTGCGAGTACTTAATAGCGATTCGCTAAAAATCGCTATTAAGGACTCGCATAAATGATTTTACCTACATCTGGCCCTAGATACCCAATTTCTAACACTTACTACATTCCATTAGAGGCAAATTACAGATTTTCACATTGTGGGTGAGTTTCACATGTGTAATGGGGGCGGAGCAAATTCAGTAAGTCCATATAGCAAGCAGTTACGTGCAGGAGACTGATTGCCATGTGAGGAGAGGTACTGCGTCTTGGATAGTGCACTTATCAAACCTCCAGGGCAGACAGGGCGAGGGAGAAGGGAGCAGGCGGATGAGCACCAAAGGCAAGGAGCAACCAGGAGTGAAGCATTCGGTTTGTTAAGGTGCCCACTTACAGGTTTTGCCCTGGGCCCAACCAAAGTCTTGGATAGCACTTTATCTGGGTATGGCCAACCAGCTATCGGAAGCCATGACAGTCCCTCCTTTTCTCCTTAATGCTCCCAGCACACCCTATCCCAGCATCAGATAGGACAGGGGTTTTGTGGAGAGCTATGAAAGAAGATTCATAAAGAAGACATTCTGCACGGTCCTGTACATGTGCAGTATGTCTAGAGGTAAAATAGAGACCCCATTATCTGCAGCAGTGGAGGGGGTCCCCCAGCATTCACAGAGCCTAAATTCAGCTAAAGCCTATGATTATCTGTAAAATATGGGAGTTTCAGGTGCCCTCACCACATTTAGCAGTATGGCCGCCATAATTTTACGTCATGCCACTGAGAATGTTTCCTGAGCATTGACCCTACGTACGAGGTGCAACTTTGAAAATAACCCCTCGCACATGCGCATTTCAGGAATCCCTCTGCAGACTGTGCTTTACTGTCTGTAGTGGGGGGGGAGGGGGCTTGGGCTCATATACGCATTGGGGTACAGTAAAACAAATGAACCAACGTCTGACAGATTTTTATTTTCATGTAGTAAATTTAGTCAGTTCTTGCCCCATAGCAGTAGGAGTGTATGCCTGCATGGTAGGTGCATGTGTGTCTTTTTGCATGTATTGGTGACCAGTATGTATTTTGTGCCACTGAGTCAATTAAAATATTGTTGCAAATGTCAGTGGAACGTTGCTGTGTAATTCTGAAATGTTGCCCAAAATTGTTCCCTCAACAGTGCATTTTATGTAATCCAGTCTGGTTTGTTCTTTTATCATGCAAGAGTGTTTACATTGTACTGGCTGCAAATTGACAGCACTTTCTAATTTAAACTTAGTGACACTTGATAGTGCGGAAAGAGTCCAAAGTTTATTTTCCAGTTCCAGTTCAAACTGTGACTTACAAGAATGGGATCCAACTCTGAGCTAAATCTTCTTACTCTAGGCGACAGATCTTTGCCACCCTTTTTGAGTGGAAGCTACATCAAATCATGTCAATCATCATCATAATTTACAATTTAAGTTCATTTAATGATGAGAGTTTTAAGTAGATTTTAAAAGCTTTATTGTCTTTAAGAGATTGGTAAATTCCTTTTCTTCTTTTTATTCAATTAGTAAGTCAGATAAATCCGTTCAGAGAAATTATCAAAAAGAATATGGTTAGAGTCATCAATAATGCAAATTAACAGGAATGTTCCATAAAAAAATTAGTCCCTATTATAACTAATTAATATCAAACTACTGGAACCTAGAAACCTAGAAAGAGTTCAGGAAAAGAGCAAGATCGAAGGAGCATCAAAACTGAAATCAACATTTAGTAGCAAAACTCACCATAAAGAGCCGAGTTTCAATCTTCAAGAATCATCAAAATACAGCTGCAGTAGCAAACTATACAAAAATAAGCCTCAATCAGGAAAATGGGGAAACAGATGGAGCAGTAGCTACACCTTTCAGCATAAAATAGGATAAAGAATCATCAGCTACAAAGTGTCAGGCAACAGTAATCGCCATCAGCACTAGCTTTCAGCAAATAGCTCTGGGTGCAAGGGAAAATGAGTGAGTCGCTGTGCTCAAGGGAAAAGGGAATGCCAAGAATGATGCTAGCTAACTAGAAACAAACACTAATATAAAAGATGAAAGAACATGCTAATAACTTTGTTGCGGATCAAGGGCCAGATGTACGACCATTGGCATTAGTGACTCGCAAATTGGGAAAAATGCGAGTCGCAATTTGCGAGTCGCTAATGCCAATGTACAACAGTGTCAGAGACACTGTTTGCGATTCCCAATGGGGTCGCAAATTGCATGCCTCATCAATATTCATGAGGCACTCGCAATTTGCGACCCCATTGGGAATGACTGACCCTCCCAGGTATGGTGGCCTGCTGGGCTCAGCCGACCTCCATGTCTGGGACTGCTTTTAAATAAAACAGTTTTGTTTTTTTAAATGCAGCCCGTTTTCCTTAAAGGAAAACGGGATGCATTTAAAAAAAGAAAAATGAAACGTTTTCGTTTCATTTTTTAGGGGCAGGTAGTGGTCCCTGGGACCACTGCCTGCCCCTAAAAAATATTTTCCCCTGCATTCACAAAAGGGAAGGGGTCCCCTGGGGACCCCATCCCATTTGCGAGTGCTTTACCACCCTCTTGAAGAGGGCAGTAAATTGCAAGTGTTTTGCGACCACAATTGCGGTCGCAAAACATTCTTACATAGGCCTCTGACTCGCTATTAGGAAGGGACGCGCTTGGAATGCCCCTTCCTAATAGCGAGTCGCAAATCCTATTAATAAATTGCAACTCGCTAAATAGGGTTTGTACATGGTCATTGGTATTTTTGCATGTGCAAACGGGTCGCAAACCCGTTTGCGCATGCAAAAATGGGTCGTACATCTGGCACCTGGTCACTCCGGTCCAATGAGAAGACATCTTCCGATGGTGAGCAGCTTCGTTCTTCCTTTCCCATTGCAAACACATGGAGTTCACAGTTCACTATGAAATATGTAACAGACATTACTAAACATTTGTGTAACTGGGAGCATCTAATCTTGTTTCCCAGGGAAGTCTATTGAGGCCTACCAATGAAAATGGTGCAGATGAAATGCCCTATAACTGTGTGTGTGGGGTCTTTAGTATTTTCTTTACTTTTTCATCCTTTTTACGATTTTTTTTTGTATCCTTTTTACCAGAGGGAGACTGGTTGGAGTAGAAAATGTCTAGTGGGGACCATGAAACTGACGTGTCACGTTTACAAAATATTTTTTGCTCAAACCAGTATCTCACTGGTATGTTGCATGTACGTGAGACATGCCCAAGCATACATTTTCATTCAGTTGACCCGAAAAGTGTATATCGCATTATTACTCATCGCTTCAACAGATTTCACTGGCTTTCTGAGCAAATGAGAGTACTTTTAAAAAATCTCTATATCTCCAGCTGCGGTTTCTTCTTGAGAGCAGGGTAGCATCGCCCCCCCCCCCGCCTGCTGCAAGCCACGCAGTAAAAAAAAAAGTCAATGAAAAGATTTCATTGCCATTTTATTTTTACCTGTGCCGTGCACACTGCAGCAGCACCGGTCCCAAGCCCAGAGACATGCTGGGTGTTTCCACTGCTGCCAATTGGCAGCAGAGGAGGACTGAAGCAGCGCTGACTGGACGCCCCAAATGCGCATGTCACTTTGGCCGACTGTTTTGCACTGGCCAAAGTGACATGCATACTTTGAAGCTCTCCACCCAGCTGTCTTATGTGTATTAATTCTTTATTTCGGCCAAAGGCCATAAAGATTTCACTATAAAATATCATACATAAAAAATACTAAAATACATTTCACCAATATTACATGATTTCATTTAAGATCGATATTTCTATAAAACAATTCTACATAATAAAATACTGCAACTGTAAGCAGACAATCGATTGTCAAATATTCTTGAATAATCCATGCTGGGTTCCTTCATCACTGGTTTAAATAGCATTAGTGTATCATAACTTTAAACCCTTTCCTTTTCTTATTAAACCTACTGCAAACAAATATCTAGATACCGCAAATATCACATGTGGTAAGGTACATGTTGTCAACACCCTCAGGGCCTCCTGATGTTTCCTAAATCCCATCATATTACATAATGGTCTAATCCATTTATTCCTAGCACCCCGGTATGCCGGGCAGAAAAACAGGATATGTACGGTATTCTCACTGTTATTGTTATTGGGCCCTAAGGGGCAAGTAGTACATAAAGGACAATCATCACCTCCCCCACCCCCCCACTTTGAGGTGTAGCTCTTAGTCTGCAGTATATTGTATCTCATTTTGAGGTACAAAATTCTTGCTAGGAAGGGCTGTACTTTATCAAGAAAATCCTCCCATTTTGGATTGGGTTTGACGGCAAGGAAATCAGTTGTTAATTTTCCTAATCCAGTATCACAGTAAAGTGCGTTCAATACATATTGCCAATATACGCCCTTCAATTTACTTTTGCAGCATGGCGTTAAACTTTCTGGGTTCGCCCAGTAGGATTCCAGACCCAGTTTTACTAACCATTTCCGAACGTATCTCAGCCATGGAAAGGCAAGGCACGGATCTATGTCCAGTAATTCCTGGACTGCATCTCTATATACTACTAATTCTGGGGTTGTCCACAGCCGTATCCAAAAGGACAAGGGACGTAAAGCAGCAATATGGCCTATTCTCTTTAGGTTTAAGTCATGGAATAAGGGGACAAGCGGTGCAGATTGGGGTAGTCCCAGTATTCTCTTTACAAATTTATTTTCCCTGATAGACAGTTGCTTAACATTGCTTGAACCCCATAGCTCCGATCCGTATAATGCAGCTGTCTGAACCTTACATTTATATATCTCCAGGGTCGGGGTTACTAACTTACTAGTAGTTAATCCATACTTCTTACAAATTGCCCCTGACCCTTGGGCTAACCTTAAGGCTGAGTGGTTAATTTGCTGGTTCCAAGATAAATTTGTGTCTAACAATATGCCTAAGTAGGTAAAGTTGGAGGCATATTCTATTACCTCGTCACCCAGCCAGATATTCTTTTTAGAACTCCTGTATGGATTTATAGCCATACACTTTGTTTTACTCGGGTTAATCTCTAGGCCCTTTTCTGTGCAGTATCTATTAAAATCATTCAGAGTCTTTTGTAGCCCCTTTCTATTCTGTGATAATATAATGGTATCGTCTGCAAATAGCAGCACCGGTACCCGGTTACCGTTTAGCTTTGGGGAATCATTTACTTGGTTTTGTAAGTGGTCCACAACGTCATTTATATACAGTGAAAACAGGGTGGGAGCCAATACGCAACCCTGTCTTACTCCCCTCTCTATTGGTATTGGCTCAGTCAATTCCCCATTCATGCCCCAACGAACTCTAGCATAATTCCCAGTATGTAGTCTTTGTATCTGTGTGACTAGATTAGAGGGAGCGCCCTGCTTTCCAAGTGATGCCCATAACAGGCTTCTGGGTACAAGATCAAAAGCTGCCCTTAGATCGACAAATGCCATATAGATATGTCCCTTTCTGACCTTAACGTACTTCCAAATAATACATAAAAGTCTAAAAACTTGATCTGTTGTAGTAGTACGTGGTCTGAATCCTGCCTGGTATGGGGAGGTTCTGGATAGCGGACATACGATACGCTTCTTTTTCCTCGATGGCAACTGTCAGCTAAGTACTAGCAGGGGGTTGGAGTCGGCGGCGGGGTAGGGTCGTTCCGATGATAATTCAGCTAACACCAGCTCAGTGAGGACAGAAGAAAAGGTGTTTTAAGACAGCTGGGTGGAGACCAGGCACAGGCCTCCAGGGCCTAAATGAGTGTCCAGCCAGCCCGCTCCATCCATCCAGGCGCTTCTCTCATGCTGGTTAGCAGCATGAGAGCCACGTCTGGATAGAGTAGGGGAGCTCTTCATGCATTGGAGAAGGAGAAGAACATCGAGGAGTAAGCACAGCCAGTGGGTAAGTGCTGTTCTATTTTATTTTATTTGATATGTGTAATGCATGTAGTGGTTGTGTTTTATTTTGTTGTTAGTGTTATGTTTTTATTTGGCCTTTTGGAGGGAGGGATATTTTATTTTGGGCTTTTGGAGGGAGAGGTGGTTTACTTTGGGGTTTTGGAGGGTGGGGGTGTTTTATTTTGGGTTTTTTGGGAAGTGGTGGGGCACTTCACTTGACCCACTACTTTCAAAGGGTACCAGCTGCCCCTGTATATCTCTTTCAAGGTCCTTAAAAACCTTGCCTCTTCTTTATTTGTTAGCTTTTTTGTTTCCACTGTACACAAAGACTATTACATTCTGCTTCAGTCCACCTTCTTTAAGTTGCCAGAAGTCACAAGATGTGACAGGGAGAGTGTCCCGTTATCTATTTGACTGCCAAAGTCTAGAACAAGCTTCCACATTCTCTCTGACATGAAACCAGCCTGTTAAATGTTAGGAAGCAGTTGAAGAGACGGCTATTTAGACAGTAACACAGCTAGCTCAGCTTCCTCTTGATGGAGCAAGGTAAATAAGAAATGTTTGAACCCCCTAATATTAATGCTAATAATAAATACTATTAATTTGTTTTGATGACTAATCAACACTTTACGTCTCTTATAGACATCTTTTATAAGTGGTAACCGCAATTTATGTGCAAAAGCTAACCTACTTACATTTGTCAACGTGAAATAATATTAACATAATGGTTTGCGTACTAATTAAAGTAATGTTGCATGATTTGTGCTATGTAGTAAACTGTATTGTGGTTAAAGTATGCGGATGGTAAGTAAACATAGCTTTACATGTCGCTTTTGCTAGGTAACATCTAATTGGGGTACGTAGAATGACGGGTGGGAAACGAAAAGGCTTATTTTCTTTATTCTTAACTGTTATTGTGTTTGTTTTCATGATAGTTCGTTCGGGCCTGTTAAGCCGCGCTGTAAAAATGGCTGCCGAGGCAGATGGGCTTAATGCGCAAGTGCAAAATGGCTTCCAAGTGGAAGAGAGCTGCGAAAATATGTCACGTGATTGCTTGTAGAGAGCCCAGAATGAAAAGGATCAAGGTCGGCGTGACCTGTCACCAGATGGGTGCCAAAAAGGACTCAGCGAGAATGTATGAGAACCAAAGATGCAGCTGTGAATTGACAATGAACTGTTTAAATAAGGATACAAAAGAAGATACATATGAGGAACTGTCAATCGGATTGGTAATGTCCTAAAACCGTGTGAAAGGACAAAATTATAAACATCTTCGGAACTGGTTTGAGCAAGGAGGGCAATGAGGAGATGCTTGCCACCCCTCCAATGGACCAATTAGCTTGAATCTCGCCCCCAAAGATTGAAACATTTCTGTTTAGTAAGCTAGTAATAGGGTATAAGAGGACCTACTCTTAAGTAGGAGGAGCGCTATTCATACATAATTTTTGAGCACTGGACGTTGATGCTGGAGAACTGCTGCTATTTTCCATAAGCCATTTTCTTTTAAAATAATTAATATTTTACTTTTAAATCTGACTGGGAAGGAACGAGAACGTTGCGGGAAACCTGTATAGGTGGTCCGTCGATGAGGCCTGTTTAGCGGGACAGTCAGTCAGTTTTTGGGAGTTCTATGCTGTGATCTGCAATTTATCTGCTGTGTTCTCATCTAAAAGGGTATGCATAAATTCTTTAAAAGTTTATTTCTTGTAATGATATTAAACGTATTAAACTGATTAATAAAATTGAAACTTATTCATGCATTTAAGAAATTAGATAAACTTTATTATAAATGAAAACTACGAGTCTGTGGTTCTTTAGCTCAATAATAAATGCAAATGTTTTAATAAGTTAAAGTGATTGAGCTGGTCTTAATCACCATCAACTGATTCCTACTAGTTGGTCCATCGACCAAAGAGCGGAATACCTTGATGTCTTAAAAACCGACAGAATTAAAACTAATTATGTATGATGTTTGAGAAATTATCTTGTTAACTTTAAAAAGGTATCCCGTTCTCTTCCAGCAGTCATTAACTTTTTCTCCTAGGTAAAAGTGGATGAGATCCAGGGAATATTTGAGTGAGTGAATGTATATGCGGTGTTATGGGCCCCACCGTCATATTGGTATAGTTGTTGAAAAGAGTGTTTTCAACCTGGATGTTATGTACACAGGAGAAGAAATTATATTAGTAGCGCTGGATCACTCTCCACTAGCAGCTGTGGCTTGGTATTTGGTCTGTTTTAGCGCCAAGCCAGCTGTTGGCAATCACGTGCTGTACAAAATCTATAATGCTAAATATGGAAGGGAAAAAAAATCATACTTTTGCCCGACCTCATTCCTTACCTGGCCTGCTTCATCTGTGATTTCTGTGCGCTCTTCTTTTGTACTGACTACTTCTCTCGCTGCTGTTAAAAAGATTAACGTCGTGAGAGTGAATTTCAGACAGTCCTGGTTATTGAGTTAACAGCACTAAACATGCTGTGTCGAGGGAAAGCCAACAGGAACGATAGGAGAACTACTGTCTCTTCACAGGCAATTTCTCTTTTCAGGTTCTTATATGTAAGGGTTCATGTAGGCGGGAGAGAGACTTTTATGTTTTTTTGCCACCAGGAAGGGTGAATGTGGGTCCCCATTTCCATCACCCTTTGGGCAGTGTCCCTTCAATCTTGGAGAGGACACTAGCTGGTCTATAGGGTAATCCAAGTTTCTGAGCGCCTGATGCCCTAACACATTGACACCGATCTTACCGGGAGATGGCATTATTGTGACCAATGAACATTACATGGTAATTAAAGCAGACAAAACAATCGGTTCACCAACTATAGATGTGCCTATATTTTTAGTCCAAGACTGGGGCGAAATGTCCCTTAGCTGGCCTCCAGGGCCTGTGGTACATAAAGTGCCCTGAGGTGTAACGAGTTGGTCTACCCACTCTCTGTGCCCCCAGTACTCTTTGGCATTACAGAAGAGGCTGCAGATGCTTGTGCACAAGTGTCTGTGGCCTCTGGAATACAGATCCTGCTGGCGCACATATAGCATTGGCGCGATTCTAAGCAGGCAGGCCCTTATTAGCTTCAGGGTGTGGTCCCAGGCTAATGAGAAAAACACTTTGCCTCTGCACCGGCACCATATTATGAATGTGAGTGTAGCGGCTAAGAGACCAGATGAGACACACTGGCTGTGTGCCACAAAGAGGTGGCACACAGTCAGTGTACTTCTCTGCCGCCCCTGAGGGTGAGACCTGCAAGGGGTGAAAGGGGTCCCAAGGACCCATGCAGTCGCTCACTGCACCCGCCAGCAGGGGGATCTTTGCCCCCCTTTTAAAAGCAGGCTGGGCACCACCTGCACTGTGAAAGATGGACTTGTTGCTTCAAAAAGTCAGCCTGCCTTTCACTAATGTGCTGCCCACAGGATGGCCGCCCTAAGGGCAGCGCATTATCTGTAACAGGGTGCACTGACCAGGTCTGCTGCCCAGGGACCCATGGTCTGCCACAGCGCAGACCAGGGCAGTGTGCCCTATATATAGTACCGCCCCAAGTGTGCTTAAATTGTGCTGGTGGTTGCAGGTGGAGAGTAGCGGCACTCATTTTTGGGAACCCAACTTATTAACTTATTTTCATCATAATCACTGATCCAGAGGAGAGAAAGGTAGAAAAGGGAGAAAGAAGGAGGAAAAAAATAGGAAAACAGTGATAAAGGAAGAACGCTGGGATGAATAAGAACCGGCAAGAGTGAGATAAAGAGAAAGGAAGTGTAGAGTGGTAAAATAAAGTGCCATGAGTGGAGATTAGGCAGCCTCGGTTTTCAGCAGCAACAGTATTGTCAGCAACGGTGGCAGATTCTAGGAAAAACTTTGGGCCCCTGCAGCTATATTTTTATTTTAATGCAGGCTCTGACACCAATTTAAAAAAACGGTGAATTTGGAAACATCGTATTGTATTGTACTGTACTATTAATTATTCGTAATGTGCATAAAACTATTAGGGACTCCGCTTCCAGGCACAGCAAGTAAGACATACATAAATCAAATAGTTAATACGACAGTGACTGTTACAAAAGAAGATGCATAGTAACATTCAATAATCAATCAGTCGCGGCTCCTGGAGGGAGTGCTGCGGGGCAGTGGGGCGGGGCAGGGGAGGGGCAGGGTGGGGGGTAGTAAACTCCGGCATATGGCCGAACGGAGGTAAGTACATAAATAAATAAATAAATAAAACGAATTACATTGCGCGCGCCTCATCGCCATTTAAGTGTTGAGGGGTTTTAGGGTTCATGGATGGGCAAAGTTTAAGGCTGGTGAGGGTTTTTAAGAACCAATTATGGGTAGCGGCTTGGGTGGTGAAGAGTTTTTAGAGTTCAGGATGGATTTGAGTTTAAGTTTGGTGAGGGGCTTTAAGGATTCAGAGATGGGTGGAATTTAGATGTAGAAAGGGTTTTTGGGGGTCAGTGATGGGTAGTTTAGGGTGATGAGGAGTTCTTATGGGTCATATATGGTTTGTGTTTTAGGGCGGTGAGGGTTTTTATGGGGTTCAGGGATGGGTGAAGTTTGGGTGTACTAAGGTATTTTAAGGGGTATGGGATGGGTGTGGTTTTAGGCATAGAAAGAGTTGTTAGGGTTCAGGAATGGGTGGAGTTAGGGGCAGCGAGTGATTTTATGGTTCAGGGATGGTGGATTTTTGGTGTAGAAAGGGCTTTTAGGCTTTAGGGATGAATGTAGTTTAGGTGTGGTGAGGGGCTTTAGGGGGCAGGGATTGATGGTGTTTAGAGGTTGTGAGGGGTCAGCGATGGATAGTGTTTATGGGTGGTGATGGGTCAGCGAATTAAAAGCATCCAAAGTCATTATTTGACAATGTAAAAAATATAAATATGAAATAATGTCCCCTGAAGTAAAGCACTGAGATAAATTTCTCAGACTAAATTGTTTCTGAAGACCTGCAACCATTGCCTTTACACTTAAAATATAAGCACTCAAAGCCAATTTCAACCAAAAAGACATTCTATGAATTAGTTTCTACAAAAAGGTAAATACCATTTATTCTGAAAATTTATATTAAACAGTTGAGATTAAATGGTTTCTCAGTATTGGTATTCCATGAAATCGTTTTTCTATGAAATCACACACAACCCGTGTGCAGAGGTGTGGCCCTTTGGTGACAGTAGAAGTGATCTAACTGGTATTTTTCTGGATTTCTCCTATCTGTCTCAACTAATGCTTTCTCTGTCTAGCCCAATGATTCCTAGTCATGCTTACTACAGATAGTCAAGAAAAAATAAACATAATGACAGTAGGAAGGAGGACAATATGATTATCAGTAAATATAATTCTTAAACACCTTCAAATGCCTCCGTGCATTGTTGTGTGGTGTATAAAAACCAACTTGAGAAACACTAGCAATAGATCCATCCATGAGTTGAGCACATGCCATAGAAACCACGTCACCCGCAGGTTACAAGTCGCATTCTCAAAGACACTGCTTAGTAAGTTGAATGTGTGCTCAGTCAATATGTGCATATAATACATTGGAACAATACCTGCTTAAAAACCTATTTCTAGTTTACTTATTACAGGTGAGTTGTGATGTATTTAGTCAACTGTAATAACAAAGTAACATAGCTGTTCAAATGTAATATGTTATTATAGTTGAGTTATGACATCATAATGCCTCTTGCCAGAGTTCACAACTATGGTGAAAGGCAGGTCACAGAGCATAATTACAGCTCCAGTTGAATCAACAAAACTGAGAACTGGCTTTTCGATTGTCTAATCGGTTTTTCTAAAACGAGCAGGGATCAGCAGAAAAAAAGATATTTGTAGCAACCTGCAGTAGCGGGTTCTACCGGATGGGGTGGTGGGGCAGGGGAGGGGGTGGAAGGTAACTTTTAAAAAAGGACTTACCTCTAACGGCCGGCCGCCGCCTCTCCTCCGTCCTCTGTCCTCGTCCTCATCTGTCACGGCGGCGGCTGCAGGAAGCGTTGTGATTGGTCTGAGTGCCGTGGATCAGCGTTCAGACTGGAACAGGGAGCCTGTGCATGTTCCTGACCAGGCTGTGTAATGCAGCCTGGTAGGAAAATGCAATCAATCAATTAGAGGGTTTGAAGCGTGCTACTCACCCGTGAGGGTCTCAAGGCACTGGGGGGGGGGGGAGTGCAGCTCCGGTTCAGCCGAAGAGCCAGGTCTTGAGGCTCTTCCTGAAGGTGTGCAGAGTAGGGGAGCATCTGATGTTGACTGGGAGCTTGTTCCAGGCTTTTGCCGCGGATAGGAGAAGGCTCTCCCACCTGCTCTGGTTCTGCGGATGCGTGGGTTTTCTGCCAGGGCGAGGTCGGCGGAGCGGAGGTTCCTTTTGGGTACGTGGAAGGAGACTCTTTCGTTGAGGTATTTGGGTCCGATGTTGTGGAGGAATTTGTAGGCGTGGGTGAGTAGCTTGAAGGTTACTCTCTTCTCGACGGGGAGCCAGTGGAGGTCTCGCAGGTGTTGGGTGATGTGCTCATGTCGTGAGATGCCGAACACGAGTCTGGCTGCGGTGTTCTGGATGGTCTAGAGTTTGTGTAGCAGGGATTTGTTGATTCCAGCGTAGAGGGCGTTTTCGTAGTCGAGTCTGCTAGTTATGAGTGCGTGGGTGATGGTCTTTCTGGCTTCGAGGGGATCCACTTGAAGGTCTTGCGGAGGATGCGGAGGGTGTTGAAGCAGGTGGAGGCGATGGCCTTGATCTGTCGGTTCATGGAGAGGGAGGAGTCGAGTATGATGCCGAAGAGCCCAAGAGGGCCGGCCAAACAGTTAATGCGCACTTAGGGAGTGCACACCACTCCTCCCCTGCTCTGGCCAGCCCCGCCCCACTCCACCACTGACTGCAATAGGGAAAATAAATGATAATAACGATACGTTATTATCATTTTCTTTTTCTTTTTGAGCAGTGGGCGACGCTCCTTCGCCTTAGCAGAGGAGCCGCCACTGGCAACCTGTTTATTTTGATAGAGGTCATTGCAGGAAGAATATAATCTCTCCATCTGTTTCTTCACATTCTGAGCTTGAGTGTTTTTCAATCTGAATTACATTAATCTGATTCTAAAATAGTTTGCAACAAATTACTAAGGGTTTGATTTAGAGTTTGCCGGATGGGTTAATTTGCCACAAATAAAGCGGATATCCCATCTCCCATAATACAAGTGCCATAGAATGTAATGCACTTGTAATATGGCGAACGGGACAGCTATCATATTTGTGGTGGAGTAACCCGTCTACCAAACTCTAAATCAAGTCTAAACTGCTTTTTGCTGTGTTTAAATTTGCACTACAGATTTCGCCTTTAGTCTGCATGCCTACAACCATGCTATCTCTTTCATGTGAAAAAGCAAGACACCATGGATTTATGCAGTTTGTTGAAGGGATGAGGGTGTGACCGTGTATTATAAGAAATAACATACTCTCTGCCGTACGTTAAAAGGATGATGCAAGTCAGTTCGTTCCATGACCTAATAAAGGAACTTGGCTTTTGGCCTTGTTCCCCTGTACGGCTTCAAACTCCATGGTGGCTTGCAATCTTCTTATAATGTACGGCACAGGGTACTTTATTCCATATACCATGCAGATACAAGGTGCCAGTGCCACAAGGGATAGATGGGTTAATGTACCTGCTATACGACAGAAATAGATAGATAGATAGATAGATAGATAGATAGATAGATAGATAGATAGATAGATAGATAGATAGATAGATAGATAGATAGATAGATAGATAGATAGATAGATAGATAGATAGATAGATAGATATAGATGGATGGGTGGATGGGTAGATTGGTGGATAGATAGTGTGCTGTGTGTGTGAGACTTCAAGATTTTATTTCATGTGTTTCATATGGCATTGTGTACTTAACAAAAAGGAGCAGCAGAGCTCACGGCCTGAACATTTTAATTTCAGCAGAAGCAAATCTGATTTAAGGCACTGAACACACAACAGCATTTAGTGCGTGTGGCCTGTTTGCAGCAGGTTTACAAAAAACGGAATGTGATGGTTAAGAGGGGAATGACAACTTTCTATTGGAACATTACTAGAAACCACGCTGTAAAGTAAGCTCACACATTAGGCATTTTTTTCTATTACACATTCACAACATGAGCTATAGGTAAATAAGTCAGTTTGCCTATTATCACTCAACTTTGTTCACATGCCAAAACCTTGATTAGAGCCATGCATGTATCTTCAGGGGCCTTGGGGCATCACACCTCCCTTATAAGCATGCTCTTGCACTGACAGTCGGGTCTTGGCACACAGAGATGGGCTTTGTCAAAGTCACGTTTTGCAGCAGCACTCATTGCACAGGTGCATGCATGTGCACCGTATCCTTTTCAGTGTGTGTTCTGAACTTCACATCCTCCCACAGGTCAGGGAAAACAAATGCATCACACACATGCTTGGTGACTCTGTGATACGTTGCAGAGAAACCTTTCACTCTCCAAACTCTGCCTCTCGCATTTCTGATCTGAGATTCATGTTTTCTCTTATTTATATTCGAATTAGGTACATGAATGAACAAGTACAAACAGGGCCTGATTCACATATCACAGTTGCACATGTGTAAATGGCACAATTTACAAGTGAAAATTGAGAATATGTGTTCACAAAAACTATTCATTTGCAATTGTACATCTTCTAAATTACGTCATTACTCTAGTGGAGTATTAGTAGGAGTAAATCTGCTCTCATAGGCAGATAAGGGCATTCCAGGGTGGAATGCACTGGAATGTTAGTGCACATCCACACATTTGTTATGTTGTAGATGCTCCACATGCCCACACCCTCACATTGGAAATGGTCAGAGATTTACAATTGTAAAAGGGTGGATTAAATCTGTTTATAGGGTGGGAGATTGAAAGGGTACACCCTACAATTGGTGGGGTAGTGAGTGGAACAAGGTTTCCCCATTGGGATAGTTATGTTTCCGAGGAAGAAAAAAAAGGGAAAATATGTTACAAAAAGCAGTTGTGATCATGCCCATTTCTTCACACACGGAATTGTAGGTTATATACAGTTATGAACCTGGAAATGCCTTCATACTGGGATAAATATTGGCAATTCTCCATCGTTTCTCTGGAAACCTGCAATTGTCAGACCTTCTCAAGAGCACTCCTGGCCACATCTGAGAATTTCAGAAATGTTTAAATCTACCCCGAAGTTGAATATACTGGGTTGTCAACCACCACTTCACCCCTAGTACAGGAAGGTGTTTATACTCTTAAAGCACCTGAGTGTGTTATCTGTGCTACTTTAGAGTGTTCTCCCTGTGCAAGAAGTCTTCTCTCGACAGATTGTGAAGACGTTTTCCTGGCTCTCAAGGGCAGATGAAGGCCATCCCGAGAAAACTGCTGTACAGTTTACAAACACCCAAAGCGAGGTAGCTTCTTCCGTTATGAAACATCTGTGCTGTTTCAGATTGTGAATGCAATGAAATGAAGTCTCACTTGCAGAGGCACAGCTGTAGGAAATCCATGAAAGTTCAGAAGGAAGCATCAGGGAAATAGCCCCCCCTTATTCATAGGTGTAGAAAACCAGTCCCCGCACAAGGTTGAGAGAGGTCAGTGTCTTGATAGCTAAACTCTCACACTGGCCAAACCAAAGGTCCCTTTGAAGCAAACCTATTTCACCAAGTGCAACCTTGACTTACCTTTGGTAAATTAGTAGAAAAGGGATTGTAGGTGTTGTGTGTAACAACCAATCAAACAACAACACCACAGTAAATAATATGGCGCTTATATTTACGAAACCAAATTTGATATAAATTATACCAATCTAGTGAGAAAAATAAAGCAAAAATCTAGACAAGTGGATATGGTTTAATGGAAGAAAGTAGTCCGGGGTAGGATAAATATCTAGTAACCTGTTCGACTGCCAAAGGTTAAATATCACCAAAAATGTTCAAAAGTAATGATGAAAACACACTCTCTGGGGTAAGAACTCCCTAACTCTTTACTTAGAAGTTTAAGGAGAAAGATGGAAACAGTCAAAACAAATACAATTGTCTTATCCAAAACAGCCAGGAAAGGGCAGCTGTACACCAACAGTATTCACTAGGGAACCTCAGCACAAGGGAGTTCACAGAGGCTGGGTAAGAGCAAAGTGAGTTACCTTGATAAGCACTGTTTCACTGTGGTGGTGCGGCAGGTATTCAAAGTTGTTTCCTCTCAGGAACAATTCAACGTAGGCCCCAGAGATCTTGACACTTGTAAAACAAGTTGTTGGGTTTTCCCCGCCATTCCAGTGAACCATTGATTGTACACACAAGTATTTGTAAGCACTCCAAGATGGCAGTTCTTTTGACAACTGCCAGCCTTCCATATAACCTTCCACTCTACCATCAATTTTTGATATGAGCACGTCAGAGTAGGGATAATAATCCATACTCAATCCTTTTTATTACATGCACTTGGTCATTCACAAAACCTTGTTCAGTGTATAAATAGCATGGCCTAGACCTTCGACAAGCAACAAACTCATGTGCTAAAAACGGAGGAATAGTTACATACTCTCGCTCGCTCCGATCCAAAATACCTTTAAATATTTCCGCCCACTCAATGGATGTGCCATGAGTTCTGTATCCAATGCTCATGTCCTCCCCCCTACTCTTAGCAATTAAAATCAGATTCCTCCCATCCAAACACTAAGGCCCTCATTACGATGTCAGTCGGAGTTGCCTCCGACCGACACCATTGTAGATTGGGATACAACTGACCTCAGGTCGGCGGTTTCCTACCGCATTATTTGGATGCGACCGCACATGGTGCGGTCAGAAACATCCATTTTGCAATGGGAGCATTGCGGCAGGCTGAAACCGCCCGCAGCACAAGCTCCCATTGAAAAAAGGAAGTTTCTAAACATCCCTGCACCTTGTGTCAGGCACCTCACGGTGCCTGCCACAAGGTGCAGGGATGTTTAGGGGGCACTATAGGTGCCCCCATAGCCAAATGCGGAGGTACAGGGGTTAAGGGGGCCCTGCTAGGGGCCCCCAAAGTCAGTTTCTGACAGCCAATCCATGTCGCAAAGGCCGACATGGATTGGCTGTCAGAAACCGACATCATAATCTCAACGGCAGAAACCTTATCCTTAAGGGATTATGAGGCATTTCCTACTAGCCGACGGGCTCCTTGAGCCCCTCGGAACCGCGTCTGATTCCCAGGCCGGTTTAAACTCCGACTGCCGTCATCATAATACGGTGGTCGAACTTTAAACCTACAATGTCAGTCGGAAAGCCTCCGGTTTCCGACCGACATTGTAATTAGGCCCTAAATGTACACAACAGATATAGTGCATAAGGGTAATATACTAACTGAATAGACACATTAGCACAGTAACTCCAGTGATTCATCATAATTCACTTTCAGGGACCCTGGCAGCAGCAACATCCTCATCACCATATGTCTTTACTGACATAAGAGGCTCATTATCAAATTTGACGAGGTTGCTCTTTCCCAGAAGAAATTATTGGGAGGGCTGGGGCCAAAAAAATATTCTTTTTAGGAGTCTCTTGCTTGCACCTTTTATAAATCACTATCACTGTACCCTAAGGTTGGTCAAACTTGCTGATTGTAATACATTGACTGGCTGTCCTCCATGTATGGGTGCCCTTATCGTTTACTACCTTAGTCAAATCTTGCATGTTTACCATACCTTCTACTACCACTCGTTCATGTCTGTAAGTGCATTATCATTCAGCTAGCAATCTATTAGGTGGCCAGTAAAATACCTTTGCATTAGACATATCTGAGAGTTTTCGAAGATTCATGTTTTATGTTGTAGTATTAAAATGCAGTGGGGCATGTTTCAAGTTCGCTCGTTCTGATTTTCTCTTTTATACATTCACATGGTGTCATCCAAAAACATCTTGATTCTGGATCACTCCCACTGTGGACACTTTCTAGCAATCTCCCAATTGCCTCCCTCAAACATGTTCGAAATCTTTACTTTGGTTAATTGGGACTATGTGGTGTGATTTAAATATCATACCTGCCACCTGTGGGAGACCAAACCCTATACTATTGTCAAATATTTTTCCACAATGTATCTGGAACTAGTTGAATACGGCTTCCCAACTTTTACATGTGCATCTTTTTTCATATCATATCAATATGGCGGGTATACAGTATCGATATTAGGCATGGCTATGCCCTTAAATGTATTAAATCCTCCTTATATAAGCCCTCATTATCAGTGTCCTATTAATTTCGATGAGGCTAGTAAAAGCAGTTTTTAAAAAATGTTAACCCAGAGTTTTCGACTGCTGAAAGCAGTTCTCCCAAAATTGAGGAATTACTAGGGAAGAATATCAGATTTGGAATTACCGATTCTTGTATTGGGCTGGATGTTCCTCACACGTGAGATACCAGTACCTCCGGTGTCTGTAACTCACTAGACGGGGATAATTTGGCTCAATTCCAAGGCCATTTGCTTTTTAAATTTCATTTATTCAGGGATGTAACAATTAGAAATGTGTCCACAAAACAATTAATTTTAGCAGAACTATTTAAAACATTTGTTCACTCATTGTTCTTGCCGTGAATAAAAACTAGAGTTTGTTAATGCAATAAATAAGTTCCATACAAATCACAGTAAATATTAATGAATTTCAATCGGCCTAACCTTCCCATGATTACATTAGAAAAAAGGTTTTAATCCAGGCGGAAATTGGCATTAATACTTTCAATCAGGGGTACTTCTCATGATCACCCTTAGAACATAGTGTACACATGAAAAACAAGCAATATCATCTACTACCGTTCTATGCCCCGTTCCCAATTGCTTTTATAAATAACAAAGAATTTTGTCGGGCAACACAATTCTAGCGCAAGAATTGTGAAAAATATTGACCATTCAACATTGACACCAAAGGGTCACAAAATGATCCCTTTAAAGAAAAATATTGTGAAATTAATTAAACGAACCTTGAAAATGAAAAACCATAATCACGACCCAAAAGCCAGTTTCTAATTAGATATGTTCATTTTCATATATCCAATATTTCTTCCACATGATACATATTGTTCACTTTTTTGTTTTTTTTATAATAAGCTGCCCATAACACATAAAGCACATACGATAAATCACAAAAACATGTACATGATAAAAGTGAAATAAGCCCAGTGTTCACACACTAAACATGAAAAAATGACCCTATGATCATGTTTTAGTAACTACGCATCATTATGGTCTTCCGCAGGACTAAAATGGTAACAACCAAGGGACAGCCTTCAAGAGATTGTATCAGTGTGGGGTTTTTAGTATTGACAGGAATAATGGCGCTCAAGCTAATTCGCGCTGAGTTTATGTTATACTAGGAGTGTGAACGGTGCAAGCCAGGTCAGGGGATATGCCCTAAAACCCCCGTGATGGTATGGATAGAAATCCACACAAATGAAGTAGGTACAGTCCCGGGCACACGTAATGAGGATATAATATCAGGAGAAATGTCTCATGCTGCAGAAATGTAGAGGGTCTACACCAGAATGATAATCATAGGTGTTTAATATAGTAACAGAGCATAAGCAACCAGCCAAAACAAAAGCAACCAGCCGACACGTGTTTCGTCACAAAGGGGAGTAACCCGTGACTCTTCAGGGCTTCAGAAAAGTCGATGCAGTCTGTGGCGACGAAATTGACCAAGTGCTAAGTAGCACAGGGGGGAATATAGGATTAGGCGTGCCAGGTCAGTAGTCCAGGACGACAACGGCGGATGCGCCGGAGTACAGGAAACTGGGAGAAGTGTTGTTCAGGAAGGAAATCTGAAGCCCTGAAGAGTCACGGGTTACTACCCTTTGTGACGAAACACGTGTCGGCTGGTTGCTTTTGTTTTGGCTGGTTGCTTATGCTCTGTTACTATATTAAACACCTATGATTATCATTCTGGTGTAGACCCTCTACATTTCTGCAGCATGAGACATTTCTCCTGATATTATATCCTCATTACGTGTGCCCGGGCTGTACAGCCTTCAAGAGATGTAGTCAGACACACACCTTACTTGTGTCCTGCCAAATATCAACATGAAATTGTGTTTCATAGCACTATGGGCCCCAGCCGGGGTTCAATTGGGATGGAGGGGAAATGCATCACCCGCTAAGCCTTTCTGTATGGTTCCCTTCATTTACTAAAATACTTCAACTCTCATTGCTTCAGTCAATAGAGTTTTACACGATGGAGCAGCAGCCGGCTTACCCGCGTTCCTCTTAGTGTGCCTAGTAAGAACCATTATGATGCATAGTTACTAACACATGAGCATAGGGTCGCAACGTCGACGGCATTGTTTTATGTCCTACGTCAGCTATTCTATAATACAAAACAAGGATATAAGGATAATCTGAACATTAACTTTTGGACATCGGACATTATATATATTTTTTCATTGTTTCATGTTTTGTGTGTGAACACTGGGATTATTTCACTTTTATCATGTATATGTTTTTGTGATTTATCGTATGTGCTTTATGTGTTATGGGCAGCTTATTATAAAAAATCAAAAAAAAGTGAACAATATGTATCGTATGGAAGAAATATTGGATATATGACAATGATCATATCTAATTAGAAACTGTCTTTTGTGTCGTGATTGTGGTTTTTCATTTTCAAGGTTTGTTTGATTAATTTCTCAAGAAAATAAATATTCTTCTTAAAAGGGATCATTTTGTGACCCTTTGGCGTTAATGTTGAATGGCTAACATTTTTCACAATTCTTGTGCTAGAATTGTGTTACCCGACAAAACTCTTTGTAGTTTATAACTGTATACCCAGGTTCTGAGTGACACAGGGCAACCCCATTATATTTAACTGTTCCCAATTGCAGTAAATGTTATTTCCTCGAGCAATCGACCCCACTCTCTTGGCGTACATAGCCTCACAAATATAGTTTTTTGCATCTTTGAGATTCGTTGAGCAATTGTGGGAACCGAATCAGATTTCCGTTTAGCCAAAACTAACGATCTAGCCACTAATCTTGAAATAAATAGCATTTGGCGCTGCCCTATCGTCATCCCTAAGGGGGAGACTGCAATGCCAAACAGTGCCCCATACGCATCCGGGGCAATGGCGCATTCCAGTCTTTGGCTTACCTCTACAACAATACCCTGCCAAACGTTTTTAAGACACAAACATGTAAACATCATATGCAGCCAATCCCCGTTGGCCTGGCTGCACCTAAAGCAGCTGGATCCCGGCCTGGGGTACATCTTTTGGATTTTGTCAGGCATATAATACAGCATTCATTTACTGTAGAAAGCCATCCTTCTTAAATTAGCTGCAAGCACCGCCTTGTGACTTAACTGATTGTAGAATTGCCATTGGGAATTATCTAGTCGACACCCCGTCAAGCTTCTGTAGATGGAAGTAAAGCCACAATCATTGCCTCCCTGTCTTTAGGGTGAAGTCCCCATACCAGTTCCCTCTGCCTCGTAGTTTGGTGACAAAATACGCTTTCCCTAAACAATCTATAAATGATTCTTCCCCCAACCCATATCCCAAACAAAAGTGTGTAATTTGATACATTAAGATTGGGATTTTCATTAACCAGCTTACCCCATAGGGGAAATTCTATGTCAGGACCGGAGGCGAGGATTATGCTCATCTTTCTTCACTTTAATGATAGCAGCCATTCAAAGTTAAACAAAATAAAACCACTATTCCCATGAACCATAGGGAATAACAACACAAGAACAATAGAGTGTCTATGGATAGATAGTCCTCTTCCAATGCACCAATCACAGGGCTCCTGGGAGTATGCAGTCCTCTGTTACTCTCCATTCCTCCTCTTTCTTCGCTGCTTGCAGCCAGATAAGTGCTTTATTTTTTTCCTCTCCTCATAACTTGTGGAATTTGTATTACTGCGCTGTTTATGCTATGTCATGCGATAATATTCCTGTCTCTGACTCGCAATAGCGTGCTTGCGCGCTCCGCTTTATTCTGAGTGCTGTTGTGCCCGTTTGGTGTTATCTGTGATATCGTGCTTAACTGTGTTTGGCGGCGCCCCGCCGCTTCTGCGCTTATTTCGTTCAGAGTTTTCCGACTGAAGAGTTTCGGTATTGTTTTGCGAGGTAACCGCTACTCGGTTCCGCGCGCAAAGCCGTGGGAGCGCTCTCACTCCCTAACGGCTGTTTCTGTGGTGCCGGCTCACGGCGCTCCCTCCCGCCGCCAGAGGGCGCCTGTGTGCGTTCCTCGCTCGACGTGCGTCTCCCGGCATTCCGCGCATTCCGCGCATTCCTCAGCCGGAGACGCATCGCCAATCCGAGCCGTTGCCTGCCTCTACACCTGAGTGGTCTGTTCCTGCCGTGAGGCAGAGTTTTTTCTTCCTTTCACGCCCCCGTGAACGCTCGCGCATCAACGCGAGTCTGTACCTGCCATTAGGCAGAATCTATTTCGGTGGTTTTCCGCCTTGGGGGTCGGTATTTGCACTAGGCCTTAAAGCCACGCTCTCCAGCAGAGTCTGTACTGGGACACTGATTTTTCTTTTTGGCAGGCTGCCCTTTATTAACACTGCACCAGGGCTGATTGTCCCAGGGTTTCTACCCAAGTTCACGCGAGCGTTGCCCGCACCTGATTTAGGCTGACACCCAGCCCCCTGTATATTGAGGTCACCCCTCTACACGATTATCCACTCACCTGTGGGACGCTCCATCTTCCTGGTGGCATGGAAGCATATAACGAAGAGCCCTATCAGGATGATCAGTGGGAGGAGGATCCCCTCACTTCCCTTCAATGGGATGAGGACTTTTATGATGCTGTGGACGATTCAATACATAAGGCGGTGGAACAGGCCATGGCGCCCCTGGAGGACCGCCTGTCTCGCAGAATTGAGCAGGCTTGCGAGAATCTGGCCAAGGCTGCGCAGGCCCTCCCCGCTTCCTCGCCCAGCGCCGGCGGAACTCCCGCCGATTCTCAGCCCCCACCCGCTAAACGTCCTAGAGACTCCGGGGTGGACGTGGACGCTTTCGATCGCCTTAAGCGGGCGTTTTTAGAGAGCAATCCCAAACCAGTGACACCCACTTCATCAGGGGAGGCCGCAGGCGATGTGGATGACGATACTGGCCTGTCCCTGGCGCCCGGCCCATCCGGACCCCGCTGCCGATGCTCAGAATCTTTGTGCGGATATGCTAGATCCTGACGATATCCTACACCCCCGATCCTCCGACTGGGCCCCCTCGGAGAAAGTAGCCCAGTACGTCGCCAGCAGAATCCGCCGGCCGTTAGAGGCCACAGCCAGGAACTGTCTCAGGGCGGAATGCCCCCGACCTTCGCTTGAGGGGAAGGTGGCGGCTACCCCAAAAATTGACCCCCGTATGGCAACATTTCTCCAAAAGTTTGTTAAGGACCCCAAGCGGGGTATTGACAGGTCCTGGCGCGTTTGCCAGGACAAGCTCATCGACGCCCTGGGCCCCATTACAAAAATACTAGATATGGCTGAGGAGGCTAAACTGTCGGGCTCCCTGATATCCCCCGACAACCTCTCAGCCTGGGCCCAACGCGTGGTGGTTTTCTTAGGAAACGCCAACTGCGCGCTTTCCACGGAAAGACGTTGGAGCTTGTTAATCAAGGTGGACCCCAAACTTGGGGACTTGGCGGACTCGGAAGCGGGCTCCGTGGCTCAGGGCGGTCTCTTTGGAGAGCCCTTTATCAGAGAGCTGGGAAAATTCATAAATACCTCCTTAGACAAGGCCTAGTCTTCCATCAGGAAGGTCTTCCGCCCTCGGGTTTTCCGGGGGGCCGGACGAGGCAGGGGCCGCTCGTCCGGCCGTCCTAATCAGGGCAGAGGGCAAGGCTCCGGTAACGGTAACTACCAGGACCAAGCCAGATTCGGAAACTTCTATCCGACCAGAGGACGTCGAGGGAAACACAGAGGCAATGGAGCCTCCAATTCTTCCGGTGAGTGTTCTCCCTTCTTCCCTTCTAAAAGTGGGGGGCCGTCTGGCGCGTTTTTTCTAGGCCTGGACTTCTGTCACAGGGGACGCCTGGGTGTTGCAAACTGTCCAAGGGTTTCATATAGAGTTCCACGGGGAGCCCTCGCAACCGGTCCCTCCGCGCCCTCTCTCCTTCTCGACCGCCGACTCGGCGTTGGTCGATCAAGAGGTCTGCTCGTTGCTCGACAAAGAGGCGATCGTGGAGGCTCTTCCGCACCCCAGTGGTTTTCTCAGCAACTTGTTCATGGTGGACAAGACAGACGGGACAAAGCGTCTGGTCATAAACCTTCGGGAGTTCAATGGGTGGCTCGTGTATCGTCACTTCAAGATGGAAGGAATCCATCTATTGCGCGACCTGCTCAGACCCAACGATTGGATGGCGCGCCTCGACCTCAAGGACGCCTATCTCACGATACCCATTTTCCCTCCTCACAGGCGTTTCCTGCAGTTCCCCTGGCGGGACAAGGTGTACGAGTTCACCACTCTTCCGTTCGGTCCTTCCTCCGCGCCTTGGTGTTTCACCAAGGTTCTTCGGCCAGTGATCGAACGTCTGAGGGCGTCCGGTATGCGTCTGATCGTATACCTGGACGACATCCTGCTCATGGCGCAGTGTCCCCAGGCCTTATCGCGTCAGCTTCAGACAGCGATCATCCTCCTGAAGAGCTTGGGTTTCATTATCAACGAGGCGAAATCCACTCTTGTTCCAGCCCAGAAGGTGGTGTTCCTGGGGTTCGTGATCGACTCAGTGGCATCCACATTAAGCCTCCCTTCTCGGAAAATGACGAAGATCCGTCACGAAATCAGGAGAGCCCTTACTCAGTCCCGCCTGTCTCTGCGTCAACTTGCCCGAATAGTGGGTCTTCTATCGGCCTCCATCCAAGCGATCTTTCCGGGCCCTTTGCATTACAGGGCCCTCCAGCGCCTCAAGGCCTGCCACCTTCGCAAGGGTCTTTCCTACTCTCAGAAGGTCACCCTCTCGGCCGAGGCCAGGGAGGAGCTCCAGTGGTGGCTTGCCAATATGGAAGCCTGGAATGGGCGGGCGATCTTCGGTTCCGCGCCCGATATCGTTATCGAGTCCGACGCCAGCAGGTCCGGCTGGGGCGCGAGGTGTGGAGAGTTCACTACAGGAGGTGTGTGGTCTCCGCAGGAGCAACTGCTCCACATCAACTGTTTGGAGCTCTTAGCGGGCTCCTTCGCGATCAGGTACTGGACCAAAGACTCGGTCCGATCCTGCGTTCTCCTCAAGATGGACAACATATCGGCGGTCCGGTACGTCAACCATCTGGGGGGTACCCGCTCACGAGCTCTGTCCGACCTGGCAGCAAACTTCTGGCAGTACTGCCTAGATCACCACGTCTCGGTGACGGCGGAGTACCTCCCGGGTCAGGACAACCAAGTGGCGGATTTTCACTCGCGGCATTTACAGGACGTGAGCCTGTGGAAACTCCACCCGGGTGTGTTCGCGGACCTCCAGAACATCTGGGGTCCGTTTTCGGTGGACCTTTTTGCCTCCCGTTTGGATTTCCAGCTTCCCCGGTTCTTCAGCTGGAGGCCGGATCCTCTGGCGACAAGCACGGATGCGTTCCTGCAGAATTGGAGGGAGGAGGCGGGTTACGCTTTTCCCCCGTTCGCCATGCTGACGAGGGTCTCGGCCCATGTTTGTCGCCAGAGGGCAAACGTGGTGCTGATATCGCCAGTTTGGAGATCTCAAGCTTGGTTTCCATTTCTTCTGGAACTTTCTTGGGATTTTCCAATCCCACTCCCCCGCTTCCCGACTCTTCTCCTCAATCCCGACAAAGCTCCTCATCCACTCATCGCTCAGGGATCCCTTGCCCTGATGGCGTGGTGGATTACCGGGGACGATGGGCGGTCCCAGGCCTTTCGGGAGCAGCTGAGAAGTTCATGTCCAAGGCCTGGGCCGATAGTACAGTCAAGCGGTACCGCTCCACTTGGAGACGATGGGTTCGTTGGTGTGTGCGACGGGGTCTCAATCCCGTGGCAACAGATGTGACTTTGATCCTAAATTTTTTGGCCACCTTGGCGGAGGACGGGTTGGCCTATAGAACCAGTAATACCTTTCGGTCGGCCATCTCTGCTGGTCATTCCATGGTGGATGGCTCCCCCGTGGGCGAGCATCCTCTGGTTTGTCGCCTCCTTCGGGGCATTCGCCTCTCGTTGCCGCCGGAACCTCGCTATTCCCAGTTGTGGGAAGTCAATCAAGTTTTGAACCTGTTCCTGTCATGGCAACCGAACCGTTTCCTGTCCAGGAAAGAACTTTCAGCCAAGCTGGCCATGCTCCTTTGCCTTATATCGTGCACGCGAGTTTCGGACGTTCGAGCACTGGACGTCTCAGGCAGGATTTTCTCCCCCTCCGGGGTCACCTTCACGGTCCAGAGGCGGACGAAGGGCGGGATAACTTCTATTTCATACCCGGCCTTTCTGGACTCTCCTAAGCTCTGCGTAGTGTAGTAAGCCTTGAGGGCTTACGAGGAAATGTCGGAGGAATTCCGTCCTCCAGGGGAGCGACAGTTACTCATCGCCCTCAGGAAACCCTATAAAGCAGTCTCTTCCCCCACTATTGCCCGTTGGATGCGGTGGGTGATGCAGGAGGCTGGGATTAATCTCCGGGCCTTTGGTGCCCATTCTACTAGAGGGGCCATGGCCTCTAAAGCATTTGCCCTGGGAGCTCGTCTGGAAGACATTCTCAATGCAGCAGACTGGTCTTCAGACTCCACCTTTAAACGGTTTTATTTCAAGCCGGTGCTAGATATGGCACACTTGGTGGTTAGCAAGCTTTAAACGAGCATAATCCTCGCCTCCGGTCCTGACATAGAATGAAAAATTTCCTAGATAACGTAACGGAAAGTTTCAATTCTATTAAGGACTCGGAGGCGAGGATTATCCCACCCAGGGTACCAGTTTGACTGTTTCCTTTCCCGCCCTCGTACTGGGGTAAGTAACTGGTTTTCTGGCTTCTTGAGGATTTTCTTGAGTAAGCATTGTGTATGTTATGGTGTCTTCCTTCCCCTGTAGGGTTAAACCTTAGCCACTACTGTCGCTTATACTGTGCTTTACTTCTGCAGGCGACTCTGGCAAACAAGATTCGTGAGGATCTGGGACTGGCTGACCTAGAGCGACGAAAGAGGGGGAATGGAGAGTAACAGAGGACTACATACTCCCAGGAGCCCTGTGATTGGTGCATTGGAAGAGGACTATCTATCCATAGACACTCTATTGTTCTTGTGTTGTTATTCCCTATGGTTCATGGGAATAGTGGTTTTATTTTGTTTAACTTTGAATGGCTGCTATCATTAAAGTGAAAAAAGATGAGCATAATCCTCGCCTCCGAGTCCTTAATAGAATTGAAACTTTCCGTTACGTTAGCTAGGAAATTTTTCATTCTCCATTATGAATGAAATCCTGCACCCTTTTATGCCCCAAGGGCGACCAAAGATTGCATGTGGAGATTGGTAAACGCAGCCCCCATGGAATACAATCTACAAGTTTAGCTGGTGGTGGAGCCGAGGGATGTTGTATTCATCCCAGATCATGTTAAAAGCGCTCCATTGTCGTTCTTGGGGTCTTGTACCTGGATGTTTTAGGTAACCTTTGAATTTTCAAAAAAGGGGGAAGGCCTATTTCAGACGTCTCCAGCATAAGCCCTAAGTAAAAGTTGCCTTCCCTCAAACTAGCTGAAAACGACCTATTCAATCAATCTAGGAGAGCTACCTGATAGTAGATCTTTATATTAGGAAGTGTCAAGTCCCCTTCCTCCAAATCTAACAGCAGTGCCTGGATATTCACCTGAGGCTTCTTACTCTGCTAACAAATTGCCACATTTCTGAATCTACTGCTTTAAAGAATTACTGAGGAACTTCCATCATAATATTTGTAAACAGAAAAAGCAAAAGCGGGAGAATACTCATTTTGATTAAGGCAACTCGTTCTATAATAGATATAGGGAGGTTATGCCATGACTTAAGTAATTTAACAATTTTATCAAATGTAGTATTAAAGTTAAGCACAAATAGATCCTCCAGTTTAGAGGTTATATAGATCCCAAGATAACTTATAGGTGTGGTTGCAGAATAATGAGACTGTAATTCGACCGGCAACACTTCAGACGAGCAATTGAATGGTATTGCCTCTGATTTCCCATGGTTTATCTTATAACCCCCTATTCTTGTAAATTCCTTCATCTTAGAGAGGGTGCATGCTATATTGGCCTTATCGGCTGCTAAATATGACGCCATATCATCTGCGAATATTTTCAACTTCAATGCCATTACCACAGGCAGTTGACTAGTTTGGTCCTGTCTTATTGCACAAGCTAATGGCTCTATAAATAAAGCAAACAATGTAGGGGAAAGAGGAAAACTTCGATGTGTCCCGCGGCTTATAGCGATCTTGCCCGCCAGTTTGCCATTTATAACTATGGCCACGTTTGCATTAAAATAGAGATTCTTTAGTACCCTTACAAATCTAGACGGAAATGCAAACTTTGTTAAACCAGCAAAAAGAACGCGCCATTGAACCTGGTCAAATGCCTTCTCGGCATCTAGCATTATAATTGCTGCTTTAATTCTCTGTGTGTTAAAAAAGTCGATTGCTTGTGTAAAATAATGCATATTATTTGCCATATTCCTCCCCACAAGGAACCCATTCTGATCATTATGGATCCCCGAAGGAGCTACGACTGCTAACCGGTTTGCTCAAATTTTCGTACATAGTTTGCAGTCACAGTTGAGAAGGCTGATTGGTCTATAAGAGTTCATATCTTTGTCTGGTTTACATTCTTTAAAAAGCTCACAACCACCGACTCCGTGAAGGAGTCAGGGACTCCAGTTTTCTGCAGTATTTTGTTATACAGTCTGACCATGAATCCTTTTAGCTGTGGCAGAAATAGTTTATATACTTCTGCTGGAATACCGTCGGTGCCACAAGCTTTAGCAGTAGGGGAGAACTTAACCACCTGTTCTACCTAGACCAAAATGATAGGATTGATCATACCCAATCCCTGATGAACCGTTATCAAAGGAGTGCTAGGTTTTTCAAGCCACTTTTACACCATCTCAGGTGTCGCATGCTGGAAGTCAGAGTACAGTTTTATATAGTGTTTAAGAAAAGCATTAAGTATCTTTTGGGGTTGGGTTACCAGTCTATCTAAATCTGGATCCTGGACTTGCTTGATAGTATTGGGGTTGGACCTACTCTCGGAAGACCATACCAGGTATCTACTGATATGCTCATTTTCTTCATAGCTCTTTTGCATTATCAAATTGTGGTTCAGAATCTCTTTAGAGATGAAGTGCTCCTGGAGGTTCTGCTTAGCTTGAGCCACTACACACTTAGACTCTTTCATTGGGGACACCAAATGTGCCGGTATTGCTTGATTCAAAGCAGACTGCAGAGACTCGACCTTAAACTTCTCACTCTTAGTTCCACCTGGAATGCTATTGCCTCTCCCCTAAAAAAGGCCTTCAGGGCCCCCCCTAACTGTGAATTCAGTAGCTGAATCTATATTAAGTTCTAAGAAGGCCTTCAAAGCCTGACACATCTGGGTCACCCATTGATTGTTCACTAGTAGTGGTTTGTCAAACACCCGTCTCGGGGTCTCGTATTGATAACCTATTAGAGGAAGATTCAAAGAAATTAGTGAATGATCCGAGAATGGATTGGAAAGTATCTTGGACTGTGCCCTTTGGAATGAATAGGAAGCCAGAACGAAATCAATACGTGAAATTTACCACTTCGCCACAGATCTACCAAAGCGAAATCACGCATTAAAGCATGCAAAAGATTAATTGATTTTGGCTTATTTTGTGGCTTATTAAATCAAGAGGAGTCTAGGGCTGTATTAGGAAGAATGTTAAAATCTCCTCCAATTACTAAAGGAACAGACTCATCTTTTGCAAAGTTGTACAAAGACTCTAGAGTCCGTAGTGAATCCTCAGTGGGGCCATGTAATCTTACAAGATTTTAGACCCTGCTTAAAACATTCATTCTCACCCATATCCACCTAGCGCTTGAGTCCCTATGTACCTTGAGGATCTCACACTGCACTTCTTTGTCCACCAATACCGCCAACCCCCTAATAGCTGCACTAGAAGAAGCAGAAAAGCCATGTTGCACAAAACCAGGAACTCGCAGCGAGGGGGACCCGTTCTTTAAGGGCATCTCCTGAAGTAAAATTATATTTGCACATAAAGATTTGAACCAGGCTAACATCGCCCTCAACTTCATCCTATTATTAAAGCCATTCACATTGCATGGAACTATTCTCAATTGCCTAAAAGCTATCTTTTACAATGAGCTTTACATTCCCTTCTTCTTTTATGCCACACTCTGCTTTTCATACTGTGCTTGCTGCCATCCCTTTTTTAACTATTTGCGCACACACTCTCCTTATCCCATCAAGGGTTGCCTAGACCCTCCGCCTCCCCTCCTCCACTTCATAGAGGAATGGCACTCTATAACCCATCTTCCTGGGCTAGTCACCTCTGAACCACACGTACTTGATAATGGACCATTTTTTTACTCTCTATATGAACCCTTGTGTTTGTTCACAGGCAAATATCCAACACTGCAAGTTCCTCTAGTTCATTTGTCTCACTCTTTTTGATACTGCTGCTACAACAGTTCATTTGCTTGTTTCACAGAACCTTCTACTTGGAATTGGCCTCCTATCAACACTTTCAATTTTGGATTGTTGGACCAGAGCCAATTGTATACCTTGCTTTTTAAAGAGGTCAATCATTGACTTAAATGCACACCTGCGTCAAGCTGCTGCTGCTGACATATCAGAGAAAATATTAAAGCGTTGCTTGTCCCCTACCTGGACACCTTTTGACTTTATAACCTCAGAGAGAATTCTTTCTTTAATTCGATAGTCACCGAAATTGACTAAAATGTCCCAGGGTACCTGGAATTGGATGGCTGAGAAGAGGGAACTCGGTAGGCACAAATAATTGAAAAGTGTGGAAAGCTCCCGTCATGCTCCATACCTAACCGCTTCCGGAGTGGCCGCTGCAGTGTCAGGGATGGATTGGAATGGCGTCCGAGCTTGGGCTTGCGAAATAGAATTTAGGAGAAGTGATGATATTTCTCGGTGTGAGGAGAGGTGATCAGTAAGCTGCAGAACTGTTGGTATTAAGGGGAGGCGACAGTGAGACGTCTGCAGCGCAACTCGGAGAAAACACGTGACTAAAATTCTAAGCTCCAAGCAGCCAGCATAGAGGGTGCACCAGGATGGCTGGGAAACTCCAGAGGGCCATGTAAGGCTTCCCTCGGAGCACAGCAAGAGTTGGGGCATCCGTGGAAGCAGCCTGTCTAGGTGCGGGTGCAACTTGTTGCTGCTGAACTCTCCTGTGACCACGCTTCGATATATACGCCTGCACAGGCCAGGAAAATATCTCGCCTAAATAGTAATGCATTAAGAGACTGCCGCAAAGGATAAGGAGAAAGGTCACCAACACCTGCAGAGGCGAATTAAAAGAGGCGAAGGAGACTTTACAATCCAGAGCCCGATGAGAGTCTTATGCAAGCCAGCGGAAAATGGTCTGGAGAAGTAGGTCGAGGCTACTAGTGTTCCATCTAGCTGGCAAATGCAGAATAGCTTTTCAAAAGCTTTCTAAAGAAACGGAACAGTTCAATTTAGGAGGAAAAGAAATACACCCTGGGTGTTTTTGGCCCAATGAAATGACTGACGCCGCGGGAGATAGGGTGGAAAGGTCGTACCCCTGGCAAATCCAAATAGACAAAATTCGTCAGAGCGCATTAGAATCTTTCAATGGAGGGAAGTTCCAAAACCGTAGACTCAGTGAACTGCCAGAACGGGGTGAGGCAGCAGTCTGATGCAAAGAATTCCTGTAGCCATTGCATGAGCATCAGCAGCAGGGTAGAGGAACCCTCAATGCACACAAGACAGGCCATCGTCATCCAATCAACAAGGGGGCCTTGTAGCCCCCACTTCTCCTGAGCAGCATATATTTACTAGTGATCAGGTCCAGCTGCAAGAATGGGTTAATCCGGGTGTGTCAAGACTTAATGAGGATATTCATAGTTCAATCCCTGCTCAAGTAATAGCGAGGAATTCGGGGGGGAAACCCCCATATGAGCTATATGGCTCCAAAGTGCCGGGAAGAGGGAAAGCTACTTCGGGGACAAAGGACCTGGAGGACAAGGCTCAGCAAGGGCTGAGCCCAGATTTGGTGGCTGCTCAACCTATACTGGAGTTTCCAGAAAAAACGATGGGGGATCAGACAACATCCCCATCAGCAATTCAGGTTTCGCTTATGATGGCAGGGCCTGAGATGATTTAAAGAAATGAATTAGTAAGGGGATCGATGGCATCAGTCGTGAATACACAGATGGGAGGTATGCTCCAGAAGATCCTAGACGAGGTGCATGAAATTCGAATTGCACACTATAAAGCAAACTCTGAAGTTCAGGCTCAGCTAAGCAGCATCAATGCCTATCTGCTACAGATTAACTCTAGGTTGATAGCTGCAGAACAAGTTATCTCGGATCTGGAGGACTCCCAAAGAAACTCTGAATCTTTCACAGCAAAAACCAAATGGAAAATTCTGAAGATGCAGATAAAATGTAATGAAATGGAAAACAGATCCCTACGTATGACTCTGTACTTTGTGGGGATCCCAGAAGGGCGAGAGACCGGGACATTAAATTTATTGCAGATCTGGTTCAGATGTGCGCCCTCCCAGGTCTTAAATCTGGGTCAGAGGACTGCCAAGGCCATTTGCAATAAAAACCAGAGTGAGCTATTTCTATTTTCAAACATTCCATCCCAATCAACACGTCTTTGGGCCTAATTATGAAGTTGGGCGGAGTTTCCTCAGCCCGACATCATCTCGGTCAAGGGACCGACCGCCACCCGGTCGGCAATCCTGACTGACTAATTAGGATGCGACCGAACACTGTTCGGTTGCACTCCTATAGTTCACAATGGGAGCATGCATTCCGTCTGGAGTGCATGCTCCCATTGTAAAATGCGAGGTGCAGTACATCCCTACACCCCGTGCCACAAGTTGCAGGGATCAACAGGGGGTTGTTACCTAAGAAGGGTAAACCCAATACTAGTCTCTGGGACCTGGGTAAAGGACAGTAAATAGGAACAGTGGTCCCAGAAAGCAATAATACAATATCAAAATCACAACATAATTACAAATTCAAAACTGAGACAAAAGATTATTTGTTGCTCACAGTGTTTAATTCACACTGAGTATCAATCCGTTATTGACAAAGTTCACATATTATTGCATCCAGTGGTGTCCCTAGATAGGGATAAGAGGGGAAGGGTGGTTGTGATTCAAGTGAGGGTAGGGTAGTGACTACAGATGTGTAGTGTGCATCAAAACAATATATCACTTAAAAAGCACGTGGCTCATTCTTCGAGCCTATTAGTCACAATTTGTATCAAAAAACTTTTATATAGCCATGGTTTCAAACATTAACACAGTACAAAATCTCTGTTGTTCAAGCTGGCTTGATTGTAAAATGTCGACGTTTCGACCCCAATGGATCAGTAGGCTGTTACATTCCTTACGGCGGGGTCTTCATCAGGACTGGAGTGTGTGGGGGGTAGACGGGGGGCATCTAGGGAAAAGCATGAAAATGTCTTTAAAGAGTGCAGTTATGCAGATCAAGATTAAGTCTATGGGGTAGAGAGAGCAGTCAATTACCATAAGTCGCCTCTGAAGAGGGGCTGTAGATATGTAGGGGCACGTGTGCCTCCTTGAGCGTGAGGGCGGAAAACGGCACCTATGGGGATAAGGTGCAGCGTCAATGTTGGAAGTTCTGGGTTTTATTGCCAGAGTTTCTGAAATAGGAAGGCAAAGGGTCACTTACTATATTGGTAGATGTCTCCGTGTCATGCCGGATTAGTCGGCTGTCAATGACATATACAATAATCTGGAGGGAGACATAGAAAAGGCTAAACAGGACCGTAAACGTGTTCACAGAAAAGAATAAGCCACCACAAGTTACGCGCATGAGGGAAAAACCAATGTCTAGATCAAAAGAACGAATGTATTCATGTAACTCTGAGGGTAAAATAAAGGAAAACGCATATAGGGCCAAGCCAATCTAAAGGGTTAAAGAGTCAAAACATTAACCAACCAAGACACACGCGGTATAATTGCAGATTAAGTCCGCTGCGTTAAATCAGTGCGGGTCAGAGTTTACGAGTGTCGTACATGCCTAAAAACTAGCCGGGTCCAAATCCAAAAGTAACACACAAAAGGTTACGCGCATGAAAGAGTTCCATTAAGCGAACTAAAGAAAAACAAATGGGGGGTAGAACATATCCGAATATATCCGAGGGTAAAATCAAGAAGAATACATGTTAAACCGAGCCAATATGCCAAGTTGCCAGCCACACAATATCAACTCATGACAAACGCGGTGCAATAGATAATTAAATTACCTCCGTTAAAAATATGCGGGCCAGAACCTTCAGGTTTCCTACATGCCTAAAAAAACCAAGCAAGGGACGGCAATTAAAATAATGGATGAGTTTGTAAGTAACATTAAGCAAAAACCCACGTAAAGGCATCTAAAAGTCAACGCGCTGGCTTGGAACTCACCGCTGCTCTCATGGGGAAGAAATCCGTGTGAGCGGAACAACACGGAGGGCCGGTGTCAGCTGTTTAAATAGACCCATCCATCATGCATGACAGGGTAACGCGTGCAGACGCTGGATGCTCTTGTGCTATGACAGGGCAGGTGGGGGCACTGAAGAAAGACTAAGGTCTCATAGTTCAAAAGATAATCCGGGAAAATGATGTGATTTGGAGCATATTAGGTAGAGGTGGCTAACCACATTGAGTAATTTGGTCGGAAAAAGAATGAAGTGTTTCTGTTAGCCATATATAAATATTTATAAAAGCATTGAAATATACCAAAGCAGGAACGTCAATTCCATTGGGTCGATAAAATGCCATGTTTACATTACACCAGCTATTTCATACTTGAAAAACAGTATGGGCATATTATAGTTAGTGTCAATTAGAAACGTGACAGTGCATTCATGTAGTTTTACAATGTAAATGGGTTACATCTATTGCTGTGTCGACATTGTGTCCAAATGTCATTGCCCACGGTTGTTTATACATGCAAGAAATGTCAATTCAGTGGATTCTGATGCGTTACAGAGATGTTATTAAAGTGGGTTATAATGCGCTCCCGCAATTTATGTGATAATGTACATTGTGAAAAATAGTACCATTAGTTGTATGTATTAAATGCGTATATAGGTCAAGGGATGGGCTGACCACATGGAGTACTGCCTAGAACGCTCCCACATTTGGTTGGGATCCAACACACTAGGGTTGGTGATTATATTAACTGGATAAACAGAAAATTTCTGAGAAACAGGTGTTCATTATTCCAAAGACAAACAGGCAAATTGAGCATGGCTGATTTCAGATTCATTGAGGCCATTCCTTATGGAGTCCAAGAGGGTCATCCATTTACACTCCCTCAAGTTAAGGATTGCGCCAATGTTCCCTCCCCTCGGACCCAGGGAGGCTTTTTCTAGTACTACCCATCGTAGTTCATCCGGACTGTGACTCATATTTGAAAAATGTTCCACCAGTGGCGCTCCCTGCACCCCACATCTTATACGACTGCAGTGTTGGAGAATCCGGGCTTTGATCTTCTGTTGTATTTGTCCTACGTAGATGAGATCGCAAGGACATAGAATAGCATAGATTACGTTATTTGTGTTGCAGTTGGAAAAAAAGTTCAAGGTGATAACCTGGTTTTTATAGGTAAGTTCTTTCGTTTGGATGGTTGTGGCGCAGGCCTTACACTGTCCGCATCTAAAATGTCCCAGTATTGGTGGTAGATTCCACATGGATCTGATCGTAGGCGTTTCGGGAGTCTCTAAGAAAGAGCGTACCACGTGTTCTCTGATGCTTTTGGCATTTTTAAAAGAATGCATAGGGGGATTGTCTTGCCCAATATCGTCCGATATTAGACCCCCGTGTTTATTAATGGTCTTCTTAATGGCATGGCTCTGAGTTGAAAAAGTTGTTACGCATATCATCCTTTCCATGAGTCCATTATCCCTCTCTTTGGGTGTGAGCAGATCTTCACGAGGACTATACCATGCCCTTTTCTGTGCCCTTTTGGTAAGTCTTTTGGGGTAGCCACGTTCCATGAGTCGGTTCAGTAGATCATCCGATTGAGCCAGATAGTCAGTTTTCTTAGAACAGTTTCTGCGGATGCGCAGAAATTGCTTAAAAGGGAGGTTATCTCTGAGTCCTCTAGGGTTATGGCTATTGTATCTGAGTAGGGAATTTCTCTCTGTAGGTTTGCGGTACAGCGTAGTGTAGAGCTGGTTATCCTCGGTTTTGATGGTAATTTCCAAAAAGTCAATTTCATTCCGGTCCGAATGAATGGTGAACTGGATATCAGGGCTTCTCTCATTAAGCCAGGAGTGGAATACATCTAGTTCACTTGAATCTCCAGTCCAAATCAAAAGTATGTCGTCGATATACCGCCTCCATAGGGATACCTTATCATGGTAGGGGTTTTCGTCTCCAAATATAAAAGATCTTTCAAAGTGGTCCATAAAAATAATGGCCAGATCAGGGGCGAAAGCGGCCCCCATTGCTACACCTTTTGTTTGGAAGTAGAAGTGGCCATCGAAGAAGAAAAAGTTTTTCATCATAGCAATCCTGAGGAGGTCAATGATGAAATCTGTTGGCACGGTCATGGGAGCTGTTCGTTGGTTCAATGCTTCACATATTACTTCAAGGGCAGCTGCTTGCGGTATGCTTGTGTAGAGAGACACAACATCACAAGTCACAAGAAGTTGACTATTGGGGTCATGAGGGCGTTTGTCAACCAGGTTGATTGTTTGCATAGTGTCTCTGAGGTACGCCCTTGTTGCCTCAGCTATAGGTTTGAGAAAGTAATCAATGTATTTGCTCAGTGGTTCGAGCATCGAGCCGCAACCCGAGACGATAGGGTGCCCCGGGTGGATTCTGTGGGTCCTTATGTATCTTTGGAAGTGTATATAGTGTGGGTAGTCGGGGTTGCTTCTGATTTAGGTACAAGAACTCATGCTTCGTTAGGAAACCTTGATCAAGACCACGGGTGGTAATAGTCAATATCTCTTGTGCCAGGTCTTTAGAAGGGTCTGAATGGATCCTCATGTAGCTAACTCCATCTTGGAGTTGGTTGAGGATCTCCGTCTTATAGTTCGTCAGATCTTGAACCACGATGGCGCCCCCTTTGTCCGCTGGCTTGATCACTTTATTTTTATTGTTTTTCAGGGATTTCAGAGCGTCCTTCTCCAGCTTGGTGATGTTGTATTGAGTATGCTTATGTTCTTTCATTAGTTTGGAAATGTCTCTCAAGACAACGCTCTCATAAGCTAGGATCCTGTTTGTCATGCGGTTGGACGGTGGAACAAACGTAGATGCAATCTGCAGTCCTGTCTGAGATGTTGCTCCAGGTGTGGGAGACTGTTTGAAAAAGTACCTGAGGCGGATCTTCCTGAAAAATCGATGGAGTTCTGTTTTCAGTGCAAATTCATTGGGACGCGCTGTCGGCACGAAAGAGAGGCCTTTACTCAGGACACTGGTTTCTTCATCCTTGAGTGTGTAGGAGGAGATATTCACTACAGGGTTCTGTTGCCTCCTCACCATCTGTAGACCCTGCGTCAGGTTTGTATCTCGCCATGGTTCTCCGGTTGGAAGCGAACCTGCTTCTGTGTCTTCCCACGTCCTCTCTCCCAACTGTTGTTGTTCGCTGGCTGTCCTCGTGGTTGGCCCCTGGTCCACTGGCCACCCCGACCTCTGGTGGGTCTCCATTGGCCCTCCCCTAAAAAAGGAGAAGGGTAGGATCCTTGGGGTGTGTACCATGTGTCTTGATATCCGTAGTTCTCGCTGGGGCCTGGTTGCTCGGTGTCACTATCTGTACTGTACGATGAATCAGAAAAGGTTGTGAAATTCCTGCGTCCGCGGTAACCTCCTCGACCCCTGTTGCTGAAACGTCCCTGGTTGTCCTGCTTGTAGTAGTCTTCTTGAAGATAAGGGTAGGTGTTCTTCTTTTCGTAGTATCTTATATCTTTTGCAAGTTTTTCAAGTTTTTTGGTCTGGGCCGTTGTTTCAAAATCTTTGAGAGTTTTGCCTAGATGTTCCAAGGCCTCTTTGGCATTTGTGAGTGCAGTGTCACCCGTTATCTCAATCTTGAGTGCAGTGATCTGGCTTAACAGTATTTGGACCTGTTCCGCTGCTGTCTCTCCTCCCAGCACCATCCAGTGCCGGGAGCAGTTTTTGGCCACATAGCTGAAGCCCTCTTTAAATTTCGGTACGTCTATGAAGATGGCTGGCTCATTTCGTACCTGCAATCCTACCGGGATAATGTTAGCCTGTAAGTACTTGGTCAGAAAATGTCCATGTAGATGGGTTCTTACCAATTTCTTTTCTAAACGTTCCAGGCGCGCAATCTTATCATTTAGGGTAAAGTCAATGTAGGGGGTGGTTACAGAAAGGAAATTGTTAGTGGGGTCCTGTATTAGCTGGTTGATAAACTCCTCTGTATAGAACAGAGTTTCGCTCTCTACCATCTTTAAGGAGGATTGACTTAATCAATCGAATACCTCGCAGGTGTGCACCTGCTCTGAGATAGTTACCTAAGAAGGGTAAACCCAATACTAGTCTCTGGGACCTGGGTAAAGGACAGTACATAGGAACAGTGGTCTCAGAAAGCGATAATACAATATCAAAATCACAACATAATTACAAATTCAAAACTGAGACAAAAGATTATTTGTTGCTCACACTGTTTAATTCACACTGAGTATCAATCCGTTATTGACAAAGTTCACATATTATTGCATCCAGTGGTGTCCCTAGATAGGGATAAGAGGGGAAGGGTGGTTGTGATTCAAGTGAGGGTAGGGTAGTGACTACAGATGTGTAGTGTGCATCAAAACAATATATCACTTAAAAAGCACATGGCTCATTCTTCGAGCCTATTAGTCACAATTTGTATCAAAAAACTTTTATATAGCCATGGTTTCAAACATTAACACAGTACAAAATCTCTGTTGTTCAAGCTGGCTTGATTGTAAAATGTCGACGTTTCGACCCCAATGGATCAGAAGGCTGTTACATTCCTTACGGCGGGGTCTTCATCAGGACTGGAGTGTGTGGGGGGTAGACGGGGGGGATCTAGGGAAAAGCATGAAAATGTCTTTAAAGAGTGCAGTCATGCAGATCAAGATTAAGTCTATGGGGTAGAGAGAGCAGTCAATTACCATAAGTCGCCTCTGAAGAGGGGCTGTAGATATGTAGGGGCACGTGTGCCTCCTTGAGCGTGAGGGCGGAAAACGGCACCTATGGGGATAAGGTGCAGCGTCAATGTTGGAAGTTCTGGGTTTTATTGCCAGAGTTTCTGAAATAGGAAGGCAAAGGGTCACTTACTATATTGGTAGATGTCTCCGTGTCATGCCGGATTAGTCGGCTGTCAATGACATATACAATAATCTGGAGGGAGACATAGAAAAGGCTAAACAGGACCGTAAACGTGTTCACTGAAAAGAATAAGCCACCACAAGTTACGGGCATGAGGGAAAAACCAATGTCTAGATTAAAGGAACGAATGTATTCATGTAACTCTGAGGGTAAAATAAAGGAAAACGCATATAGGGCCAAGCCAATCTAAAGGGTTAAAGAGTCAAAACATTAACCAACCAAGACACACGCGGTATAATTGCAGATTAAGTCCGCTGCGTTATATCAGTGCGGGTCAGAGTTTACGAGTGTCGTACATGCCTAAAAGCTAGCCGGGTCCAAATCCAAAAGTAACACACAAAAGGTTACGCGCATCAAAGAGTTCCATTAAGTGAACTAAAGAAAAACAAATGGGAGGTAGAACATATCCGAATATATCCGAGGGTAAAATCAAGAAGAATACATGTGAAACCGAGCCAATATACCAAGTTGCCAGCCACACAATATCAACTCATGACAAACGCGGTGCAATAGATAATTAAATTACCTCCGTTAAAAATGTGCGGGCCAGAACCTTCAGGTTTCCTACATGCCTAAAAAAAACAAGCAAGGGACGGCAATTAAAATAATGGCTGAGTTCGTAAGTAACATTAAGCACAAAACCCACGTAAAGGCATCTAAAAGTCAACGCGCTGGCTTGGAACTCACCACTGCTCTCATGGGGAAGAAATCCGTGTGAGCGGAACAACACGGAGGGCCGGTGTCAGCTGTTTAAATAGACCCATCCATCATGCATGACAGGGTAACACGTGCAGACGCTGGATGCTCTCGTGCTATGACAGGGCAGGTGGGGGCACTGAAGAAAGACTAAGGTCTCATAGTTCAAAAGATAATCCGGGAACATTTTGTGATTTGGAGCATATTAGGTAGAGGTTGCTAACCACATTGAGTAATTTGGTCGGAAAAAGAATGAAGTGTTTCTGTTAGCCATATATAAATATTTATAAAAGCATTGAAATATACCAAAGCAGGAACGTTAATTACATTGGGTCGATAAAATGCCATGTTTACATTACACCAGCTATTTCATACTTGAAAAACAGTATGGGCATATTATTGTTAGTGTCAATTAGAAACGTGACAGTGCATTCATGTAGTTTTACAATGTACATGGGTTACATCTATTGCTGTGTCGACATTGTGTCCAAATGTCATTGCCCACGGTTGTTTATACATGCAAGAAATGTCAATTCAGTGGATTCTGATGCGTTACAGAGATGTTATTAAAGTGGGTTATAATGCACTCCCACAATTTATGTGATAATGTACATTGTGAAAAATAGTACCATTAGTTGTATGTATTAAATGCGTATATAGGTCAAGGGATGGGCTGACCACATGGAGTACTGCCTAGAACGCTCCCACATTTGGTTGGGATCCAACAAACTAGGGTTGGTGATTATATTAACTGGATAAACAGAACATTTCTGAGAAACAGGTGTTCATTATTCCAAAGACAAACAGGCAAATTGAGCATTCATATTGACGACATACTTTTGATTTGAACTGGAGATCCAAGTGAACTAGATGTATTCCACTCCTGGCTTAATGAGAGAAGCCCTGATATCCAGTTCACCATTCATTCGGACCGGAATGAAATTGACTTTTTGGATATTACCATCAAAACAGAGGATAACCAGCTCTACACTACGCTGTACCGCAAACCTACAGAGAGAAATTCCCTACTCAGATACAATAGCCATCACCCTAGAGGACTCAGAGATAACCTCCCTTTTGGGCAATTTCTGCGCATCCGCAGAAACTGTTCTAAGAAAACTGACTATCTGGCTCAATCGGATGATCTACTGAACCGACTCATGGAACGTGGCTACCCCAAAAGACTCACCAAAAGGGCACAGAAAAGGGCATGGTATAGTCCTCGTGAAGATCTGCTCACACCCAAAGAGAGGGATAATGGACTCATGGAAAGGATGATATGCGTAACAACTTTTTCAACTCAGAGCCATGCCATTAAGAAGACCATTAATAAACACTGGGGTCTAATATCAGACGATATTGGGCAAGACAATACCCCTATGCATTCTTTTAAAAAAGCCAAAAGCATCAGAGAACACGTGGTACGCTCTTTCTTAGAGCCCCCCTAAACGCCTACGATCAGATCCATGTGGAATCTACCACCAATACTGGGACATTTTAGATGCGGACAGTGTAAGGCCTGCGCCACAACCATCCAAACGAAAGAACTTACCTATAAAGACCAGGTTATCACCTTGAACTTTTTTTCCAACTGCAACACAAATAACGTAATCTATGCTATTCTATGTCCTTGCGATCTCATCTACGTAGGACAAACACAACAGAAGATCAAAGCCCGGATTCTCCAACACTGCAGTTGTATAAGATGTGGGGTGCAGGGAGCGCCACTGGTGGAACATTTTTCAAATATGAGTCACAGTCCGGACGAACTACGATGGGTAGTACTAGAAAAAGCCTCCCTGGGTCCGAGGGGAGGGAACATTGGCGCAATCCTTAACTTGAGGGAGTGTAAATGGATGTCCCTCTTGGACTCCATTAGGAATGGCCTCAATGAATCTGAAATCAGCCATGCTCAATTTGCCTGTTTGTCTTTGGAATAATGAACACCTGTTTCTCAGAAATTTTCTGTTTATCCGGTTAATATAATCACCAACCCTAGTGTGTTGGATCCCAACCAAATGTGAGAGCGTTCTAGGCAGTACTCCATGTGGTCAGCCCATCCCTTGACCTATATACGCATTTAATACATACAACTAATGGTACTATTTTTCACAATGTACATTATCACATAAATTGTGGGAGCGCATTATAACCCACTTTAATAACATCTCTGTAACGCATCAGAATCCACTGAATTGACATTTCTTGCATGTATAAACAACCGTGGGCAATGACATTTGGACACAATGTCGACACAGCAATAGATGTAACCCATGTACATTGTAAAACTACATGAATGCACTGTCACGTTTCTAATTGACACTAACAATAATATGCCCATACTGTTTTTCAAGTATGAAATAGCTGGTGTAATGTAAACATGGCATTTTATCGACCCAATGTAATTGACGTTCCTGCTTTAGTATATTTCAATGCTTTTATAAATATTTATATATGGCTAACAGAAACACTTCATTCTTTTTCCGACCAAATTACTCAATGTGGTTAGCCACCTCTACCTAATATGCTCCAAATCACATCATTTTCCCGGATTATCTTTTGAACTATGAGACCTTAGTCTTTCTTCAGTGCCCCCACCTGCCCTGTCATAGCACAAGAGCATCCAGCGTCTGCACGCGTTACGCTGTTATGCATGATGGATGGGTCTATTTAAACAGCTGACACCGGCCCTCCGTGTTGTTCCGCTCACACGGATTTCTTCCCCATGAGAGCAGCGGTGAGTTCCAAGCCAGCGCGTTGACTTTTAGATTCCTTTACGTGGGTTTTTTGTTAATGTTACTTACAAGCTCAGCCATTATTTTAATTGCCGTCCCTTGCTTGGTTTTTTTAGGCATGTAGGAAACCTGAAGGTTCTGGCCCGCACATTTTTAACGGAGGTAATTTAATTATCTATTGCACCGCTTTTGTCATGAGTTGATATTTTGTGGCTGGCAACTTGGTATATTGGCTCGGTTTCACATGTATTCTTCTTGATTTTACCCTCGGATATATTCGGATATGTTCTACCTCCCATTTGTTTTTCTTTAGTTCACTTAATGGAACTTTGATGCGCGTAACCTTTTGTGTGTTACTTTTGGATTTGGACCCGGCTAGCTTTTAGGCATGTACGACACTCGTAAACTCTGACCCGCACTGATATAACGCAGCAGACTTAATCTGCAATTATACCCTGTGTGTCTTGGTTGGTTAATGTTTTGACTCTTTAAACCTTTAGATTGGCTTGGCCCTATATGCGTTTTCCTTTATTTTACCCTCAGAGTTACATGAATACATTCGTTCCTTTAATCTAGACATTGGTTTTTCCCTCATGCGCGTAACTTGTGGTGGCTTATTCTTTTCTGTGAACACGTTTACGGTCCTGTTTAGCCTTTTCTATGTCTCCCTCCAGATTATTGTATATGTCATTGACAGCTGACTAATCCGGCATGACACGGAGACATCTACCAATATAGTAAGTGACCCTTTGCCTTCCTATTTCAGAAACTCTGGCAATAAAACCCAGAACTTCCAACATTGACGCTGCACCTTATCCCCATAGGTGCCGTTTTCCGCCCTCACGCTCAAGGAGGCACACGTGCCCCTACATATCTACAGCCCCTCTTCAGAGGCGACTTATGGTAATTGACTGCTCTCTCTACCCCATAGACTTAATCTTGATCTGCATGACTGCACTCTTTAAAGACATTTTCATGCTTTTCCCTAGATCCCCCCCGTCTCCCCCCCACACACTCCAGTCCTGATGAAGACACCGCCGTAAGGAATGTAACAGCCTACTGATCCATTGGGGTCGAAACGTCGACATTTTACAATCAAGCCAGCATGAACAACAGAGATTTTGTACTGTGTTAATGTTTGAAACCATGGCTATATAAAAGTTTTTTGATACAAATTGTGACTAATAGGCTCGAAGAAAGAGCCACGTGCTTTTTAAGTGATATATTGTTTTGATGCACACTACACATCTGTAGTCACTACCCTACCCTCACTTGAATCACAACCACCCTTCCCCTCTTATCCCTATCTAGGGACACCACTGGATGCAATAATATGTGAACTTTCTCAATATTGGATTGATACTCAGTGTGAATTAAACACTGTGAGCAACAAATAATCTTTTGTCTCAGTTTTGAATTTGTAATTATGTTGTGATTTTGATATTGTATTATCGCTTTCTGGGACCACTGTTCCTATGTAGGGATCAACAGGGGGGGCACCATAGGTGCCACCTCGGCCTCCAACCGGAGGCCGCGCACCAAAGGGGGCCCTGCTGGGGTCCACCAAAGTAGAGTTCCGACGGCCTTTCTGTGTCAGAAAGGCCGGCACAGAAAGGCGGATTCAACCCGCCTTCGTAATCCCTTGGGTGGGAAGAGCCGCCCTTGGGATTACTGGCCGATTTCCGAGTGGCGGACGGGCTCTCCGAGCTCGTCGGAAGCCAGTTGGAAAGCCAGTTCGGATTCCCTTCCGACCGACTACATCCTAATGGGTCGGTCAGAAAGGAATCTGACTGGCATAATACGATGCCGTCGGAACTCGTTTCCGACCGCATCATAATTAGGCCCTATGTGTTTTAGAAGGGGCATTACTGTGGTAACACTTCATCGCACTGTGTCATACATTTGCCTTCCAAAAATTGTTGCCTGATCTTCTCATTACCCGTGTCCAGTTATTTGCTTAATCTTTGTATTTTGTGTATTCAAAATCTGAAAGGCAAGTCACCATAAAGTCTAAAAAGGGAAAGGGGATTTCAGTGTTAAGTTTCCATATCGCCCATACAATTCTAAGTGGTATGTAATCAAATATTCTCCTTTGGAACTCCTTGATAGGTGCCTCGAGTATTTAACTCTGGATTGTGCCACATAAGTATCCCACACATATCCACTGCCACTTGGAAATCTGCAAAGACACAAGCTTTCACTGTCTCCTGGCAGAGTTGTGTTTTTTTAATCAGCGCAGCTGCATTTCCAGTGTCGTTTTGTAACTTTAAAAGCCTTTAATATATTCTTTATTATTTGTTTATTCAAATAAGCCCCAGAAATAACCGACCTACATCCTGAAAATAGTTCATATTTTAAATTAAGTAGCATTGTAAACAAGAAGACTACGATCTTGAGAAGGCATTCATTTTTAGAGATGTCAAATGGCCAAACAATAAAATCTATGGCACATCCTGTCAGTTAACAACCTTCCTTTACATTTTAACAAGACTGGATAATGCATGTCATACAGAATACCAGTGTCTCTCAGTAATCACGTGCCAAATTATTTCAACTTTCCTCATTCCAGATGCATACTCCTTTCTTGCAGTGCAGGTCATGCTACATCATAAAGTTACAGTGCCCTCCGGCATTCGATTACCACTATAATAAAGTTAGCTTCTTTAGCATCGCATCGGAAACCGAATTTGATCTTGGATGGACATAAAATTGACCACAAGGGCGCCATTTCATATCCAACCTTGTCTTAAGGAATAGGAACAATACCCATCCTCTCCGTCCTTCCTTATTGCTTACAGTTTTAAGCCAGCAGCCCTCCCATCAAAATTGTCTACACCCTTGTATTGCAGTATCCCAATGTCTGGAAGCCTTGGTCAACCATGGTATGTGTCAGGGAAAACTCATTAGCTCTTTAAATTGAGTTTCCTTCGGAACACAGATATCGATTCCTCACAGTCAGAATTCTCTCTATACGAATGAACCTTTTTGGGCGCATTAGACCCTTGAAGATTCATGAGAATCCACCCTAACATCTCCAACTTTTATATCACCAACTGAAGCTTTCCAACTTTGGTCACACCTCCCATTTCACATAACATCTATGGTGCCCTAATTAGATCCCTGAGAAAAAACAGTACCAAAGAATAGAAAAATAAAAAACACACGTTCTTTCACAAATCCTCGGTCTCTCCTATCAGGTCTCTCCCATTAACCCTCTTTTTTTCACCATTCACAAACGTCATCATGCGCCACATCACTTATTTTCTGAGATGCAGCGCACCCTTTGATGAGCACACAGAAAACGTCAGCATTTAATTCCCCCTGAAGACTAGGAAGAATCAGACAAACCAGAGAGCAAAGGTACCACCACTCCAATGCATCGCCCTCCATGTAGGCTTCAATTGCATGTCTTTGTATAAAATAGAAATTGAAAAACCTGAACAATGGTGTGTGTTTATCAGGCTTAATAGTTTCAAAGACACAGATTGTATTCCATTTCACTTTACATAGTAGATGGCCCTGTAATTGTAACTCTCAACTCCCCGAAAAAGAGCCCCATCCTCCTACCAGCAGCAGGCTGCTGTAAAGTCCCTTTTAGCAGGGTTCCTCTCCCCCGCTGCTCCAAATTGTCATTCTGAGCTATCTAACCTCACCTTCTCACCATCATAATATGATGACTTTGGAAAAGGGTAGAATATTCAAATTCTTAAGCGCCCTGGTCGCTTCTGAATTACATATGGTCCATCTTTCTCCCTCTCTTTCTCTCTCTCTCTTACTCCCTTTATCCTTCCCCTCACTTGGTCAGATGACTTCGTCCTCTGACGGTCAGCTCCTATGTGGCATCTTCAATCTCCTCCTGGCTGGACATATTATGTTGGGCAATGTCCACTTCAAATATGAAGGCAAATTGATATCCTCAATTCCAGTCAATTGCTTTTTCATGCATCCACTATTTCGGTGGGCTTTGGTATCTCCTGTAAGTCTGCGTTACGGTAAACAGGCCATGCAAAGTGTCACTCTTTTTACATGAACTCTCTCCATCTACTGATAATTTTAACCACAATCATTACATTTTTACAAAATAATGCTTTTTTTTTATGTTTAAAAGCTTTATTAAAGAATTATAAAAAATACATAGATCAGCAATACAGAATAAACATATTGAAGAAAGAATATCAAAAAAGTGGCTAAATTAAGAACCAAAGAAGAAAGCTATTTTTGGTTTTTCAGGGAATAAAGGAAAGGGAGGGGAAGGGAGAAGGGGAGGGTGGGGGAAGAGGATATTTGCAACTTTACAAAATTAAATAATAAAATAATGCATATTTACAGAGGGATGCAAGTAGTATTATTAGTATACTTAATAAAATACAATAAACCGAGAAAGGTAAGGAACAATAACCAGAGAAAATGTACATTCAAGGAGGTTTAAAATTTTCAGAATGGGAACGAGAATTATCTGCTAAAACAAGATTATCCAAGTATTGAGTCAGGGGTAGCCAAAAAAGGTCTCTATTAGCTTTTGGGCTGCAGGAGGAGGCGAAAGCAATATCAAGACGATGGAAGTGGCAGAGACTATTCCACCAGTGTTGAAGAGAAAGCTTTGTAAGGGTTTTCCAGTTAAGAGCGATGTGTTGAAAGGCTAGTGCAAGCATAAGGTCGAAAAGACCATGTGTGTATGGGGGAAGATTTAAGGAGTCACATAGACTACCGGAGAAAAGAAGAGGGAGAGAATAAGGGGTGGTAATGGTGAAAATACGGGAAGTGTAGGACCAAACTTTTCCCCAAAAAAGAGAGACCGAAGGGCAAAGAAAGAGAAGATGTAAAAGATCAGCAGTAGAAGCACCACAGGTCCAGTAGCTAGTATCAGTGGAATGGGAAAATTTAGCAATAGATATAGGGGTAAAATAAAGTCTGTGATAGAGGAAAAACATAGATTGAGTGAGAGAGGCAGAGCGAGAGATTTTGAGAGAGCGGGACCAAAGTTTGTCCCAGAAGATGATAGACCATTCACAACCCAGGTCAGCTTCCCATGAAAGTTCCAATTTAGTTTTAGTACGATCTGGATTAGGAGCTGAATAATATTTATAAATGAGAGAAGCTTTAGGTAGGGATAGAAGGATCGTATGAAGAGAGCTTAAAGTAGAAGTAGGAGGAGAAGAGGGAGAGAATAGAAAGTGTCAAGAATGACCGACATCAGAGTGGTGAATTTCTGTAGGAAGGAGCGAGGACAATGAAATGAAGCTTGAAATTGGGGGAAAGAGCACGGAGATGGGCCATCAAAAAGATGTTTAACCCAAATTATGCCCTTTGATCTCCAAGATTTCCAGAAAATGGATCTGTTATTAATAGTAATAATGGAGTTATGCCAAATTGGAGATTCTAAAAGGATTCTCTTGAAATGCAATCCGGTTGTGTCAAGGGTCTTAGTAGGGTACAAGTATGTTTGAATAAAGGCATAGAAATATGAGGAGATTTAGCAGAGAAGGCCAAAACTTCCCTTAGGGTGAATGGTAATAATAGAGCACGCTCAATAGTAAGCCAAAGGGGAGTGAAAGAAGAGGGGTTGGAAAGAAGCCATCTTGAGGCCTGACGGAGACAAAATGATTTATGGTAAAGGCGAAAGTCAGGAAAGTTCACCCCTCCATTAGATTTTGTCTTACGAAGAAAGGATAAGGAGATCCTGGCTTTTTTATTGTTCCAGAGGAATTTAGAGAGGCGAGAATCTATACGTTTAAAATAGGAGACTGGAACATGGACGGGAAGCATGGAAAGAGAGTAAATTAGAATAGGGGAGATCATCATCTTAATGGAATCCAATCGACCCCACCAAGAGAGAAACAAAGGATTCCAAGAGGAAAGTAGATTGTCAATCCGAGAGAAAACCGCCTTCATATTCAATTTAACAGTAGCGGTGATGGAGTTCGAGAACCATACACCTAAATATTTTATTTTGGAGCTGTTCCATGCAAATCCAGTGGCAGAAAAAGACTGAGGAAGACAAAATTTGGTAAGGGGAGAATTTCTGTTTTATCTGAATTGATTTTATAACCAGAGACAAGAGAGAAGGAAGAAAATTCATGTAATAGTGAAGGAATAGAGACTTCTGGAACGGAGACAAAAAGCAGGATGTCATCTGCGTAAGCTGAGAGCTTTAGATGTTGGTCACCGTAAGGGAAGCCAGATATAGAGTCATTGTTGCGTATTGAGGATAAGAAGGGCTCAAGAGCTAAGACAAAGAGAAGAGGAGAAAGAGGACAGCCTTGGCGGACTCCGCGCTGGAGAGGAAAATAGGAAGAGATACAGCCATTAACCAATACAGAGGCTCTGGGAGCCGAGTATAATAAAGAAATAAGTGAAATAAAGTGAGGACCAAAACCATGCCATTTTAGGGATGCAAAAAGGAAGGACCAGTCAACTCTATCAAATGCTTTTTCCGCATCGACAGAAATGGCCGCCAGAGATGTAGAGAGAGAAGGGATTTTGTTTAAGACATTAAGGAAAAGACGGGAGTTATCTGATGTCAATCTACCCTTAACGAAGCCACATTGTTCTTTTCCCACTAGATGAGGCATAAGCGGATCTAAACGTAAGGCAAGAGTTTTGGCAAAGAGCTTATAATCTACATTAACCAAGGAAATTGGGCGGTAGTTTTTACAGAACATAGGGTCTCGGCCTTCTTTGTGTATCAGACAAATAGTGGCTTCTTGAAAAGTACCTTCCGTCTTGCCGGAGAGGTAGAATGAGTGAAACAGGGTTAATAGTTTAGGAAGTAATAGGTTAGAAAAGTGTAAGTAAAATTCGACTGAGAAGCCATCCGGACCAGGAGTTTTCCCTTTTTTTAAAGTGCATAATGCAGCGGATAATTCATTAAGGGATAGATGGGCCTCAAGGTCAGAAAGGTTAAGGTGAAGATTAGACGGCGTTGGAAGTTTGTCAAGATAAGACTGAATAAGAGAACTAGAAGGAGGAGATTCTGGGGTATAAAGGTCTTTATAGAAGTTTTTAAATTCGGTAAGAATGTCTTGGTCTTTATGGACGAGAGAGCCATCTGAGGAATAAATGGAGTCAATCGAAGTACGTTCTTTACGGGCTTTGAGATAATTTGCCAAAAGTTTTCCTGCTTTATTTCTACCCCCGTAGTAACGAGCACTAGTGCGCAGAAGGATTGAAGATGCATTGTCAGTCGTAGATTTATTAAAGGCCAGTTTAGCGCGCACCAGAGCCGGTAAGACCGATTCTGCCGGTGAAGTATAGAACTTATGCTCTAGATCTTTAATATGTGCCAATGTGGTCTTACGTTGATGAAGAAAGCGTTTCTTCTTTTTTGAAACAAAATCTATAATAAAACCTCTTGCGGTTGCCTTAAAGGAGTCCCATAAAATATGAGGTGAGGAAGCGGAGTCTTTATTTAGGGCAAAGAATTCGTTGGTAAAGATAGTGAAAGTGGAAGAGAAAAGAGGGTCAAGAAGGAGGGAGTTATTAAAACGCCAGCGGGAAGACCTGGGATGTGGAGGGAGTAAATCTAGATCGGTTACAATTGGGGCATGATCAGAAATGACAATAGGTTCGATAGAAGAGGAAAGCAAGTTCTGAGATAAAGATTGAGAGAGAAAAATATAGTCCAGACGAGAAAGAGAGTTATGAGGAGGAGAAAAAAAAGAAAAATCAAGAGCATCGGGATGGGAAAGCCTCCAAGAATCCACAAGGTGTGTTTGAGAAATAGTGTCGAGAAAATGTTTATGGGTTTTATGAGGAGTGAAGCGCACCTGGGACTGACGGTCAAGAAAAGGATCCATGACTTGATTGCAATCACCTCCTAAGATAAAAAGATCATCTCTGAATTGAATACATTTCTGTGTAATTAAAGGCCAAAAGGAACAATCAGGATGGGTAGGGCCATAGATATTAAAAACAGTCAACGAAATATTATTAATTAACAATTGAGCCAACAACCATCTGCCTTCTGAATCCGTTTCCTGTGACATAACTTTACAGTTCAATTTCTTGTGGCATAAAATCACAACCCCATTTTTCTTGTTAGAGGTAGGGGAGACTAAAACTGAGCCCACCCATCCCTTCTTCAATTTTAACGCCTCAGCTTCGGTAAGGTGGGTTTCTTGCAAAAGAACTAAGTCAGGGTTATAAGAGGCAAGATGGGATAAAATTCTCTGTCTTTTGATTGGATTAACAAAACCTTTCACATTCCAGGAAATAACTCTGAATGTAACAACATTTGAAGTATATAAAGAATACAAATATGCAACGATAAACCACTGGAGTAAAGGACAAAAGAGAAGATGAACAGGAAAATGGAAATCCCAATGGGTAAATAGAAAAGAGCAGTGCAAAGAGTAGAAATAAAAGGAGAAGTAAGAAGGGGGGAAAGAGGGAGGTAAAGAAGAAAAGACAGTACATGTCAAAATAAAATGACGACTGTAATACGTACCTTAAGGGGTAAGAAGAAAACGAAAGGCGGCAGGGGACATTGGAGACAGCACACCAAACGGGGAGCAACACAACACACCAGGACATCAATGTAAGAAAATACAAACGGGAGCGGGCATGTAGAGGGAGAATAACATCTAACAAAATAAATTATATCTGCAAATGGAGACAAAGAAATATATGAGAAATAAGAGAACAAACAATTCCATACAATGATGTGATAGAGTTACATAATCAGGTATAGAATAAGAAGGGAAGAAGAGTAATGATATACAACAAGGAAGAAAGGCGAGGTGGAAGAATGAGAGACTGATACATAAATAGAAAAGATGAAAGAGAGGAGAGGGAAGAAGGGAAGCATAGAATGAAACATGAAGCAGAGAAAGATATATATAGTCTGAAGAGATTACGGTGACCTGTAAAAGAAAAGAGGTTAGAGCAATAACTGCAATATATTAGGACCATAAAGGGAAAACAAACTCAAGTTCCAGAGGAGCAAGGAGCAGTTTCCATCGACGTAGCAGAACATGACTGGATAAATCTGCGAAGGTCAGCAGGGTCTTCAAAGGTAGAAGTCTTATTGAGATAGGTGACCTTAAATAAGCAAGGGTGGAATAGGCCATATCGTGCACCCAAGGAGCGAAGAGCAGGACGAAGATCCAAAAATTCCTTACGGCGTTTGGCAGTCAATGTAGAGACATCCTGGGAGATAAATACTTTGGTACCTAGCCATGAGAGGTTCTTTTTGGCTTTGGCAGCATTAAGTACCAACAGAAGGTCAGTGAACTGCAAAAACAGTATTATAACCCCACGAGGATTTGAAGGAGCAGATGTCGATGAGAGACGAGGGCCCAGTCTATGAGCACGCTGAATGTTCAATTTAGTCGTAGGTGGGAGATCTAAAAACTGTGGTAGAAAAGATGTAAAGTATGTGACAGGATCGTCACCCTCAAGGCCTTCAGGAAGGCCATAAACGCGTAGGTTATTGCGTCTATTTCTGTTCTCCAAATCTTCGGTAACCTTCTTTAGTTGTGAAACTTCCTTCTCCAACAAGGAAACCTTTGAAGTTGAGGCCTGCACGTCATCAAGGTGTTGTTCCACCACAGTGATACGGGACTCCATAGAAGACCACTTGTCATCCAACGATTGCAGCCTGGAATTTGTTTCTTCAATAAATGGGCGAAGGGAGCGCAACTCCTCCCATACCATGTCTAAAGAGACCGGAGAGGAAGACTTGGGTGGAGATGGAGAGTCCTGCTTGGGTCTCTTATTGGTAGTTGAGGGTAATGATAATTTGGATGCCATGGTGATAGTATTTTCTGTGAGGGAGGAACAGTTCTCCCGTGACGAAAGATCCGATAAACAGGAGAATTTGTTGGAGGTTGGAACGCTTGCACCCCTGGTGGCAGGAGTAGAAAGACGCACCTCTACTGCTTTGTTAGGATGGAGTAGGCGCCTACTTCTACCCATGAAGCGTGGTAAAAATAATGAGGAGAAACCAGGGTGATGCGTAGAAGAAAATTCACAGTATCTCAAAAGAGTTCCCCCTCAAAAGCAAGCTTCAGGGAAAGAAAATAACTATACTGCGTAGTAATCATCCAGATAAAAAGAAGAAACTGCCAATAAAGTCAATATATATTAATGTGTGAGGAAGAAAGACGAAAGAAAAGGCCATACAAAATGGTGGTCATCTCCAATAGGAAAGAGTCACCTGTATAAAATCAGTCCAGAAATTTTTCAGCCTCCATGAAAAAAGCATATGGTCTGAAAGCGCCCATCCTCCGATTTAAAATTCTGTCATCCTTTCTCTGAAACGAGGTGTAGAACCGCTTTAAATTCGCGGTAAAGGTCCGGCGCGAAGCGGAGCTCTAGCGGCGGGCGGCCATCTTAGGTCGCGATGCGCGCGCAATCCACAAAATAATGCTTTTAATCTTGCTGAAGTCTTTCGTGAGGTTCTATCAAAATTCACTTCTATATGTGCTCTATCCAGCATTACCTCAAAGGCCTAGCTCATTGAGAAGAAACAATTTAAATACAACAAGAAGAAAGAGGTTAGAATGTGGGGTAAAGGGAGATCTGCAGCAAACAAAAGAGACAACATTCTCATTTGATCCTTCAATCCTCCACCATATCACTCATCTGCTTAGCACCACGATCTTAGGCTCTCATGAGGTTATAGCCAGTCAAATACAATTACTTCGGTCCGAACTTCTATAGCATAGATATAGCTTCTGCAGCTCTCTCTCCTGCCCTTTTCAAATCCCTTGCCTCCATGTTCTTTTTCTGGCTTAGGTAATGTGGATTTTCTGCTAGGTTCTGTTCTTGACCATATGTTTGGTGTCTTTGGAATTGTGGTGAAGAGCCCTATTTAATCGTAAAGTCTGGTTTTTTATCACAATTATAAAAATGCCACTTTTAGAAAGATACAAGAGAAAAGAGTATGTCCAGAAGGACTAGTTTGCATACTTTAAAAAGAATGCCCTAGACCATCAATTCTAGGGTTCTTATTGCTTTATTTAGCTTATTTTAAATTATTTAGAATAACAAAGCAAATAAATATTTTTTCATGTCTCAGAAAAGAAACCTTCCATTTTACAGAAGACCACACTTACAAAAACACATTTATACACAGTGTTATATTCCACTTAAAAACGAAAAAATCCAAAGACAAAAATGACAGGTGAAACAAACTTAGACAATCGTGTGAAATAACATTTACATTGAGAGTACAACACCAGTCCTAGTTTTTACATAAGGCACCAAGCGGACGTTAGATTCTTAACTAGACGTTGTTAATTGTCCTGCCTAGGCCAAGAGGCCGGGGGTTATGTCTTCAAACCAATGTTGCCTACACAAGAGGACAAAATTATTACTACATTCCTTAAGGCACAATATATACACAATCCCCCGAGCTCACAAGAGCCCGGGGGATTGTGAGCTCGGGGGATTGTGTATATATTGTGCCTTAAGGAATGTAGTAATAAGTTTGTCCTCTTGTGTAGGCAACATTGGTTTGAAGACATAACCCCCGGCCTCTTGGCCTAGGCAGGACAATTAACAACGTCTAGTTAAGAATCTAAAGCCGCTTGGTGCCTTATGTAACAAGCATTGGCATAGCCAATAGGTCTCGCCTTTGGGACCTTATAAGTATTTAGTTATGCAGCACAATATCCTTGGTGCAACAACATCAACTGTTGCATGGCTAAACACTTATAATGTCCCAAAGGCGAGACCTATTGGGCCAATGCTTGTTTGTTTTACCTACTTCCTGTTTCTAAATGTTCACATGTACCGTTGCCTCCGCGCTGCGAAAGCTAGTGCCTCGAGTAATTATAGATGTCAACAGTCGGTACTGAGGTACCTAGGTCTTAGTGGACTTGGTCTGGCATGTTGTCGGTGTTAATGCTCCGTGTACGAATGAGATTATTATACTGTGAAACGATTTCTTGGTCTTTGTGAATGTTAATGATGGTTAGACATTTGGTTGCTGTTAAATGTAGCGCGAATCTGGTTCAGTGCATTTTACATGAGGATCGGATTGCATTACACGATTATTTTTTTATGCACTGGGAGATTAGACTGCATGCGCACGATGAGCCGGTGCCCTGACTCTCACCTGGTTCCTCAGGTCCACAGTCGGCAGCTCTGACCTTTACGCCACATAACGAGTCCTAGTTGTTACTGAGTGTGAAACGCTAAACTAATACTGGAGATGGTGTCTGCACGTAATGCAATTACTACTGGTGCTGATGTCTTTGATACCATCAGTGCTGGGTTCTCGTTTACAGTGCTCTAGTACCGATACTGGCATGTTAGGTTAGATGCGCGATAATACTATCCAGTACTATCCTAGGGTACTGGGTTGCAGTTCTGAGGTATTAATGTGGCTTTTAGAGTATCGCCTATTGCACGGGAGGTTGGTAGTGCGGTTAAAGATGCAGCAGTCAGCACGGGTGTTGAGTACTAGTAAAAAGACATGGTAGTGTGTATATATTATTGCACTTAGCTTAAACACAGGAGTTAGGGCAGATTAACGTTTGCGCTGTAAGCAAACAGCACGTCTCTAGGCACTGGCAACTGCTACACTTTTCTAGAAGCGTGTAGTGTAAGGCTGTTTCCTGTTAATATGGTATGCCACAATGACTGACTGACAGCCAGTAGCATGGTAAGGGGGAGATAAAAGAGTGCCCATTGATTATGAAGCTCTTGCTCGCAGCCACAGAGGTGCCTTGTTCTTGACCCATTTCACTTTGCTACTCAGCTGATGAGACTAGTGGGGAGAAAGTATAAAATGGCAAAGAGCCCATTTCCTTTTCGTTAGATGTGAAAAAGTATTTGTCTCACAATCAATCACTTTGTTGCCCATGCTTGATATGTAGGTTTGTGTTTTGAATGTGCAGGTCTTTGTTAGGTTTGCCTTGGGTAACTGAGACCTGAGGTGATGGGGTGGGGAGTGAAGGTGACGTAAGATGAGCTGACAGGCCTGTGGGGCTGGTGTGGAGTGGGGCACTGCAGATCAGATTGTCTGAAAGGGCTGAGTGATTTAGATCCCAGGCTCGCCTCCACGTCCTACATGCCAGGTGCATATTTTAGGCACATACTGCTTACTATATGTGCCTGTCAGGCAGGTATGACTGGCACATATTTAGTCATGTGTCCAGTTATGGTCCCTGAATGGATGCCAGGGCTGATTCAGAGCCCACCACGTGCGAGGTTGGCGCATTGTTCTGAGTGACGCTTGCCCTAGATCTGCCAGTTTATGGAAAAGCTGGTGAACCAGTGACTGGCTGGGCACCTGCCCTGGTGTTCTTTTAGAAGCATCAACTTTACTGCTTGAGTCTGCTGTTACTGCTTTCCTTCTTTCTTATTTCAGTGCAAAATACAGTTTTTAGCGCCATAACACTTCGACCACCAATCTGCACAAATGCTTCAATTATCAAATTAAAAAAATGCTTTCCCTGTAGATTAACCTACTTAACCATAGCTGCAGGGTTGTTCTCGCTGACTGTGAAATATACATGTTTCAGCCCACCTCAAGTCTGCCAATCATAGGTCCTGTTTAACCCCTTCCTATATCGAATGCCGATATGTCACACAGTTTCTGCACCCGGAGCCTCTGTCTCCTCTAGTGTTGCTCAAACTAAACATTCTTTACCGCCATCTTTATCTCATCTGAGTATTTCATTAACCAAGCATTGCCACTTATGTATTTTTAAATATATGCAAAAATGTCTTGCTGCTTGGAAATTCGTGAGTTTATGTAAAAATGTCAAACTGTGAATTGGAGCCTGTGGTTGATGCATAACATCCCTCGTATGAATCACGTGTTTGGAAACTGATGTGTGCCAAACGAGAACAGCAAAACATTTATGTTGGGAAACTAGTTCCGACACCTGAATTATGGACTGCAACCTTCAATATGTGAGTTTATTTACATTAAATTTGTTTTTATTTGGGAAACGCATACATCGACCTACGTCTCTCTTTTGTTATTGACGAAAGAGTTAATTTCCAATGCTGGCAAGCGCGTTTTTTTAACACAACTTCAAGAAGTCTTGCGACTATTTGGACAGAAAGTTGATGTAAACGTCATAACATTTGATCGCGCCTTTGAAAATGCACCTGTGCCCTCTGATATATTGTCTGTGGCGGCGGCTCCAGTTTTATGAGCAGGAGCCGGGGCTGGAACCCCTTCGGACGACACGGCCATTAAACCCCAACACGGACGGCGCAGCCATTACACCCCGCGACGAACGGCGCGGCCATTAAACCACCCCACGGACAGCGCGGCCTTTGAACCGCTTTGGCAACTACCGCTTGGGGAAAAGGAAACCAAAATAAACGACACACTCTTGTGAAGCGTTTATGTCATTATGATTTAGAGTGCCTGCAAAGTATTTTTTATTGTTACAGTGTTACAGTCTCGCAGCCCTTTTATGTTTTTGGAAGTAATATGGCAGAATTACAGGCTGTAAATTACGCGCGCTGTAAAAATGCGGCAGCGAAAGTGAAAGCAACTATAACCAAGCTTCGACCTCATTCTTTTTCGGAACACTGGAGATCAAATCCAGAGTTAACAAGCACGCGAGTGGTGCGCGCGCGCGCCACAGCGAGACATCTGTTTTGCATTATCGCGCCTGTGTCTGGGCACGATAATTCAAAACAGATGTGGCCCGTGCGGGTAACCGCAAGCAATAGGCCGTGGGCGGAGCAAAGGCGGGACATGCACCCGCCTTTGCCCAATTGCGTGCTGTCTTTCTTAGAAAGACGCACGCAAAGCCCAATAGCCTGTGATGAAAACAAAACCAAACGCACGAGCGTGTGGTCAGCTTTTCAAAGCCCCTTACAAAAAGTCACGCCAGAGCAGCTCATGCGCGCTGCTACAGGCTCGACCTAAAAACTAGGACTGGTGTTGTACTCTCAATGTAAATGTTATTTCACACGATTGTCTAAGTTTGTTTCACCTGTCATTTTTGTCTTTGAATTTTTTTGTTTTTAAGTGGAATATAACACTGTGTATAAATGTGTTTTTGTAAGTGTGGTGTTCTGTAAAATGGAAGGTTTCTTTTCTGAGACATGAAAAAATATTTATTTGCTTTGTTATTCTAAATAATTTGAAAATAAGCTAAATAAAGCAATAAGAACCCTAGAATTGATGGTCTAGGGCATTCTTTTTAAAGTATGCAAACTAGTCCTTCTGGACATACTCTTTTCTCTTGTATTTACAGTGGTCCTGTCCAGGAGGTTTTAGGACCCGAGCCTTCTTTGTTCTCAATACTTTTAGAAAGATGGCATTTTTCTACCCTTAGCCCGTTTGTGCCCATAGCTTGAACTGGGTCACATGACTGGGTGTAACTGATGGACTTTGTAAATTCCTCCCAGACAGCCACACAATAGTGGGATTAGGTGTACCTGGGTGGGCCATCGGCTGGCTGGATGGGGGAGTGGAGCTGAGCACAGCCCCACTTTCAACTGAATAGCATGTGCTCTGTCTTCACACAAAGGGCCTAACGAACCTACCTTGTCACTTCAGTCAGCTTGGAACCAGGGCAGGGGAGGCAGGAAATTCCATGCACTTCAAAGTCACTGTCTAGAAGCTTTTCCCACCTTCCAGATCCAGGTCACCAGGGTATAAAAGTATGACTTCAGACACTAATTCTTCAGTACACTTCTGGGTCTGTTGACACCCTGCCAGGAAGAAGGACTGCAATGCTGCTACAATGACTGCCACTCTGCTGGACTGCTGCTCTAAAGAAACTGCTACCCTGCTGTGCTGACCTGCTGCCCTCTTGCCTGGGGAAGAAGAACTGAACCTGCAACTTCATCTTAAGCATAGGCACCCAGAGGGAGGGCTAGTCTGCTGGCCTCCTGATTTGAGTCTCTGGGAAATAAAAGTCTCCCCAAACAGCTCTTGGACTCAGCTGCAGCCAGTTCGTGACCCCCAAGTGGTGCCTCTCAGATTGGGGGCGTGACCTAGTGCTGATGAAATGAGCAGTGCGATCCCCATGCTCCCAGGGGACCCATAGCCACGGCCTCAATCTTGACAGGGCAGGCTTCCCCACTGTTTACCTGTGCTGGTGGGCCCCTTTGTTTGCTTGCTGCGTGCTTGCTGAGTGCTTGCTGAGGCAGCCGGGTCCATGGAGAGGCCCTGACCAGAGCCTAACAGAAAATCAAGATGGCAGCCTGCATAGCTGAGAATAGCGAGGAGGGCTGGTAGAGCCACTGAATCATTGCCGGACCTGCACCCGCCGCCTGAGGGACACAAATTGCCCAAGAGCTGCCCTTGGTGCCTGCCACCTGCTCTGTTGCCCAGCGCTGGGCGAAGTTGAGGTGGACGGGGAAACAGCCTTCGCACCTTATGGCGCTGCCTGACCTCATCCCTGGTAAGGTGAGGGCATCTTGCCGGCCATTTTGTGATGCTGCTGGGGAGCAGCGGGACCCGATCCTTGTGGCAGGCAGGAGCCGTGCTGCACATGAGGCCGCGCCCTGACTGACTATTATCTGCAATGGCTCCCCGTGGCCAGGAGTAATCCCTCTACGGACTGCCGGCTGCAGGTGCAGCCATACGGCACTACCTATTATTTCATACGGCTGGGGGCCCAAACCCTGACCTGCTGAGGATCCTCCCGTGCTGGGCTGAGAGTGGATACGGTAGGTGAAGGGGACCATGGACCCCTAACAGAACACTGCAGCGGGGTAGGGGTGCCCTGTGCCGGCATTGTGCTCTCTCAAATAAGTGGGCTCCCCCGCTCCTGGGGCAGCCTAATGAATATTTGAAGGAGTAACAGACCTCCTGGGGGGCCCTCCCATTGAACTGCAACCTGTGGGCCATGCTGTGGACTTGGTAGCAGTAGAGAGAGTGTTGCACTCTTCTCCCACTTTCCCATCAGGGGCGGAGACGTGGAATCTCATCACTGGGTGGCATACTCTGTAACTTTACACGGAGGTGATCTGCATTCCACCGGGGTGCCCATGCACCCCCTCGCCTGGAGCTGCTTGACATGTGGTGATTATAGGGAGACACACAAAGCCTCGGGTGGAAGGAGGTGCTGGACAGTTATCCCAACCTGTCAGGGATGTGGAAGAGGAGGACACTCATGCTCCCGCACCACCCTCCAGAACCACATTGGACTCCATCCTTCATACCATTAATGAATCCGGGAAGGCATTAGAACATAAAATGGATACCATGGTGGCAGACTTGAGTAACCTTTGTGATGACCAGTGCAAAGTATCAGAGAGGGTCACCACCACGGAAGGCAATGTTCGGGAGGCACAGGCAGCCTTTGGATCACTCAACGACTGTGTCACTGATGTGCTGGAGAGACTTCAGATCCTAGTACACAGAGCATAAGAGGCAGAAGGCAGGTCATGCAGAAATAGCAAATCTTCCTGAAGACGTGGCTGAGAGAAACTGTGGCCTCTGAGAGCCTGTCCTCCTTCTTTGTGTTGGAAAGGTCCCACAGGGTGCCGGCAAGACCCTTCCACCCTGCTTGGGGCACAACCTCATCCAGTTGTGGCAAGATTATTACACTTCCAAGACAGAGATCATATTTTAAGGGAAGCTTGTACCAAGGAGACACTTATGGTTGAAAATCATAAAGTAATGATTTTCCCGGGTTTTACTTTGGCGTTCCAGAAACAAAGGGCCTCTTTTGTGGATGCCAAAAAATGCCTTTGCCAACTGGGCATCAAATATGGCATGCTATTTCCTGAAAATCTGAAGGTAAAGACCGCTATCGACACCAAGTTTTTACCTGATCCGCAGGCAGTTTGGGACTGGATGGATTCATTGCCGGGGTGGAAGCATCCCGCAGCCCTCCCTGCAGGGCCGTGCCACCCGCATTCTACCACCCCAAGCAGGCCCATGCGAAGTACCTTGCCCACAAGAGAACAACACCAGTGGGATCAAAAGAGGGCGGTCGAGGCTGCAGCTAATATTGAATCGTCCACTGCCCCATCTGCTAATGTGGGGATTGAGGGGTCCGTAGATGCTACACTACATACATCCTCTGGAACTGAACTGCCACAAATCACAGTGAGATCAGTGGATGACCTAGGCTGAGATTGGCCTTGTGAGGCTGCTCCACCATGGGAATACACCCTTGAGACTGTAAAGGCACAGTGCTACTACTAGATGTTGTTACATGTTGGGAGAACTGAGGGGGTGAGGAACTTACCCATGTGGTACATTACCGTTCTTCTAATACCATTCATCTAATTTCGGCTGGCATATTGGGCTCTGGGGCTTCTCTCCATGGAGCTGGCCTATACCCTACCAGAATTCTTCATGTAATTTACTCATAAATTGTTTGTTGCTCTATATAGTTTGGATGGGAGGGTCGTTACATCTCTGTTCTGAGGTGAGGGGTGGCAACCTACTTGCCGTGAACCAGTAACATAATGCCTGTCTATTTTATACCACTGTCTTCTTGAGGAGGGCTCGTAGGAGTGCCTCTGCTGCCACCCCTGGCCGATCCCATGTCACTCATTTGACTCCAATGGCTGGATGTGGCACAGGCTATAAATTGATAACGTGAAATGTCCGGGGGGGCTCAATACTATGGCTGGACACATGGACGCTAGCACATCAGGCTATTAGTGACTACTCCTTTCATTTCTCCTTACATGACTTACTGTACGCTTAGACACCTTCCTATGCCCACCATCGGTACATACCCTAGTGACTCATTCTGAGTATTTGGCTAGAACCATATTTGATCATAACCCACCACTCCTGACATTGGCTTGGGTACGAACCCAGCCCAGTATCCCGACGCAGCAACTCAAAAATGAAAATCTAGACAACCCAGCTTTTTGTCACACCATAGAGGAGGGAATTCATCAATATTTCACTGAGAATGTGCAAACAGCTTCCTCTACTTTAACAGAATGGGATGCCTTTAAAGTAGTGATCAGAGGGTAGTGCATTGCACACTCAGAAGGGGTCCGCAAAACTCTTGGACATGAGGTCGGAGCACAGGAATGCACCCTTAGGCAATTAGAACAAGATAGACATGAGAAAAACTAGTGAAATTAGTGTAAAGACTCCTCTGTTTTGATTATCGGGAATGCATGGCCCAAGCACATGCGGAACGGGATAAGTCAGGATCTCTGTTGGCCTGGCTAGCAAACCACTAGCAAGTAAGGCTAGACAGGGTATACACTATGAAGTCCTTAACACCCTGGGGGAAATACATCACATAGCATTGTATGCAGATGACATGCAGTTCTTTCTCAATGATAAAAGAACTGACGTTGATAGAGCCTCCCGAATCCTGGATGACTTCAGAATTCTGTCGGGCTGTGAGTAAATTGGCAAAGGATCTGCTTTTTCCCCTTATGACCCATGGGAGATAAATCCATAGCCCCTGAGGGACCACGATGGGAACGGACCTCGCTCTGATATTTGGGGGTCCAACTTTATAGAAATTAACTCGATATCCTGGAAGGTAATGGGAGAGCGATCGCGGCTCTCCGTGCCGGGGTGGGATTCTGAAATCTCGGTAATGAGTAGGATTGTAGTGGCCAAAATGGTAGCCCTGCCCAGACTACTTTATTTCTTTGCTACCCTCCCCATAGTCAAACCCAGAAGTAAATTTAAAGAACTAAACACACTGTTGATTGATTAGATTTGGAATAAGTGCCGGCGTAGAGTGGCACTCGTGAAACTCGAGCGCCCTAGCCTCAATGGATGCCTAGTGGCCTCAGATTTCGAATCATATTACTTAGTGGCTCAGATGCAGTGGGTGACACGCTGGATAGCCTCCAGAATTCGGGGGGGGGGCGGAGGCAGGAGCAGACACGCCTACACCCCAGTGGCTGTCTCAGCTGATCCTAGGACCCAAGAAACTTAGAGCTGGACCCGGGAGCTTGCAGTTCGTGGCCAAACACTGCTGGATACAGTACCTACAAAAAACCAAAACAGTACCCTCCTACTTACCAGAACTTCCCCTCAGTTGGAAATCGGTCCTCTTACATACAGGAGACTGACCGAAACTGATTGATTGGATGGCGTGGGGCATTGAGACACTGAGTGACCTATATGCTGGAGGACAACTATAGACATTTGTGGACTTGCAACTTGTGTATGATTTACTGGCAGGACAGTTCCTGCTATATGGGATGCTTTCACCGATACTGCATAGAAAATGGAGGGGGGGGGGTAGCAATGCTGAACCAACAACGCATAAGGGATGTCATAATCTGTGAACAACCATGGGGAAGCGCAAAGCTATAACAGGTCTCTATTACACACTGCAGGATCTTCGGACAAATGGGGGAATGACATTGTAACTCCGATATCAGATGCGGACTGGTCACAGGTCCTCAGTAATACCTCCCGGGAATCACGGAACGCCCGTATCAAGTTAAATAATTTCTTCTACTTCCATAGAACATATCTCACACCAGGCATAATAAACCAATATTTCAACATTACCCAACTGTGTGCCCCAGATGTGGTGAGGGGCGTGCTGAGTTATTACATATGGTAATGGACTGCCCACACCTCACTGGCTTCTGGGTGGATGTAGTGACATTTACTTATGACATCGCTGACCGCAATATAGAACTGTCCCCCTCACTGTGACTTTTGGGCCTTTATCCAAGACCAGCCAAGTGCAAGGTAACTACCAAATTTATAGACCTTGCACAGATATTAACCAAAAGGCAAACAACTATTAACTGGAAAAATGCCAGGGGCCAACAGTTAGCAAGTTGGCATAGCAACCTCACCTGTTGGGTCGAATATGAGAGTATGACCCTGGTGAGGGGTTCCCGGTTGCCCGCTCCTGCCAGAAGTGAGATGAGAATTTTGACCTCGACAGCTCCACTACACCATAGTTTACCCCGTTCACAATATCTATAGATTCCATACACTTGCCCGGACCGACACAACGCCCGACCTGCTGCCATTCCCTATAGCACCATAGGCATCGGCCAAAACGAGGCCCCCCTCTGCCTTATATAGAACTTGTTTTACACTAGACGTTGGCTTTACAACACCACATCAGTGCTATCTCCACTGGGAAACAGCAGGATGGGGCAAACGGGAGGGGGGTTTAGAATTGTTGTTTCACTTTCATGAATGTTACATTTACTAATGCTGCTACAACTTACAGCTGCAGGAACTAACGCTACACAAGCAACGTTAGAAAAACGAGACACCTTGCACAGATTGTAAGTTATAATGTTCCCACATGCACTGAAAATATTCGCACTGTATGAGATAGCTCTTACCATGTTTCATATTTTTTTCCTACCACAAATTACCAATAAATGGTGTTTAAAAAACCCAAAAGTGGTGCCTTTCAGGTCTTGGACCCTTGGTGTGGCTCACGGGTGCTGAAATCAAGCTTTTGGGTTCTTCATGACCGAAAATCAGCTCAAGTTGCCACCAGTGCGTCTCTTCGTACTGCAGCATCCACCGCTCATGGGGGACCGCCAATGTGAAGCACCAGCCCACCTGTCCGCGACTTCCAGCTTCCTCTTCGCACCACGCAGACAGCTTCCCAAGACACTCTCCTTGCTCCTTGAGCCCTCTCCAATGCGAACGGGACTCTTGGTACAAAACCTAAGAAGGTAAAACTTCAGCTGTAGTAATCTGGGATCCGACCCACACTCCATCGTGATCAGCTTGAACTTTTGACTTTGTCCAGTGCCACCAGATAGCCGCGGTTGGCACTGTATGCTTTTAGGCACTATTTTACACTGTATTCTTTAAAAATTCATAACTCCAGTTCCACTGATTGGATTTTTGTCGCTTTGGTCTTGTTTTATTTATTAAATTCAGATCTACTTTTCAAACCTGGTGTGGGATCTTTTTGTGTGGTGCTTTCACTGTTTTATTGTTTGAAGTGTTGCACAAATACTTTACACATTGCCTTTATGTTAAGCGTGACTGCTCTGTGCCAAGCTATCAGGGGTTGAGTACAGGTTAATTTAGGGTTTGCTTGTGCCTCACCCTGACGAGGATTGTAATTGCTGCTTGACTAGGGCTCACACCCCTGTAAACCAGTAACCCAATTTTTTACATGCTGGAACCAGACAAGAATAGTCTGTCACCCAGCTGAATAACATCCATCTTTTCTCCTAATATTTACATGTATACTATTTAGCTTCTAGTCTTCTATGCCTTTAGAAACATCCTCAAAACTGCAATAACACGTATAGCAATTACGTATTTTCCAGCTTTTCCAACCACATGAACATGTCTGTGAGGAGGTTGGTCCCAGGTGAACATTATCCTGGCTCTCTTAAGTATAGGGATATCAGGCATTTATATTTATGTATATGGGTTAAGAAACCTGGTGCTAAAAATGTCAGCAGAGGGCAGTTTGGTGCATAGTAAGTATGGTGCATCTTCTATGAGCTACATTAAAATACCCACATTGCTGGAACTTTAAATGGCAAATGTATATTTGTCACGTTCGTATCAACGTGTTTATGGAATGCTTGATATGGGCGCTTTGTAGATCTCTGAACTATTGTGTGCTCACAAATGTCTAAGTAAGTTATTGTGTGGTTTGCAAAACTGTGTATATGTGTGTGTGTTTGTGTGTGAGTTTGTATGTATGTTTAAGTTTCTGCTTGCATGGTTTGCTAGGTGTAAGGAGGTGAAGCATCTGTTGAATTTTGGGCGTGTGGCTATTGATATACGTTTTATCTTTGGGTATGTGCATTTATCCAACGATCATAATTTTGTGTGGTGCCAGATTTCTGGGTTAATGAATGTATGTTGGGGATTAGGGTATCCTTCTGACATAGGCATACTCAACTTCTTTTCACATAGTTGAGGATGGGAATGAGTGTGTGGGAATGTACATGTTTGGTGGATCTGTGTGTTCAATCCAAACAAATGGATTTCCAAAATGCACGCAAGCATTACCATATGTGTTTTTGGGTGCTTAATATTTTGAATATGGGGTGTGAATGCATGAGCTGATATGTGTGTGTGTGTGTGTGGGTGTAGCATACATTAATATTGCACCCTTTCTACAGCCCTATGTGCACATATACTGCACGTTTGTGTGATATCACTTTGAATTTTTGTGGGAGCAAGTGTGGGTGTTGATTTTGAACTTTGAAGATCTGTTTGAGCCAGGACATGTGTCTTTGCATGTTTACATTTTTGTTTTTGAGGGCTTGTTTGAGGGAGGATATGTTTGTGAGGGTGTGTTTGTGGGAGTATGTATCTGTGTGTGTATATACATGCTGATGTATGTTTGGAGAAAAGTTAATCTACATGTCAAACATATTCCCATTCCCTCCTAACAGCCATTTTATATATTTTTTTTTTCCCAGATCCCCTTTTGCACTTGATTTGTTAATTTCTCCCTTCTTTATCCCAGATTTCTTCCTTGTTCCTGGCAAGCTTCCTACTTTGGCATCTACTCCCTGATTGGTCTCTCATTTTTCCTTGGCTCCCTGCTCTGTCCATGAGTCTTTCCACGTTCTCTGTGTACTTTCTGCTGTGTATCCATCTTCCCAATTGCTCAAACTTTCTTAACTTTGTTGACTGCTCTGACTTCAACTCTTTCACTGTTCTCTCTTCTGCCTCCTACTCCACATACTACCCATTGTAGTGTGTGGCCCACTTTGTCTAGTTCTGCATGGAAAGTTTTGGAGTGATCCATCAAGCAAGGACCGAGAAAATGGGGGGGGGGGAAGGGGTCTAAAACATTTGCATTTCCCATAGGGCTTTTTAACACAACCACTGCCCGTACTACCACCACATTTGGCAGAGAGGTAGCTGTTGGTCCAGAAAGAGCCCTTGTTGGTATCTAGGTTAAATACGTTCAGTAGTTGTGGAGTTATTAAAGAAAAAAACAAAAAACGAATTTATATATCTAGGGATGCTGACCCTCCGTGCCGAGATCTGATTGGCTGCCAAGACTTCAACCAGGAAGTGTTGGCAGCCATTTTAGGACACGGACTCAGTCGAGTGCCCAAAGAACCCTAAAAAAAGAAAGAGAAGGGGGCACGGTTGGAATACCCTCTCCCCCTATAGGCCTGGTGGTGGGGTCCGACCCCATCAGTGCCAAATAGCATTTTTTTCAATTTTGCCACAAAATTGCGGGTGGATCCGTGAATTTGTGGCAAAATTGAAAAAAAAAAAAAGCGCAGTCTCCCACGCTTACTTCTAGTTGAGCCTCCGGGTGGCACAGTTTCCGGGGGCTTATATAAATATGTAGTTTGGGGAGGGGGGCTCATGCGGCCCCTCTCCCCATGGATGATATTGGCCAAGGGGATCGGCACTTCCCCGGGGCAAGGCCATAACATTATGGAGGAGGGGGCCATGTGGACCACCCCTCCTGGGCCTATTACGGCCCCGGGGACTAGCCAATTACAAAAAGGGGAAGGGGGGCCACAAGGGCACCTACTCCTAGGCCATTAACTGCCCCGGGGACTACCACTTTCCAGGGGCATGGCGGTATTGTTAATGGGGAGGGGGCTGCACGGCCCCCTTTACGGGCCGTTTACGGTCCCGGGGACCACCACTTCCCCGGGGCAGGCCCTGCAATAAGAAAGGAGGAGGCCGCACGGCCCCCCTCCTGGAACCATTAATGGCCCTGGGGACCACCAGCCCCGAGGGCCACCTCTCTATTTCCCGAGGTGCCCACCCTCGGGGAATAGTAGTTTGCTGTCACTTGGCGGGAGCTATGACTGCTTCTGCCAAGTGAAAGCAAACAGTAAGTCTACTCCCAGCAGGCATGAGCAGGAAAACTGCTCCCGCCCGCTGAGAGCAGACTTTTCATCAGTTTTCCTGCCTGCTGTCAAGTGGGCAGGAAAACAGATGAAAGAATTGCCCCAACACACAGGGAGTAGCATTTTTGGCTGCTCCCTGAAAGAGGGATCAATGCAGGCTCCCACTGGAGGTGGGGAGCTGGCAGGGACCCCAGCATCAAGTGGCCGGGCCCCGGGGGATGAGATCCCGGGGCCAAAATCTGCCCGGGGTTGGGGGCCGCATGACCCCCACCCCTTTCAGTACTTGGCTGGGCCCTGGGGGATGGGGTCCCCAGGGCCAAAATCGGTCCGGGGAGGAGGGCCATGCGGTCCCCTCCCTTTTGTAAAGGACAAATGGCCTTAACTTCCTGAGCTTGGTGAGGGCAAAGCAAGTGTGTTTTCCCTGCAATTCTACAATGAAAAACAATCTGAAATCCTTAGTGGAGGGGAATGCATCGTTGATCTATCAGAGAGCAATCTGTAGTTACTGTGATGAGTGGGTTTGCTGTCACTTGGCGGGAGCTATGACTGCTTCTGCCAAGTGAAAGCAAACAGTAAGTCTACTCCCAGCAGGCATGAGCAGGAAAACTGCTCCCGCCCGCTGAGAGCAGACTTTTCATCAGTTTTCCTGCCTGCTGTCAAGTGGGCAGGAAAACAGATGAAAGAATTGCCCCAACACACAGGGAGTAGCATTTTTGGCTGCTCCCTGAAAGAGGGATCAATGCAGGCTCCCACTGGAGGTGGGGAGCTGGCAGGGACCCCAGCATCAAGTGGCCGGGCCCCGGGGGATGAGATCCCGGGGCCAAAATCTGCCCGGGGTTGGGGGCCGCATGACCCCCCACCCCTTTCAGTACTTGGCTGGGCCCTGGGGGATGGGGTCCCCAGGGCCAAAATCGGTCCGGGGAGGAGGGCCATGCGGTCCCCCTCCCCTTTTGTAAAGGACAAATGGCCTTAACTTCCTGAGCTTGGTGAGGGCAAAGCAAGTGTGTTTTCCCTGCAATTCTACAATGAAAAACAATCTGAAATCCTTAGTGGAGGGGAATGCATCGTTGATCTATCAGAGAGCAATCTGTAGTTACTGTGATGAGTGGGTTCATTCTTGTCCCATCCTGGTGAAAGCAGAGTATGCAAATGTGCAAATTCACCTGAGAGTTCCACCTATTTGGCCCCGCCCTGTCCACCTTAGTAGTATACAAAGGTCTTCCCTCCTTTTGCCAGGATGATGGACAACTTACCAAAAGCCCCCGCCCCAGCACGTTCCACACCGATTTTGGTGACACGTTCTTGAAGTGAAGAATATGAGGACATCGCCACCAAGCAAAGAAGCACTTACTTTATATAGTCAAGAGGAAGTACCCTTGTTTGGTGGAGATTCACCTCTTTGTAGTCTCATTATCTTCTCTAAAGGAGAATTCATGTTATCACAGATTTGTGGAAAAAGGCGCATGAGGAACAATCACATTGCCAAAATTAAACGCACAGAAGGTCACTGGAGACATTTCCTCCTGGTCCATTACACAGCTGTAGTGCAGAATATGCACTAGCCATTTACCCAACGAGTTAGCACTTACTATTTAACCAGTAGAAAGCGCTCCAGTTGGGTAGACATTTTGTGCAAAACTGTGGACTCTTGTTGGAAAAAGGGACAGGTGAGGTTCTGTTCTGACCCAGTCACTTACACAGCTACTGATACAGACACTCACTGACAAAACCATTCAGGCACTCTCACACCCACTCACAGACCCATACTGCCACTCACACACCCACCCACTGACCCATAGAGCAACTCACACACTCACTCAGAGACCCATACAGCCACTCACACACCCACTCACTGACCTATACAGCCACTCAAACATCCACACTCAAAGGTTACAGTTAGAAAATACAATTTAAAAAATCTTCGAAATTCACAAAAAAAACAAAGGTTACAGGGATGTTATAGTTAGGAAATAACATTTAAAAAAACATAGAAATTCACTGAGAAAAGCAAAGATTACAGGGACGTTATAGTTGGGAAATAACATTTTAAAAAACCTTAGAAATTCACAGAAAAAAACTAAGGTTACAGGAACGTTATAGGTAGGCTCAGATTTCACATGTACAAAACCGTAGCAATTTAGCAGTTATAGTAACCTGAGCTAACTAAAGCTTACTCCCCTGCAATGCACTGCTTAGGATCTCACAAATTACATCACTCATGACATGGTCAGTGACATCACTGATGACATCTCAAATAACATCACTGATGATATCACTGATGACATCATGCAGTGATTGTGAGTGTTTTCTAAAGGTTTATGAGTGTTAAACATATATACTAAGCTACTACAAAAGTTAAATTAGTATACTTTATGTACTACTAATGAGTGATACTACTTCTAACATATATTATGTGAGTGGCTGTGTGACTGTCTATCCGTGCCCTGGGCAGAAATAAAATGTGTTGTTTGCTTGTGGGGGGGTCGTTGCAGTGTGACAGCAGGAGATGTAAGGAATATAGAGGAGGGCAAGGGGTTGAAGGGGTGCTAACAATTACGCTGAGGTACATTAAGGGATGATTACAAAGGTCCCGATTCACACTGGTAAACTTACACTTTTCTGTAAGTTCACTACTTTTCGGTATTTACAAAGGTAAACTTACACCAAAAGTCTAACTTTACTTGTAGTAATTTACCTTTGTGAATGCCGAAAAGTAGTAAACTTACACAAAAGAGTATGTTTACCTTTGTGATTTGGGCCCAAAGTCTTTCACTGGGCCCGATTGAGACCAAGTGAGATGGGCAAGCTGCTGTTTGCATGACATTGTCAGGGAGCTCCCTGCTGCGCCCCTGGAAAATTTGGCGCCCCGGGCCTGGGCCCAGCTCACCCATGCCCAAGGCCGGCCCTGGTGGCTGGTAACTCCAGTATCAGTAATTCTGGGTTTGGGGAAGTACTGTCCCATGTGCCAAGTCACTTCTGGTGAGGGCCACAAAGGTAGAAGTGGGATGCCATAAAAAGAATACAGAGGATATTAGACAAAATTTTAAGTTTCAGTTTTTGGTCCTTGCAGTTTCACAAAAGAACAAATGGTTGCTCTTTTTCTGACAGATAGGTCACATCCCTAACTGAAGGGGAGTAAAAACAAAACCGCAACAACTGTGACCACAATATTTTTGAGAGTATTTAAACCTACACATAAATGTCTAGTTTGTATAGTGCAGAATGATCATTTGTGTTGAGTCATTTGTGCACAATGTGGTAATTTGGCATACCTGGAATTATAACTCGGGCCTCCAGGTGCCCCCCACTGATAATCCTTACCCTATAACATCCCTTTTAAGATAGTACAAGAAACTGTTCCAGCAGGGAAACTAACAGGAAACACGTGATATGACACACGGTCCATTTTCAGCCACAGTAAAAAAAAAAAGTGCTTCAGAAAATAATAAGCACACGTTTTCAGTGTTATTAAAGCAATTTAACTGGAACTTCGGCAACACGATTGTGGTGAAATAATTTCCACTCGAGGAATTTTCCACAGAAAAGTGATACCCTTTGCACAGACGCGTTATGAGCCTCTAGGATGTCTGTTTTAATTAGTTTCCACACCAATAAACTACATTTTTGGAAGGAAGCATATGTAATAGGCAGAAGGGCGGACCACTTTCCTTACCGCCTAATAATCTAGAGGTAAAATATACATTCACCTTGTAATAAGCTGTAAAAATATCGTGAACATTTTATTACTTTGCAATTTCATGCTTTTTGTAAGGAGATTGAAATGTAGCGTGCGCTGCCATATAAGGAGAAACTGTTGGCGCCACGTTAGCAGGCCACAAATCATACAGCGCATTTCACACACGGCGCCGCTGCACCACTAAAACACTCCATTGAAAACAGAGTACCACAGCACGATCATTTAGCACCGCTGTAGGTTATTCAAAATATACGATATATATTTTGTAACAACGCCCTTGGTATTAACTTGTCTCGGAAATGTTCTAGCAGTACAAGTACAGTCCATGTATCACAAGAACGTTTTTCAACACTTAAACCAAATTAATAATTTGTTTAGAAACAACTTGAGAGGGAAAATTCAGGCCATTTATTTGACAGGTGTCTGTCCCTTCAACATCATTGCTGCTGCTTAGTTAACTTCCAGGGTGCACGCTTAGGAAAAGCTGCATTTATTAATGTATTGTTCGTGATCGTTTGGAATGTTTGCACACGGTTGGAGGCAGGGACATCTTAAGCATTTTGGGGGTCCTGGGCCAAATGTATTTTGGGTGCCTCTGTTCGAAGCAGCTTCAAATTTATGACCCAATTTCAGCTGTTTCATGCCCTCTTTGGCCAGGTCACTGACAGTGCACAGGCACACTCGTCCAGATTCTAAATGTGTTTACATCTATAGTCAGAGATAGTGAAGTGTTTCAATATTCTATAACAGCAGATGCTCACTAATATTATTGCAAATAATCTCTGTGATATACTCCCATTTCTGATATATGAGGTCCTGTTTTGATCTGAAAGAAACTTTTTTATGGATGTTGCATGAAACATAAACGCAACATTTGTCTGCAAAATGTCTGTAATAGACTCTCACACATCACCCACTTAAAAAAATAACTTAAAGGAAAACGATGTTTAAAACAATCTGTATTCAAGGTCATCAGGGCAAGACTCTCTGCAGAACAGAGGGGGCTCCCTGAAAGGCTGGGGCTCTGGGCCAGAGCCCACTTTGCCCATGCCTTACAACATCTCTGGTTGGAGGCCTCGCAGTGTTCTTTTGAGGGGAGTGAGTTTGAAGTTGTTACTATGCTTTACCTTTTATAGACCTCGCTTACAGCTGTGCAAGTGAACATTTGTTTATATTCGCACCTATTAAGGAAATAAATCATCTTACTTACTAGCTCTTCTTTTCTAAAGCCATGCACTTCTCCAAAAGTTAAGTGTTGCTTTTGTTCTACCATATAGTTTTGAATGAGAGACATGCTGTCAATCATCATTTTTTCACTTGAATTTTAAATGCTTCTGTCTATTTAGTTTATATGCAAATTCCCCTTCGCCAGGCTACCAGAGTGGCAATAGCAGGGTTGTAGCTATCAATGGTGTAGCAGATGCAGTTGTACTGGAGCCCAGAGGCTTGAGGGGCAGTAGTGGCTGGTGTTGCGGACAGGGGAGGGATGGGGGGTGGGCGGACAAGGGGTCAGAGGACAACAAAATAAAAAAATACATAAATAAGAAAACGTACCTGCAGCCGGCCGCGTCGCGCTCTTCTGCTCCTCTCCTCCGCAGGCACAAGCTCCCAGACTCCACTGCGGCCAATCCTGAGGCTGCTCTCATGTCATGAGAGCAGCCTCAGGATTGGCCTGATCGCTTTACATTTGTGCTCCCAGAGAGACTGGGAGCCTGTGCTTACTGTCTCCAAACCGGCAATACAGCTTGGGATGGAGGCAGCTTCAGTGCACTTGACGGTTTGGCTGGCCTGAGACGGCCAGCCAAACTGCCATGCACACTGACAACAATGCACCTACCACTCCCCTGTGCTTGTCATCCCCTATGGCCCCGCCCCCAAAGTCTCGGCAGGAAAGTAAAAGTAAAACATGTTTATTATCCTTTTATTTTCCTTTCCTGTAGTTTTGACTTTGAAGCAGCCGGCAAGGGGGGAGGGGCGACGCTCCTCCACCATAGCGGAGGAGCCACCGCTGCTGAGGGGCCCAAGAAACCCTGATTATTGCTGTCTTTTACTACCATGCAAGTGATGAAGGGGCCTATGTTCCATGCTTGCCCTGCGGCACTTGGTACCCCTCCTAAGCCACTGTCCAATAGGTATGGCTGCATTTTAATGCTAAACGCTTCTTTCGCGTAAAGGGACTTCTTTCCTATGTATGGTAGAACTGCTGAAGTCGGCAGATATGGTTAGAGTAGCTCAATAGGATTTAAAGCTTTCTGAAATGGAAAGTGCCATTAAATGAGCCGGAGGTGAAACTGAGGTGTATTCTAGAGCTGAGCAGCTAGTACTGAGAAACCAAGCTTCACATTCCTACTTTCCTGAATTTTGGGTTACAAAGGAGGCATGACTAGGATGATCATAGGTTGTATGTGGGCATATAAAATAATTAAGAAATGTGATCTTTTAATATAGAGTACTCTGAGGCATATGCACAATGGCTTAACTTTCATTCTCTCTAGAATTGGCAACCGATGCATTGCTCAAATGTGAGGACTTGCGCTTCAGATTCACAAAGATTTCGCTAGTACTTACTCTATAAGTAATCCTGGCTTACTCCTGGAATTCATGAGAAAGCCTGGCATACTACAAGAGTAAGTCACACTTATCAGAAATCTTTGTGAATTGGGCCCCATTTGTTCTTGTCTCTCCATTTTGCGGATTGATCTTCTGCAGCTGGTACACCAGCAACTCCATTTACAGACTGTTAGCATAATCTAGTTTTTAATGAACCAAGAACATGAGTTTTGGAACCTGCAGTGGGCAGCAGTCAAATGTGGGGAACCAATGTTAGTATTTGAGGGAGATTTGACCGAGGTTTGGGATGATAAAGATAAAAAAGAATTTATGATAACACTACACTGCAGAACGATAGCTCTGGTGTAGGCCAAGAGTCAAGTTAAAAGGCTGGATTTCCATTAGTCATGTGGAAGTGGGAGCTCCCAACAGCATGTTTGATTTCTGTCCTGGTGGGATTCACCTTCAACATGTTTTTAATCCACTGCCATCAGACAGACTTAAAAAAAATGGTGTTTGGTTTTGGAAGAGAGCAAATGCTTTATCAAAAGGTCAGCACACTGTTGTAAATCTGCATGGCTTCCGCCCCACCAAACTAGCACCTGCCAAGCCACATTTAAATGTGGAATAGTGCCAAGTGTCTGACAACAAAACCTCAGACCTGGCGCTTAATCCAAATTTAGGACCACCAGCTTCCACTGATAGTAGCTCCACCCTGTTTAGTGTTTAGGACCACAATACGATGCATGGAGCTCATAGGCAGGACAATAGGAGACTAGAAACATGCAGGGAAAGACTACTTTTTCTCCAGGGACATTATTTTATTAATTTTGCCTGGAAAATGAAACCCCACCCACGCATGCTTTCAGGATTTCATTGTGCAGAAAAAAACGCATATTCTGTGGGTCACTTAAACACTATGGCCTGGGTTGCTCTCAGCTGTGTCTTAAGCGCATCTGCATGGTCATCCTCCAGGCGGACAGAGGCTGTGCTTCCTTTCCCATTAAAGGGAGAGTGTTGGACCTGGCCTTCTCTGCAGGGTCACTCTCAAACTTTTTGCCTACACCACTCCTGTTTTGCTGAATTCCTTTTTGTTGACTTTAGGACTCTGTGCATTTTACCACTGCTAACCAGTGATAAAATGCTTGTGCTCTCTCCTTTAAACATAGCAAAACTGGCTCACAACCAATTGCCACATTTAATTTACTTATAAGTCCCTGGTAAAGTGGCACTGCAGGTACCCAGGGCCTGTAAATCAAATGCTACTAGTGGGCCTGCAGCACTTATTGTTCCACCCACTTAAGTAGCCCTTACTTTGTTGAATTTAAAAAGTTGGACATGTACTTGAAGTTATACATATTCTGGTAGTGAAAAACTCTCAAATACCATTTATCACTATTGCAAGGCCTACTTCTCCCATTGGATAACATTCGGTTACCTTATGGCATTAAATAGGTGATGGCTTTTGTTTAGGAGCAGGTGCGAATGTCATGTTTGGTGTCTGAGGAATTGTGATTTAAAACCCTCTTTAATGATAAAGTTGGATTTTAAGTCACAATTCTGAAAATGCCACATTTAGAAAGTTGGCATTTGCTTGTATTAAACATTTGGTGCCTGCAGTCTATTTTCTGTGTCACAGGTGTGTGACTAAGGGTGGTTGACAGTTGGCCCTTGTGTATTCTTTCCAGACAGCCACACAATAGAGGGTCTTGGTTTTGGCAGGATGGGCCATCCTGATTTGCTGAGAGGGGCGGAACTGTCACTTGTCACACTTGCACTTCAAAAGACGCTGCTCAGCTCACACACAAAGGACTTTACACTAGCCCATTTTTTCTGCAGACAGAAAGGGACCAAGGCAAGGAGGCAGGACATTCCAGACACTTCTGTAGGGGACAAACTCCAGATGTTTCTTCCACTTTAAAGTGGTATTAAAGTGGGACATTCAGACCCACTCTGCTGTACACTCCTGGATCTATGGATTATACAGACGGACTGCCCAACTGTCAGAGGACTAGCCTGCTGCTTGAGTCCTGCCCTGCTGTCTGAGAGGGAAGAATGAACCGGCACTTTTCAAGGGTGAAGTGATCCAAGGGTTAGCTGACTGGCCTCCTTTTCTGAGCTAGAGGGACACAACAAGCTTCAGAAGTCTCTTTGCAACTGTCTGACTGGCCTGCTGCACTGGACCTGACTGAACTTGAAACTGGATCTGCGTGAGCCCTGCTGGGCTCTGCTGGAGTGAATTCCTGATCCCCAAGAAGTGCCTCCCAGGGCCTGGACCGTTGATATGGCATCAGTTGAGCTCTTCCTTAAAGAAAAGGAGAAATCCTGAAGTTTTGGGATCTTCCAAAGCATTCTGGAAACCAGACAGAAGAATTATGGGAAGAAGATACAAGGAAAAAATGGCCCCTAGAAGAGAAATGGTTGCAGGCAACTCACCGTAAAGCCCCTCCATGCATCAGGTAAGCAGAGTGGGGCTCAGGCAGTGTTTGTGGGAGAAGCTGCGGTTCCAAGAGTGGAACCGCAGTGCTTTAAACATAAAATGGCCTCAATAGTGGGCTGCCGCTTAAACTCACTGCATGCCCCAAAAGAGAAGAGAGGTGCTATGGGACGCACCTTGGCGCCCAGGAAGAAAACAGTGTGCTTCCGCACTGACCCGCGGCCTGCCTGAGATTGAAAAACAGGTGTTACGGACCGAGTCCCGGCCCGCGGCAGTGAAGCAGAAAGCGTCGCTGGCCATGACTCGGTCCGCGGCATAACAACGACTGCAAACAGGCCGGTTCGTTCCAAGATTTTGCCTTCCGCAATGACAGCCAGCTCAAAGCTCTGCTGAACCCAAGTCTTAACACTACAGCAACGCCAAATGGCAACCCCAAATCTGTACCCCCTGCTACAGCACTGGCATCCCGTGGTGACAGCCATTGCGAAGCTCCAGCAACAACCGTCCGAGATGCCCGACAGGATCTTCATACTACAGCGGGGACCATCATTGACAATCTCCCTGCTCCCCGCGGCCTCCTCCACTGCAAACGGAACACTTCTTGCTGGATTTTGGAAGGTAACTTTTTCAGCAGGACTAACCTGGTTCCTGTGTCCGGCCTGCACTCCATCGCTTTCGGACTGAACTTGTGACTTTCACCCAGTCTCACACAACCAGATAGCCACAAGTGATTCTTTGTGCTTTTAGTTGATAGGGGTACCTTAAATCTTTGAAATTGCATATCTCCGGTTCTACTGATTAGATTTTTATCCTGTTGGTGTCAAATACTTTATTAGATTTTACTTTCTGTTTTTAAATTGTTGTGGGATTTTTCTTGTGCTGTGTTTTCACTTTATTACTATTTAAGTGCTGCATAAATACACATTGCTCTTAAGTTAGGCATGATTGCTTTTGTGCCAAGCTACCAGGGTAAGCACAGGTTTATTTAGTGACGCTTGTGGTTAACCATGACAAGATTTGTGGCTGTTGGTTGAGAAGGGCTTACACACCCCTCAATTAACAACCCATTTTCTCAAAGAGAGTAAAACAGTTTGTCTTTACCATCTGATAAGAATTTGATCCATTCTATGGCTGTTTTCTCGTCGATAATCTACTATCGAGGATAGAATAGCCAACAGTGTCAAAATGGTGCCGACCAATTGAAAAGGATTAGTGCTCTGACTTCGTTGCAATCCACTTCCCTCCTTAGATGATCCAAGACAGTTAACACAACCAGTTCCACTCTACTTGTGGTACAAAAAAATGGTTGTGCTTCGTCTAGTAGATTATTATTTTCAATAAAATGTTTTTGTATGGTGAGGTATGTGCAGAAGGCAGTGATTGGTCTGGAATTTTTGTCAACACTCTCTGGTTCACTTTTGGATTTTTGCACAGAATTTTAATATGGAAAACCAAACACAGACCTTTTCGTTTACACTTATATTTAAAAGAAGAAATGCTCCTTAATAATACGATGAGATCTGGAGTAAGTTTCTATGTATATGCCTGTTATGTGTTTGATGCTGAACTGGGCATACAAAACAACTAGTACTGAATTTGTTAGATGATTTTTCTTTTCTACCTCTCGTTTGTTATTTCCTTTGTCCTGCCTTTGTGTAACAATGTAAGTTTTTCTGTTTGTTTTTTCTTTTCAGTATACACTTTCTGATGTGTGTTTGTTTCAGTCCGTGATATGTACTACTTTTGTGACTAGAGAATAGTTGTGTTTTTGCCTTATATGATGAAGTATATGGCCTATCTTAGAAATGTTAATGAGGATGTATTTTTTGTATACCACGTTTATATTATGTGATTGAAATAAAGAGATTGCGCAAAAAGGTAAGCACCAAGGCCAATGAAGATAAAAATCCCTAAAAATCTAGTTTTATTAAAATTCAACAAATTGTGAAAATGCTCAAGATTAGAACACTTCTTTGTCTCAGCAGGGTACCTTGGAGGTGGTGGGATCCAGGACACTTCTCTGCTCCCTCTATGACCACTCACTGTTAGCTGGAACAAATGCGCATCCCTCCTCACCAGGGAGGGTATGAAAGCTAAACTCATCGTGCCTACCAGATGCGAAATTCTGGGATTCCTCAGAGAGGGTATAGACTACTACCTGGAGACTAACTCCAGCATGGAGATATCTAGCTTGGTCCTTTGGGAAAATCTAAACGTAGTGCTAAGAGGCCAAATTATTGGTCACTTGGCTGGCCGGAAAAAGGACAGAGACAGGGAAAATGCAAATCTAGAGCAACAAATATCTCACCTCAAGCAGTTGAACTTTTGATACCCCACCAAAGAGACTGGGCACCGACTGGATGCGGCCCAGGTGGCCCTGAAACAGAGACTGTTAGACACTGCAAAGACGGCCAGGACCGCTTCACAGCACAGACTCTATGAACATGGGGACAAGGAAGGTAAATTGCTTTATTGGCTACCCAATAGGGACAAGGAAAGGAGGTTGATGCCTAAAATCAAAACCCCCAAGGAAAAGCAGTATACATCTCCCAAGAGATTGCAGACAAGTTCACAGACTATTATGAAATGTTATACAGATCTAGACCCCCCAGGGGAGATGAGCTGACAGAGGAAGAACTGATAGTGGCCAGACAGGGAATGCCCACCGCCAAGGCACCTGGACCAAATGGCTTCCCCATGGAGTTCATGAAGGTCAGCACCTCTCGCCTGTTCTCATGTCTGCTGTCTATGTTTAATGAAGCCTTACACAAAAGCACACTGCCCAGAGATTTACGTGGGGCCATCATCATTATTCCTAAGCCGGGCAAACCGCCTACCGACTGAGCCTCCTATAGGCCGATCTCCTACCAATCTCCTTAATTAATATAGATACCAAAATAGTGGGCAAAGCCTTGGCCAACAGGCTGGTCAAGGTGATAAACTCCTTAATTCCCAAAGACCAGAATGGATTTATGCCCTGTAGTGGCACTCGGCACAGTATCTGCCGCTTACAAGTAGCGATGGCCCATTTAGACGAATTGTGAGAGACAACGGCGTTGGCACTATTAGGCTTTGAAAAAGCATTTAATTCTGTTGGATGGCCCATTCTCCATCAAGTACTGGAAAAGATGGGCTTTGGGCCATATTTTCAAAAATGCCGAAAGGTACTCTATTGGTCCCTGTAGACCAGAGTACGTGTCAACGGGACGCTGACATGATCATTCCTGACAATGAGAGGAACTCCCCAGAGGTGCCCCCTGTCCTCACTATTATTCGTCCTGACCATAGACCGTTCGTGGAATGTATCAGATGGAACGCCCAAGAGTAGGGTATCAACTGGGGGGAGATGTAGAAGAGCACATTTTCCTTTATGTGGATTATGTCCTTTTATTCCTTCAAAGACCCGACCTATCCCTTCTGCAGCTGTTGCAAATTCTAATGATCTACTGAGAGGCCTGCAATCAATGATGATTCTGCTGACTGAAGGGGGATAATTGGAGTTCCCAAACTTTTCCAACATTACGATAAGGGGGGCAGCTTTTGCTATCTTGGGGTGCATGCAGGGCTTTAAGTGGAATGAAAAAACTAGGGGGTCTATTAAAGGGGCGTGACCGATGTAATTAAGGGTGTAGCTTAAAAAAGGCAAGATAAAATCTGTGCTTAGCACAGTGTGCCGCCCGACTCGTATTTTGCTGCTTCTGTCATTGCATACAGATATACAACACAACAAGTAACATTATACCTACAACAAGTCAGGGCTATTGACATTGCCAGTGGTTGTTGGTTGTGTAAGATAAATAAGAAACAACTATGGCTTCGTTGTATAGCATACTGAAAATGCTTCAGTTCTGAAATGATGAGACTGAAAGAACTATAACGAGTCTCTTTGAAGTTACCTCAAAGGCAGTGAAGGGTGGTACTGCTGCAGAGTTAAGGTTTTTGTTTCCACCTTGAGGGCAGAACTGGAGAGCCCTATAGAGACCGGTCTCAGCACCTGCTTTTTAGAACTGCCGGTGCTGAGCACCAGCAGGACCCGGCCCACTTAAAGCCCCAGATGCATGTAACTAGAAACTGACAGAAGAGTTGAGGGCTAAACATTGTCCCCCTAACTCATAAAATGAAGGAAGACATCTCCAAATGGAGCAGACTCCCAATAAGCATGATGGGGAGCAGAGCCTTGATGAAAATCATAATTGTACCACAAATATTATACACCCTACAAAACTACACCTACAGGATCCCCCCAACCTGGTTCTCCACCACCCAAACTTTATTGAATAACTATAGGTGGGCTACGGGCCCTCCTAGAGTGGCCCACAAGAAATGCATACCATTGCCGTTTGACGGAGGGTTGGGCTTAATAGACAAGAAACTACTGGGTCACACAATTGATCCCATATCAACAACTTGATCTTTGGAACCAGTTCAGAGCCAGTGACCCAGCTGGAAATCGAAACCCTAGGTTACGACGGGCTGTGGTCTTACTGTACAGTTCTAAAGACCCGTATGCACTACCCCTGGTGACGGCAATCCACTTGGAATGTTGGCGCCTGGCCCTGAGATGAACAGGATGGGAAGGGAAACCGACAAAGGAAACGCCCCATGGCATGGAGCATGGCTGCCGGAAGTCTCTAGACTTCAGGGATTCAGAGATTGGAGCACAATTGGGATCTGTAAGATGGGGGAAACTTGGAATTCGGATCACATGTTGTCCTACACGCAACTGACAGAAGACTTCGGGCTTCATAAGTCACAGTTTTTCCTTTACTTACAGCTCAGACATGCATTAGATGTGTAAAAGAATAGGCTGGTAATCCCCCCACCCACTCCCTGGACTTCAGACCTGTGGAATGTAAAATCACTATGGAACCCATATCAGAAAAGCTGATCTCAAGAATTTACAAAACACTAATAATAAATGTCCCTTATCCCTATGGGGGTTTGAAGGAAAAGTGGGTGAGTGACTTGGGAGAGTTGTAGGACGATAAATGGACTGAGGCGAAGATGGTGCCATGTTCCTGGTAATCCCCACCAGACTGCACTCATCCAATTTAAATACTGTACTTGGGTATACTTAACTCTGGAGGCCTTATGTCACATGGGCCGCTACTCTGACCCCACATGCTGATGCTGTCCGATGGAAACAGGAACTTTCCTACATGTAATTTGGTGGTGCGAGAGCATCCAGAGATATTGGAACCAGATATTTGACACACTGGAGGCGGTGGCAGCTTCCCATTTGGCAGAGATCCCAAAAAGGCACTGATGAGGGTATACCCAGATTAGGATGGCAGCGCAGGACAGAAGCTTCTAGTGGGAAGTGGATGGATGGTTGTAAAAAAGGACATAGGAAGACACTGGCCCTCTCCCGAGGCCACCTGGTTGTCAGAATGGCTGCAGGACATAGACTATTGTGCATTAGCTGAGCAATACTTATACAAATACAGAGTGTGCCCCCAAAAGCATGTCCCTATCTGGCAACCCTGGTGGGACTACTTTGACACCTTCAGACCAGCATTAGACCTTGAAGCTAGGGAACAAGGTGCGAGTCTGGCGGGAGGCTCAAACATCCTGCGATCCTGGGCAAACCCCTTAATCTCCCCGTTCCTAGAAAGGAATGTGTCCGCCTGTAATGTAACTGGTGCTCATGTAAAGCTCTCTGATGCCTTCGGGTCGAGTTCGCGCTACATAAAACTGCAACAAAAAAAAACAAAAAAAGAAGAGACCCAGCCTCGCCTGCATGGTGGGCCCCATACAGTTAATTCTCCGATCACGCCGACCTCACAAAATTGTGTCAAATTTTGTGTGTATAATGTATCCGAATAAAGTCTTTTGGATTGGATTGGATTGGTAAATCCCTATGTACCAATGGTATACACTGTCGTTGTTATTGGGGAGGAATATGCGGTTGTTCACCGACATGTATAAAACCAAAAAAAAGATGTTAAAAAAAAAAAAAGTAAGATACTGCCTGCTTAGTAGATACTTAATGTGGCAGGAACACGAATGTTACAAATATGCACTGCCTTTTTCTATGGGCAGAGCTTAATAAACAAGGGTTTGTATCGTACACAATATTTTAGTGTCGGGAGTGTCAGACAGCCTGTGTAATAGGGAAAGGGCCTAGCATAACCTGCAAACTATAATCTACTCCTAAAGAACAGAGACATGAAATACGATAGGGTTGCTACCTGACGAGCATACACCAGCAATGGGCTGATGGAAGCTGGTCATAGCCAACATGAAAGATACTGTAAGGAAGAGCAGCTTTAAAAAAAAGGGGGCGCTAGGGGACCAATTTAAGAATAACTACAGTAGAGCCTTAAAGTAAGATGTGGGCACCTAGTTTGATGTACCGTTGGAGGTTATAAATGGTGGCCCTGGGGAAGACAGTGGTTGTTACCCTAGCCCTTAACCAGGGCTTTAAGTGGGCCGGGTTCTGCAAGTGCTGAGCACCGGCAGTTCTAAAAAGCAGGTGCTGAGAGGGGTCTCCATTTCTGCCCTCATCCTCTGTGAAAAAATAAATCTTAACTCTGCAGCAGTACCACCCTTAACTGCCTGTGATATAACGTTAAAGACTCGTTGCAGTTCTTTCATAGTCTCATCATTTCAGAACTGAAGCATTTGTAATATTATATGCAACGAAGCCATAGTTGTTGCTTATTTATTTTATGCAACTAACAGCCATTGGCACAGACAATAGTCCTGGCACGTTGTAGGAATAATGTTACTTGCTGTATTATATATCTGGATGCTATGACAGAAACAGCAAAATACCAGACGGATGGCACACTATGTAAGCACAGGGTTTCAGCTTAGGTGTTTTTAAGCCATGCCATTAATTACATAGGCCACGCCCCTTTAAGAGACCCCCCCCCAGTTTTTCATCCCACTTAAAGCCCTGCCCTTAACCAATTCTGGCACTAATGGGACCTCAGGGGCTAGTACTTGGTTCAATACTGTTTACCTTATATAATATCCCTCTGCATCCATGATATTCTCTTTCAGACTCCGTGCACATTTTAACATAACATGTGCATTTGTAAGAGCACTTTCACCCAGACGGGAATCTTGGTGCTGAATAACAGGTGTTTATTGTTACCCAACAATAGTACTCATTTTGATGCCCACATTATCTTTTCATTTCCTTTTCTCAGTAACTCATGTTTTTTCCAGTCTCTCTGTCTGTCTGTCCATTGTGAATGCTTGGATGGCCTCCCATTTCCTCTGCCTCAATCTGTTCAATACATAAATTATTTTCTTTGCAACCAGGGGCATTTTTTCACTCTTCTTTCATATCTTTTCTTCCGGTCTCCGTCATGCCTTCCACTTTGGCCAACAAACTGGGTGTTACCTTTGACTCTACATTAACCTTTCAAAAGCAAATACCTCTAGTTGCTCTTGTGTGTCGTTTCTAATTTTATAATATCAAGAAGATTCAATCCTCTCTTCCTGTTACTTCTCCTAAGCTGCTTTTTAGCCACTTATTTACACTTGGACGACTGTTATTCTTTATACATTGTTTTTCCTCAATACGGTCTTTTGTGTCAGACAATTCTTCACTCTTCTGGTGCATTCTGTTTCGTCTTCACATCTCTATCGCTATTACTCCATATCAACTTAGGGCCTGATTATGAGTTTGGCGATGCGGTGCCGGGTCTGCCCCACCGCCGCACCGCCAAACCTGTGGTCGGGCCGTCCACCAGATTACAAGTTTTTCTTATGTCTGGCGGGCTTTTTTTTACGTTCCCATAGCGATGCCTCAGAAAATGGGCACCACAATGGGAACGCCAAAAACAGTTCCTGCACGACATGGACTGTAAAGTCCATGCCACGCAGAAATAGGGTGTATGCACAAAGGGGGGCACATGTTGTGCTTCCTGCATGCACCCCATGGCCCTGAGACACAAGGGGGCCCTGTAGGTCCCCCTTTGTTTCCTCTCCGCCACAGTTTTCATGGAGGAAGAACCGCCATGAAAACTGTGGCGCAGAGGAAACTTGTAATATGCTTGGAAGGACCGCGGCGGTCCTTGCAAAGATATTGCTGCCTCAAGACTGCTGCAACACCGCCAGGTTCCCTGGTTACTGCGGCGGGGCAATGGCGGTCTGACTGCCCTAATTGTAATAGAACGATTGGAAGGCCGCCACAACCCCACGAGTCTGGCTGTCCATGGACCGCCAGACTAGTAATCAAGCCCTTAGTATTCATTGACTGCCTATTTTGTTTTGATTTCAATGTTAATTATGTATTATTTTGTCAAACATCAACCTCTTGCTTCTCAATATCTTTCCATTTGCTCAGTCTAAATAAGCCTGCCGCTAATCTTCTTTCTGCGGGACAAGGTCTTCTGTGTCAACTTTTCTTCCTTGTGCTCTGGATTATTTTATAGTTCTTGTCCCTTCTAGGCCCTGTATTGTCACTTCGGCTATCGTCAGCAGTGCATCTACTGCCATCTTATTTTGTGTTTAAAAAACGACTTAAGAGTCATCTCCTTATTCCTGCATTTTCCCACTCATGTCGTCTTGTTTATGCAGGCGTCATTTTTATGTATTTTTTACATTTCCTTGTTTTGTACTGTGTTATGATTTTTGTGTAATTAGAACTTTGCATACAAGCATTTTTATATTCTATGAATAGATAAATACATAACTAAATAAATAAATAATAACACCGGGCCAAATAGGGACAGTGCCAAGGGAAGATGACCTACCCACCCTTCACTTGGATCCCCGGACTCCGTACTCTGGGAGGAGAGGTTTTGGTGTGGTTTGGTCTAGGAAGAGGTCACACCAACATTCTTGCTAGCGGGAAATAGACCATTGGTAGATGGGAAGAGATATGCTCATAGGAGTCCTGCAATACCAGGCTTCTGGCGAGAGGCACTCAATAAAGAAAATACCCTATCTACTAGGAAGGAAAACAACCAAGTATAAAACACCAACAATCCAGTCTGCTAAATACACTCACTTTACTCTCCTAGACACATGGTTTTAATTCATAGTATGATGAAAAACTGGCCGATTTAAAATTGAGTTGTGAGGATTGGGTCACTTCTGCTGCAAGCTTGGTTACCTGTAGGTGTGAACTCTGCCAAGCAGGAGAGGAAGGGATGGAAAGAGATCTCAGGTGTCTTTCCCTTTGTGGTCATCATCTGAAAATCCTCACACATACTATATCTGGCCACTGTCTGTCACAGGGGCTCTCCTTTCAGTTTTGCAGTATCTGGTCGCAGTAGGGTACCATCATTTGGGACACAGAGAGTCAATCTTCGGCAGTGGTTAATTTGTGAAAATATAAGTGCAGGGTCTCTCGTCAGGAGGCAGCTTACACAAGCCCATTGCTCCTATTAGTGCCGCCTATAACAGAACTAACTGCTAACCACTTAATCTCCCCCTGCCTATAGAAATGAATGTGTCCTTAACTGGTGCTCATGAAAAGTGCTCCAATGCATTGACCTTTGGGTTGAGTTCACGCTATAAGCGCTGGTGTTGATGATTAGGTGCTGATGCCGAGCACTCGAAACCACTGGTTCAAATTAAGCTCTGATCTTCTGTAATCCTTTGGTCATCTCAGATACCTGTCTCCTCCCACCTGTTCAGCTGCAGGGAAGAGCCTCTAAAGACCTTGGATCTCTATGTTGCCCCTGCCTTGACTGGCTGCACTAAGGCCAGCATTGGTGAGGGTATGCCATCCTATTGTCACTGGTAATGGACCAGATCAATGACATAATATCGATGAAAGCAATATCAGTTCTCAAATATATCAGAAATTAAATATATGTGACATAAATATTGCCTTCCTATACCTAACTAACATATCTATTTGTACTGATGTTGATACAAATGTCGGAATATTGTTACATTTAAATAAAGATATAAAATGTCAAAAATATCGAAACACCCAAAACAAAGTAGATAATTTTGCAAAAACATTAAGCCAAATATTATACAATACTGTATAACTCTATTTTACTTTTAACAAAAAATCTAATTAAACCCCCAAAACATTTATAAATAATCTAACAATGTTATATAAATTTTATAAAATTAAAATAAACGTAAACACATAAAAAAGATATACTTCAACACATCAAATAATTAGGAAACTAAAAATACTTACTACAACTATTTTATTATAAAAACTAAACAACAATAAATTAAAATATAAACCTAAATCATACACCCAAAATAACTCAAAAAATATTGACATGGATTTAGCATTAAACAGAATCACTAATTAGTGTCCACCATAAAAGGCAATAACTGATAAAATAAAAATCCAATTTAATTAATACTAACCAATAAAAACAACCACAAAGCAATTAAAAACATATAACTAATTAAAAATACAATATAAAAGAAGCACTAAATGTTAGCACTTACCATACCAAAAAGACTAAAGAAAGGCACTTCTAACTATCAACTAATCCTTAAAAGTAAAAAAAACAAAAAACTAAAAGCCCTCAGCCCCCACAAACTACCAACAAACAAATGTTTAAAATAAAACTAAAACAACTTTTCCCCCAACAGAAAAGAAGCCACATGATCCACATTGAACCATCTTCAATGGAAAACAGAAAAAAAGAACTGCAATAACCATCATGGAAACGTATGTAAGTATAAAATGCAAAACGATTGCTCATAATGTTTTATGTACATGTCAGATCTAAAGTAAAATGATTACAAAGTATTTAATGATATTATTAAAATATTTTCAGACAAAAGGCCTGATTTAGATGTTGGCGGACGTGTAACTCCATCACAACGGTCACGGATATCCCGTTTGCCGAAATATAAATCCTATTGGATATAATGGGATTTATATTTCATCAGACAGAGTATCCATCACTGTTGTGATGGAGTAACCCGTCCGCCAACATCTAAATCAGTCACATAATGGCAGAAAGAGCCAAATACATCACATCACAGAAAGGCAAACAGTTACTCTCGAACATGCGTTACACTTATAGCTAAGAAAGCACAAGTACTGAAAATGTCAATTGGAAATGTACAAAATATTACTTTGATGCTTGTTATAGGAGGGCTGCTACAAAAAATTATGTTGTTATTAATGTGAGAGTACACAACAACCATCAAAATGTCACCAAAATTGAAGTAAGACGTAGTACAAGATTTAAAAGAGGCAAGCCCTAGTACCCAAGAGCCCACTACTAAAATTCTAAAAGATATACTCCCTAAAGTATCTAAACACATCACAGGACAGCTACCAGCTATTACCACTTTGAAACGCTTAATAGCACAAAGTAAAAAACCTCTAGTGATACTCCTCCTGCCCCTAGAAGATATGACGACATCCAAATTCCTGAACAACCTAATCACCAAACATAAGGCTTGATTACGATGTCGGGCGGACGTCGGTGGCAGTCCGCCCGACATCTAGGGCAGTGGTCCGACCACCGGATATGATACCAGCGGTCAGAGCACAGCGGGTGGGGGGAAAGACCGCCGCCTCTGACAGGCTCAAGGAGCCCAACTGGGTGGTGGTCAGAGCCTAATCCCTACAATGGAGGCGGGGCCTGTGGAGGCACCACCATAGGGATTAGGATGTCAGTTTCAGACAACCTTTCCATGGCGGTCCAAAACCGTCTTGGGGGCCCCTAGCAGGGCCCCCACCCCCATAGGCCTCCGCTATGTGGACTGGGGGGCACATGTGATGCCCCCCCCAAACATCCATGCACCGTGCACCATGCACCACATGGTGCCAGTCACACGGTGCATTGATGTTTAAAAACATCCCTTTTTTTATTGCGGCTTCTGCTGCAACCCTTTTCCGGGTCGCAGCACAGGCCACAATAGAAAAAGGGATCTTTCCGACCGCCTACATGGTGGCTGCCTCCTAATCTCAAGACAGATCTTCCACAAAGGGAAAACTAGAATATTGATCAACAACTACTAATAGATGACCATTGTCAAAAGGTCCAAAGAAATCAATTGCAATCTTCTCCCCTGCATGTTTTGTAAGATTGGATATGTTTAATGGATGTGGGGTTGTTTAGGATGACAAGCAGTTGCAAAAATGACATGTCCTTAATTCCTTTTTAACCCTTTGATCAAGATGAGGAAACCACACTCGGTCCCATAGAGCTTGTTTAGCAGCAACAACTCCACGATGTCCCTCATGTACCAGTTCAATGACTTGTCGTGTCAGGCTCTTAGGTATAACAATTCTCGATCCTCGTAATATGATGCCTTCTGGGGTAACCGAAAGTTATTCCTCCACATTTTTGAATTTCTGGCATTCAAGATCATCATGAAGAAGTCGAGTATGTTTTCTCCAAGACTGATTTGTAATAATGTCTTTGAATATTAGCAAATCTCTGTCAGTGCTTGTGGCAGCAATTATTTGCTCCACTGATACAGCAGCAGGGATACTGGATTTTATGATGAAGTTAACATAAGCATCAGCCACTTTAGTAGTGGTGCCATGACACAGTATTAGTACACATGAGAAGCAGTCAGCAGGGGTTTGATCTTTTCTTGGACGATGCACAATCGTTTAATCATACTCTTGCAGTTGCAGCCCCCACTGATCAATGCGAGGAAACATCTTGGCTTCAGAATTACGGGAAATGGTGACTAATGCTTGGGGGTCGGTGACAACTGTGTAGTGCTTTCCATACAGGAACACATGAAAATGTTCACAAGCACACACCACAGCGAGGCTTTCTTTTCCAGGTTGTGAATAAGCATGTTCTGTCTGTGACAAACTCCTGCTAGCATAAGCCGCAATGTGTCTCGGTGCATTAGGATGTCCATTATGCTGGGCAAGTATGGCACCTAACTCCACTGGACTGGCATCAACAACAATCTATGTTTGTAGTTTCAGATCAAAGTATGCCATTTCAGTGGCATTCTCAATCACATTTTTGATTTTCTAGAAGCTTTATTCACATTCATGTGACCATCGAAGTGGAACATTTTGTTTCGTGGGGCACTTCAGTGGCAAAGTCATGTATGTACCTTGAACATTAACTGGCGATACAAAGGAAGGATCGCAGCATAGTTACATCTTGTGGGGAAGAAGTGGATGACAAAGCCTGTACTTTATTTGGATCTGGAGTCATTCCCCAATCAGAAAAACATGACCAAAGAACTTGAGCCCCGAAGGCAGGCGGCGGCCGCGGGGATAAGTAAAGTAGGCTGGGACCGCTTGGGTCTCGCTGAGCTGAAGAGCAAGCAAAACTGCTCATGTTGTGTGGCTTGGCCTATGCATGATGGTCTACAAAGGTCACATCGTGAGAGGAGCCACACTTTCGGTCTCTTGCACTACATAAGACTGTGCAGGTCAGGATGTTGGACAATTTGGAAATGTTCTAAATTACTCATTTGGGACTGTAATGTTGTGGGCCCTAGGCCCACATACTAGTAAATGAGTGAAATAGACACAGTGGGTATAGTTACTGAAATGGCCACGAGCATGTGCATGTGCATTCAGACTCTTTTATTGGCAGGGTCACCTGAACGGTAACACATGTGTTGGATGGGTGTGGGGTGGGTGTAAAGGCAAGCCCTCAAGGGAGTGGCTGGTAAACTAGTACATGCTGGGACACTAGAACTTGTTCAGCAGGACACTACATTCCTCCCAAACTTTATTAAAAACAAATCCAACCTATGGGATTAACAAAAACACACTAGACTCCACTTAGTCTATCAGCTTCGAGTAAATGAGTGACACAGACACAGTGGGTATAGTTACTGAACTGAGCATGTGCACTCTGGCTCTGTTATTGGCAGGGTTTAGTTATTTATGGAGTGTTATATAACACAAACATGACCCTTTCGAGTATCAGAGTTCTGTACATCAGGAAAGCAAAAAGGTAAACAGATAAGAGTATACAAATGTGGGTGAAGAACAAGATAAAAACTTAGGCTGACATTTGTAGAGTCTATGTGGGAATTTGGCCTGGTATATGCTGTCCACTAATTAAAGTGGGCACCTTGCACCAGTCCAAATAACCCTTATGGTGATTTAAGAGGTCAAAGATAACCTTAGAAAGCTATCCAAGTGGTAGCTGTGGAGAGCAGCCTTCAGGCTTAGTCTTGAAGGAATGTTAAGCAGCTTGTTTTACCAGAATGCAATCTTATAGTATTGGTTAAATGAAAGGAGAACCACATAGTAGTTATAAAAATAAGTATTTATTAATATAATACTACTTAGTACGACACAGTATCTCCTACACGAAGATAATCACAAAGCACACAATACTTAAGCACAGAAATGACAGTAAATAGCACTAATACACAGTGGGCCCCACGGGGGACCAAACCATATACTAAGATAGTGGTATAAGAACCACGACTCGAGTCAAGACAATGTCGAGAGGACGTAGAATCGCTGGGACCCCAAGGAACCACCCAAGGTGAGTAAGTAGGGACCCCACGGAGGACGGGTGCAGTGTGGGAACACGGCCGCGTGCTCCGTACAATTCTATGGAAAAGTTGCGGTTGAAGTTTTAGAGTTTAAGGACCCTTCCCAGTGGACTTCGAAGAAACCCTGTGGAAGACAGAAGGTTGGAGAGCCACCCCACCTGTGGATACCGAGGTACCCAAGTTACCTATCCCAGGGAATTCGGGTGCATAGGTCTGAAGTGGCGTCGGAAACCGCCGTCGAACTCAATGGAGGACTTCGAAGAAGAGCCTCTGCTGGAAGGAAGAAAAGTGTCAGTTGGAATCCATAGGTGGATTCTTGTTGAAGAGTACCTGAAAGCAGAGGAGACAGAGTCTGGGTCACTTCAGAGTGATCAGGGGCTCGGTAGACGAATGACCACCGATGTTGGGTGCTTCAGGTTGGTTGATGGAGTTCTTGACTCTGCAGCTACAGGGACCAGGAGATGTCGAGGACAACCAGGAGCCGGATACGAGCTGTCCCACGCAGGATGTCGAGTGCTGAGGGGTCGGTGTCCGGCGGGAGCACCAATAAGCCTTGGCAACGGCAACCCACGCAGAAGGTCAAGGATGTGTACGGTTCGGACCAACAAGGTCCAGGAGACTCACCAAACACAGGGGAGTCAGGGCAAGCTTGGAGCAACCAGGGGAGTCCAAGAAAAGCAAAGTTGACCCTCAATTGGACCCACAGGCCAGAGGCACAGGAGTCGCAAGAGGACCTCGAGCGATTTCACAAAACAACAGCCCACGGAGCACTTGGTGTGAGGAGGTCAAAGATCTTGGTAAGAAATGGTGCCAGAGGTTAAGGCTACTCAGAGCCCAATGCACTTGTTCGGGAAACGCCAACAAGCATATGCACTTGCAAATATACGCGGTGCACAGGGGTTCGGATATTGCAGCCCCCACAAGGGATTCTGACCTCAAACCTGGTGAGAGGGCAGCTCGGACCTCAAGGGACGTAGAAACCCACCTCCTGTGTTGCTGAAGCCTTCAGAGTCCATAGGAGCTCAGGGTCAGCAGACCAGACAGCAGTGTTGCGGTGCCTGCGAATGTAGGGGAGTGGCTCCTTCACTCCAAGGGAGATACCTTCGGTTGTCCTTGATGCTCCACAGGTCCTGCACGGATTCTGTATGGTGCACGGGCACAGACGATGCAGCAGACTGAGTGGGAGTCGAAGTCGGACCCAAACGAAGTCCAGCGTGTCCAGACGGTCAAAGCTCAGTAGTTTCTGATTCAGAATCTTGTCCACGTCGAATCTAAGGTCCTACAGCCAGGTAAGCCCTTTTGTACCCACAGGAGAGGGTTGGACAGATTCAGGGGACACTCCCAGGGGAGGGTCTGGACAGGGGGGAGGTTACTCCCATGTCCTTTGTCCAGTTTCACGCCAGAGTGGGAGCCAACGGCTCCTAGGACTGGTTTGAACTGGACTATGCACAGGGACACCAAATGTGCCCCTCATGCAGACTTTCGGTCGCTGGCAAGAGCACCCACCCAGCCCTAATACACTAAATCCTGTCTGGGAGGTGGTCACACCTCCCTGTGACAGGATGCCTATTGTTCTGCCGTCCCCTGCTTGAGCTTGGCTCAGCAGCAGGAGGGCAGAAACGTGTCTCTGGTCGGCAGCAACCATTTTGTGCTGTCTGCGACTGGAAGGCTAGTATCGGGAACACCAGGGACCCAACGAAGCTCGCTTCTGAGGGGTAGAATCATACCTCCCACACCGGTTACCGGTGTGGGAGTATGATGATTCCAACATGTTTGACACCAAACACGTTAGGGTTTGTTTCAGCCGTTTTAGAGTTGGTCATCACGCGGTCGCATAATGCAACTCTATATGTCGTAAATGGCTGCTTCACTGACAACCCGGGAGAATGGACTCCGTAGGCTGCTGGGGTGTTCTGCTCATGCAGTGGCACCCTCTCACTTAGAACCAAGCACCCTGCCCTCAGGATTGTAAATGCCTGCTAGAGGGGAGACTTATAGGTTTTAAGTGCAGTGACCCTTAGATATATTAAACCTATATCTTAAGTAAGTGGTGCATGCACCATCTTACACAGGCTGCAATGGCAGGCCTGTGGTTCCATTTTGCATGGCCTCTCATGGGTGGCATAATACATGCTTCAGCCCGTGGGAGGCCTCTGGGGTACCTATGCCCTGTGTACATGGGTATCATATACCAGGGACTGACAAGGGTACCCTAGTATCCAATCTGGAGTGTACCTAAGTACATAACAGTTTAAGGCAAAAGCAGATAGACTGGGGTCCTGATTAGCAGGATCCCAGTCAGACTAGTCAAAAACAGTATCACATTTAGCAAAAAGTGGGGGTAACCATAAGAAGCAGATCCTACTTTCCTACAGTCTAGATTTGGAATGGTCATTCAAATAATATGTAGAGTGTCATCATAGACAATAACGAAGGGTATGTAGTAGGACCAGATAGTCTTGTGGGAGGGCAGGCCCCTTGAAGTGAAAGCCTGGGAAGGCTGCATCTTCATTTGGGAAGGAATCTGTTCATTACTAGTTGCTTTACTCCTCGTCTGAAGAGGGCAGTTGTGGGGTTGTATCTGGTCTCAGGAGGAAGTGAGTTCCAAATTTTGGGAGCAATTTTGGAGAAAGAACGCTTGTAAGTTTTTTTTTAGTTGTAGAGCTTCAGTAGAAGGGAGCCTGTGCTTCTTAAAGTAATATTTTCCCCTGATACGACGAGTTTCTTGGCCAGGTGTGTTGGAGTGTTGTGGTGAAGAGCTTTATGAGTCAAGCAAGCAATTTTTAGATGGATCATTGCCTAATAGGGTAGCCAGTTCAGCGCTTTGAGGTCTAGGGTGATGTGATCGCTTTTTTTTGTTTTTTCAGCCTGTGATGAGTTGAGCCACCATGTTAAAGGTTGCCTTCAGAGGCGCCAGTGTTGCTTTTGATAGTCCCACGAAGTTAGCACTACCGTAATCTAGTTTAGAGATCACTAGCGCTTGAACCACTGTCTTGAGATATACTGTTGGAATGAAAGGTTTCAATGTTCTTAGTGCATGCAGTTCGCACCTCTGGTGGCGGTGCTGATGTGATCCTGCATAGAAAGGTGATTGCCCAGGATTATTTCTAGAGATTTTGATGAGGTTATGATGTGTGGGGTAGAGTTCAAAGTTGTTAGATGGGCGAGCCATTCTTTGATGTTAGGAGTGGGGTTGGGTGGAGAGATTAAGAGGTATTCAGTTTTGAGGGAGTTCAGTTTGAGGTAGTTGTGAGTCAGCCAGTGTTCAGTTTTTGTCATCATGTTATTGAGGATGCTGATGTCTCCTGGAGAGGCGATTTTCAGGTAGAGTTGAGTATCTTCAGAACACATATGGTACGAGATGTTAGAGTTTGAGGATTTCAGTCATTTCAGTCAGGGGTTCCATGAGCAGGTTGAACGGGGGGGGGGGAGTGAAGAGCACTGAGGGACTCCAATCATGACTGGCGTCTCGATGGATACAGCATGGTTGATCATAACTCTTAAAGATCTGTTGTGTAAGAATGAGGAGAACCATTTTAACATGGTATCGGAGAGTCCCATCCTGCAATCTATGTAGTCAGCCGCGGCCCGTGCAGGTAAGAGCGGTGGGCCCGGGTGGGGGAGTGGGATTTCGACAGACGCTGACGAGGGAAAATTAATTATTTATTTAATTTTCCCTGGTGGTCATCTGTTGAATCCCCCCCAACCCTGCCCCAACACTCTTACCTGAACAGGCCACAGCTGTATGTAGTTCATAAGGTTCTCATGTTTAATGGTGTCAAATAATTTGAAATAGAGGACAAAGGTAAATTTGTTCTAGTAGGGGGTAAGCTGGATGGTATCATGGTGCTGGTAGGCTGTATTTAAGCCCCCAATACTGTGCAAGCCTACTGTGTGTCCAAGTTATCTACCACATTGTAGAAATCGTCTCATTCACCTTGGATATTAGGCTTCAACTTCAATTGTGTATTGGATGCCAACCTAGCTGGTACCACCCATCTTTGCACCACACTCCGACCATACAAAACCCGAAAGCCCAGACATGATCGACATCATATTGGTCTTTAAGAGACACCAGGCATGTTAGAAATGTGTACATCAGGAGTATTCATTTTACTCGACACCGCACAAGCTGTGTGTGCTATTGGACTACATGTTCTACTCCTGCGCATTGCAACCACTTGCAGCAAATGCCAAATAAGTGGGAAAGAAAGCATCAGACCACAGGACACTACAGGGACATTTGAAAAGGATGATTACACCGCTCGTAGATAAGTAGCACATTATATGCTTCCCCTCAAAGACACTAAGGACTTGGGCCCCGGACGATTGTTCAAACTTCCTCAGACAGCAATTGAGCAACAATTATTTGTGATCATTCTGAGCATAAACTTGGGTGGCCGTAAAAACGCGCCCCCTCGAATTCACACAAAAACGGAAAACCCAGAGTTTGACAAATATAGATTATGTGACAGTGGTTGACGTGAAGAGAAAAGAACGGGTGGAATTGGCGTGGATGGTGCAACGTTACCAAACAGTCCGACTGTCTGGGAAGCACATTGTATTTGACAGGTTTAAGTTTCCCACGAGAGAATTGCGCGGAGGTAAAGTCTTCTGGCTGGCTACGTCGCGGGGACTGCAAGGGAAGCCTCCCCCCGCCTAGGCGCGCGGGGCGGTGACGTCACACTCCCCTCAGCAGCCTCCCCAGCAAGCCGCTGATGTCTGAAGGGAGAGCTGAAGTGTGAGAGTTGCTTGTACCGTCCGGGACTCCAGCGTCTTTATTGCGCTCCTAAGACCGAAAGAAGCTCCGCAGACCCCAGGGACCAGTACCGGAGTCAGCGCACTCAAAAGCCGGACATGGGTAAGCGCAGATAAAGTATGTATCCCCTGTTACAGTTTTGCCCTGCCTGCAGACAGCGTTGGGTAGAAGGAAGGGGCGTGTGAAGCAGTCGACACCAGGCAAGATGAGAAAGTGCCCAAAACTTTGCAAAGAGCACTTCTTTGACATGGGGGCTCTGCAACGAGGTGGAGCTGAGGCTCTGCGGGTGTTCGCGCGCTGCAGGAGATAAAGCCACAGGTGTGCAGCTTTAGCCCCGGTAATCCTACCGGATCAGAGAGCCGCGAATAGCCCGGGGTCAAGGTGCAGGGTAGGAAACGGGGAGGTCGCACACTTGAACGCTAGGATAGCGTCAGTGCCCCCTCTTTGCTGGCGGTCATTTGAACCCCACCCAGACTATTCCGTCTGTTTACTTTGTAGATGGGGGAATGGGGTTGAAAAGGAGTAGAGTGCAGGGAACAGCAGCAGCGGGACTACTAAACCTATGTCAATGTAGAATGCGCTGTCGATGACATCAGGAGCTGGAAAATCATGTTTCCCCCCCCCCCCCCAGAATGAAAATGAGTGGGAGTAGAACAATTATTTAGACATGCTTTGGAACGCCCGTCCTTCTCGGGGCGAGATTCTATAAAAAGTTCCAGAAGGAGAAGCTAAATTTTGGAGTCTCTCTGCCGAAGAGACTTCCCCCATTCTAAATAGACTGTCCAGATTGAGAGTCACGCGTTTGGAGTTTAGTGACCTGGCTGGAACTCTGACCTTTAACCAGTGCTTTAAATGCAGATACAAAAGTGCTGGAAGAGAGTGCCTGTTTGCTCCTGAACACTGCCGGTACTCTTCCATTAAATGTATTGCAGCAGAGCTAAAAAGCAAGGTACTCTCCCTTTCACATTAAAGAAGTGCAGGTCCTCAGTACGGACAGCACTGCCGATTTACAGCACTGCTGTTTTAACCAACTTCGCTGGACGCATTGACTTTTTTGGAACTTCAACTGTCGCACGCACCTCTGGGTTGTAATGCTGCCTGAGCACCCTCCAGGCTTGTGTTCTAGCCCAGAGCAGAGAAGGAACAAGAAGTCTTCCCGGAAAACATGTTAGTGCCGTCCCATATTAAAACATGCACGCGCCCCCCACCCAGCGGCAGCGCCCTTGAAATTTGGACAGAGCCTCGCCCCTTTTTTAATGTTTTCAAACAATTCACTTTTCTGCAACAGCAAATCACTTGCGTGCCTATAACCACTGTATCACTCCCCCAGATGGCTTCCAGGGCCGTATAGGCTGAGCGTGTTTGTGCCACTGTATACCAGGTTTCCCTTTGTCCAGCCCAGTCCTGCTTGAGCATTGTGAAAAGTGAGGGTCAACCATTGGTTAGCCCAGTGCTTAGGAGTATAATGTTGGAAGGTGTTCACAGCAACTCAGATCTCTTAGTCAGACCTCTCAAGTTTCACAGTTCCATTTGTGAATAGGGCATCCAGTTCAGGTCTTTTTTGGTATTCTGGAACTTTCAGTGCTAATTTTATACGGTACTAGCAGGACTACAAATCCTATAATGTTCAGTAAAAAACTGGATGGATGACGTACGTGGGCATGGATTTTGAACATTTGAGAGCTTTAATTAGTGAAAGGTCCATGAGTGTGATATTTCAGGATTTAGGGCCAAACATATTTTATTATGAAATTAAACCATGTAGGTTTGTTGAGCCATGCAGGTTTCCATTTCCAGCAAGCAGCACTCGAGGGATCAGCCACAACAGATTTCAAGTGGTCTTTTCTTGTGTGTAAGAAGTTCACCCTGTCCTGTTTTTGTCGTTGCATAGTAGTATCTATGCTTCACTATTCATGATGGTAACAACAAAAGTACGAAGTACAAAAATGCAAAGAGAAGGCATGGGTTGGGTGAACTTCTGATATCTACTTTGGGCGATTGAGATCTTTGCAGAGGCGTCTCACATCTTAGACACTTATATTTTACCTATTCACCCATTTCAAGTATCTATACCTTCTGGAGAAATGACTGTACCTTTAGAAACAAAGAAGTGCTTCTCAGTACCAAAGCATAGTTGCTCCTTACCAACAATTATCTTATCTTCCTAACGAGGATCAGGAGTCCTTCTGTTGACTTCCCACCTTGGCCTTCTATCATCCCAGGTCTGCTTGAGATTGTTGATGAAGAAACCAACCTTGGCAATGAGGGTGTGGCGGCAGGAGAAGAACAGCAAATGCCCCCCTTTTGGAGGCAATGCAGCCAATTTACACAGTACCTAAATATGGTGCACAAAATCGTCACTTTTTTATATTTTAAGGGATTGCACAGGTCTGGAATGCTGGAACCGTATACCTTGGTTGCATTATATTATGTGCACTTTGACTGATCTTGGTAGACCTGAAATTGTTTCGAACCAGACTGTATGAACAAAGCGGACATTCTGTGGGTCAAACATGCTTTTTTTCGCCAATGGGCTTGTGAAAAGGAAAGCCTTTGCGCTGACTAAGAGATCACTGACCCATTATTATATGGCCAAAATAACAAGTAACATAGAAATGTATTCAACCTTAGATATGCCTTGTCATCATCGAAAACTTTTGACCTATTTTAGATTAAATTTGTTCCCTCAGCTTATGTTAGGATGTCAAAAGATTTCTGAGCTCCCTGTATGTACGTGTGACCTAGCCTCATCGCGCATACTCTGCATATCGTCTTTTTTTGTCTTAAATATACCACACTGAGACATACTTTTATTCGTTTATTTTGTTGTTGGTGAATCTGTCAAGTGCGGCCCGCCTTATTAGATTTGCAATTTTTATCAACTCCAAATGTATGTTTTTTTTATCATGTTTTTTATCTGGAGTTTTGAATTCAAGTCTTTGAGATGCAATGTTTTATCTGCGGTGTAAACTGAATATGTCTCTATATGTCATAATGAATTGTGTGTTTTTATGTACTTTTATGATTTGCATTGTTCAAATCAAATAAAGTGATACCTATGCTATACTAGATAGGTAATATGCAATGGGAAGGACAGGATTTTAGTTTGGATGTTTTAAGCCACGCCCTTAGTTATATAAGCTACACCTCTTGGAAAGGATTCCTAGTTTTTAAAAAAAACACATTTTATTGATTTTTACAGTTAAGAAAGAGAAAGGATTCCTAGTTATGCTTCTTTAGCCAGGCCCCTTTTAGAGACCCCACCCCTCTTTTTCATTCCTCTTAGTCCTTACAGTAGGTGAGCAACAGCCCCCTACGCAGGATGTTTCCATCAGATTGTGTGCAGATCTGTACTGACCTGATCCAGTTGCATTTTTTACAGTTTCCCCAAGATATGCGTTCCACATTCAGATGTCCTTTAATTTGTTTATGAAGGCAGTTGGTGTCTTAGGTAGGGGTGAATACCTTTTGTCACAGTTGTGTCCTTCTTGGAAATATGTGTTATAACCACAGCTGGACACTCTCACGCATTTCTTCCACATTTTAGCAGTGTCAGAAGCACAACTGGACAGTCAATCCTTTCTTCTACGTTTTAGTAGTACTTGAGGAGTAGTTAACAAGCATTCAATAATAAATACACTAGTCAGATTCAAACTATATACGTGCATGTTTAGTTATACATCCCTAGTAGTAAAGAAGACCAGAATGATGTCAAATGTCTGGCTGCATTGAAATGTATTGTTGCAAGATATTTAATCCGCACATTCAACGAAGCTTTAACCAGTCATATGGGCATTGCGTTTTAAGAGCTTTACTCTAGCTTACTTCAGAAGGTAAAAAAAACAGTGCCTGGTGGTGGCTTAGAACAGTACTTCTCAGCCAGGTTGCAGTCTTAGTGCTTCCTGTTTGGGTTTCTCTTAGGTACACATTTTTGTTTCTGATTGGCACATATGCACCGTGCTACAGTGAAGAAGTAATGCTCATGTGGAAAGCATCAGACCTGTAATTATTAGAATCTCCCTTTCAGAGCTGCCTCTACACTCAATGGATTTTAGCATGGATATTTGCAACATAGTCACAAAAAGTCCTTAATTGACAGCATTTATTAACACATTTTCTGAGGAAAGAGATCCCTCCCTCCCACCCATTCCCATACACCTCCCTGACGGTTTGGCTACCTTATTATGCTAGCTCCAAAGTTCCAACCCAGCAAATAAGGTGCTCTGGGAATGTGTTTGAAACTTTGCCGGTCTACTCTGGTAGTAAGTTGCCATTTGGTGCATTTCTGCAGTCTTTCAAACCCATCAGCTTTGAGGTCTTAATATTTGCCATTGATTCTTCAGTAAATGTTCCCACTAAAGCTAGACAGTTTATAACATAAAAATGAGAGGCAACTAAAAATTCCCAAAAAGTAACAGCCAAATCTTTTGCTGAGATGTGAGGAGAGAAACCAGACGAGTTGGTTTTTGCTTTAAAATGTTTTTTTTTTTAAATTCTTTTGTCTTCAGACAGACAAACACATGCAACCAACGCTTTTCGCCTAAACATAGGCTTCTTCAGGGCAGTGCTTATAAATTGAATTCAGTCACGTACGGAGTAAACATCCGTGTCACACTGTAACTGTGAATGTCTGTTCCATGCTGACGCGTCTCTGTATTACTGAACCCTGGAGCAAAAACGTCGACAACTGAAGATCATCCAAAAAACATGTGAGTCATTCAGAAATCCTTGGTACTGTTATTGGTTAGCTGTGTTCGGCACAGGAAGTGTTCAGAGAGAGACCGCCACATACGTGTTCACACGCAGTAACACGTACGCGGCGGTCACTTTTGGATGCTCTTCAGTCAACGTTTTTGCTCCAGGGTTCACTAATAAGAGGCGCATCAGCAGGGAACAGACGTTCACAGTTAGAGTGACTTTGTTGTTTTCTTGAATTCAATCTATAAGCACTGCCCTGAAGAAGCCTATGTTTAGGTGAAACGAGTTGGCTGCGTGTGTTTGTTTGAAAAAGAAAAGAATAAAACAGAACATGTTCAAGCAAAAACTAACTCGTTTGGTTTCTCTCCTCAAGTCTCAGCAAAAGATTTGGCTGTTACTTTTTGGAAATGTTTGGTTGCCTCTAATTTTTGTGTTATAAAATGCCTATAGTGTGACCAATGGGCAGCAGGTCACTTGAGGTGGTCAACGATCATTACGTGCCAAATTTGTGATTATTTCGGGTGGTGCAGTGACTAGGTTCCCTCGCTGCCAACATTTGTTCAGATAAAGTTAAACAGTGCCTGCTTGAAGGGATAACTACCCAACGGGAGTAGCTTTGCAAGTTGGATGACCCCACTATTCCCTGTCAGTAGATCTTAACTTGCGAAAGTAGGGTCCAAGTTCTCAGAGTATCAAAATGTAAGTTCAGATTCACCTTTTAAAAATTCAATTAAGATCTGTCTAATGTTTTATAAAAAATTTCTAATATATCACACTTTAACTGCTCAGTATAAATAGATGAGTTTATTGGTTCAATTAATAAAAATTGTTACAATAAATACAACAGCAATAGAATGAATTAAATAATACATAATTACAGACAAGTTAAAATAGAGGAAATACTACTATAAATTATGTATAGTGCGCAGTTGACAAGGTTTACACTGCATGGTCCTCAAGACAGGCAAACGTTCAAAACTCACATCATGTAAGAGATTTCGTTTTATTAAAAATTGTTAATGTATTTACCAAACCAAGCTAGTTCTATGATATCGCTAGTCTTAAAACTGCTGTTGACTAATATCACTAAAACTGTAAACTGCTCAGTAGTACAATCCTAGACTAGAACAGTAGTATACAGTCCTACACTAGAATATCAATCTTTTCTGTCTACCCAAAAGTCATACTTCATTTGCACTGTGTCTCTGTCCCAATTGGCACTTTAACGGCTTCTCCTTACCCCCTCCCCCCCTCCCAGGCCATATACGGCCCCGGGTACCACTACCTCCCTGGGGCCGGCCCGTGCTATCTCTCGATGTGCCCCCTTCTGGAGCCATTGAAGGCCCTGGGGATCACCACCCCCCATGGCCGGCTCCTGCTATCTCCCAGAGTGCCCGCCCTGGGGAGATAGCTATTTGCTTTTGCTTGGTGGGAGCTGTGACAGCTCCCGCCAAGTGTGAGCAAGCACTAATTCCGCTCCCAGCAAGCAGGAGCTCTCAAACAATTTTCATCTGTTTCCCTGCCTGCTGTCATGCAGGCAAGGAAACAGATGAAAGATTGCTCCTGCATGCAGGGAGCTACATATTTAGCAGTTCCCTACTTGCAGGAGCAAGGCCGGCTCCCACAGCAGGTGGGGAGACTGCTGCGACCACGGGGGCATTAAGGCTCACCCCGCGGTCCCAATCAAAGCACACTGGGTCCCCTGGGTGAGGCCAGGGCACCCAGGTACATGTGGCTGGGCCCTGGGGGATGGGGTCCCCGGGGACCAAATCGGCCTGGTGAGGGGGGCCACACACCCATTAAGTTTTAGTGGGAAGCACTTACCTATATAAACATAGCAGTTGCCCCATTTGAACCTCCATTTCTATAAAGGACAAATGATCCTGATCGCCTGTGTGTTTTCTCTGCAGTTCCACATTGAAAGATGATCTGAAATGCTTCGTAGAGGTGAATGCGTTGTTGATCTACTGGAGCACAGTCTGTAGTGACTGTGACAAGTGGGCTCTTTCTTGTCCTTACCTGGTGAGAGCAGAGTCCATGGTTCTCCCTTTAAATGACTACGAGTATACAAATGTGCAAAATCACCTGAATCTCTGTCCGTTTGGCCACGCCCCGTTCACCTTAGTAGTATGCAATGGTTTTCCCGTCTTTTGACAGGATGATGGTCAGCTTACCAAAAGGCCCCCGCACGTGTCCAGCAGATTTTAGTGACTCATTCTTGATGCCAAGGAATATGAAGACCTCTCCACCAAACAAAAAATCGCTTACTTCATATAGTTAAGAGGAAGAACCCTTGTTTGGTGGAGATTTAGCTCTTTGTAGTCTTCTCTATAGAAGGATTCATGTTATCACAGATTTCTGAATGAAGACGCATGAGAAACAATCACATTGTCAAAACGCACTCAAGGTCACTGGAGACATTTCCTCGTGGTCCATTACGCAGCTGTAGTGTAGAATATGCAGTAGATATTTACCCAACGAGGTAGCACTTAGTAATTAACCAGTAGACAGTACTCCAGTTGGGTAGACATTTTGTGAAAAGCTGTGGACTCTTGAATAAAGGGGCAGGTGAGATTCCGTTCTGGCGCAGTCACTCACACAGCTACTGATACACCCATACAGATTCTCAGACACCTAATCACACACCCATTCTGCCACTCTCAGACCCAGTCACTCACACGCCCACAAAGCGGCTCAAAGAACCATACAGCCGCTCTCACACCCACTCACAGACCCATAGAGCCACTCACACCCTCACTCACAGACCCATACAGCCACTCACCAACCTATACAGCCACTCACACACCCACTCACAAAGATTATTGTTAGGAAATAAAATTGAAAGAACCTTAAAATTCAGTAAAAAGTCCAAAGGTTACAGGGTTCGTTATAGTTAGGAAATAACATTTAAAAGGCTGTAGATATTCACTGAAAAAACCAAAGATTACAAGGACGGTATAGTTAGGAAATAGAATTTTTTTTTAAACTTAGAAATTCACTGAAAAAACAACGGTTACAGGGATGTTATGGTAAGGAAATCAAATTAATAAAATCCTTAGAAATTCACTGAAAAAATCAAAGGTTACATGGACGTTATAGGTAGGCTAAGATTTCACTCGTACAAAACCAATGAAATTCAACAGTTATAGTTACCGCCCGCAATGCATTGCTTATGATCTAACATATTACATCACTCATGAAATGGTCAGTGACATCACTGATGACATATCAAATGACATCACTGATGACATCATCCAGTGTGTGTAAGTATTTTGTAAACATTTCTAAGGCTTAACCCGTTGCGGGCGTCTGTCGGCCAACGGCCGTCGCGAGCACTACCTCTGTAGTGCTGCGAACGTCTGTTGGCCGACGCGGCCCCGCCCACTCCGCTAAACCGCCGCACCACGGCGGAATTGCCGCCACGGTTAAGCGGTTAAAGATATATGCTAAGCTACTGCATAAGTTAAATTACTATTCTTTCTGTACTACTAATAAGTGATACTATTTCTAACATATGTCATCTAAGTGACTGTATGCGTGAATAAATGGGTGTGTGAGTAGCGGTATGGGTGAATAAGTGACTTTATGGGTGTGTGTGAGTGGCTGTTGAGTAGCTGTATGGGTTAATGAGTGACTGTATTGATGAGTGAGTGGCTGTGTGAATTGCTCTGTGGGTGAGTGACTGGGTGTGTGAGTGGGTGTATGGGTAAGTAAGTGGCTGTTCGAGTGGGTGTTTTGCACAGTTTGTGTCTGAGTGGCTGTATAGGTGAGTGAGTGGGCGTGAGTGCTTGTATGGATGTTGGAATGGGTATGTAAGTGGTTTTGTGGATGATTGAATGGATGTGTAAGTGGCTGTAGGGGTGAGTAGCTCTGATAGTAACTGTGTGGCTGTGTGAGTGACTGTATGGGTGAGTGAGTGGCGGAGTGAGTGGGTGTGTGAGTGGCTCTATGGATGATTGGGTGTGTGATTACTTGTATGGGTCTGTGAGTGGGTATGTGAGTGGTTGTGTGGGTGTATAAGTGAGTGTATGAGAGGCTGTACGGGGTGTGGGTGGGTGAGTGGTTTTCTGGATGATGTCATCAGTAGTGTCACTGACTATGTCATGAGTGATGAAATATGTGAAGTCATAAGCAGTGCATTGCAGGGGCATAAGTTATAGTTGGCTCATTGGTTTTGTATGAGTGAAATCTGAGCCTAACTAGAACGTCCCGGTAACCTATGTTTTTTTCAGTGTATGTGTGTGTGTGTGTGTGTATGTATGTATATGTATGTATATATATATATATGTTTCACTTACCTGAAATATACTTACATTTTCATTGTAAAGGCATTGCGTGGTTCCATCATACATCCGCGTGCTGGTGTTCGGTTGTATCGTTGAGATAGTACATTCTTGAGGTCTGCAGACAACTTTATCAAGTCATGGAGGCAATTTTTTAAACTTCTTTAAAGCTACATTAGCTTACCTCGACGTGTCAGACATACTTACCAGTCTTTTGCTATAAAGTTCTTTGAAATGCCCATCGGACTGCTCAGTTGTTTAATTTGTATAGAGACCTGCATATTTTTCAAAATAGCTATTTTCTTTTTCTTTCTTTTTTTTTTTTTTGTTTCGCTCGTATATATGCAACTTTTTGTTTTCAAATTTATAAGTGGATTTAGAATTGTAGTGTTTTTTATGTATGTTTTAAAAAAAAGTGTTTTCAAGTTGGTATTTATCAACTTTTTTGTAAAGGTTGATGCCGAACAAACTAACAGTGAGTATGAGTTAAGGTACACACATGCAAATATAATCAATCATTCGTTTAGGATACACAACACTTAATGATAAAGCTTTTCAAAAGCTAAAAAGTAGAATTCCATTCCCAAGGAGCGTGTATTCCTGAAAAAAATTGACAAGTACTAAAGACATTTTAAAATGGTTGAGAACTGCCCCAAATATGAAGACGCAAAAGTACTGTGTATCTGTGGGAGCAAATAATGCTGAAGTCGCCTCAAGTAGATGGCAAGCATGAAGTCTTTGGGTGCAGAGGTAGAGTCCGTGCCCAAGTAGTGGGGTGCTTGGAGAGCGGAAGACCACACCAGGAGCTTCTGTGTCAGGTGCCTGGGTGATGTTTGCCTGGTGAGCTGGGGTTTGGGATTCCTTGTAACTCAATTCTTTATTAAAACGTTTGGGGTAGAAAGAAACAGTACAGCCCCATAGGAATTGGCGAGTGGTACGATCATCTGAAGAGCTGGACTGAGGTCAGAACAAGCCCACTCAATCCAGGGAGTAAGGAAGTTACATAAAGCACCTATGAAGTCATGGTTCCAGTCGTACAGGATGGGTTAGGAAAAAGGAACTTGGAGACTGTGAGTAGGGCATGGGGCAGTGTCACGTACACTGTCCGCTATCGATGTGAGGGAAGCTGTATTAAATCAATGTGGGCAGTACCCTTGAGTCGTGTCGAGATAGGAGAATGAAGGTGGGGCTCTGGTCCTCATTGCAGAGAGTGGGCATCATGGATGGGGGGCATAGGTGGAAATAAGATGCCTTGGGGCTGAGCCGGTTTCGATTTAAGAACAGAGATGTGTTGGTGGGCAGGGTGGGGGGGTGAAGGGCAGGGAGAGAGACTTGTGGGTGGGGCCATGAGGAGTGGTACAGGAGAATCTGGGTGAGGATGCCTGCAGGGATTTGTGGATTTGACGCCCAAGCTCCAGATAGGGCCCTTAGATGTTTCTCACGGATTCCTCCAGCCGGCCATGGAAAGTACCTGTTTTCTATATTTTCACCAACACTTTTTCTGGAAACCTTGAAAAAACACATACGTGCATGTGAAATGTAAAATGCCTTTTATTGCCATTGTTGAGTATGGGGAAGGGCCATGCAGGACTTGTCTTTGTGTGGGTAGCATCCTAGATAGAGCCAAATGTGGCACCCTTGCTGCTGATTGTGTTTAAAATAAGCAAAAGGAGGTCCTTCTTGTGTTCACAGGCTAGTCATTGGCTTATTACATCAGAACTGTGAGTGACCTCTGAACACAAACATCTCTGCCCCGGTGCTTAATTTGAGCTGGTGGTTGCCAGTAGGTACCACCAGCACTTATTTTTTCCTGTTCGAACGTTTCCCAAAGGAAAAAACACACAAACTGGAAAGAAGGAGGAAGAGAAAGATGGAAAAACTCAAAAATGGAGAAAGCAGGCATCTGCAAGAGTGATATAAAAGGGCTGAGAGAGTCTGGTGGTTCATTAAACAGGCAGGAGGTGGATTCAGGACTACGCAGCTAATATTGTCAGCTGCAGGCCTTTGAGCAGTGCTTTGGGCACTGGCACTTGTTATTTTACCAGTTACGCACTGCTCTGCCACGACCCGCAACTCTCCTGAATGACGCACTGGTCTGCTGCTGCCAAGTTGTTGGTGAGGGGCGGGCTAGGGGGTGTGGTTTTGGGGGTGCGAGGTAGATGGGCGTGAAAAGAGGTTAGGTGAGGGTTAAACCCAGGTATCTATAGAACATAAAACAACTGATTAAAAGAAGATTAAGTTGAATCCCTAGAGCCAGATCGCATCTTCCGAGTGCATGCCTTAATGGAGGTACCTCCTGCTCGGCACTTCCTTCTGAAAGTTAGCTCCCTGGGCATGGTCCCATGACAAAAGCCCGTAACTCACAAGTGTTATGATTCTCCTCCTCCTCTCCTCCCCCCATGGGTTAAAGCCATTCAGTGAGCTAAAATCTCATTAAATTGGCATTGGTTTGTTTTCACTCTGAAAATCAAAACTAGCTTGGAGTATGTGAGACAGTAAGAAGTGATTTCTCTCGTTACGTAAATTGTGTTATGGTAGTAGCATGGAATTGGTCGTCTTCTACTACAGTAATGAATGTGCCTGTTAACTACATTACTTTCAAAAAACATGTTTTTGTTGGCCTGATTGGTTTCACTGGTATGACATACCTACATACAATTTCTGCTATAGCCCCTCGGTCCTAGAATTCTTATTAAAAGCAAAGGTTTGTATTCTGTTTCTTTCTATACGCTGAGACAAATCAATGCAAATACCTGACGTTGTGACAAAAGTTGTGGTGGGAGGTGGGCAGCAGAAGGTAAGACCATATGAATGTATTGTGTAATACGACAGCTGTTTGACTTTTGCTCCATGCTACTCCGTCCTGGAGTCTGAAGAGCTGTAACAGAATAGCAGTGCACTCGTAATGTTTGTGTTCACATCCTGCTGCCAGCAGGGTCCATTTTTCCAACATTAACGCATGCTTTAGCATTTTGAGTTCTTGCCATGAAGCCGGAAAGATGCCCAGATCATGTGTGTACCAGATGTTGTTGCAAGTCACCCATGGGCCTTTGGTTGAGTGAAAGACCGCAGAGTGCAATAGTTCCTGGGACTCTTGAGACTGCAGAATTTAACGTGCATTACACATGGTCGGTTTACAGTGTACAAATGGCAAGCATTGTTAAAATCAACTTTTCTATCTTCAGTCACACATTACATCTATTTAGTAGGTATTTCTGGTATGCTAATGAATGTATTGCATATTAACAAATATATATTCTGGGAAGAGTTCCTTATATCAGTGGGTCTTAACTGGGAGTCCGCAATGCCTACTAGGGTGTCCATGAGTATTTTGAAATGATATATTATTAGCATATTAATAAAATACATATACATAAAAAACAAAATTGAAATTGTTATAACACTCTGTAAATGTGAAGAAATTTTAAAAGGGAAGCAAAATATAAGAGGTTGGTATCCCTATCCTCAGTCTGGGAGCAGCACAAGTACAACAAAAGTATGGGTGATTGGTATCCTCATCTGAAGCAGCACTAACGTGCGGACAAAATCGAAAGCTTGCATTAGGAGCTAAAAAGACAAGATGATAAGGTAGAGTCTGGCATATTGCTTCCACTTTTAAAAATAAAATTGCATTTTGGAAAGGTCCATCATTCCCATTAAAAAAAAAAAAAAAAAACCTTTTGATTTTTCACATTTTGTTTGTTAGTGAATTAAATATATCAAAATGTGGGTATTTGTTTGATGTGTACTTGTTTCCCTATTTTTGTGTATTGTTCAAATTACAGAACTTGCTTAGGCAGTGGTCCCTGGCTTCCAGTAGTGATTTAGTGGTGGTCCACCAAAGTCAAAAGGTTAAGAACCGCTGCCTTCAAGTATACAAGACCCATCCAAAATTCTGTTCTATGGGACTCTCACTTATTGTTTGAAAGGGGAACGCACACTCACACTCACTCACTCTGTTCACCTTCCACAAAACATATTTTTCCTTCTGCACATCATTCAACTGTATGTTATTTTTGTGGTATTAATTTTAAGAATGTGGTTATTAAAACGACCAATGGTGCATTGCTTATGTTTGAGTGGGCTGTACCGCATAATAAGTTGCTTTGTAAGTGACAACACACCGGTTACTTTACCTTGTTTGCAAATTAACAGCGCTCTTGAACTCTGGGATAGGCAGGCTCTTATCCCTTTTTCTGTAACAGTAGAATGCAGGTTTCCTGTAATATAAGTTACCATAACCAATACAAAGATGTTAGTGTTGTAATGGACCATTTATCAGCCTTGATAAAATCGCGTGAGAGCCATGGGGCATGAAGGGTTTGGTTTTAGATGTGTTATGAAGCTCTTTCACCTCACTAAGAAGTGACAATTTTATTGCGATGCTCACTGGCGTACCAGTAGTTCATGCCATGTAGGTCAATTAGATCCTACAATAATATTTCTTACCTGTGTTCAACTTCCCTCCCTAAAAATGTGGTTTGAAATATAAACATTACAAGACTTATCATAGTCCTTAACCTGATAAAGTGATAGTGAACTTTTGGCATATTCTTTTGCACTAGAAGAAGGTTTTTGAGGTTGATGAGAGTGTTATTTGTTCCCTGATTGAAAAAAGAATGGATATTTGGGAGTTGTGCTTTATGTAACGGGCTTCCTCGACAAGTCTCTGTGTTACTGAAGCCAGCATCTTTTAAAAGACAATTGGAGCATTTCAGACAAAGTTTGTGTCCTAGTTGATTTAACATAAACTAGAGAAAGGTGCATGCTACCTACTAAGTGAAAATTGAACTTTTAAATGAAAGGAGATTACCTCGCTGAAAATCGACAAGTATTTTATTGTTAAATTAAATGAAAGGTGCAAGGACTATATCTCCCACAATGCTATGGGGACTTGAAGACAAACACCTGTAAAAAATGCTTTGCTTGAGCGCACCACAATCTGTGTGTTTTTTTTGGATGTAGCTTGCCTTTGCAAATCTCTATAGGAAATGCTGCCAAGCCAAAACTCTCCCTTAGAACAAGGAGCCAACCAAAGCTCGTTTGGCTGACTGCAGCTCTGCTCCAGATCTGCCAGGCAACTAGCTACTCCTGCTTTGAATTTGTATGGTCAGTCTTGAATACATCTCCTAGTTCATCTGGGGGCGACCTGTTTTGTCCAGCCCTGGGAACTGTCTGAAAACAGAATGTGCGTGGCCTATTTCCTGAGATTATACATTAATTAGACCAGTTGATACTTGCCTCTAATTTCCATTATAGAATTGTCTACAGAGGCATTGGCGCACACTGATTTGGCCAGAGTTGGGTATTTTGAGCATGGACAACTATGATAGTCCCTACTCTCTCGCCAGTGCTCCCCTGAACTCGGAGCGCACATACTACACAGGCACAGAGATACTGTGCCATCTATACCTGCTGACACACTATGCATACCCACCCACAGCAGGCACATAGAATATAAAGTAGACTCTTGCCCTACATGTAAGGGCACGTCTTTATGCTTCCATGGACACAGTTTATGTTGCCGGGCCCACACCTCATACAATACTCAGACTATATATTATGGGTGTCCAAGTTTATTTTTAGTAAAAAAAAACTTCACAATCTTCTCAAAGTGTGTTAAAAAGAATTGACAGAAATTTGACGCACAAATGCCATACTTGACAAACTCTGTGAAGTTTGTCAGCTCCATGGCTCCTTGAAGGCCGCATCCAAAGCACAACCGTATCCCCATTACACAATAACCACACACACAAACAACGCAACTCATGCACAACACAATACCAAACTTTACTGGCACAGTTTGCTACTTATAATAAGTAATAATAAGTGCGATTTATAGAGCGCACAGCTACCTCCAACAGAGGTGTTCCGGCGCTGGGTTGCAGATTCACAGTGAGGAGGGAAAAGGGGTGAACTACGGGAGGTTAAAAAGCCAGGTTTTCAGTGCTCTTCTAAAGGCCAGTTCTGACTCCGTCATGCGGAGGTGGAGAGGCATAGCATTCAGAGTGACGCAGCTCTCACCGAGAATGCTCTGCTGCCTATCCTAGCCTTAAAGAAGCGAGGAACCCAGAGCAGTTTCAAGTGATTAGATCTCCGAACCCGGTCTTGATGGTAGTTTTGCAGTCTGTCTCAAGTAGCCCTGGCCCCGATCTCTAGAGGCTCTGTAGGCAAGGGTGGGCGCCTTAAATTCGATCCTCCTATTGACAGGTAGGCAGTGGAGGCTCCGCAAGTGCGGGGAGATGTGATGGCGGAACAGCACCTTCCTAATTAATCTGGCCGACGCATTTTGTATTATTTGCAGCCTGCGGACCATATAGCCTGGTAATCCAAGATAAAGATTATTAGAATAATTCAACCGGGAGGTGACCAGTGCATGGATCACTGTCTTCCTGCAATCCATCGGAAGGAAGTTAAGGAATTTTCTTAAAGCTCTCAGCTTCCAGAAGCATGAGGAGGAGACCTGGCGAATCTGGGTCTTACAGGAGAGGTCATTATCAAATTTAAACCCCAAATTTCTGGCTGAATCCACCGGGATCGGTGGGGGGTTCAGCTCTGAGGGCCACCAGAGCTCAGGCGGAGGGGGTGTCGGTTGGTTGAAGAATAGCACCTCTGTTTTCTCAGTGTTTAATTTTTAAGCAGTTCTCAGTCATCCAGGCCGAGATGTTAATCAGTCATTGCTTAAAGTTGGCAAAGGCAGCCTCAGAGTGTTCTTTGAAAGAGAACACCAGCTGAGTGTCATCAGCATAGGAGACCACTCTCACTCCCCATTTCTCGACCAGGGTCGCGAGGGGGGTCAGGTAAACATTGAACAGTAGAGGGCTCAGTGCCGAGCCCTGTGGAATCCCACAAACAAGGGGTTTCTGGGAGGAAACGTAGGGTCTGAGAAATACTTGTTGAGAACTGTTCTCTAAGAATGACTGGAACCAAGACAAAGTAGTTCCCCTCACTCCCAAGTGTTTTAGTCTCTCCAAAAGAATCTGGTGAGCCACAGTGTCGAATGCTGCGAAGGGATCCAACAGCACCAACATTGCAGAGCTGCCCTGGTCCGCAGCGTCGCGCACGGTTTCGGCAACTTCCAATAGTGCTGTCTCTGTGCTATAGCCTGTTCTAAAACCAAATTGTGAATCATGGAAACAATTGTAACTTGTAAATGCATAGTTGACATACCCATACCTGCCAACTCACACGGTGCCACATTGTGACACACAATATCGGCTTCCATCACATGGTCTCCCTGTGAGGAGTCGATATCACATGGCAGGGAAAACGAGCTGAAAACCACTGTAAATAGTGGTTTTCCAGCTCGTTTTCCGAGGCTTTGAACTTGCAACGTCCATTAAGGGGTGTGAAACACCCCGGGAAATCTGCACCAGCCTCAGCAAGCTTTTTTTTTTTGGGAGGAGGGGCTTGGGGCTCAAAAGTGCCTTGTAGGTACTTCTGGGCATGAGGCCCTGCCCCCTTCATGGCCCCTCCCCCTCCTCCTCCTCCCAAGGTGAGATTGTTCTTCAAGTTGGCATGGTTACTCATTAATTGTTAAACAAACACATGACCCATACCAACAACACATAGGACATTAAGCTGCTCATTATGAGATGTCTGGAAACTTCGTGGGGAGATTCCTTTCAGTTGCCACAATTTGGACCTAGAATGTGAAATTACCCGAACTGTCCATAATTACAAAGTCAAACACCAGAGGTTTTTCTCGATTCTGGAGCTTTTTTCATGGGCATTTTACATCTGCTCCAAGAAGGTGGAAACTGACAGAGGCCGGCGCCTACCTAAAGTGGTCGGGCGGCCCCAAGGTGAGGGTGGGAGGGTTAGGGAGGAGGGGGAAGAAATTATATAAAAGTAGAAAAATAAAACGCTTACCTGCTTCTCCGCCCGTTCCCGCTGACAGCCGCCTCGCTGCTCCTCTCGTCGGGCTGGAAGGGGATGAGCCCTCAGGGCACATGCTCCACACCCAATCCAGACTGTGCTCTCATAGCTACCCATCTGAGTACATTTAAAAACATCTCTCTCTGTCTATGCCCCCCTCCACCATCTCCGTTTGAGTGGACAACTGATAGTTAACTGCACTCCAGCAATGACAGATAATTACATCAACCCATCGATGGCTTATTAATACTTAACCCCTGGGATGACAATACATTTCAATAATAACTTAAATTTTCATTTGACCCAAAGGTATTTATACATTCCTTCTTGTTTATGTATTTATTCAAATTGTTGTCTATATCCATACATTCATGTGGTCGCTATTGCCGGTCTCGTCATTCTGTAGGCGCGCTTATGCATCTGCATACATGCAGGCACCTACAAAATAACGTGCGCACCATTTTCCTTTATTCTGCCCATCTAAGATGGTAGATGCCATAAATAAAAAATAAAAAAAATGATTGGGTTTTTTAGAGCAAAAGTGTTAAATAAAAAATTTAAAAAACTGTGGGGTGGCAACGGAGAAGCGGTGGGGGAAAGGAGAGAAGCAGCACTAGTGTGAGAGCATGCAGCACACGAGGGATTGAGCAACGCAAAGCGTGGTGGAATTTGGTGGGAGAAGCACACGAGGGTGACAGCTGGGAGTCCCATGCACTCTCATGGAATGCTTAACCAAAAAGAAAAAAAATGGTTCCCTAAAAGTGAGCTGTGGAAGGATACATGTCAACCAATCAAAAGAGCGGTACTGAGACTATGCTCCATGAAAACGTAAGAGGAAGGCAAACTATTGAATAAGAAGCAAGCAAAAGAAACTAACCAGTGGTAAGCAACGAAAAGGCTGTAAACTGCTGTAAGTTCCTGTTAAGCCCACAATAGGTCTTTGGCAACCACACATCTTGTACGGTCTGGTAGGAGAGACCAAAAAAGGTGAATTGTGCACTTTCCACAATCTGATGGCCTGTGGATTTCCTTTTTAGAGGATACTTACTGGCGAAAATAAGAGATGTATCCCGAAGAGACATCAAGTCAAGGAGGATCTGTCATCTGCTGGTTTTCTCTTCCCCTATTATGTGTTCTCGGGCATTCTCTGCAGCTGTTGCCAGATATTCTAAAAGTTCAGCTTCCCAAGGAGTTTAAGTGGGAGTCTGTGTACTTTCAAGCCACCCTGCGGATTTAAACCGTGCATATTTTCATGCAAAGCTAAGCATGCTAGTAAAGCTTTTTATGCCTAGAAAATATGATAAAAAGAAGAAACGATGGATTAATGTCCTGGGGCGATAACACTGTTTCTTCATTGGTTCTTGAAGTACTTCAAGCAAAGCACGGAGCGGTCTCTGCATTTTGAGCTAAACAATCTAAAAACGTCATTTGGTTTATTTAGATTTTCAAAAACCCCAATAACTGCCTCAGTTGTCAGTGACTAAAGCCCATGCTGCACTTATCTGTTTTGCTGAGACTGTTTTGATGCCTTTCCTCTGGCAAGCATGATGTGTGCCTTTCTGTAAGTGTGGATGCAGCTGTTCAAAATTAGGGCCAATAAAGATTTGTGTGTACAGAATATGAAAACTATTTGCGCGTACACGCGACTTAATGCTTGGGAAAGTTACAGTGCGTCTGAAAACGCATAGATCATTCAGCGTGTGACTTTTTCTGTTCTTCTTCGTATTCCTCTTGAATATATTCACTTTTTATTCTTAGGAAAAAAGAAGCATGTATCGCAGTTATACCGAATTAGTGAAAAGTGTATTTCCCTAGTCATCAAGTTACTGAATAGTGCATTATGCTTAAAAACAAACTTCATTTGTGTGCAAGTGTTGCTGCTTGGAGGTCGAATTCAATTTAAACAAGCATTTGCAATGCAATAGGTCTCGCATCAGTTAGAGTTAGAGCTTTTGAAGTTGCAAATAATAATGTAACACCAATAGCTGAAATTTTTAGTAATGCGAGACCTAACTATGCCACTATGGCACAAAATGCACACACAGATGACAGAACAATGGGAGTACGTAGTTGGTAAACAAAAGATATGTGATTACGAACTAGGCCATAGAGACAACACATAAAACAAGCATTGGCATAGCCAATAGGTCTCGCCTTTGGGACCTTATAAGTGTTTAGCCATGCAACAGTTGATGTTGTTGCACCAAGGATATTGTGCTAGATAACTAAACACTTATAAGGTCCCAAAGGCGAGACCTATTGGCTATGCCAATGCTTGTTTTTTCTTGTAACCGAAACTTGGAAAATATTGAAATATCTCTGAATTAGTCATTTAGCCTTTGATGTATGAATTTCAAAATATTTGAACTTCATATCATTCATGTATATCATTTGAATTTCTCTGGAATTATTGCGAAAATACATTTGATTTAATAGCTTGAGTTATGTAGGCGAAAACCATACACAAGCGCAACTGGGGCATTTCCTAGCTGGCATCTATTTTTATTTTATTTCTTTAAAATGAATAATTTGTGTGCAAACATCAGTGAGAACTCCCACGTGTCAGCCGCAGATCATTAAATCAACCCTGTTTTGTTACTGATTTTTAGTTCTTGGATCTTCACTTTTTCAATCAAAATGTGTTATTTCCGGTAGCAGAAAAGTGAAGGAAAAGCAACCTTCGGCTAAGCTAATGGATTTGTATTTTTCTTTGATAAAAGCGCTTAGTAATTGATGGGTGAGAACGTGTGTGAGGTTTTTATGAAGGAGCGAGTCAATAAATGTGTGGTTGTATGATTCGATGAATGTGACTATTGTGGACTGATGAATGGGTGAATGACTGAGAACAGTGAATGCATTGATGATTGAAAGAGCAGCTGCAGCATGAATGATTTATTGCCTTCTGCCACTGTCATACCTTCATAAATATCACCATCCATGAAATTACTCATTGTACATCTATATTCACTGACCAGCTCATCCATCTATACACTGAGCTATTCCTTCAGTCATCTTACTTTGCATCCAGTCACCTCCTCATGTATGCACTCACTCATCCATTCATCTAGGCACCCTATCACTCACTCGCCCATCTATCCATTCACTTATTTTGCCTAATTTCCACAGCCACCAATGCACACACGAATGCATGCAAAACCGTCAACCAATGAAGGATCTTATTTTTTTTTTTTTTTTTTTTAAAGCCAAGCTTGTTGACTCCCTTTTCAGTATGTGGATGCGTGTGTATGGCTATTTGAATATACCGTGTGTATGTGTGGCTGCTTATATGTCTGTCTCTGTGTGTCAGGTGCCATATATCTGAATGGGTTGTCACACGGGTACATGAATGAACTTGGATCTATGGCTGCCTTTATATGCATACGTCTATACGGACTCAAAGTCTTGTGTGTGTAAGCCTGTGTATGTATGTGTGTGCTAGTAGCCCAGTCTTGTGTCTATGTGGCAGTACGTAGGCATGTGTATGTCTTTGCATGTTTGTCTCAGCGTATGCTTGGATGTATACTTGGGTGTTGGTGTACCTGTGTACGGCCATATGTATGAGTGTGTATGTATGTGTGTCTATGGACGCGTGCAAGTGTGTGTTTGTACTTGTGTGTGTGCGCGTGCAACTGCTCGTGGGTTTGCATATGGCCTGGTGAATGCACAGTGCAAATGTCTGTTTCTCTCCGTGTCAGACTTAAAAAGAGAACCATGGGACCACGTTCCTAGTTTTTCATTAAAATCTAAATAAACACATCACTTTGAGGCAGAAAGTTCACAGGTGACTTGGTGTGCAGAGTGATGCAACGAGGCAAGACGGAAACAGAGCGGGCGACTGCGGACCTGTTGTGAACCCTTCTTCCGAGCCTCTGCAGAGTTCTTAAAGTGGGAGTTCACCTACAGTGTTTGATGTTTCAGGAGGAGGTGAACGTAGATTTTGGCACAAAGGGTCGGTGTGCACCTCTTTCTGTCGCAACAGTCAGGGCTTATAACCCCGACCACATCTACACGTGAGGTGGCTCCTCTATTCCTTGTCATCTTTGTTTCCTAAGTAGTAGTGACAGCACATTAACACACAGTTAAGACAAGCAGAAAAAACAACGAAAACAACTTTCTCTTGATAGTGCAGGCTCTTAGCTTAATAACTAGTGATGAGATGCCATCGGGTATGCTACCGAAGTGAAACAAACGAGGAGAGGAGGCAGCAGGGGGAGGGGAGAGAGGAGGGGGCCTGCCCCTGTTTCCCTTGCAGGAGCGAGCTTTGAAACCATCTGTTAATTACAAACAGATGGTTTCAAAGCTCGCTCCCGCAAGGGAATCGCCAAACGTGCACGCGTTGCCATTGAAAGCAATGCAACGCGTGCACGTTTTTGGGGCCAAAACTGAATCGATTACTAAAGGTCTCCTATGAAGCACATGCGCGCTGCGTAGGCGAGACCTAAAAACAAGGGCCTTCTTTCTCCTGGGAATTTTACTAGAGAAGAGAAGAAGGTGCTGCAGTTACATAGGTAAGGTGAGGGGGCGCAGGGGGCAGTGGAGAGATGTGTGGGGCAGCTGGCAGGGTATGTTGAGGGGGCCGGTAGTACTGAAGGCACGGCACGTAGACAGGGGGGCAGCGCGCCCCCCCCCCTTTTTAAAAGTACTAACAATTTCATTAAGATTATGAAACAGGAGAATATATGGTAGAGGCTCAAATATGAATTAATATTTGGATGAAGTCAATTGATATTCTATTAAATCCGATTATTCATGCACTGCGGCATGCTGTAGCCCCCGATTTGTTTGCATCTTCGGGAGTTGTGGTGCACCAGTTCTGACGCCCAGATCGGTTTTGAAGAATTATACCTGCCTAATGAAAAAATAATTTTAATATTTATGGTATGTGCTGCTGCCGCACTGTGTGAGGTGAGGGGGAGGAGTGGGGTGGGTTGGGGGAGCAGTGGGTCTTGGGAGGAGTGAGGGGCAGCTGAACAGGGAGAAGGGGTGGGAGGGATGGGGGGGCAGCCAGTTGGGTATGCTGAGGGGCCGGTGGGGGTGGGAGCGCACGGGGGGGGGCGCAGCGTGGGTCACGGTGCCATCGAGTGGATGGGGAGGCTCCACGGGAGGTGGTGGAGTTTGCAGTTGGCTCCGTGGACGGAGGACGGGACAGGGCGGATGAATGAGTTGTGTGGCCCTCCCGTGGGCGAGGAAAGGAGGTGAGCTAGGGATGATTGTTGGTTTGTTCGCTTTGGTGCCGCGCCGTCAGAGGTGGCTGGCTGGTGCTGGTCTCCCCGAATGCAGGGGTCACGGGCGCGTGGCTGGCGATGGGAGCAAAGATGCGGTTGGTTTGTGCGTGTGGCAAGGAGAGGTCATTGGTCGCGTGTGGTTGGTGGGAGCGGTTCGCCATCATGAGGACTTTTGCCTTCATGGGGACCTCTGCGTTCATGGGGATCCCCTGCCTTCGTGGACATTTCTGCGGCGACTTTGGCGGCTCCACGTGGGACGTCCTAGATGGGTCCGCGGGAGCATGGAGGCGGGGAGGGGTATGGTGGGCATTTTGGTGCTACGCTGTAGAGGTGGGGGGTATTTGCGAGGGGGGAGGGAGTGGTGCACAGTTGGAGTGGTGGGTGGGGAGGAGGGGGGATGCGAGGGGGTCCTTGGCTGGGGGCTGCAGATTTTGGAGCGGGGAATGGGGTTTGATTTCGGCGTTGCTCGACATCCTGTGATCTTGGGCTGATTGACTTTGGAGCGAGGTATGGGGTTGGATCTCGGCGTGTTCAACATCCTGTGATCTTGGGCTGATTGCCGGTCTTCCAGCGTACTTGCAGTGAGGAGTTTGACCTGGGGGTGACGCGGGCGCGTGAGTGGGGGGTGGTGAACGGGGAGGGGCATGGGGGCCCTCGTTCCGGAAAGAGGAGTTGTTTGGTAGTGGTGCTCATCCAGGGCTAGTGCTCCGGTGCAACGATTGTGGAGGCCCCCCCCCCTCCTCCCAGACACGGTGGCATTTTCCTTCTGGGCGCTCTCCCTCTACTAGAGGCTTGGTAGTTCTCGAGAGCTTGGGGTGGTCATCTTGTGTCCCCTTGACGTGGCGGCATACAAGCTGCCTGCATCCGCATTATTGTTGTGCACGTTCGGTCACAGACAGGACAGGGGTGTGATCACCACTGCCACACCACCACATTGGCCTACCGGCAGGTTAACAGTGGGACCATGACGTGGCACGCATACTCCCAGGGGCACACACGGCTTGCAGAGCTCGCGGAGGGCCTGCAATGCGAGTTACACACGGCCCGGACGTTCACGGATTGTGTGCGCGGTTGGCGAGTCACGTTTAGCATAACCGGATGACGGGAGTTGTGCGGCAGGGGAGGCTCATTTTATGTGGCAGATAAAAGCTTTGGGGCATGGACACAGATGCAGTGCAGAGCTTTGGTGGAATAAATAGACCTTGGAGGGGGGAGGTGTGGGTTTGGATCAACATGTTTAATCCTGGGCAGACTGGTGGAATTTGTAGAGGTGCCACAGGGGAGAATATTGGGGCCTGGTGTGACACAATAGGTGCTCAAGGAAGCGCATTGTTGCCGGAGTCGGGTGGTGGGGGGAGGAGGGAGAGGCGCGCGAGGTGTCCATGTGTTGCGCGGCAGCAGTCAGTTGACCATGTACGTTACGGGGCATCGTGGGCTTGTGAGTGTGTGTGCGCAAAATATGGATGACATTTGAATATATCCCCTGCCCTGAAGCTGTAAGCTCGGACAGCCCCCTTCACCTGATGCCGGTGGTTGCTGCTTCGGTAGCATGGTGGTCTTGATGTGCTCCATGACGGGGCTCCGCTGCTGCCGCGCCCGTGTTGTTGCGGTGATTGCCGTGAGCGTGCACATCTGCTGTCCGGGCGCAAGCTGAGATCGACAGAGAGGAGACGAGAGACGCCGTGAGCGTGCACATCTGCTGTCTGCAGGCGATCTCAGCTTGCGCCCGAAGAGACGCCGTGAGCGTGCACATCAGCTGTCCCCCTTCGGAAGCAAAACCCACAACAATAGATCTCGCCAAGGCGAGCAGCGCATGCGCTGCGTCGCTAGGCGAGACCTAAAAACAAATAAGTTGAAGCATTCATGTGTGTGCTTGAACCCTTTTTTCTTGAATCTTCCGTGGAGGTAATCTAGTATAATCAAAACAATGACAGTTGCACAGAGCGTAGCAATATTTATTTATTTGATTCCGATCCCCATTGTAAACATTTCCCAAGGGTACACACACTGCTTTCATTCCTAGTCTCCCTAATCGGATCCTTTGGTTTTAATCTGACCTCCTACGCAGACGACACACAAATTGTTGTGGCTCTGCGGCCTAGACAGGGAGTTGGAATAGACAATCAGTTCCACGCAGTGCTTAATTTGTAAAATATGAAGTGCAGGTGCTCAAATGTTTGTTGGAGGCCACATCTACTTTTCTCCGGCTCCACCCATTTCCTCTACCTGCCCCACCCACTTTATTAGCTCCACCCACATCCTCAACTGGCACTGCCAAAAGTCAGATGTAGTACGAGGTACAAACACCTGCTAGTAACAATTCAGGGAAAGGGTGGAAACAGTAACATGACTATTGCACCGACGAGAGGGTCAAAAAAAGAAACCTGTGTGCACTAGAGGAAGTAGTGATGCCGAGGTATTTAGATGCATTAATTAGAGGGGCGAGGGCTGCTGTAGTATTATATAATATTACACTAAGAGGCATCGGGTGAAGTGCAACAAACAGGAAATAAGGACATGCTAAAAACTGTGGACCAACAGCCCCACTGAAACGTACCAGAACATTAAGCAGACTGTCTCGAGAGTAGAGTAACCATTACTTCCCGGTCCCAAGTTTCACAGCAGACCCGTCCCTCCCCCACCCAGACAAATGAGTAGCTTACTAACGCGTTAATGATCGGCAAATTGCTGCTCTCCATGTACATTGTAGTCGGTGTTTCCCTCCGACCGCCACCCCCAGCACACATCCTGTCCCGGGACTGTCATCTGAAAGCAATTGTATTTCACTGTACTCTGCTCCTGAGGGCTGAGCGGACTCGGACACAGCTGCGGCTTGCCACGGTGCTGCATAATGGAATGCAGATGGCCAGGAATGAGGTGCATAGGCAGAGCTATCATTTGGACTCAAGACGGGAATATCCAGGACAAAGCACCAGGAAGTCACGGTTAAGGCGAATAGGCAGAACGCTGCACGTGGAATTTATGCACGCTATGAGAGTTATAGAGCACATGGTGGAAAGTTTGTTTTCGTGAGTCTTTGGAAAGTTTGTTTTCGTGAGTCTTTGTATTGGGCTTTTGGGCGTGTAGTTGTATGGTTTTGCATGGGGCACAATTCCAGGTATGCTGTGAATGTTTTTGATTCAGTTGGCGGCATGGAGTTCTTTGCGCAGTAATCAATGATTTTGCATTGAGCACATGAGGTTTTCACTAATCACGAGTTTGTCATTTTATTCATTTTCAATTTTGGTGGAGGTCTTTAAGTGATTAAGTTTGGGATTGCACATTATGCACGGGGTGATTTAGGGCCTAATTGCTCATTAACGGAAGACACATGTTGTCTGCTGGTACTGATGTGTTTTTTTTTAATACATTACAATTACCCCTGAATCTAGTAATGGAATAAACCGAGAGCCTCTGGGGCAGGGTGGAGGTACATTGGTGGGTCTAAGCTTAGACACTGAAATGACGCGGCAGAGCAGACAAGAAGTGGGGGGCACACGCAGGTCTGTGTGTAGTCTCCAGATTAGAAAAGAGTGCTTGGGGGCAAAGATTGAGGTGCATTGGAGGCGCAATGTTTGGTCGCCAGTGGCAATTTAACGGTGAAATGAGTCTGCGAGCACCGTGTGTGCGGCCAGCACTGCGTTAGAGGGGGTAGGGTGGGGAAGAGGGTCGCTGTAAACGTGACTGAGGTACACTATTACCCGAGCTGAGTGTAGTCTCCAGTGCGCTGGTAGGAAGGAGCGCTGTGATCGGTGATTGGTAGAGCTGTGTATGGATAGAAACCTCAGCACTCCCCATTAGTAGCAGGCCTCAATGGCCTCCAGCGTGAAGCTGATTCTCGTACCACAGGCCGCAGAGTAGGGAAGCAGCACCATCGGGATGTTCAGCTTGTAGGCGCACCAGTGCCAGGAAGAGCAGCGGGAGCAGGAACATCGGAAGCCAGCGATGTGGAGTGCTGCGTGGCGGGGCAATGCTGCTCTCAGTGACGGAGACACACAGAGCCCAGGAGCCCCTCAGCCACCCAGAGAAGCACCCAACTGCTCAGCCTCAAACCCACTATCCTCGGATCACAGGAGCCCTCAGCCCTGTGCGATGGAAGGAGCGCCACAGCCGAGTCATGAAACAGGAAGCATGATATAGAAGCTGCTGCACCTTGCACTTGCCCCTCTTCTTACAGTGGTTGCTCGTGCTCCCGGGGCTTGTAAGGGCAGTCCGGTGGCACCGTGGCAGACAGGGTTCAGGACTGGAGGAGCAGGCTGGGGCCCGGGAGCCACTGTATTATTTATTTTAAAATGATCCCTCTAGAAATGAAAATGCCCGCCTATTTCCGCTATCAGAGTGACGTCAGGATCACTGTAGGGGCAGGAAGCAGAAGCGGAGAGGCGGGCGGAAGTTAGATTGGGGGGAGGTGCCTTTTCGAGAAGGCTGACCTGCTCTGGGGGCTGCGCAGTTTTTTAAGCAGGAGGGACCAGGGACGTGATTACAGCCGGGGAGAACAATGTATGTTGCATTATCAGCCTTAGGCAGGAGCATTGGCATGCACTGCTCAGCTGTGTGCTCTCGGGCAGTCCCTCCCAGAGTGGCGGAATGTGCCTCATAATAAGGCATGCGCCCATGCCGTATCCAATTTTAAATATTTCACGGCGTTCACCGGGAAAACCCGTGTGAACTTAAGGAAGTCAGTATGGAGTGTAGACCCGGCCCTAAGAAATAAGTGCCGGTGCTAAGCACCGGAAAGCACCGGCACAAATTAAGCACTGGTTCCACGACTGTATGGAAGCTGTTGGGAGGTGGATGTCACAAAACTGCCTAAAATTAAATTCAGGCAAGACGGAGGTCATCCTTTTCGGAAATGATGCCAATTTTTGGACCCACAACTGGTGGCCAGTAGCAATGGGCACTCTTCCTACACCCTCGAGGAAAGTAAAAATCTTAGGAGTTATGGTTGATGATAAACCTAACTTCGGCGACGAGATTAATGCAGTGTCATCAGCCACCTCCTATGTTCTTAGAATGATTAATAAAATTCTTCCCTTTTTGCCGGTTGACAGTCAGCGTACAGTGGTCGCGGCGCTTATCCTGTCTAAGCTTGATTATTGCAACAGCCTTTACCTTAGCTTGCAGGAACGTTTTATGAACAAACTCCAATTGTTGTAAAATGCGGCAGCGAGATTGCTTTCTGGCATACCTAAATTTGCTTCTATCTCCAAGGAAATTAAAAAACTTCACTGGTTGCCTGTTAGGAAACGGGTGCGCTTTAAAGCCCTTTGCACCGTTTACAAGGCTCTCCAAGGCACAGGCCCAGATTATCTGAAGCAGCATCTGCAGTGGTACTTACCTAAAAGAACCCTGCGTTCCTTGGGAGCCAAGTTGGTGGTAGTACCACCCACAAAAAAAGCCTCATGGGGTGGAAGAAGCTTTATTGTGTGCGCTGCAAAGGCCTGAAATGACCTTCCTTTTCACCTGAGAAACACCACAGACCTCCTGACATTTAGGAAGGGATTAAAAACCTGGCTCTTTAACCTGTAATTGTTGTCTACCACTTACTTGCCCAGTGGATAGTAGCTAGCGCCAGGACACCTTCGGGTAACCGTCGCGCTTTAGAAATACCTATAACATAACTGTTTTTACAACTTTATGGGCTTTGGGCAAGGTGAATATGAGTTATAAACGAATTAATTTTAATATTCATTTTTTGTAATCCTATTTTTGTCCGGAGCTGCATCGTTGAAATAAGTAGTCGAGGCACTATGCGTGCGATAAGGAATTTATTTTCATTCAAGAGGATGGTCACTCATGTTTGTTAACGTTTAAGCTTTTCGGAGAACACATCGAAAGAACGTGGACCACACTGTGTATAATGTAACACAACTTGTTGTCTCGTATTTTTGACCTGGGTGGGTGTTTCCCTGCATACCTTTCTGGTAGACAGAAGTAGGTGTCTGGATGCTATTACCAAAGGTAACTACAAATTATTTTAGATATTAGAACAATGAGAGAGTCCGTGCTATACATTTGGGAAATCAAAATAGAACTGTGCATTCCCATATCCATTTGTCTGTAGTGCGTATGTATCCTTGATTCCCAGAGGTATATGGTGGAGCAATCTAGAGTGATCTAGTCCTCAACAGTGTCTTCCATACGTTTAATTCTATTGCTCCCGTCACAAATCTGAAGCAAATCATTCGATAGATCCGGATTATGTTAATGCGTACATTTGAAGGCCGTTGTGTTGTGGGTGAGTGATCATTTCCAAGTGGTCATATGTGGGTTTGAAGCTCTCGACCATAGGTTATGTTGTATCTACAAAACATTTCTGGAGCATAATTAGGAGAGTTTGGCACAGGTTGCCAGTTTAACTCTTCGTTTGTTTGTCCAGTTTCTGCTCATTGACATTACTTCTCTGTTGGTGACGCTAAAGGAATACTTAACAAGAATCCTTCAGTAATCCAGTGGTTAGTCTGTTCATGATGCAGAAGAAGTCTGGTTTGATGTGGGGGTGATAATCTGTCTCCTTTTCAGATTACAATCGAGGAGTGTTAAGAATGGGTGAGGCTCATGAACAAAATGAGCCAATGCCTTTCAAAAATATTTCCTTGCCTATCTGGGTGACAATGGGGGCTGCTGTCTGTCTGGTGTAGGGAGAATACCTCCCCCTTAACTCAGGGATATGGCGGTTGTAGTGATGAGGCACAAACGGCAGAAGTTCAGAAGTAATCATCTTATAACAGCAGTCAACCAAGGTAACCAAGTAAAGGAATAATTGGAATAATTGTGACCAATTTGAATAAAACATTTTTGACACTGGTCTAATAGTTTCATGCTATTGACTTTGTTAAATTTACACTTTGCCATGACTAGTTGCACTTGGTATGCATTTTCGCAAACCCTGACAGTTCATGGATTCAACATTAGAATCCCCAATAGGCCATGTTAATGCCAACTCTTGCCTTCAATACACTGCTGCTTTGGACTCTCATGTAGGCTATATGCATGAGGAACACCTTAGTACACCACATAAGGTGACCTGCGGACTGCCAGATTAGTGATGTCCCAAAGGGCTTTGCATTTTGTAACGCTGACGAACTGGAACTGATGACAAGTGGCTGATGTGTGCAGGACTGTTTGCAAAAGTAGATTGTGAGAATCTCATAATATTGTAGCCAAGGCTGTTGATATGGCATTGTATCTTCCAATGCCTGAAGAGTAGGGCTGATGCAAGGGTGTGGAACCAAAAACAGTCCATTTCCCCTTGCACAAATCGCTTTGGACTTTGTCTTTTCGGCTTCTGCTGTTACAGCTTAATGTAAGGGGTGTACCTACATCTTCGTTAGATTGCAATACTTATTGAATAAAGATTGTGAATCAGTGATCGGTTGGTCAGAGGTGTGCAGGTGCATGTGATACTGGAATTGTAAACTAAGAAGTGTTGGTCACAAGCGCAGTAATGCGTGCCTAATGGCGTTGGACAAAGTTTGGTGGCAGATATCAATGGCAGATCGGGAAAACTGGTTCTAAGGAACATGATTTTTCAGTTTTCAATTTGATCGGGTAGTGAGCATAACTGTACACGCGAATATGCATGAGTCACTAAAGTGCCTCCGTCCAGAAACCTGTAGCTTGAATACTGTTGGATCCCAAAATGTATCCATATATCCCAAAACACTGAGCTTCATTCCCCGCTATACCCCCCCCCCCCCAAACAGGGATTAGATTTCAATACATGCCCATGTGCATTTCCCATTGAGCACTTCTTTGTTTCAACTCCTGTCTTTGAAACTCGAGGGCCGCCTCCCATGCCGGAACCATCATTTTAAACACATGACATCTTACAATTTGAAAATAAATTGTGTTGTATTAGGACTTGTGCAGCATGTTGCTTCCCCTTGTAGCACTGTGTAGCTCTTGCATGTATCAGAGGCAAGCCCAAGCTTCTGCGAACTGCTGCTTTGTCCAATGTGGTGCAAGCCGGGCTTGCTTGCAAGGAAGCATTATCCATTTGGTGCAAGCCAGAACGCGTGCAGTTGCCAGGCCTAATCTCATGCAAGCTTAAGCTTTATTTATATGGTTGCCTTGACCATTTCTGCCAGCCTGAGCTTGCTTTTTGTTTGATAGGCCATACTATAACTATGCAATCTATGTTTTGCTCTTCGTGAGGTCCTCGGAGGTGTCCCAAACATTTTGCTACAACTTGAAGATTCATGTATCGGAGCTTGTGGTATGAGAAGGATAGAATAACATGCTTTCAGCTGAATAACACAAACCATTTAGTTTTGTCAGTGGGTGTAATATAGTGCTGCGTTGTACACACCACAGGCACTTGTCGGAGTCAAGATGAAACGGTTTTGCATACTTAGGTGCCTTGTCTGACAATATGCAAGTTGAAACATATATGCATGGTAAAATCTAGTTGCCAAGCTGGCTGCCATATTTGGATCTGCCTGTGGGTATGGCAGAATGCCCTTGCTCAATTGGGAAAGATATAGTTCAAACAGATTGTCTTGCCCTGACAACTGTGGGGTGACATGAATATGGGGACTACACACCAGATCATAAATGTTCAGTACACAGCACGTCACACCTATGAACCCTGTTGAGACCTGAACATAAGGGAATAGCTCAGTACAAATTGCAGTACAGTGATTCTGAAGCAGTTTGAAGGGCCAAGTTTTAATTGCATTTCAGTTTGTAAAATCGTCTGTGAGTTTCCTGATTCACATCAGTAGAGTACTCCAAGGTCTAGCAATCTGAACAGAGAAAGCAATGTTGTCCGTTTGCCTGTTCCTGGACCTGGTTTCAAAATGATCACGGACACTTTAGACCTGAGATTTCGCCTGGGTTGTAAGATTCAGAGCTTTTTGGAAAGCCTAAGGCGGCCTACTCCATTACTGGTGTGATGCAGGATGCCTTAAATGAAATGTCTGACTACTGTGAATCAGTGCAGTTCTTGTAAGGAATTTGGGATGTGGTTCCAGAGTAAGAGATGGGAAGTAACCTTGCCACTGTATTCTGGACCCACTGCTGAAAGCAGGTATGACCCCCAAGTGTATTTGGGTGGAATTATTCACCCTGGACAGTACGAGGGTGATTGTTGCTTTTATTGCTGGAGGAACTCAGGAAGGGGAAAATGCCTTTCAGCATCCTTGGATATTGGAATTATGATGTGTTTACCGGGGTGAGTTAAAGCATTAGTGAGAGCTGGATGCCACCACAGTTTCTGTCTTTACTGGCCAGAGATATTGGGACTCCAAGGTCCTTTCACCATTAAGCACATGGCTCTGCAGTTGACAGGTCCCTCCATTTGAAGAGTTCCACTTTTTCTGAAATCAGTTTGAGTTAATAGTTGCTCACCCATTTTTGATCTGTGATAAAGCGGAGCACAGTCCGCATAACTGTTGAACCAGAGGCAAAAGCAGCTGAAGCCAAAGGTCTTGATGTGCAGGTGTGCTGGTCAGCTGTTGACTTAAGGTCATCCGAGATGACAAAATGAAGAATGCATCTTGGTACTGGCTAAATAGATGGAGCAGAAGAATTTACCCTCTTAGTATACTCTCTCTAATGATCGCTCCATTGAAAATCGAAATCATGCTGCAGTTACGAAGGCTGTAAAACCTGGATTTCCCAATCTCATTTCATTAGTCTGTACTAATAGCCTAATGTTCCAAAAGGGCATCATGTGAAAGTAGGCTCTCTCACTGTCAGAACGATAACCAGTTTGACTTCTTTTGATGTGACCCTGTGCCAGAATAGCTATACAAACACCGACAATCCAATACGTTTCAAACATGATTTATATATAGACTTTGCAGATCCTTGTTTTGTTTCTCCTAGATGTGTGCACATTTATTGCTGCCATCTGTGGCACCAGTTTTTTTATTGTATTTCTTAAATTGAAGAGTTCATTTAAACATGGCCACCGCAGATGCACATGCATTCATAGTGGCCATCTTTGAATGACGTGTTTTTATACTTTAAGAAAAGCTATTCAAATATGGCCACAACGGATGTGTGCACATCTGCAGGGGCCATCTTTGAATGAGTTTTTTTTCTTCAAATTTGACAAAATGCATAAAGCCAACTGGACATGTTATGTGGACAGCCATGGTCACCCATCAAAATAGGGGTGGACACCACTCAAAGTGTGAGGGGGATGTGGGTAAGCTACTACAAAGTGGTTTTAATAAAGAATGGGGGATGAAAAGGGGGTTGATACAAAAGGGTGGTGATCAGGAGAGGGTGGGGAGGAGTAGAAGCAGGAAGAGTTCTGACCTCACCAGTGGAAAGTTGCGGGACATCAAAAAACAGTGAGATCAAGATGCCACTGGGATGGTCAACGCAAGAATTTGAGTAATATCCAACAAGTGAGAAGCAGAGAAGTGAGATCGACAAGAAAGGCATCTAATCATGAGTAAAGGGCTGACCCAAACACCCTCCATGTATTATATTGTTAACAATAGGTCATCAAAAACAGACAGCTAATGCTGTCTGTATGCGAGGCCTAAAAAGAAAAACATAGTAGTCCATTTATTTAGACAGGTCAAGTGACATACAAAAATCTTGACACTAAAGCAAAAATAATGTAGGTTTATATCGGCAACAGTGGAACAATTCTGTACACCCGGACATCTCAGTATTGTTATCGATAGCCAGTTGCCAATTTATATGCAAATAGAATAGAATGGGCATAAGGAAAAAAGAACAATATAACCTATACGGTGTGCATTTTTTAACGTGCATCCGTATCTGTGCATAAAACATGTTTTAATGTTTTGAGGTATTTTCTGTCACTGTAGAATTTGGATTCATAACATTTGGCCAACTAATTGACGAAGACAAACTGTACAAAGTTTCACTGAAGTTCCATGAACGTTCTATGGACCTTGGCTATACCGAATATTTTGAATACTGAGCTTTCTAATTGTGTTTGTTTTGAGTGCTTATGCAGTGGCTTTGATTCGTTTTAGAGGCTTTAACTCGCATACTAGAGGACAATCCTTCAGATCCTGTAATTGTTTCAAGATAGCGTTTTCCTGCATTTATTGATACAATTTCAAGATCTGCTGAGAAATTCCATCCATTCACTGCACCTTAGTTCAGTACATGCGCTCTTTATCAACATTGCCTTGGGATATTTTAAACATTTGAAATCCCAAGCAGTTTATAAGTGATAGAATAAATGTTTGTCTCGTATAAGGAAAGCTTTAAGAGATTTGATAGTTAAGATTTCGACAATCCCTCCAAAATCAGAACAAAATGCAGCATTGGTCAGTGGAAAAAATCTGATGTGGTATGCGTTGTATTGGCCTCTAAATGATTGCTTGATCGCTTGAAAGTTCTCTCCGCAGTGTTAGTCAGCACACTCCGCTCCTATTTGGCGAGATTCACATTGGTTGCCATAACAACCAAGGATGTGTGGGAAGGTGCCATGTTATTAATGATCTTTTAATTGCAAGATAAGCCTTGTGGTATTTTTTGTGTGCTTTGGAACCCTTTACATCCAGGCAAGATGTTGTATATCGAGGCCCGATTTCTTGTGCCCCTGAGGGGTAAATGGAATTTATTGTACCCTAGAAAATCCAACTCCCCCTGGGCTCTGAATTTATGAAGTGGGGTAAATTCCAGCTACCATGAGTTTTCTCTTGAGAGTTGCGCATAACGTGTTGATTTTGGCACTTGCAACACCAACTAAGCGTATTTTCACGTTACATTTTTTAAGCTTTAAGCTGCTGGATTTTAAAGGGATGATTGATCAAGGAAACACAGTTTTCTAAGGCACTCACAACTGGTCACAATAAAGGTATCAACTATTGGGCATAAACTGTAACGCTTATGACCTTTACCAATCCATAGTTGAAGATTCTAAAGCATCTGCAGGAATTCAGTATGTTTGGGTGTGTTTGCTTTTTCTTTTTCAATCTATTTACTTCACTAAATGATTTCATAAAAGCAATATACAATATATTGCGTACTTTGTTAAAATTGGTCACACAACAACTAAAAACGGGGATCATTTAGAAGACTAAAAGGCAACTCATTCAGAAGATCAAAATCAATTCATGAATATTTAAAGTGCAATGGGCGAGTGCAGCACATGGGGGTGGGAGAGTGTAGTTTATACTCCCCTTTCTTGGTATTTATTTGCAAAGCTTCGGCCCTTCAGCACACGCTGAGCGAGATTGATTCAATCCTTTGTCCAAGAACCTTTGTTTTTCTTGTCAAGGTAATCTGATTGATGAGGAGTGGAGAAAGATAAATAAATACCCACGCTTTCAAACATCGTACAAATAAATAACTGCTATATCAGGAAATATGGACACAACTGCAGCACTCTTGTCATGGAATTCCAGCTGGATTGCAGTGATGACCCTAAACCTGGATCAATGTACAATGTGCTATGTCGCTCAAAATATTTGAAACTGCCACCTTCAGAAGTCGAGAATCACATGAATGTCTGTGGTTTTTTGGCATTTTGTTGTCTTTATATATTCTCTGTACCTGGGACTGGCACAGAATCACAATTGATCTGTAATCATTTTCAAGTTGGTCTTGTGTACTGTTTGTGAGTCTTTTGGTGATTATGACTTATGCTGTTTCTCATAGTCCAGACCAGGCATATGGGACCGACCTCAAAATAATAGTACATGCCACAAGAGTAGTCGAACTAGAACTACTGCCCCAGCTGTAGTTGAACATCTATGGGCATATCCTAAGGTTATCATTTGCGCATTTTGTTCATTTTATTCCACCTTGTCTATGTTTTAAAATTTGCCATCAACACTCAGAAGTGTCTTGGCAGGTGTTGGGATGCTGTTGTGGCATGAGTAAGCCGGGAATCAGGAGAGATATAGAACCAAGCTTGGCAGGCACTTGATCGTGAGACAGAAGTGAAAAAAAAGATGCGCCAAAATGAATCGGTGCAAATCTGATCTTCAATACTCCTACGTTCAGAGTGGGTTGACACACACATGAGCAAGAAACCACTACAATCTTTGGCATATTCCAGCAGGGTTTTTTTTTTAAACATCTGCAATGCTGAAATTGGATTGTATGGATGAGGTAAGCTTCCACACTTGAGTGGGGATGATGTTGGAGATACTATGACAAGTAAGAAATATTGATGCAGGTTATATACACTACATAGAAAACCTAAGCAATCATCCTGCTGTGACATGGAAATGGAACTCTGCATCTCAGGGGCTGAACTTCAGTGAAAAGATATTTGTTTCGTACACATGCAATATTTAAATTGTCTAATTTATGAATTATTCAGTACTGCTCGATGCATGGCTTAAATTCTACCTCTGAACATATGTATAGAATGAAATGGATCAATGGTGAAAACTGTTCAGAGTGCAGAGACTGCTGGCTCATGGGCATATGATGTGAATTTGCCCTAACTTTCATGCCTACTGCGAATCATGAGTTATGGTGTAATTGGCGCTGTTAGGGTGCCTGCTCTGCTTAGTATTAGTTTGGAGAATTCCATGCTACAGAGGACAGTGAAGTCTTATTTTTTGTATTTGTTCTATGGCTGCTCAGCCATCTACAGCAGAAAGGTGGAAGGGGAAGCAGAGCCATATCATGGAGGAACAGGTGAAGTATTTACAAAAATTAACATACTTAGACAAATGTTATGCTGTGAATGGGTGCTATGAGGTCTGATCCCAAGGTTTGGGCCTGGTCTCTAGTAATTGACCAATGTTTCGGAAATTAACTCGCCAACAGCACTCAAGTGCGCTTGGGGAAAGGCTGGAAGGAACAATGGCATGTAATGTGATCCCATCGACGCTGCTATTGATTTCTCATTCAACCTTGTCAACACTTTAATGGTTACTGTTCGAAAATTGTGATTTTGGCCAGTAAAAAAATGAGGAAATCGGGAAAGGAAGAAGACTGGGTAGTGTTTGGAATGATGAACTCATTTGATCGTGAGCAACCAATGAAATCACTTAAAGCAAAAATTTGTTTGACTCTTGCTCTTCTGCCCAAAAGTTGCCCAGCCGGATCTGAGCCAGACCTTTGGCTAGAGTAGACCTCAACCATTTTTTTGTCTTTCCCATATACCTCCAAGAGGCTGTGAATGCTGCTTTAGTTGATGCCAGCACCCCACTTTCAATATGATTGCAGCACCCGCTAGCATAAGTGCTTTTACATTTCAGAAGGTACAGTCTGATCTTCTTTCACTGCAAAGAAGACAGTGGTGGAGAGCTTCCATTAACAGCATGGCTTCTCCATGATCTCTCCACCTCTCAGAGCTACTGGTCCCTGCTTAATAAGGAACAGAGTTATATATCCTTTCAGTCTTCAGTTTTGTAACGTTTCCTTGGTTTCTATGGCAACTACAGATAACTAGAGAGAATGTTATGCTATTTTTGTTCATCTCCATGCAGCGTAGGTGTTTTCATTTGTTGCCGCGTTTAGTGCAAGTTGTGAAGATGAATGGGAATGGGGGTGTCTGCATATCAATGTTGTATGGATAATAAATAGGCACAATCCGTAGGTGAATCTCGACCTACCTGCAAGCCCCCAAGCAGCCCTCTGTTGAGAAGCTCCATCTCTGAAATCAAGGAAGATGTGCGTCAACCGATGCATGTCTATTGAATAGCCTATGGATTGCCGCAAGTGTGTCGAAGGCTTTAAAAGTGCAACATGTTCGAACAGAAATTTATATTGGAACACGAATAACTTGTATCCGTGACTCACTCCTATTCCTCGGGACAGGTTGTTTTTTATTGTGTAATTCGACTTATAAAATAAAAGCGCAATATGGTCGTTATTCTTCTTATTTGTTTGGCAATGAAATATATATTATTCCAGCAAACTCTATTATAAGAATACATATTCTTGGAAAAAGGAAGGATAGTTGTTTGTTTTCTGCTGTTACATGATGTAACCATTTTATTTGAAATAAGGAAATGTATCTTTGAGCAAAGATGAGAGATAAAGAAAAATGTAATTTTTAAAAAAAATATAATCGTTTGGAGATTACATAACTATTTGGTCTTGTGTTGCCTTTGGAGCTGGGCAAACTTGGCTTTTCAGATCTGGGGACTGCTGGCTCCTCGACAGAAGTACAATTCATAGCCATATAATCTTAGCTCTCATCACTATGATGTACCTGGCCTCCCAGAAAGAGAATGGTATTGAGACATGGTTTACATGAGCAATCCATCAAGTCAGTGGTGAGTGGAAAAGGAATGAAACCACATTCATGTACAGTAAGGTGTATCAGTTGAAATCTGACATTTGTTTTGGTAAGTGTTCCAAATTTACTCCTCACCACTATGTCCTGAAGGCCAACCCTCTTAATTTAAGTGACTACCTGGATCTGATGGGGCAGTGATGGGCATCAGCATGGTATTGGAACTACAGCCATGGTGATGTCCAGATCATCTAGGTACCTCTGCTGCGCTCCCTGGTGGAACGTGGTGATGGTGGCTCTCATCAAGGATGCGCCCCTGTCAGCCTCTTGGCAGGTGCACCCCGTGTTAGGAAAATCATTAGGATTTCCCTTTTGCTTCCCTTCTGCTTGTGCAGATGTGTGGAGGAAAAGCGGAATCTCAGGCATTCTATGCATGCTATTTTGACAGTAAATGTGTGTGGTAGTTTATCTGTAGCGTTCTGTTTGTAACATAGATGATTGCTTCCGTGCACACTGGATCCAAGAGTATGAGTGTAGATTACTCAGAAAAATGAGGAAACAGTGGGAGGTGGGAAAAAGGTGGTAGCTTATTGGCTCCAACTGCTTCATGAAAGTAGGATGTTATTCAATGTTTTTTTACCTAATGGATCGGAGATCGAAAGCTTTGTACCAAACAAACCGATTCTTCTACCCTTGTACCTTGGTTTCTTCATGTTGGGATAAAAAGGAGATAGATCTGGCATCATCTGAAGGTCCTAGTCACTTGATACTTTTAGAAACATGCACTGTGGTAGATTGGAACGTTATTCCAAATTTCTGCATGGCTAGTGCTGAGAATATTGCATTGTGTACAGGTTTTGACTGTGAGCCAGTGGAGGCACCTCAAGGCTGGCCCTGCAGGTCCATATGTGGAACTTCTGCTTGCAGGTGCAGTTGTGGACATGAGGAATCTCGGGGACCTACACCCTCCTCCTGCCATGCTGCATTGGATGCACAGCATTTTGGGAAAGCAAGGATCCCAGGGATTCCCCCAAGCCCTAGAAGCATGGGCAATCCTAAGTGTAACCTCCTCATTGTAAGCGGAGAGGCACTAATGGAAGACTGTAGATTATCTACCCCGCACCTCCATTCTACCATGAAGATATAGTAAGTCAGAAGAGCAGAAGGGGGGGGAGCATAACTGACATTATGATTCATGGGGAAGGGAGTCTCCTTGGTAACTATAGCCAGTACTTGGTTGTTGTTTTTTTTTTTTTTTATACCACCCACCTTCTCCCTGATCCCTCTTATTCACTGTGCTCCAAATTGGCCATGCACTATTATTTGAACATGTAGAAGTTCCACCACTAACTTGGGTGATTGCCTGCATCACCCCTGCTAAATCTGGGGGCAGATTCAGGTGAGGAGAGTGGCGCATCGAGGCACAAGGTTTGTTGGTTTGAATTGTGGCCCTTTCTTTGCAACATCCACCCTCTCCACCCTAGAATTGTGCACAGAACAGATTCCAAGTGTAGAAAAGCATGCTTTGATATCACTTTTTGAACGGTGCTTGAGTAAAGTATCAGAAAAAAATCTATATCGAATGCATGGAGGAGATCTATAATTCATTGTGATAAATAGTATGATTGAGTGTACTTTTTAGATGTAAAATAGTCCCTTATGCATTTCAGTGGAACCACTTCCTAAAAGGCGAATTAACACATCAAACAGTGATTGCATGAGGTGAGAACTACTACTTTGGGTGTAGCCAAACCGGTGCTCTAGTTTAAAGAATTGGTAAAAAAATAGTTCAGGCAAACGAATTGGTAACAATAGTTCAGGCAAACAACTGTGCTGTCAAGCCAGACTTAAAAAAAAGTACACTCGATAATCTTTTAATTGCTCTTAGTTTTCAGCCTTTTTTCATACTTATGTATTTGCATAAATCAGTTGTTTTTATTTTGCTAAAAATATCTGCCTCTTTTTGACATTGCAGTGATAATCACGGGTCTGCCCCTTGAGCTAGTCTGATTTGGCAACTGTTATTAAAGCAAACAGTCAGGAGTGTTTGTGTAATCCTATGATAGTTCACTAGATAATGAAACCCACCCGCTCAAAATAACGCTTCGAGATTCACACTTTTGCGAGACCGGTGAGAGGCGCCTGTTTGCTGGATGTTTTTTTCTGCAAGCGTTCGGTGAAGAAGGGTTTGTTTAGCAAGAATATTGCATTGCGTCATCCTTCTGCACGCTGCAGCAACAGTGATTTCCCCTCGAGTCGCGATAAGTGGAGCAATTATTCTTTTGAGTACAGTTGTTTCCAATAGCCTCGTCGAAGAGGCTGTTTAGAATCCGCTTCAACCTGTCAGTGTTGCTTACTCTGAGGAAAATATTCAAATTACTTGTTGTCAAAGTGCCGTGGGCCATTGCATGCTGCTGTTTTTGTCTTGATGATCAGGTTAAGAAGTAGAGTAAAGTTTTTATTTTATTCTCTTATAAATACAACGGTGACAATCCATCGCATGGAAGAAGCTAACATTGTCTGACCAAAGTGGAACATTTCATGCACCTCAATTTTCCGGATCCATTTTGTGAATGTACGGACTCTAACTTGCTGCCCCCACCCCAAATCTTTAAAGCTTTTCCTTAAATTCCCAACCTTTTGGATACCAATAATTTATAACTTTTATAGCACCCTTAATACTGCAGTTCTTACGTTTGTAAGTGCGGTAAATAACAGGTGTTATAGAACCCAGTTTAATGGTGCTCAGTTCACCCACCTTGGAAGGACGGAAGGGCTGAGTTGGGCTTCCTTGCATTCAAACCTGTGTCCTGCAAGTCGCATGTTTCATCATTCACTGATCTGTTCTGCCGACCTAACAGTTAATGGTCTGCTCTCCTGCTCCAGAACAGCGAAGCCCACCCCCACCCCAATGTCACTTTATAGTTTCCTGTAGCTCCAATTCCTGCTTTCCCCTCTTTCCTCACCAGTTTCCCCACTTCCCTCCTGTTTGAATCAGTCTTCCTGGGAAGAGTTTCATCTCAAAAGTGTTACAGGAACCACTGCGTTCCTGGTTAGTACACTTTAAGGGTGTCAAGGGTATGCTTCCATCTTCTAGTACCTTTACTCTGAGTGATGTGTTCTCAGGAAAGAGAGCCTTCTGGTAATGCCTGAAAGCAGGGATGGATGAGGACCCGAAAGTATGCCTGGCCACAAAGGCCAGCTAGTAGCTCGTCTATGCTCTTTTTGTTGCCTGATGTGAATCTCGCTATCGTTATTTTGGGAGAGGAAAAAAATGCTCTTCTATAACCCCTTCTCCTAACTATAGTCCTTAGCCAAAGAAAGTGGATAGGGGGTCATTGAGGCTGCACAGAGCGACCCGAGAGGTAGCAGTGTGTTCGAATAGGGTACACCGCATCAGTGAGGATGAACGTAATATGAGTGAGGTAATGAGAATACTGTTTGACAATGGCGTGTGCATCACTTCTCAACACAGTACGTGTAAGAGTATTAAATCTGGAAATTTCCTAATTAAATATATCCCCATATAGAGTGTAACTCAGCTGAGCAAACCAACAAGTCCCATTTTTAACTTGTATATTGCACACTTGACAAGGGTTATTAGCTACTCGCAACAATGTATTTGGCATTTGAAGATCTGATGCAGCACACAGTCAGTCATTTCTGAAAGCTCTTGTTTTTTAACTAGTATGTAGAAAAGATTTCCTTTTCAGGCAGCTTAAGAAAGCATATATGGTTCAATTCTTTATATTCAGCTCTTGGTCACTTATGATTTAAAGCGCAGGGCGTTGTAGGAGTGTGTGACAGACCCTCTGACCTTTGACATCTGCACCCCGCCCGGAAACTTAACTACCTAAAATAAAATAGATGGTATTAACTGCTAGTCATCTGGTCGTCAAGTGTCTCATTTATCCACTTTTTACTCCCTGCTGAAAATCTAATTAGCCTTATTTTGGGAAAATCAGAAAATATACCTTATTCGACAAACCCCCTTATCCAACTATAGACCTTAGTGGGAGTCCCATCATGGCTGGCTGATTGCCATTAACCTGCATCTTTGTGGTGGTCAGGGTGGGGGAATGGGAACTAATGCCACAAATGAACTGTGGCTGGGGGTCCTCGGGCATTCCATGATTGCCTGTATGTTCGATCTGGCGGTGGGGGGGAAAATAAATGATTTGCAGGAGATAGGCTTGCTGGCATGTGTGACTGGTACCTCTCAACGTGAAAGTGACATTTTCTCAAAGTGCTAAGGTGGTCAAATCATTTTGGTGAGCAACTGTCATAAAGTGTACCAATACCAACTGGACTGAACAATTATTGGAAAAGGCATAATTTGGATATATCTGCTTTCTTTGTGGAATAAAAAAACATGCAGTCCTAAGATTTAGGTGGTTCCATGCAGTTGGTGGTTAAAGTGGTGGAGCAGACCGAGTGGGATTAAAGAACTTCACCGCTACTTGGGGCCACCTGATCCCCATGCGTGGTAGATTTAAATCTGTTGAGGTAGGTCAGGGTTCTCTTCCATTTTTTTTTATCCCTGGCAGCTTTAATTCTCCAACTGATGACCACTTGTAATCTGAGGACTGACTAATGCTTAATTTATGGTAGTGGTTGCAGGTAATGGGCACCTGCACTCATTTTTGCGGATCAGGACATTTTTTCATAAACAGATTTTAACCCAGCGCAAGAGAGAATCAGTCAGAAAAGGGCGACAGAAGGAGGAAGAGAAAACCAAAGACAAAGCGAGGATAAAAAGGAACTTCCAAGATTGAGATACTGTTGGACTTATCACTCTCAGCAAGGTCGTCCGCAAACTTTTTCCATTCATTTCTCCAATTTTCTGAATTTCGCTTTTGGTGGCATTAGGACTCTGTGTACTTTACCACTGCTAACCAGTGCTTGTGCGCTCTCCTTAAAACACGATACTATTGGCTTACAGCTGATTGGCGTTTTGAATGTACTCTTAAGTCCCTAGTATATGGGACTACATGTACCCAGGGCCGGTAAATTAAATTCTACTAGTGGGCCTGCAGCACTCGTTGTGCCACACACTAACGTAGCACTTTAAAACAAGTTTCCGCCTCCAGTGCAAACTTAAACTGATATTTTGACCTGGCAAAATAAACCTTTTTGCTGGGGCGAAATCTTGCTTTTTAATACGTATAAGTCATCCCTAATGTAGGCACCAGACAGCCAATAGGGCAGGGTGCCGTGTATTTAAAAAGCAGGACATGTGTTTTTAAGTCTGACATGTTTTGGGAGCGAAAAACTCCTAAATTCGTGTTTTTACTACTGTAAGGGCTAGCCCTCTCCATTGAATAACATGTGGTTACCTTATTACCTTTGATAAGTGCTTACTTTTGATTGGTGGGCAGGTAGTAGCATCAAGTTTGGAATCAAATTAATTATAATTTGAAATCCTCTTTAATGGTAAAGTTGGAGTTTAGGTCACAATTCTGAAAATGACACTTTTATAAAGCTGACATTTTCTTGTCCCAACCATTTGGTGCCTGTGTCCTGGGTCATATGACTGTGAGTAGCTTGGCAGTTGGCCTTTGTGTATTCCTCCAGACAGTGATACAACGGGGAACTGGGTGTTGGCAGGGTTGGCCATCCTGCCAGGATGGATGGGGAGGAGCTGTTACCTGCCCTACTTACATTTCAAAGGGCTGCCTCTAGCACACTTACAAAGGAACTTGACACCAGTCTTATGTCACCCCAGACTACTTGGAGCCTTGGCAGGGGAAGAGAAGAACTTACCAGAATCAGATGTGGGGGTAGCCAAGATGTCACCCCCACTTCTAAGTTTGACACCAGGTATAAATATTGGACCTCCTGAACCTCCTCTTCAGTACACTTCTGGACCTGTGGAAGATTCAGAAGGACTGATTTGTACCCTGCTGACTGAAAGAGAACTCCTTGAGCCCTGGACCACCAGAGGGACTCCAAAGGCTAGTTGGCTGGCTTCCTGTGTGAGCTACATGGACATAACAAGCTCCAGAGACCTTGAACCCTGCACCTGGCCGCTTCCTGGAGTGAGTTCTCCTCTCCCAAGTAGTGCCCTCCAGTTCCTAGAACCTTGGAAGTGGTTTTAGAGGTACTGCTCCTGCCTAACCCTATAACTTTAGAGTTAGAAAAAATCCAGCAAAAAGTGCAGGAAAAACTGACAGAAGACCAGGACCTACCTGCCAGCCAATCCACTTAAGATGCATTGCCGTTCGGCCTGACTTCGTCATAGCTCCCACTACGTTCTTCTCTGCAAAAGCAAATCCTGTTAAGCGGGACCTCTCAGGTATCCGGCCTTGTGGAGCCCTCGTCGTCTACTGCCTGCAGCTTCGTCCCACTGGAGGTTTTCGACGTCCCAAAAAGTGACCAAGTCCAAAAGTAGAAATCTACATCACAAATTCATCCAGTGGCTCCCCAACGCTGATGCCTCCTTCTCGGACACCACCGGCTGCCTTGCCCTGCTGCTCTTTACCTTCTTAGGAACTTTTCTTCAAAAATTCTTCCAAGTCTAAAGGTAAGCCAAGACTGCTACCCAATCACCCTGTGTAGCCGAACCGCACTCCATCACGGTCAGCCTTAAGTTTTGACCTTTGCCCCGGTCTTCACGACCAGATACCTGTTGTTGGTGCTCTTATTTTGTAGATGCTATTTTACACTTAAAACTTTAAAAATGTATAACTCTGGTTCTACTGATTGGGTTGGATTCAATTTGGTGTCCTTTTATTGATTACAATTTACTATATTTTCTAAATTGGTTTGGTATTTTTCTTGTGTTGTGTTTTCACTTTACTGCTGTTTGAATGCTGCCTAAATACTTCACACATTGCATCTGAGTTAAGCCTTACTGCTTTTGTCCCAAGCTACCAGAGGGTTAAGTACAAGTTAATTTAGTGACTTTTGTGGTTCACCCTGACAAGGGTTGTGGTCGTTGCTTGAGAAGGGTCTTCACCCTCCTTAATCAAAAACCCAATTTCATATAGATACCAAGTTGTTAAAGTGTAGGGTGGCGTGCGGTAGGGTCAAGGCTAGGCAGCTTGATATTTGTCAACTGCGTCATTCTGTGGTACAGGCAGCAGGCTCCAAAGAAAAACTTTGCATATGGGTGGAGATCTTGTGAAGATATTTATATATAATATTTCTACACAATTAGCTCTGGGACTGCTCATATGATCTATTTCAAATATCAAGCTCCCAGCAAATTAAATAAATAGGAAGGTGCCAATTACATGTATTAACGAACACCTCGAAAAAGGAAAGAATATTGGGCAAGTTGTGGTATTCTTCATCTAACACACAGTAACCCTTTTCCTTGCAGATTTCTAATGGAGCATTTTAAGATTTACTGGAAATGGGTTTTACACTGTAGCCTAACAGAATGAAGATCTGAAATGCAGGCTCATGAACACTACATTTTAAAAATTATCATGGTAAATTAGTTGGTCTATTTTGGGCTCTGGCCTTTGAACTGAGATCATGAGAGAGACACTTGGAGACTTTTTAAAGCAAAAAAAGTCAATTTCATCTAGTTTGGTGTTTTCATTTCACTCTTCCCTTTTCTTTGGCATCTTCCCACCGCTTCCCCTGCTGACAGCTGTCTTTCGAAGCAATGAAATCATGGGTCAATTAGTTAGTCACAGTTTACCAAAATAAACATTCCTGAGTTTTTTTTTTTTTTTAAGAGAACGGAGAAGTTTATTTGCGTGTAATAACTTTTTTTTCATTTTTATGTCTTTCTGCTGGAGTTTTAACATTGCAAAATAATTGTTTGGTTGCGCCTTTAAGAGTATAAAACTTTACTCTCCCAGACACGCATATGCACTCAAACCGCTGGACCAGACGGCGTGTAGTTTGGCCCCGGACAGTGTGCCCCTAAGCTGTGTAGCAGACCTGGGAAAGTGATTGAGAAAACCCCAGAGGCCACATTAAAATGGCCTCACGACTTCGTGAGGTGATTACCTAAAACTCCAGTTTGCTATAAAATGTTCCACACAACCAACGTATTTTGTAAAAAGTTCTGACGGAAAGGAAGTCCACTTATTTTAATTAAGGGACACTTCCTTGGAGAGGGCCATAAACTCCCCGAGACCCTTTGTGAATCATGACATGGGTCTTCAACAAAGATGCAATTTAGCCAACTCTCAGAAACGAGGATCGAGGTTTTTTTCCCAGTCAAGGTATATAATATTTATCCATCCCCCCCTCCCCAACATTTTTCTCGGTATCTGTCTGTGTAGGTGCACCCATTGAATAGGTTCACCAGTAATGGCCCCATCCATGAGTTTTGGCTTGTGTGGCATATTTCTACAAACGTCCTTGTCTTTTACAAACATAATTTGCATTGTATAAATACACAGGTGTTGAGGACTAAATTGGAAAATACTAATGTTAGTGGAATGGTACTGTACATTGCTTGTTATATATTTGGAGCCAATTTCTGTCCTTAAGAAAATGTGTGATTGCTATGGTAGGCTACATTTGAAACCCTGGAATTTGCTTAATGCCCACATCTTCTAGGTAGAGTCCGATCGTTTGAAGCCCTGTGCTTAACAGGAAAGTGGTCCCAGATAATTGTTGGTGCCCCTCTCCCCTTTCCCAATTTTATTTCAACATAATCTTATTGTCGTGTCGATTTTTCATTCCTACCTTTCCATTTTAACCTGAACAGATATGTGTAGCAAGGATGTTGCTGGGTCTAACCTGCCAGGTTCCAAAGATGTGACTTACCCTGACCATACCCAGTCCTACCACCCTTTCAGAGGTACTGGCTTGCTGACAAATTCTCCATTTTCACTATAGTGTCTTTAAAAATCAATTCCCACCAGCTCTTAGGCAAGTAGCTAGGCTGTGCATTTCCATTCAATTCGGATGCACATTAAGAGGTCTGACCAGCCCTTTATGAATGCACACATAAGCAGTTACCTGTGCACATGCCGCACACTGGAATATTTTCAGTGCTATATCGGGGACGTGAATTTGGGAATTTAAATCATTCTTGCCAGAAAATTAGACTGAAACTGATGTATCATATGGCTTTAGGATGGGCGTATGTTGTAGGCCAGTTCTGAAGGTATTTAGTAATGTGAACTTATTTGGAGTACCTCTGCAGTTTTCACTTCCTGTAACTCCATTTACAGTGCTGGAACTTCCGGTGATGTGACATCACTCCTAGTGACGTCATTGAAAATTGAATGCTAATTATTGGTATAGGGCATGACTCCTGATCAAATCCATATACATTTTGTTTCTACCGAACTTATTAAATCTAGCAATTAGTGGCAGACGCTGTAGCTGCCTGTTTGCTGGTCAGGAGCACAGACCAAAATGCAGTTCCTCTGTAATTTCTTGACTTTCATAGAGCAGATGATTTGCGAGATGGCCCTTCTTCAGGAAAATCTTGGGGAAACGAAAGAGTCCTCTCTGAAAAGTATCCCAAATCGGAAAAAACATTGAACCAACCGTGATGAAATTAGTCTCAAGTCTCTCCCCTCCTCCGCAAGTACATAGCATCCTAAGTTCTATCACGGGTGAACTTTGAAAACACGAGGAGTCCCCCAAATTCCTTCCTTCCTCAAGAATTGCATATTTGTATTGCCAGTCTAGTCTGGGATGTTAGCTGATAAAGTCAAGCTATCAGCCTCCCAGCTCTCAATTTGCCCAGTGACTCTCCGTTTCAAAGCCATAGCTCGTTTCAACCTAGCATACAGTACCCATAGTGTTGCTGCCCTAAAGAAAGCTTTAACTTTAAGAAAGACTCATTACTCAATCAGACACATATGACAGCAAGCTACTTAAAGATGTCACAGTGCAAACTATTTAAAAAAAATCCCTGGACCTGAACCTTTTCTGATACTACATTAGCTCTGGAACTGTCTATTCAGGCAAGATACCAGATTATTTCACAAAACAACCAAGGCAGAAGCTGCCAGATTTAACATGCACATCCACTATCTTATGTGTCTGAAAAAATACTTTACAAGAACTCAATATATTTTAGGTGCTCTTCAGGCAAAATGTCCTCCTCTGCCTTTTTCGTATCCACGCCACACGCGAGAAGGAGCACAAAGAGGAAGGTTTATCATGACCTCTTCAAATTAATGGTTGGAGCAAAAGAATGATCCACATAGTAAATCTCATGAGTAGAGACACGACATGGAATTTCTACGCCCTAGCAGGTCTTCCTATTATTGATCACGGAGCCATTATTTGATATTTCTATACATATTAGCCTTGAAAAAGTCCTTTGGACGAAACACGTGTCGGCTGCCTGTATATATAATATATTTTTCTAAAAAGAATAATAAAGAACAAAGCAAAGAAAACCGTGAATCGATCTGTGATCTTCAACTATATCGTGACCAATGACAAAAGCTAGCTTCACTGGCTTGGATTAAAACTCAGTGTGCCTCGGCAATTGTGTGATACATTAAGATACCAGACTACTTCAAATGCGGATTATTTTCTGAGCAGAAATCTTCAAGTACACTTTCTTGTCCTTGAACCTGTAAATAATGTCTACTTCCATTTTTACCTCCCCTCCACCTTTTTCAAATATATGTATTAAAATAAACTTTTTATGAGGCATACTGGATACATTTCTGGGTGTAATACTCATTTTTTGAAAAACAAGGTACAGTAGTGAACTAAAAGTGGTATTGAGAAGGTGCGAGAGAAAAGAGGCCCTTTTCTACAAATTATTCTCAATTTGATTTTAAGCAAGACCTCAGTACAGCACTGTGTGATAGTGTGAATGCTCTGGAACATCCATTTTTGGAGCCTTTCCTTTTGCCCCCGAGCTTGGCCAATAAGGTAGATCAAGCTTCGATCCGGGTTTCACTTCCTTCATTGGTGTTTTTCCTAGTTCTCTTGTTTTGTCCTGAATTTGTAGAGGCTACTTCTAAAGGTTAGTTTGAGGATGCTTTTTAATCCATTTTTATTTTATATCTCTTCATTTTAAATACCGACTTTTGCAGTGTTTATGCCCACTGCCACTCGCTGAAAGACACTCAAGCTTAAACTGTTTTGAAATCCATACTTGTTTTAGATAAACATTTTTGTACCTAGCTTTACATTTTTGGGCTTTTGAAACAGGAGGATTTGGTTGAGCAACACCCATTTTGAATAGTTTTTGTTTTTTTAAGGTGCAAGATGCACTTACTTGTAGCAATGCAACCTCCTGGTTGTTTTTGGGTTAGTTTAGAAGCTTTCCTTGAACAGCACGCATGAACGTGGGTAGGGTGTGCATCTGAAGGTTCGATGACAGATTTTGTTTGTTTCATCTTGGAACACTGCTCTGAAATGGATTTGAAAAGGGAAAAGAAATGACCATTGGCAAAGCCAATCGGTCTGGCTTGCATTTCAGTCCAAGCTAATGTATTTTTTTTTAAAGCCTGGTGCAGAGGGGAAAAAACCAAAAAGGTTACTGTTAGTATTCATTGTATGTGAGGTAATGAATTTAATGTGTCGTGATTCATTGTACGTTTCAGATGTAAACTATTCCCTCATGCTGCAGAATCGCCATGGAAGAGCTTCAGAGGAGACAAAATGATACACCAAACAGCCAGTAGTATAAGGAGAAAGATGATTACTCCTTTGGTTGTAGTCAAAGCCAACCTCATGTAAATATTGAAGAATTGGTAACATTAGCTAATCGGATAGTTGTGCTCTCTTGCCAGACCAATAAATTGCAAATATAACAAAAATGAGCAAAATTATACACACACTACTAAATGTTACCAAACTAAGATCCAATGTAAACTGTCCTATGAAAATTTGGCTACTAAGGGTGACATAATTGCTTAGGAGGTTTAGCTTGCTTGTTAAAATATGTCCCTTCCAGAACTGTTCTTCAGCCAAAAGCGGCTTCTCAACCGCTGTAAAAATAAACTATGCTGACAGGAAGCCAAAGGAAACATTGATACAAACTTCCCTGGGTGGATGCATGCCTTGCTCTACTGGTACACTAGGGTGACGGGACATTCATGCAGACAGATGAGCTTGCTCAAGAATAAAACAAAGTTTGCAATTTCTGCACAATGTTTAAATAAAAAAACAATTCCTGTGTTTTATGACAAATCTATTACAATCCTTTGGTAGTTGAATACCAAGATAGATTTCAGCAAAACATCAGATTTCGTAAAATGAAGGGTTCAAATTTAATTAATATTCACATCAGTTGCAGAGTGTGGTCTTTGATTTCCAGACATGTAATCCCGTGTTTTCACTACAAATACAATTCCAGTAAATAAAAAAACCTCACAGAGCATTAAAATGATCGAAATTAGAACATTAAAGTAAGGAATAGGGGTCAGCATAATTTTCGGTTGAAGAATCCGGATCAGGATTGGGAACAAAGAAAGGGCTAAGACCAGAGTTAGATTTGACTATGAGTGCGGTTACGATGCAGGTCAGAGTGAAGGTCAAAATTAAGGCTAGGGCCAGGGTTTGGTTAATGTTATTTTCAGATTTAATAGAGATTATTCCATAGGTTGGTGTAACTTAATAATTAGTAAGTTACACTCACTCATTCATAAAAAGCTTTGTGATTTGGCCCACAGTGAGAGCTAAGGTCACAGTGCCAGTAGGAAGGGACATGAGTCACAAAGAAATTAGCAATCGACGTGAGTAGATCGAAGTCTGCTCTTGTCTTGGAGTTATAAATTTCTTGTGATTCACAGACTCTTTTAACACAGGTGTAAGTCCCTGTATTAGATTTTAGACCGATTTGTCCCAGTATAGACCAACCTTTTTAGGGGTTGGCGGAACAGTGTATATTTCCTGAATTTTCTTAGAGGACAATATAGTTTTCCCTTTGGTGAAACTTCTTCTGCTAAATCCCTATTACGTTTGGGGTTGACCTTTCCACACTCTACATTCACATGCTAACATTTTGTTGATGCACATTTTACAGGTGTTTGCAGATTTAGAAATCTAATTACCTTTATGTATATTGATTTGCAATTACAATTTATATAGCTCTTCATTCACCTTATGAGGTGCCAATGTACTTTTGGTAACGCTACGCCATACAGTTTACCATGAGTGAGTAAAACATTTGGGAATCCCATAAAGGTCCACATCTGTAGAAATTCCCATGGTGTAGCATGGCCACCCCATCTCGCAATTATCCTTCCCCTTTCCGACACTTGCTCAAAGGGAAAGCCCGAATGGTGGGAAGACATTTCTACTTCAGTTAGTGCGTGTCTACTGAAAAGATCCTTATTCTACAATTCAATTTCTAGTTTAGGAGCAGATATTAGCATCTTGCCCTGAAACTGGCAAGGACAGAAATGTCTGAGAATCAGCCAAAGGTTTGGGGGAAGACCTGACTGTGACCCCAAATCAGTCAGTCAAAATTGTTTAAACCAGCCCCACACTGCCGCAGTCCATGACTAAAATCCATGACTAAAATCAGGCTGTAAGGGCATGGTTTGGTCAAGTGAGCTCATCCTATTCTGAAAGCACTCCTTGTGCAGCTACAGCGGTGAGGGCTTAGTACCACAGCGCACTAGTTGATTCAAAAAATAAATTTTACTTTTTAAAGAATGTTAGTGCTCACTCCTCATGGTCCACCGCATCAAAACCATCCTTGCAGAGAAAATTAATTTTATAAAGGAGGAGCACCAATATCAATACAATCAATTATTTTAGTCCTTCTAATGATTAGTCCTTAGGCAGTGGATTCAATTGAAAATTCTTCTTCTTCTTCTTCTTCTTTCAATAAAGAAGAAGAATTTTCAATTGAATCCACTGCCTAAGGACTAATCATTAGAAGGACTACAATAATTGATTGCATTGATATTGGTGCTCCTCCTTTATAAAATTCATTTTCTCTGCAAGGATGGTTTTGATGCGGTGGACCATGAGGAGTGAGCACTAACATTCTTTAAAAAGTAAAATTTATTTTTTGAATCAACTAGTGCGCTGTGGTACTAAGCCCTCACCGCTGTAGCTGCACAAGGAGTATTTTGCATTTTGAAGGGCATTACTGTTGCACAGTTGAAGTGAATTTGATATTTACAGAGCGTGAAATAGTTTGGTTTGGACTACATATCAAGATGGAGGATGATCGTGAGATATTGGCTGCGGAACTCTTTGCTCAAAGTAAAAAGATTGTAGGGGATACGAAAAAGGATTCCTCGAGTGGAAGTTTGCAAGTAAAATTTCTTAAATTAGAAAAATTGAGAAAAACAGAATTATCTAAGTGGTGGGATGGCATTACCCTTAAGAACTATATAGATCAGAAAAGAGTACCTAGAGGATTACGAATTTTAATTTTTCCAACTTTCGACGATTTGGATGATGATGATTTGCTAAAAGAGTGGGAGGACAATTTACATTCTTCCTCATTTTGCATGAGGCATATATTGGTTAAGAATGCAGAAAAGAAAGTGGAGAAACTTAAAGCTCAAATATTAGACCTTGAAAAAGAGATAAAGGACATGAATTTACCTGAATTAACTGATAAAAATTACAGCATATTAAAGGATGTCATTAATAGACATCAGTTGCAAATTAAGGAGAAAAAGTTGAGTAAAATACGAAGAGATCAGAGAGATTACGAACAGGGAAGGGTGTTCACTTTCGGCAGAGGCTTTGATGAGTTTTCAAAATCTAAGGTCATTGGGATAGTGGAAGCGCCAGGAGAATTGAGCTCCGTTAATTACAGTAGCTCAAGCATTTCATCAATTGAGGAAGGGGGTGGATTGAACTCAGGGGGATTGAGACCAGCGAATACATCCTCTTTTTCCGAGGAGCTTCAACGTATAAAGAGAGGAAAGAAAAAGTGGGAAACCAACCAGGCGGGGCAAGCGGAGGCACAGAAAATATACGGATAGGTACCCGCAGCCAGGACAAATTGAGGAAGTAGCGAAAGAGACTCTGGAGGCAGAATATAGGACACAAGGCATCAGACAGGATTTGGATTTAAAAGTTGTTAATTTGTCACATAGAGTGTTGAACTCTTATGAAATTTCGGTACGGCAAAGGGGGCTATCTTTTTGCCCAAGCACCAAATGTAAATTCATGGATATTGAAATTGACTTGTTCAAGTTCGCAAGGAAATTGAAATTAAAAAGTTTTTTCTCAACTTATGATAAACCTCAGAGTGTTAATGTTATGACTGCACAATCTGATATTTCTTTAGCACATGTAAGGGATGTACAATTGCTTTTGTCCTTAACAGAGGGGGATGTATATAGTGAACAAGATATTACTTCTCTATTGAATATACCGGTTGATTATTCCTGTACTAGCGGTTTGAAACCTGCTTCTAAATTTATACCTCAAGGGTCCCAGTTTGCAGCTATTGATGTATTTGTTGAAAAAGTAATGGAAGATGTGCACAAATTTGAAGACCAATCGCTATCTGGTTACAACAAGATTAGGACTAAGGACAATTTATCCAAGGAAGAATGGTTGGCTATTAATAGTCTAAAGAATGACACCAGCGTAGTGATTCGTAAGGCCGATAATGGCGGTAATATTGTGTTAATGAACAGGGAAGATTATAATTTGGAGATCAAGCGACAATTGAGCGATACGGATTGTTACTTTAAATTGAATTTCAATCCTATTAAGGATGCTAGTAACAGGATAAATGAAAGGTTATTCTCATGGAAGGAACAAGGGCTTATTGATGAGAAGGAATTTAAATATTTAAAAATTATCAATCCTGTCTCATCTTTTATATATGTTTTGCCTAAAATACACAAGTCCCTGCAGAACCCACCAGGGAAACCAATAGTTTCAAGTATAGGCAGCATAACAGAACATCTCTCGGAATTCGTGAGATCTGTTTTTAAAACCCCTAGTAACGAATTTGCCGGCTTACATAAGAGATACTTTGGATGTGCTAAATAAATTGCAGGATTTAAACTGGGAAGAATGTCTGAGCTTTGTGACTTTTGATGTCGTAGGATTGTACACATGCATAGCTAATGATAAAGGAGAACAGGCTCTAAATTATTATCGACTTGATGATGCAAAGTTTGAAGTTGGAGATTGCCCTGATGATGTCCTAAATAGGACGAAACGCGTTGGCTGATTCAGAAAGTGAAGTTTTGATGTAAATGATGGAGTTTAAAACAGAAATTGGAAATGAAAATTAAGCCTATTCTGAAAGCAGACTCCTTGCCTGCATCACACATGGAGTGTACCACAGTGACAAAACGGCTGGTCCAGCCTGGGCCGGGGAAGGTTAGATTCAAAATTAAAGTAAGGGTTGCGGTATTGCAAACAACAGGGAACTTTTTATTGAAATTTAATATTCTTTTTCGCTCACGCTCTTTTATCAGGTAAATAGTTTTTAACAAAATGGCCATTTTATTGGAAATTATAGCAAAGTCTGAATTTGTTTAAATCGTTTTATTGAAGAAGTTTTGATTAAATGACAACTCGGTGAAGTTTACTGAGATGAAACCATATATACCCATTAGGACTTGTTTAATTAAAACAAGTACATTTTGATGACTCATAACATTTCACCTGATGTATTTTTCTTCCTCAGTGCTATAGATCTTGTCATATGATCATAATTAGAGAGCTTCCAGAGAGAGAGGCAAAGGAGGTGAATTTCCATTAGGCTGAGTCTTGTGTGTGAGGGCGTTTCTCCTGCCACATCATAACATTGTACGTCACCAGGTGCAGAAACCACTCATTTGGCAGGCCTACTTTGGATATCTGTTAAGTAGCAGGGCAGTAGTAGTTTGGCTGGTGAAGAAGCCTATTGCAACAATTTGTTTAATTGGTAATTTGATTTTTAAATCTATTCCGGTTAATCATCTGAGGGATTTCAGATCAGGAGTAATGTTGCAGTTTGGCCAATGTTCTGTTTTGGAGACCCCTGTAAATGCCCTTCTCATTCAGGAAAACACATTATACAGAAATTTGTAGCATCGAACTGGTGCCCACCTGACAAAGCAGTTTTGCAAAAAAAAGAACGTGCATTGCTAATTTTGCATCTGGTCCTGTGTGATGATGAATTGAGGTTGCGAATGGGAGTTGTGGTTGCTACCACCAAAAGAACCAAAACTCAGAAAGGCAAAATATATATAAACCAGAGGTTATAGTTAGGTGTGATAACAAAGATCTGTTTGTCTTTAAAAAAAAAAAAACTTAGAAATTCAATGAAAAAAAAAACAAAGGTTAATGTAATGTTATAGTTAGATGAATGTCAGTGACAAAATTAACGTTTTGAACAAAAAAAAAGCGAACGCAATTCACCAGTTATAGTTAGCAGAGTTAACTATACCTTGCGCCCCCACCATGCTCTGCTTATGACCTCATATATTACATCAGTCATGACTTTTTTTTTTTTTTTAAGGGGAGGGGGGGCCAAGAGGCTCCCTTCCCCGAGCCTTAACCGACACTGAGAGCCCCATCCCCCAGGGCCATTTTTTAAAGGGGAGGGGACCGTGCAGCATCCCTTCCCTACTATGCAAATTTTGACCCCCAGGGGTGGGCTCTCTGGGGCCTATAATTAATGAATGCAGCCCTGGCCGCCATTTTATTTTGTTTTTTTCCAGTCCCACTAGAGTTCTGTGGGATTGCGATAATTATGCTGTTTTTTTGGGCCCCGTGGGGGGGTCCCTCCCCTGGGTCCTAAGGGGAGGCAGGATATATTCCTACTCTGTTCCCTTATATCTTTTTTTTCCCCAAGTTCAGGACAAGGGACTAACTACCCGAGTCCTGTAATGGTTGCCAGCAATATTTTTCTGATATTGCTGGCAGCAAGTCAGAGTGCTCGTTCCCGCTGGAGTCTGACTCCCACAGGAGCGAATTGGCACAAGGGAAAAAAAGCTCCCTGTGCTAATCGGAACACTCTAGTTTTAAATTGGTGCTCCCGCAAGAGTTTCTCAAGCCTCTCGTGGACCCAATCTTCCAGATATTTATATTTTTTAACTTTCATTTACTGAACGAATTTACACCAAATGACAAAAAGCACAATCTGCGTACCAAGATCTAGATTCCTGTCGGATTTAATGCAATTCCGTTAAGCAGTTTTTGCAGTAGCCTTGTCTAACGAAGACTATGGAAAATGCATGGTGATTTTGCGTTTTGGGACCTCCCTCTTTTCTCGGCCTCCGCTCGATGGATCACCCCAAAACTGTCCATGCACAAACTAGTCAAAAAGTAGCACCTTTTTAGAAAGTTCTGAGGAGATTCGTCAAACGAGGCCAAAGTTATTAGCAACACAAAAAATGCTTTCCTATGGTACAGTTGACCTGACTTTAACTACCCAGTGAAAACTGCCCCTGGGTAATGTATCTATAAATAATTTCTTGTGTCTTGGGCAACAGTAGTGTATTCTGATATTAAATTGATAGACAAAAAGTACTCGATTGACTGCATGAATTAATTTCATTCACTGTATCCTGGGTCACTTTCTATTTCATCATTTATCCTTGCTATCCTGCCACTAAAGATGGACACTAACATCATGTAAATCTATCTTGATTCCAAACATAATACAGTCCACAGGAGATGATAACTCGCTGTTCGAGCTATAAGCAACTGCAGACATGATTTGCCCCTGTCGACTCCTACAGTGCCGTAAATGATGATACCCATGTGTGGCCATATGCATACCACACAGGGCAACTCACTGAGAAAATAATTTGGAATACTTTTTTTTAGTGAGTCACCATTAGAGGCACAGTAGTGCTCAGGCATGGGTCTTTTGACTCTATTTTTTACTCGTGACCAAGACTGATTTGCTTATGGCTGATCCCTATATGTGATGGCACAGTGAGGGAAAACTTTAATACAGCCAGAGTAACTACTGAGGCGGCATTCAGTTTACCAGTTTTTGTTTTTCTGATGTATGTGTCCTTGTCATCAGACAAACTCACAGGCGCTGGAAGTAGGAATGTTGCAGCACCCAAAATAACCATGCTGGAGTTCAGAAAGGGAATATGCAATAAAGATGCCTTTACATTTTGTTTTAATCTTGTCACTTTTTCTGTGGTTAGAGACAGATCAAATGTGAAATTGCTGGTAATTCTATTAACATGGAGGTTGCTGTTTACTTTTCTTTCTCTGACTGCAAAGTGAGAGGATTTAGTAAAGTGAACAACCTGACAATCTTTCTGGGCTGCAGGGCTTATGGAAGGAAAGTCTGTAGGAAGTCAGTTTTTTTCTAACGTGCAATAAAATTGAAATAACTAAATGAACTGTACAAATATTTCAAATTATATCTTCAGTTAAGAAAACACAAATAAAGCACACTTTTTATAATTCTGAAGTATGATGGAAACCAACATTTTAATAGCATCATGACATATAAAGACACTTTTCTTGTGCTCCAAAATTGACCACTGGCTACATACACCCATACTGCTCTCCTGCTGAATGGGTGTGGCTCATTTGATGCACTTGTTCTTTGTGTAACGCTTGGATTTTTCACAATCCTAATGACTTCTGTGATGTAATTTTAATTGTATCACTCCCAGTATGAAAATTATTCCAGCCCCACTGGAGGGATTGCTTTCCGAGTCCATTTTTTTAATATATTCTCTTCCGTTAAACTAAAGGAGGACCAAGCCACCCGAACACGAACATGTGCAAGTTGTTGATCCGTTTAGCTGCATGCTAAAAACTATTTGGAAATGACTCTGAAGTTTTAGTGACTTGTTTTTTTTTTTTTAAATTAACTCTGCTCTGTACCAAGGGGGCCGTGGTACATTAGCGTTACACACTACAAGAACACGTGATATTGAACGAGGTGGAAGAGTGGCTCTCAGTTAAAAACCACCTCCAGCCCCCTCGATTGTGCACTCGCGCCTCCCCTTCATTTCAGAGGTTCAACTCCTTCGTTTGTTCTGGGTGCTCAGAATGTGCCAGCATTCCTAATGACGTTTTAAGATCCTTCAGCACTAGTCTCCCCAAGTTATATGAATATTTAACTCGGGAGTCTTTGTCTGTTTACAATTCTCTCCCCATCCTTCCTATGCGTCCTCCCCAACCCTGGCAATAAATAGTAACTAGCCCAGTAAAAATGGATTGCGCCCAGTGGATCCTGTTCTCATACATCACTGGTGATTGAGCCCTGTATAACTTTATCCAAAATAAAAGAGAAAAAAATGTACATTGGGGAATACACATGTCCACAACCCCCTCCATACAACCTCCATGACATGATAAAGTTCAGGGTCATATCTTTCTTTTTGGATTTCTGCTCAGGAGTGTCTTGATAAATCAGTTCTGCCTAAGGTCCAGTGTGATGGCATGGATCAAAAAAAATTCATTTGTAGAGCCGTACTCGAGAGTCCATAAGCCACATTTTCGAATAGATTGCAAAGCGTATACGTTGGAGAGGAACTATATAAGAAACTACTCTTTATGTCGATTTTGCAACACTCTCTGACAAAGTAAGTGCCATGCCTAGATTGTACTTGGACTGTAGAGCCTGCAGAAAATGTGGCAAGAAGGCATTGCAGCAGCTTGCGGCGCTGCTTCATGTATGCCTCTGACCATCGGGGGTCTAGAGGCCTTGCTCTGAGAAGACTAGGTGATTGGTTAAGGGTTAGCAATGCACCCGAGCAAGAAAGGACCTTTAGTAGTGCAGGAAGCTTCTAGAGCCCATGCATTAACGATCACAAGAGCCAGCGGTTCCAACCTTTGTATAGTTTTATGAGGCACAGCCTTCATTTGCTTTTATGCGGCGTTTAGTACTGCAGTTTTACCGTTTGTTGCAGTGTAAAAAACAGGTGGTCATTACTCATCAGTGTCTATCAGTGGTACTCATTTTATCGTTCTCTGAAAGATGAAAGTCTTAAGTTGGCCCAGCAGTGATTCATAGCTGCCAAGGTTTCAGATTGCTTATGTGTGACATTTTCATAATTTTAGTGTACTTATGAGTGACATTTGACGGCTATGAGTGACACTTTCTCGCAAGCAAAATCATAGCAATGAAGAAGAGGGAAATATATAAATATAAAAAATGACACCTATGTGAGCAACAAGAAACTCCAAGAACAAATTAAAACTGCTGCAAAGCAGCAGAAATGGAAGGGTACTAACTAAGCAGGAGGGCCTCGTAGTAATAAATAAATGCCAAATTGCCAGTAAGATTTAATCGGTTTATTGAAGAAAAAGCACCCATGACGAAGTGCACCATAGCTGCAGACCCCGGACCCCAACTAACGAACAGCCAATGTTCTAGACTGCTGAGTACAGTCAGTACAGAACTGTGTGTTCTGTTTAATATTGCCTACAGATGCTAGACTTCAGAGATCAGCGTGAATCCGCATATTAACCCTCTGCGCCTCCTTATAATGAGTGAAAACTGTCACCAATACAAGAAACATCATTCACCAGTTATCTTGACGTTTTTATTGTTGCTTGAAAACTCCTGAACACACAAGGAATTCAGCTCACTGTCAGGTGGTTTTAAGCCCATGTTATCTATGCGACGTACAAGTTCCACAAGTAACAAAAAAATCTCTATGAGAAAAATAACTCACAGGCATCCGACCTCATAAAATACAGGTTGCTGAGTATGCAGCATGGCTCATGGTACACAGTATACGTTTTGACTTTACAGCGGGGATTAACAATTTGTGCAACTAAATCATGGCGAGTCAACTGCCAGTTGACGAAAACTCCTAGAGTAACAGGATTTATAATCAGCACAGCCGCAGCAGGGTTTAATTCTTGGCACTTACCAAGTCAGTGGGTGATGCAGCTAGTAAAATAAAGCCATGCTGATGTTTGAGTCGCTGAAGTGTCTGTCATGATATGAGGGTGAGAGCAAGAAGCTTATTCAGTGCAGTGCGTGGTTCATACCTGTGCCTGTTAAAGACACTTAGCACAGAACACCTGCTCTCACAACTTGTGGATTGACACAACTCCCGGGGACGGCCACGACACGGGCTGGGCAGCTGCACGTGTAGGCCAGGAGGACGAACACTCTGGCGCAGGGCGGCAGCAGCAACTCCTGGGGACCAGCCCGGGCAGGCAGGAAATTGAAATGAAACATCCTGCCATAGCCTGCACTGACTGGAGCTGACCTCCATCCACCAACAAAACCAAGTCCAAAGGCAGACAGTTCTGGTACAATTATAAAGCTGCAGTTTCGGGAGACCACAAGTCATTGGATGGCATACGTGCGTGTCACGACTTGCCGCAGATGCTTCACAGCTTGTTTTGTGTGATGCCTCCTGAACTTCTTCCCATGAGCCTCTGCCGTCCATCATTTGGGCCGCAAATTAAATTATATTGTTTCAGTTCTGTTTGTGTCAGGCAGCCTGAGTGATAACATTTTATATTTATGAAAAACAGTGCAGACCTGACTCGTGGTCAGTAGCACTCACACAGCCTCTCTCTCACACAGCAGCGCCCCAACAGCAGGCTATAAGCGCCGTAGGCCGACTCCAGGGCTCACAATGCTCCTGTCATCTCTTCAGAGCTGCCCCGCTGTGCAGCCCCAGGGACGGTTGTCCCTCATTCAGCAAAGCCCTCAGATGCAGTGCTGCTGTGATTAAATGCAGCATTGCAGCCGTCCTGCTTCACCCTTCACAGCACCCGATCAGTGGGCTCAAAATGCGTGATTAATGCATTTTAATGCGGTGATGCGGACCACCACATTAAAATGCGTTAGTCTAACGCCTGATGCGTGGTACTTGGCAGGACTGGTGATTCTAAATTGTGATCTTTAGTTTGAATACATATCTTATCAGTGAGCCCATAGTTTAGTATGCCATTTAATGCCAAAGTCCACCTGTCATTTAATGTCTTACATTTATTTATTTGCAGAGTTTTATATAGCGCTGGCTAGACCCGGAGGTATCAGAGCGCTTTACATGAGGATTATCGAGTTACAAAATTCCATCAGTTACAGGAGCATGAGTTACTAGAGCATAGATTAAACAAATACACATATCCAATGGGGTATAGGAGGAAGAGGGGAAAAGAAAAAAAAAGGGGGAAGGAATGAAGATCGGGTCCGTAAAGACAGGCAAGGGGGAAAATAATTCAGGGAAGCAAAAAGACAATGTGAAAGTCAAACAAGCCGGCTGAATCGTCGGAAGGCGGGGAGGAAGGAGACACTGCAGAGAGACGAAGGAAAGTCTGCCCAATGTCCGGCTGGGTAGGTGACGGCCGAGGGGGAAATCCACATCCCATCTCTATAGCTACCTGGGTAGCTCCACTGGGCATCAGTCAAATTGCTAGGTCTCCGCCGTCTGTAGAATGTTCACAAATTCCTCGGAAGTTGCTGAGGCTGGTTTCAAATTAAATAGGGGGAGTTGGAGAATTAAAGGACCGCAGACCTTAGAGCCCAGGTGTGTATCATAGTTCAAGGAGGGGAACTGCGTCGGAGGGAGGGGGGGGAGGAGACACAGCGGGGAGACGAGGAGAACAGTGCCCAATGTCCGGCTGGGTAGGTGACGGCTGAGGGGGTGAGCCAGAGCCGATCTCCTCTATAGCTGTCTGGGCAGCTCCACCGGGCATCGGCCATATTGCTCGGTCTCCGCGGTCAGGATAATAATCACGGTTACTCTGAAGAATTTCGAGTTTAAACACAGGAGTTGGCGAGATGAGAACCGCAGTCAAATCAAACCCCAGGTGTATATAAGGGTCCAAGAAGGGGGTAGCTTCTAGGGGAATTAATGCCAAAAAGGCAATCCCTAGCCGGGGAGATTCCCGGCCGGCGCTGATCATCTGTCGGCCATCTTGAAGACATCCTGTATGAGATACATTGCGGGACAGGCTGGTACCCGGCTGAACAGTATTGGCAGATTGATTCCACAGCTTGGTGCCATAAGGAAGGGTTGAAATGAAGCTTCGCGTCACAGCAACCACAGACGGCTATATTGCAGATTGATTTGCCGATAGCTACATCATGGGCGCTATCTTAGGGCAAGGCCCCGCTCTGGGGAAAATCGTCGTGCTGGTGGAATCAGATTTGTGCAAAAAGCGTTCCTTACAGTAAGCGGATACAGTCTTACTTAAAGATATTGGTTCGTGTTGCTGATCTTTACAGCACAGCTCCGCACGGAAAGATAGAGCGCTTCCCGTACACTTCAGCCGCCATCTTAGGGACAGGCCACTTTAATTGACGATTGCGGCAAAGTTAGGAAACACTGGTCATGGCAACGAAAGTAATTATGTCTTGTCGGAAAAAGAAAGGTCGGTAAGATCCTTACAAAGCGGGCGCTCAGGAGGACAATCCGGTTGTTATTCAGTACCTTCAGTGCTGGTTTATTGATGTCTCTCGTAATCTGCCATTTTGAATCGCCGCGTTACTTCGTCCGACGAGGATGCAGCGGTGATTCTGGCAGTATTGGTAAAGTGTCCCCCGGCTTGGTGCAGCAGGAAGAGTTAAAATGTGCTCAACGTCGCAGCAAACTCAGATGGCTATATTTCCGATTGATTTTGCCGATATTAGACCATGGGCGCCATCTTAGGGCCAGGCCCCGCTGTGAGGAAGATCGCCGTGCTGGTGGAAACGATTGTGTGCAGAAACGTTCTTTATATGCAGCGGACACAGCCTTACTATTAAGACTTGCAAGAGTTGACAATCTTTTGGAGCGCATCTCCATAGGGAAAGGTAAAGCACTTTCCGTACATTTCAGCCGCCATCTTAGGGTCAGGCCGCTTTAGTTACTGATCATCGCAAGGCAAAAGTCATTGAACATGGCAACAAAGGTTGTTGTACCTTGTCGGAAAATGAGTCCGTTCAAATCCCTACGAGGCGGGTGCTCAGGAGGGTCCACACGCTGTCTCTGCTCTCGCCACCACCTGTGCTGCCGTCGCGGGGCTCCGCAGTGCCAGGATCACGCTAGAGGGGCGGCTATGGTGCCATCTCACTTCTGAGGCAGTGCGATGCCTCGGGCCGCGCCACAACAAGTCGTCAAAAACGGCAGAGCGCCGCCACGAAAGTCCGCGCCAGGCTACCCTCTGTCTCACGCCACCTTCACAAAGCGGCACATAAAGTTTTTTTTGGCTCCTCCGCTCGGAGGAAACACCATCCGACAGACACCGAGCTCCGGAGCTGTGGCGGATCACGTCCCATCCGCCATTGTATGTATTGTATTGTATTGTATATAAAATTTATAGAGCGCACTGCGACCCCACGGGTATCCTGGCGCTTGAGCACATAGGTCAATTATCTTAGAATATAGGGGCAGTTGAAAAAATACTATATTATACCCTGGGAAAGAGCCAGGTCTTCAATTTCTTTCTGAAAGACAATAGATCATCTATCTGTCTAAGTTCAGTTGGTAGTTTGTTCCACGCCGAAGCTGCTGCAACGCAGAAAGCTCTTCCACCAGATCTGACTTTTCTGAACCTAGGCACTCTCACCAGTTTTGCTGAGGAGGAGCGAAGATTGCGTAGAGGAACATACCATTCAAATCTACTCTGTAAGGGCTTGGGCCCAATGCCATGTAGAGCTTTAAAAACTATGCACATAGATTTAAATTGCACTCTCTGTACAACTGGGAGCCAGTGGAGCTCAGCCAGGGCCTGAGAAAGAGACGACTGGCGAGGTCTCATAAGTGCCAGCTTGGCTGCCATTGACTGAATTCTCTGGAGTTTCTCCATCAAATATTTGGGAGACTCCAGCAGTAGAGCGTTGCAATAATCCAGCTGGCTAAGGATAATACTTCTCACTATCAGTGGCCTGGTATACTTAGGCAGCAGTGGGAGAATTCTTCGTAACACCCTCAGCAGGGCAAAGCATTTCCCAACTGTCTGATTCACTTGGGACTCAAGGCTTAATTTACCATCAAAACTGATCCCTAAATTACGAACCACATTTGTCGGGGTCAAAGGGGCTGTCACTGGTAGTGGCCAGAACCCCGTGGGTAGTGAATAAGGAACCTTCCCCACTGAACAGCACAGAATCTCAGTTTTCTCCCCATTGAATTGCAAATAATTATTTTGAAGCCAAAGAGCCGTATCTTGCATACAATTATGAAATTTGTCAAGTGAAGTTGCCTGACAGCCTTCCAGAGATAAACTCAACTGGGTATCATCAGCATAGTTCACTAAACTAATGTTATGTGACTTAATAACAGTCACAAGTGGCTTCATATAAATATTAAACAGGATGGGGCTGATTGCAGATCCCTGTGGTACCCCATGTAAAACTTTCCTATACATGGATTGATACGGGGGAGAGCAACCGCCTGTTCTCTATCTGAGAGGTAGGATTGAAACCACTTTTCTTACATTAAGTTTGCGCTCCACAAGCGATGTGAATTTTATATAAATAAGCAAAATATGTTTTAAATGATTTTGTGAAATTAACTTAGGCTTAAAATACTCGTGTAGGAGACCATGTTTTTTTAGTAAAGCCAAGCACAAGATCAGACATTCACTTTTTCTGAAATGATAGCAAGAAGAAACAGGAGAAATGTAAGTTTAGCCCTTAGCCCAATTACTGACTCATAGACATAGACTTTTCCTAATCAAGTGGTGGCGTCTTTAACTACGCCTAATGTAAACTGCTTGGGTTGGCCAGATGTCTTCTCTGCCTTTTAAAATAAGCTTTGATTTAGCTAATAGATTTGGCCTCTTGTCAAGGGACAGTCGGGTGCTGTGTGTTTCCTCCAGCTATCCTAAACAGAAAGTTTGATAATTAAGCAACGCCTTAGGTTACAATAATATGCAAGGGGCAGGAGGCCTCTTTTACTGAACAGGATGAAGTTGCAGAGTTAAGCAGTATCCTCCTAGAATAGTGTTATGGGAAGGAGTCCGAAGACCACGTTTGTGTTGCAAATAATGAACTTAATAGACATACACAGCAACATATTAGATTATTAGATACTTTTGACAAAGGTGCTGTTTCATCTTTAAGAAAGCCTATGTGTCTGTACTTTATGAACCAAAAATCTTAACATGCGACATTGTGTCGCGAGGGTAAAGTAAAACAAATAAACATGCAAGAGCTAAAACATCAAAACTGTAACACTTCTAAACAAAAAGCAAATCGATCCGCAATTAAAATGAAGGTTATTTCAGGAATGTAAAAACACTGTAGATAATCACTGGGCCCTCAATTGCAAGATACAGGTCATGCTGAACCTGCAGACTAACAAAAAGAACTACTTGAATCTTCATCACCATAACCACATGGAAACGCATATAGAACAATGTAACCATCCACGAAATACGATAGCTTTGATGGACAGGACAAATGGGCATTTGCAAACCATGAAAACCACGTGCATGTTAAAGCTCGTACAAGAAATCACTTGCCTAAACACCATGGCCCCTGTGTCCGACCGTCAATGCATGCTGCAAATTATTAGTCATTTCACCACGTAGTACATCATTGCTTGATGCCGATCTGCTGGCCTTCTGCTGCTCCCACATCTCTTGTGATGACTGCACCCGTATAATTGGGGATTGAGCGTAGTATTCTAGTAACTGAGTTCTCATCAGTTTTTTACAAAGCCATTAATTTCTCATATTCAAGGGCTGCAATCGTCCAGGCCATTACTTCTTGAAACTTACAGGCATCAACATGCATTGGTCTAGTGGCGCATGAATGGACAATTTACCAACACTGCTTTTGTCAAATGTAGCCCCTACCTTACTGTACTTGGTAGTTTCTGTTATCAAATTCAGGAAAGTGAATCCAGAAGCTACCACCATTCCGGAGATGAAACACTCTCTGACAATGTCAAGTGTTAGCATTAATAGCTTGAAGAGGCCATCTAAGAAAACTGCACTTTGAAAAATCTTTTGGAGGTCCTTAATTTGTGAAAGAAAGCCAAGGACCAAAGTTTTGCTCAGAAGCCCTGCAGCCAGCGCTGTCTAAGTTCAGGGTGCCGAATGCCAAGGCTGTGTAGTCTTCCTTCCACCTAATGTCTCTTTAATCCACCACTAGACACTCCCTGCATCTTTGTGTTACTCCTTGACATTCTTTTTTTATCCCCCTTTCTCTCTTTTTCACATTCTTCAGTCTTTATCTTCCTCCTTCGTTCTCCCTTTTGCGTTTTCTCTCTCTTGCTCTGGATCAAAGTCTGTTGAGGTAAAATACCTGTCAGACACCAAAAATGAGTGCCAGTGGCCCCACTTGCAACCACCTGCTCAAATTAAGCACTGTCCTTTTGTGAACCCTCCCCCCCCCCCCATTTCCTAGAGCCACAACTTCCTCCGTAAATAATATAGATGCTGAGATGTTTTGCTTTCACAAACAAGCCTACACAACCTCTCAAATTCTGTTCCAACGTGGCCTAGGTCTGCTTCTCTGATAGAGATGGATATGTTTCCTTTGACCATTCACTGAACTTGGTAAAATGTCTAAAAGTAGAATAAGAACAAAAGGTCTGGTCAAAAATGTCAGCATTTCTTGAGAGTACCTGAGTGCTTTTATTTTTCGTGTTGCCCTGTAATCATTTGCCCTCTCTACGAGATTCAGGAGTTGTAGAAAGAGAGTGATCTCCGCAAATGCCAGTGAACTCCATGTGTTTGATTTTGGCAAGGCTATTTCGTGGTGAGCTGCCTGTGCCATCCTTCAGGGTGTGGTTCCGGATATCAGGTAGGAAATATTGTGGTACCTTAATATTATTGGCAAAATATTGAGGACGAAAATATTGACAGGCAAATATGTATGTAGATTTTCTAAACTTAACTCAACATCTATGTACTTTGAAATATATATACATATGTTACCTACTGGTGGTTGCCAGTAGGTAGTTATAGTTAGGACCATGTTTCCATAGAAAGAGTTTTTTGACTTGCCTATATCTTTGACATGGTTTGACGAATCTTCACAAAGTTTTCCAAAGTGTCCTAGTGAGTTTTTTTGTGTATGAAGGTTTCGGGGTGATCCGTCAAGTGGGGGTTGAGAAAAGAGAGGGGGGTCCCAAAACGCAGAATCGCGATGCATTTTCTATAGACTTCTTTAGACAAGGCGAAAGCAAAAACTGCTGAACGGAATAACATGAAATTTGGCAGGAAGCTAGATCTTGGTATGCAGATTGTGCTTTTTATTATTTGGTGTAAATTCGTTCAGTGTCATAATGAGTTTTGTTGTGCATGGAACGTTTCAGGGTGACCTGTCGAGCGCGGGCCGAGAAAAGGGGAGGAGGGGGGCAAAAGAAGTGCCCATGTTAATTCCCATAGACTCTATTAACACGCCTGAAGCCCGAACCACTGGGCGGAATTACACCAAATTTGGCAGATAGCTAGCTTTTGGTACGCAGATTGTGCTTTTTGTTTTTTGGTGTAAATCCTTTCAGTAGTTGTTGACAAATTTAAGGAAATCCAAATGAGGATATCTGTGATCGCGACGACTTTGCGAATAATAACGAGCTCATGCAGGGAAATGCAGAGCTCTGATTGGCTGCCAATGCTTCAACCAGGAAGTGTTGGCAGCCATCTTGGGACTCAACTTCAGCTGAGTCCCACAAACAAAATGAGAAAAAAATAAAAGGGAGCAGGGTAGGAATACCCTGGCCCCTCAAACCTTGGTCTTGGGGTTCCCGTGGAAACCTGACACGACATAAAAGCATTTTTTTTTATGAATTCACGACGATTTATGCAAAATATTTGCAAATAGCACCATTAATTAAAAACAAAAAAAGCAAGCTCGGGCTCTCGCACTGTTTTAATTGTAGCCCCCGGGTGGGCCAGGTCCTGGTGGCATGTGGGGATTATTCAAGAAATGAAGGGGGGTACACAAAGCCCCCCCTTCCAAGGGCTTAAAAATGCCTCGGATCTTAGCAGCTGGTGTAGTGGCACTGTGGACCATGAGTAATATGTCTATGGCCCACTGTACCGAATACTGTCTTTTGCTATCCAACCAGTGCATGGTGACCTCATAGACTCACTCAGAGACTCAACGCACCCACTCACAAACCTATGCAGACACTCATGCACTCACTTGCAGACTGACTGGCACACTCATGGAGGCACTTGCAAACACACTCGGATGCTCTCACACCCACTCACAGACTCACCCAGACACTCACACTCAGACACTCGCACACCCACTGAGACACTCATGCACTCACACACTCATTCTCAATGTTACAGGTTACAGTTAGGAGATAACATTAAACAACTTAGAAAATCACTGAAAAAAACCAAAGGTTACAGGGATGTTATAGTTAGGAAATAGAATCTTTTTAAACCTTAGAAATTTACTGAAAAAAACAAAGGTTACAGGGACGTTATAGTTGGGATCAGATTTCACTCGTACAAAACCATAGAAATTCAGCAGTTTTATATTTGCCTGAGCTAACTGTAACTTACGCCCCGCAATGCACTGCATATGACCTTATGGCAAAGATGCCTATAACTGACATGCCAGGCGAATGCTTAGCGAATGGAATCTTAGAATTCTGTACAATTAGCCCATTAAAGGAACGCTGTGGTTTGAAATTGGTGAGACTTCGGAAAGATGGGGCACCTTGCCAAACGGGCATCCAACAGCCCTTTTTACATTTGATTACACATTCTGGGCTAAGGCATTGTCTCCCTTGTTTGGATTCTGCCTGGCATCATACAGCATTCCAGATTCCTGGAGAGGATCTATTTATTATTCAGCCAATTTCTAAAGAAGGCACAAATCCTCGCCATTGCTACCTTATTGCGCTAATTGATAATGATGCCAAGCTCTTTGCTTGCCTTCTACTTGATGACTTGAAAGCTTGGGCAGAAGAAGGCCGAATCATCCCTAGAAACCAGTGTAGTTTCAGAGACAACCGTGGCACTACCTCATACCTGATGGCGAAGGCCGTTTTGTGTGATAAATCTCTCAAAAGTGGATCAGCACTTTACTCCTGCTTCGTAGATTTCAAAGCTGCATTTGATAGCATACCCAGAGGCCCTTTGTGGCACAAATTGCAGTACTGGAGTCTTCCATTCGACCTATTGAGACCAATTGAGCAGCTGTATACAAACACATAGGTGCGGCTCAAACTAGGGGACGGCTCATACATCTCAAGGAAGATCCCCACATATACAGGGTTGAAGCAAGGATGTGTGCTTGTTCCTTTACTCGAATTTATATATTGCTGATCTGATGGAGACCCTTGACAAAGTGAACTGCCACCCACCTAAACTGGGAGGCCAACGCATCTGCTCTACGCAGATGACCTTGTGCTGCTCCGCCACACCAAGATTGGCCTTCATCATCAATTATCCACTGTACACGCCTACACAGTCTGGAGCAGGCTCAAGATAAACTGCACAAAACCATGACAGTCACATTGGGGGGGAAAAACAGCAGGGTGCGGCAGGTGGCATCTCAATGGTGAATGGCTCCAACATAGTCCTGAGTTTAAATACCTGGACAGCCAAGGTTTGTTCAAATTTCATCTGCATACTTTGAAAACTAAAGGCACAAGCCTCATGTTTGCTTTTACGTCTGTTGCACAGAAAATGTTAGGAACGTTTCTAGATCCCCTTCTCCAGTTGTTGAAAGTAAAGGTCATTTCTGCACTATCTTACGGGAGCAAAATCACTCTGGACAGGAAGGCCACCATACTGGACAAGCACATCACTTGAATTTACAAAGCTGCCTTTCGTCTACCAAAGGGAGCGTCCCCGGCGCAAATAAGGATTGAGTTCAACATAGTAAAACAGCACTTGGCCAGAGGCAGTTCATTTTTAAACTTCTGTCACAACCTTAGACCTGCTCCACAAGACTCCATGCACGGCTTAATCTGGCTCGGTTTAGCAGGTGCGGGTTCCACCTTGACTTACAAGCTACACCTCGATGCCAAACTAACGGAACTCTCACTCACTGAGGCATGAGGAAAGCACCTCGCACAGCAGGCATTTAAAAAGCTCACTGCTGCAATCGCAAAACAGCTGTCAAGGCTAGAGGATATGGCAGCACTGAGCAAGCGTTCTCCCCCTTGGTCAGTAATTAACTCCTTAACTCCTACACCCCCAGCAAACTACAGAATTACATTGCCTGTACTTATTCGTTATGGAGCAATTCGAGGTTAGTCGCACTTAGACTGGGGGAGTGGAACTTGCGGGTTCACCTCCCAACATGGCGACGCACAGAAGCCCATGATGTAATGTGCCTACTCTGTGGATAGGAGAAGGAAACCATCATTCATATTTTATGCATCTGCCCCTCCTTGCTACAGCAAATAAAATTCTCCTCCGTAGTGATTTTATTCATCTAGGAGTTCGGACCTGTCGTCAGGTGTTATTTGCTAGCCTGAACCTGGTTAATACCACACTGAACATGAAAACAGTCAAGTTCCTCCTGATGGCTACAGCAAAACTGAGCTCCGCAAATAGCATCTGTGCTGCAAACGTTGATCACTAAAATCTGACCATCTTAAGGCACAGTCTCAATACAACATCTGAGGCATTTCTGGGTTAATTTGCGATGCCCTTCTCTCCTTGCAAGATCTCAAGTAGAGTTCTGCGTGATACATTTCTGAGTAACTGCCATTTTGTGGCATTCCCTACTGTCTCATGCACTTTGCATTTTTCTTTTCTCTGCCAAAATCAAATGTTATAACAGCCTAAGACAAACATTGCTTGATACATCTCTGGGCCTCTGTCAAATCATTCTGGGATAATTGTCCCGCTTGCACCAGCACTTTCCACGCCTGCCTGCATCTTTAGAATGTATTTCTGCAGTGTTCTGAGACGACAAATGAAGCAGCCGTAGGCCAATTCCCTACTTTCTCTGCACACTGGACTTTGCGGAATACTTGGAGACTTTGTCTGAGGGAACCTTGGGACATTCCTCCATTGCCCTTTGTACACTGCTCTTCTCTACTTTGAGCGTTAAAAACGAAAATCATAATACTCCTGTCTTTCCTGTTATATGCCGCAACCTTGTGACATTCCTCTTTGCAGACTGCACTTTGCGGAGCGCTCTTAGACAGCTTCTGAATTAATCTTATATGATTTCTTTTACTGTCTCTGCACAATGCACTTGCAAATGCTAGGAGATAATATCTGAAGCAACTTTGGGACATTCCTTTATTGCCTTTTGCACATTGCACTTTTTTCTGGCGCTAAAATGAATGTCATAATTTACATGTCATATTTCAAAATGTAGTCTTGCACTTGGCACTTTCTCTTGTACTGCCTGCTTTTAAAGTGTGTATCCTTGTTTTAATTGCTGTTTCGATCATCTTACCAGTGAGATGTTCGTTTAAGGTTTTAATTTACTGCCCAATAAAAAATACATTGTCAAAACAAATTGATAGTGGAGAAGAGGTTATGTTTGGGTCATGTCATTTAGAGCGACTGACCTGAAATCTCATTAACTGACTATAAATCAAAAGTTCAGAGCTTGTGTTAACCTGAAGGAAGAAAAACATGCAAAACCCATGGCAAATGCAATCCATTTATTCACAGGGATTTCCAAGTCTTTTGGCTTAGGTGCAGCGCCTACTTGAGCATGGTTCAGGATTATTAGCTGAAGATGGATTCTCATTTTTTTCCGCCTGAGAACTTCCATTGGCGAACATGCGTGTAGTCCTGCTACCAACGTTGCAGAGGCAAAAAAACTGGGTCAGGCACTTTTTGGTACAGGGTTATCCCAGGAGGTAACCCAGTTCTGGTAGTGGAACCAAATCGTAAGCTGTATAGAAAACCTGTGAGTTAATGGCTGAATAGTCCCCTCACATTCTGTAACTGGTTACTAACATACTCACCTGCTGCTTGGTTAGCCTTCCGATTACCAACTGTCCTTTCTCCACTTCACTCCCATGGCATAGGAACTAGGCAATACCTCTACACATCCACCTGCAGAAGTCACATATCAGGAGACACCATTTTCATTGAAGAAACATGTTGTAGTCAGCCTCCACTACCTCCTCCCTTGGCAGAAAGTTGGGACTTTACTTAGAAATCGTGGTTTTCATTATTTGGGTGTAAATCCTTTCGGTAGTTTTCAAGAAATTGGAGTTAAAAAATGTGCTTGGGGTGGGCATGAAGGGGTTAACAACCAGAAAAAGTTAGTGACATCTGGACTGTTGCTGTCCAGATATGCTCCTATTGGCCAATTTAAAGTGTATTGGTCAATCCTGATTAGCTGGCCACAATATGAAAAATATGTTTGCAGCAGCAATTATAGGATTCAGGAGTGTGGTCCCTATGACCTGAGAATGAATTTAAAAAAGCATAAAATTGAACAGTGTAACCACACCCTGATCCCCTGGGGCATGTGAGGGTGTTCCAAAGCCCCCCCCCCACCCCATTACCTGGCAACAGCACTGACGCCATGTTGTGGCAGCCATTCCAGCACTCGGACATGGTCCCCATTGAAATGCATAACAGTGAAAGCCTCTATTTGAGGGTCACAAAAAGGAACACATAGGAAGTATGTTAACAGATTTTAGTCACAAATGTACTTTCACAGACTTATGGCAAGCCTCTCTCATTGAAAGTTGCAAAAGTTACCACATGACGTAAGGCTTCACTCAATTTTCTCTTGATGGAGCTAGTGATGAGGTTAGCACTCCATTGGGGGGTTTCCTTGTTTCGCCACTGGGTGTTAGTTGCCAGTGTGATAAGATAGAAACCTTGACAAAGAGCTGATTGAGAAGTAGAAAGAGCTTTACTAATATACCCGAACTGGTAGCAGAGTGCAATAACAACTTCTAGCATTAATCAAACCAGCGCCTCAGCTTTCTGGAATGTAGAGGTTGATCAGCTGAGATGTAAAAGCTCTATGTAATGTCATCTGAGATGGAAGTTAGGTGCTTCGGAGGAACCCCACAGGTTTCCTAATAATTTTAGGAATTGTGGTGTAACGTGATTTTACTCTGTGAAAAATGCTGATCCCCTGCTGGGATTTGATGGACTATGTTTGAGAGAAAACTGTTTTCTCTCATGATTTTTCTCATAGAGATTGTGGAAGGTGCTCTAGAAGCTAAAATGAGAACACAATTTTCATTTCTATAAGCTCACGCTATCTTTGTCAGCCATGTGAGAATGATATCTGATATTCTGAGTTCAACATGCGCTTCCAACAGCAGCAGAAGCCTGTCAGTTGATTCATTAGTGTTGTACTGCTGCCTCCCACAGTGTTCTAATGAACAGCAAGAGCGGTCACATTCCGCATTTATAACAAAAATGTGACTCACCTGATCACCGTCTTGAGCGAATCAAAGCTGTAAAACTGAAAGCATTTCCTACACAGGATACTACATTTAATAACAAAATGTAAGTCTTGCAAGGAAGTATAATGCTGGCACACTTCGTTGTAGATATGTTGAAGTTTTTGTGTTTCGGTCGTAAGAGTTATGGACAGCCGCTCGCTGACATCAGGAGCTCACAGCCACCTCCAACTGTCTCTCTCTCTGCTCCTACCAACATTCCAATCTAAACAGCAGAGCAGGGGCATCACGAGAGGAAGAAGCCACAAGCCAGTCCCATAGTCTCTGCATCTAGCTATAACATACCTCTCCCTTTTCCTATTACAATAATATAGCGCACAAAATGGATAACCAACAAAACCATAGAGCAAAAAGCTAATTACAGCTGTAAAGATAATAACCAACAGTTAACAGAATAGTTGCAATAATAAACAACAAACAATGTTAAAAAAAATAAGTTCAATAAAATTTCAAGTCATGACAAAGCCTTTGAATCTTCCAGGAAGATTACAGACATGCTTCTCCAGAGAAAGTGTACCGTTACTCAATTGATTACGGACATGCTTCTACGTAGAATTAGTACTATTCCTCACTTTGTTCCCAACTGTCTCACTGTGAATATCTCAACAGGGCCCGTCTCTTTGACTAGTCTCACACAATTCCACCACTGACCATTTTGTATTCTCACTGCACATCCATCTTTGCTCACTTCTTCCACACGACATGCAGGTCCAAACTTCACTCTTCTTTTGAGACATTTAGAGTCTGGTAATTTCATGTGCACATAATTGCCCCTCTCAATCCATAGAGTCTTAGTTCCCCTTAATCATATCATATCTTTTTTTACTTTTTCATTCACTTTCACAGATTTTATTCCTGGTCACTTCAATTTCTTGAGTGAATCTACTGCTGGATTTGACTTTAGTTAGATTGTTCAACCATGTGGGCCTCAACAAATCCTGAGTGGCCCTGGCCCTCAGAGCTGTAAATTGAGTAACATCAGTTACACTATGAGGGGTGTGGCGATACGACTTGAGAATAGCACCCACCGCATTCACCACTTCAGTTCCTTCAATTACAGCCCCCCTGACACAATCGGAAACCATTCTGTTAGCCATCTCAATTTGACCATTTCCCTGGGGATGATAAATACTGCACCTCTTCTGTTTGATTCGTGCTCCCTTCAAAAATTCTACCATCTCATTTTAAATGAACTGCACACCATTGTCCGAAAGGGCTTTGAAAGGTAAACCTTCTCTGGCAAACACATCAGTGAGAAAAGTAAGAACACTTGTGGTGTTCGCAAATTAATTTCACTTTAAGCCACTTTGAAAAATGGTCAATAAGGACAATATCAAATCTCTGAGCTTGAGACAAAACATGGAAGTGACCAAGAAAAGCAATGCTCACTCTCTCCCATACCTTCTGAGGGTTCTCAGGGATGGCCATTGTTGAGGTCCCACTTATCATTCAACAAGCAGTTCAAACATTTACTAATCCAGTCCTCCACATCCTGGCCACCAGAAAGTTTCCCTCAGTCTCTTCTCAGTCATCGCCGTGCCTAGATGACCCTCATGACTTATGCTCAATAGTCTTTCCCTGATCATGACTTATGCTCAATAGTCTTTCCCTGATCTCTAAAAATTGAGCAGGCTGCATAAATGTTGAACACACCTCCTGAAGGTGTGCCTGTCACTGCAACACGAAACATGTGAATAACAGGCTGCTCAACAAATGAAAAGTTCTCCAGAAGATTTTCACTCCAATACAGATTCTCACTGTGGAAACCGTTGTCCTCAAAGGATATATAATGAGGGTGTGCCTGTCACCGTAAAATGTGTCGGCAACAGGCTGTAAGATCACAATGATTAGCTCCTTCACGTGCTTTGCATGAACCTCATTGAGCACCTTCCCAGTCACTTAAGATGGCCGCTGTGCATAGCAAAATATACAATTTTAATAGTTGGTTGGTGTGTCTGTCACCGTAAAGTGCGTCGGCAACAGGCTGCATGATAACAACAATAAGGTCCTTCATGTGCTTTGCATGAACCTCACTGAGCACCTTCCTAATCACTTAAGATGACCCCCATGCGTAACAAAATGTTAAATTTTGATAGTTGGTGGGGCTTGTTTTGTACTACCTGACTGCCCCTTGGACAAGTCAGGCAAATGAAGATGTCCACCGAGCATGCGCGCAAGCAACAATGACCGCCGTCTAAAACACGCGCAGGAAATGTCAAAGTAGTCCCACCAACAATACTCAGAACAGCCGCGCCACCAAGGAAACCCTCAAGCAACTGCCTATAGCATTCCTAAACCTATGACCTGAATATGAAGTCTAACCCATGTAACATAAGTAACACAGCAAAGGTTCTTCTTCCTACTCGTCGACATGTTGTGAGGAAGTATAATGCTGGCACACCATTGTAGATATGTTGAAGTTTATTTGCGTTTAGATCGTAAGAGTTAGGGGCAGCCGCTCACCGACATCAGGAGCTTACAGCCACCTCCAACCGCATCTCCGCTCGTACCAACATTCCACTCGAAACTGTCAATATCTGCGGAGCGAAGGCGTCATGAGACAAAGATGCCATGAGCCAGTCTCATAGACATTGCATCTAGATATAACAGTAAGGTTTATTTTTGTCTTAGAAATGATGGTTAGTGCTCTAGAAAGCTAAAATGAGGACACTCTTCCTTTAAATTGTCAAACACATTCTTCATTAATGTAAGAAAAAACGTCTGGTATGCTGAGTGAAACGTACTTCCAACACCAGTAGCAGCCTGTCAGTGGATTTACCGGTGTTCTACTGCAGCCCCACCCCAATGTTCTAATGAACAACTAGAGTGCTAACATTCTGCATTCTTGACGAGAGTGTGGCACACCTGAACAGCATCTTGATGGAATCAAAGCTGTAAAACAGAAAGCATTTCCTACAGAGGATACTTGGTTAAATGAAGAAATTAGGGGTTCTTTTTGTCTTAGAAATTATGGTTAGTGCTCTAAAAAACCTAAAATCGGTATATGTTTACTATGAGTTTTCACATATCTTCCTCTTCCATATCAGTAAAACATTGCAAAGTGAAGCATCTATTTCCAACACCTGCATCAGTCTGTCTGTTAACTCCCTAATGATCAACTGCTTCTTCACCATAGAGTTCTAATGAACAACTAGAGCACTAACATGTTGTATTCAACACAAAAGTGAGGCATTCCTGTACGCCATTTTGTTGGAAGAGGTGGTGTTGCGTTTAAAGCCCTTCCTGAAAATGAGGCTGAAATGAATGAGTACAGAGATGTTAATGCAGGTATGAAACCAGTGGGTTAAAAACGTGAGGTAAGGTATGGGTTTTTAGTAATTTAAGGCATAAAGTATTTTTAAGGGGCTATAAATAGTTAAAGAGGGAGACATCTGCGTAAGAATAACATTTCCTTTCCACATCTGTTTAATCGCTCTACCCATCTTCTCATTCGCTTAACAGTTCCCTAGTTATTACGTTGTAAACATTGGGGCAACCCCCACTGCCACCAGCCTTAAGCCTTGGGCAGCAGGGGTAGGGCACTCACAGAGAATTGGGCTTTATATGATCAAAAACTCACAGAAATTCACTCATACTGTATGTAGTTTTATTGCATCCCTTATGTTTAACTTTATAACTCTTTGCACTCATTCATCTGACACGTTTCGCTGGGGCGCAGTATGTACTCTGGCACTTCTTCAAAGGTATGGTTTACTAAGGGTGCAATTTTCAGCACTTAAAGCTGATAGCTAACATTATTACCCTTCATATTTTTGTCAAGTGGTGCAAGCATGAGTAGGTGATTTATGGTCAGAAGACGTTTGCGGGCTTCGCTAATGCAAGTCCTATTTCGCAATGCCCAGTCATTCATTAATATCTGTGATTGGCTTACAATTCCCAACACATATTTTTGCCCATCTTTAGACAGCAACAGGATGTCATCCTTGGGTTTATTTTCTAAAATCTGTGTCTTGGGGTGATAAAGTTGTTGTATGTTTATTTAGTACGTGGCTGGAGCAGATGGTGTTTTTGACTTAGTGTGGAGTTGGGCCTAAGTAGTAGTTTCTCCACATTCTGGGATCTTGCGCAGTCAAACACCGATAATTGTAACCACATTTATTTTCATACCCATCTGTCTGAGCATATTTTTGCTTGCTAAGGTTTCTTATGGTCTCTACAACTTGAGGAATAATGTTAAAACAGAGGCTAAGCTATCTCAAAATGCCATTTTAAAGTGCCCTACTTCCTGAAGGTGACAGTGTACATTACGTCCTGTTTCCAACAAGTGATTGCTTTCTGATTTTCACTTCTACTTAACTCCTTATTTTAAAATATTTACATGTGCAATCTTAGGAAAAAGAAAGGTATCCTCTTAAGATTTTAATGTTTCACACGTCATTTGGATAGTCCTGACCCTATCTTGTAGAATCTGCCCGGTTGATATGGATATATTTAGGCTGCTCCATCCCACACACTTCTGTTCACGTTGACCTGTGACATCTTGATTGTGCTGTAATGCATACTTTTACAACCACTCCCCTCACTCTTTTTAATTCATCTAAGAGACATCCTTTAATTCTCACCTGCCCTACATCTTGTAAAGACTTCTGGATTGTTTGCAAGGTTCTATAGTGCCATATCCCTTTTGATCTGCTTACCAACCTCTCCCACTTTTCCCTCCTCTTTGGTAAGAGGTTCACTCACACCCTCCCCCCGCCCTTTCCCTTACTCAACCTCTGTACATTCCTTTTGTAATGAACTGATTTTTGCAGGAGTGTCCTGTTGTGTTGTGATCTTGCTATCACTTAGAATGGCTGATCATATGTGAATATATTGGGAGATCCTATTCTTTTTTCATGTAATGGCATTTTTTAAAATAAGGAAATGTAAATACAAAGGGTTACAATCAAGATTCTGTGGTTTTGTATATTAATATATATGACCTTCTTTTGTCTTCACCAAGTATTAAGGGTAGATAAACCTAACCTCATATGGCAAGTAATTTACATTTCACTTTGCCATCATTTATTAAACAACACGTGTTATTTGTCCCATGAGGTTAGGTTTACCTACTGTTAGCAATTGGTGAGCAATGGGTGAAGATTGTGTATATTTTAATATGTTAAGACTGTGTACTTTCTTTGTACTTTCGTTTTCACATCACTGTATGGTTTCTTTGGAAATTTGGGGAAGGGGAGGCATGGTTTTGTCAGATGGGACAGGACTTAAGGATTTGCCAACGACAGGCAGCTCGGTAGCATGTCAACATAACTTTGAGTTTTAATATGTGCATTATTTTGTTACTCTACCCTCTTTAAAGGAATTAACAAAAAGGCAGTTGAATGGGTTTATGCAGGGAGTCTTATCAATCTCTGTCCATATATATATTTCACCTCCTTAGGTTGATTACACATAGCTCCTTGGAGTAACTCATGCAAACCTGAGACATTGTAAATCCTAGGAAGGTGAGTGCAAATCTGAGGTGCCAAACGTTGCAGAGGGTGGTGTGTTAACATCTTTGCTCTGTATACCGACTATGTTATGTAATGAGTGAATCAAAGCTGTATCAGTAAATAGAACTGCTATGTGAAATAGCCATTGTAAACATTACTGGTTAGTGTTAACATATGTTACCTGTTCTAAGGTCAAATGAACTGAGCAGTACTTACTGCAATTCAGGGTTAATTCCAACTCCATTACTGTCACTTGAATACAGCTCTTGAAGTCTGGGGACCAAATGCTTCAAATTCAATTTAACTCTGCAAAGTTTATGGAAGGAGAAAGCTAGTGTGTTCCCAGGGGTTGGATGACCCTGTGTGTAGATTCGTGAAGTCCAAACTGCAAGGCCCACCAAACCTTGATGGGGAACTGAGTTCACTTGAGGAATCATTGTCAATAAACGTTTATCACACATTCTGCCCAAGTCCAGCCCCGAATGTTTCTTTTTTAGTCTTGCTAGTCCCTTCCCTGTTTGCATTCTGCCCTTTCCCCCCATCAGCATGAGCCGTAGCTCTCCTGGTTGATGTGGGAGCAGTAGGAGAGCATGGGCATGGGGAGTCCCTGTTGAACTCAGGGCTGGATAACCATCATGCACAAGGTTACTGGCACATGTCGTCATGCAGGCGTAACACAGCCACTGTCATGTTATACACCAGCGACCATGTGTATAATTACTCTTAGTGATCAGGAACAACCATTCTATTTTGGGGGCAGTGCTAGCTGCCACTGCAGAGAAGGATAATCAGTAGCACCTTTTGCCTGATTTAATTAACAACGTGAAGAGCAGCATAATTTAGTCGCTTTCTTTTAGGGGCCTACGTTGTGATCATGTGTTGGTGAAAGAAGGTATTCATTGGGGCTGTGTGACATTTTCAATATGTAAGCATTAGCTTGTGAAAGATTTGATTATTGTTTGTCACTTCGTTTAATTTCTGTTTTACTTGCACTGTTTGAATATTTTTTACTCGAAGAAGACTTAGTTCAAGCAGAGTTATAGCACCGGTTGTGTACTTACAGCTGTGTTAGCTGCATTCATTGTATGACTTTAGAAAGTGAAGGAACAGTACGTTGAACTGGTGTGCCTTGGGCCTTTTGTACAGGAGGATAGACAGAGCAAGCAATTGTCATGCAGAAGATCACCAAAGCTAATTCCTATACTACCCATAATTCTTGCGTGTAACATATGCTGTTGGCACCTCCAGGATCCATAACTGGACAACCAACATTGAAAGAGACATGCAGGAGATGATAACAATTATGAAACAACAATCTAGCTAGTGATCTTGACCACAGTTGGGCCATCTAAGACCACATTTAGATTGTAATCTAGGTCTATCTGTCTGGTCGGAATATGTTTGAGGATATGCATACAGTGTTTGTTTGGTAGGATATCAGCTGTACTGCTAACCTCCTTTCAGGAAGCCTCTGTTTTCAGTTTTTTTGTCTGCTTTCATAGTTTGAAATAGCGTAGTGAAAATAGATGGTTTCAGTGCTATATGTAGCCATTCCACTCATGTTTTTAGCGTAAGCATGCAAAAGCTTTAACAGTGTGTTGTTCTTGTCCTTCCAGCTTGCAGGAGTTACCTTCTCATTTCGCTGAAGATTTAATATTTCGTTTCAGTGATGTACGTCATGATGGTATTAGGGGCCACAACAAATTGTCATTTAACAGAAATCTTAAATATGAGGGGTAATGTCCTGTCTTGTGTGGCATACTCTATTATTGGCTTAAGTGCTAAACTTATATAATAAATAGAGAAAGGGAAATTTCTCGGTCCATCAGTGCTTCACAGCTGCTTTGTAGCTGAGTGAATAGAAAGCTCTGCTAGTTAATTGAAACTCCAAAAATGTAGTCCCTAATCACGCCTCCCACCCACATGACCTCCAGAGGACACTTTACATTTTATGCAGTCCTAGGAGCTGTTCCTTTCTTCAATTGTGCAACAATATTTGCTACCTGTAGAGTTCTCTTCCTAACGGAGCGACGTCTTCCTGGAAGCAAGAAGCCCTCTAATGATGTCATTGGTAATCTGAGATTGATTGACAGTTTAATCTTCAGACACCTGCCAAGAGAATATTGATCTAGTTTGTAACACTCTCAACTAGCTGGAGTTTTAGAAATTCAGAAGAAATCCCACTCTCTATCATCAGAGACTTCAATTTATCGAATCAATTATAGACTCTTTGTTGGGCATTTTTTCATCACAAGAGCGTTTGAGCCTCCTGCAGACCTTTTAGCACCTCTCCAATTTAGTAGCATCATTGGAGATTCTAGAAAGTCCTGGACCTGATGGCCTGTTATAATGAGGCATTGCTGTGGATGAGGAATCTTCATAACACATTCTCTAAATTTGGATCCGTCCCTGCAGCAACACTCAAAACATTATGATCCTAATTTAAGTGCTACAGTCCCTTCTTTGCTAGTCTCTAGACAGCTCTCTATTTTAGCTTCTGGTATTTGAAATCATGGGGGCCATGGATTTATCAAGGTATAGCTGGTGAGCATGTTGCCTAGTACTTTACATACTCTGCCCCTCCTTGGGGTTTCGTTGGGCAGACACCACAATGCCTGTCTAGGCTTTTGCAGAAAAAATGTGACTGCAGTGTGATGAGATGAAACAAATTTAGTTCTCATTTATTGAAATATCTTGACCATTCCACTGTATATGTACAAGACGTAATGCTTGATCCTTTTATTATATTTTTTGGAGAGCCCGGCAGCTGTAGTCTGCTACTGCGCCGCCCCATTCCCACGAATGCACTTCCATGCATATTTTATTTAATTTACTGCCCCAAGACTTCTGCCCATGATCTTGAGACGGTAAATTTAAAGTAAACAGAAAAAAATTAACCGCTGCCTCATGACACACGTGCGTGCGGTTGTGATGACTTGTGCATACACCATCACACAGCACTTTTTTTTTCTTTTTGCTGATGCTACCCCGCATCGCAAGCAGAGCATTTTGTTTGGTTTTTCCGATGTGGAACAGCATCTGAAAAATCATTGGCAGAGCACCATTGTCTGGTAAAACATTAAATGGTAAGAACTAATTGGCCTTGCCAATGCTTGTTTAAATGTTTTCATTACTTTTCCACTATATACTTACCTTCCATTATCTATTAAACACTTCCAATATTTTAAATCTGCTTCACTTTGTAATTTGTTCACATCTAGACCTCTGTGCTCTCCATCTTCTACTCTTCGATACAGCCTCTACACGTTTGCCATTAACTACGTTGTTGTCTATTATTTGGGAGTTTTGTGTAGTGCTAAATATAACTTTGTAGATACTTCAGAGAGCTGCTGGGAGGGTTAGGATCAGCTAAATTGAAATCTTGTGAGTTTTCCTTTTCTGTTTTCAAAAGAGGTATAATAATCTGGAACGGGTGGGGAATTAATCCCTTAGGTAGGGAAGAATTTAATGCATTTGTGATGCCAGTTCCTAGTATCTGGAAGAATTCTTCATACAATCTGCAGGGCATGAGTCTGCTTCCTTGTTAGGTGCTGTGATTTTTTATTTTTATTTGTGTGACTTCTGGTACCTTGTCATATTTTATGTTTCAAATCAGTTTTGTTTGTATTACAAAATAACACACAAGTATGCCAACATAACGTACCGTATTCGGGCCGATGGAGCTCGAGCTTATGTTGGAAGGCAAAACATTTGGCAGGTAAATGAAAAAGAGACTAGCCAGCAAAAACCTACTATTCTCTCCCTTGCCCCTCCCTCCTGTACTCACATGCATTCTGATAAGAGCTAGGTGGCTTAGACCCTGTTGGGGTGGCAAGACAAGGTTAGTAGTCTTTCCCCTCAATATCCGTTTACGCATTATGGCGTGCTTCTTCTGGGGAGCAGGTGTGGACCTCAGGGGTCAGGCATGGGACCCGCAAATATTTATGGCAGATCAGTTTGTTAAACTCTTTAGAGAGGAGGAAACTTAGAGGGCTCCATAGCTCTTGAAAAGCCTCTGGGCGGTGTTCTGCGGCCAAGGTTAGTTTATCCATGCTCAAGGTCCACCATACCCTGTGCAACCATTAGGTGTGTGAGGACTGTGGTTGTGCCCCAGTGTGAGAGAATTGTCTGAAGTGTTTCTATCAGTGCTAATCCAGTCTGGCGCCCCGCCTGGATTTTAGCAGATATGTCAGAGGGTCAGAGAGGCCTAGTATCGTTTAAGGTGGGAAATGAGGTAAATGTGTGTCCACATGCGTGTTTATGTCTGCTAGCAGGTCTTCCAGTACCGAACTTGTTTGGGACAGCACCACAGGAGGTAATAGCATGCTCTATGCTCCGCAGCCCCGCTAGCAGGTCTCGCTACATGTTTAGTACACTTTATGTAGCCTGGCAGGGGTGAGATACCAGTATGTGGTTAGCTTAGTGGCCGTTTTGGCGCTCACAACATTACACATATTGAGCTGCGCTCAGTAGTATATGGAATGAAGTTGGGGGTGCTCAGGTTGGGTGTCGTTGGTGAGGGGAACATGTAAGCTGTCCCCTCCCCCCCCCTCAGTATCGGTAAGGAATCCTAGGTCGCGAGTGTGGCCCTCTTGAATGGGATGGAATAGAAATCTCATGCCCTATGTCTGCGTGCCAGCCAAAGGAGTTTTCACGCGTGTGTCCATGCAGCCGCACAGTCCATGAAGCACCAATGTTTCTCTGATTTGCTCTGGTGCCATTCTACAAGAAAGCGGAGCTGGGAAGACTGGTAGTATTGCACCAAGCTCTTGGAACATATATAGGGCCCTAGGGATAACTGTCATTTTCAAGGACGCGAAGCAGCCCAGCCAAGTGCCGCGGTAAAGCTTCCACTGTGATAGGTTTGCTTTGACCTGGTACAGTAGCGTGTGGTAGTTAGTTACAAATGTGTCGCTCAGCATAGTGGCTATCTGCACTCCGAGATAAGAGATAGAGGAGTGGGACCATGTCAATGGGTACTGTGTAGCTAGCTGTGCCTGAAGGGCCAGTGTGATTGAGAGGTTGAGGGCTTGAGACATATGCAAATTTATTTTAAAACCTGATGCCCCCCTGAAAAGCTGCAGCTCCTCCATGAAGGTGAGTAGGGAGTGTGTGGGGTCGTCAAGAGAAACTAGGACATCATCAGTATACAAGCTGATAGTATGCGTGTCCCTCCAAACCAGACCGCAGTGGTTCGCGGATCATCCTGGACTCACTGCCATTGGTTCCAGGTAGAGGGTGAAAAGCAGGGATGACAGTGGACACCCCTGCTGCATTTCCCTGTGAAAGGGGGATGGGTCTGACATGACGCTGCTGATCCTCACCATCGCACGTGGTGCACTGTAGCCGCTTTGTATCCAGTTGCAGAATCTGCTCCTGAAGCTGAATTGTCTCAGGATAGCGGTGAGAGAGGGCAACTGAACTCTATCGAAGGCCTTCTCCGCATCTACCACCAGGACCATAACCTCTCTTTGAGGGTGTTTGGCCTTATCGATCAGGTGTAGGGTCCTCTTGGTGCTGTAACCGCATTGCTGGTGAAGGACGAAGTCCACCTGATCATAGTCAACTTGCGACGGCATGAGGAAGTTAAGATGTGCAGCTAATATACCTGTGAAGAGTTTGGCATCAAAGTTTAGCAATGAAACGAGGCGGTATGAGCTACGTTGTAGTCCATCTTTCCCAGGTTATGGGACTACAGTTATGGACACCTCAAGCATGGATGGCTGAAGAGTCTCCATGTCCACAAAGGAGTTGAACAACCTGTTAAGTATTGGAGCCAGGACCTACCAGAAATTCTTACGGAATAAGGAGGTGAAGCCATCTGGGTCAGGGGACTTTAGGGGCTTCAGGTGGGCAATGGCTGAGAAGACTTCCTCTATAAAATAGGTTTATTTAAGGACTCAGCCTGTTGAAGGGTCAGTTATGTAGTGTGCGCCCCTTGTAAGTACGTTAGGCAGTCAGCCTTCTTGAGGTATTGACTGTCTAAAAGGGTCTTGTAAAAGTCCCCAAAGCAGGTCACAATACCGGTGTTGCCCGTGACATATGAGCTATCGACGTCCGAAGGGCCTCGACTCTCTCGGTCTGGTGCTTTGCACACAGCCTGTGGGCTAGCAATCTACAGCATCTGCCCCCAGCAGTATAAAAACTTATGCTGGAGTCAGAGTACTGTTTATAGCATACAACAACGTCTCAACAGGTAGTAATCACAGACAATTATATAAAACATGCATAATAATTGCAGAAAGGAGGGAACAAGGAGACATTAATGGTTGTTTGGAAAATGCAAGGAGCAGTCTGTATTTAGAAAAGTTAGAGGCTGAGAACAGTATCCGCACTATTTACATTAAAGGTGGGTGTAACCCATGAAAACTTGTGCACATATGTGCTCGTGCGAATAAGTGAACGGCACAGGTAACAAGTGATGCAAGAACAACAGCGAAAACGGTGCAAGAAAATAAAGAACCACGTTAATGGTTGCAAAACTACAAAGGTTCTAAGCAGCTTGATATGGAAATTCAGAGTGGTTAGCAAGTTAGAGAACCAAAAGTGCATCAAAGGTTGTGCTGGGTGGCTTACGGCGTTTTGACCTGTGATCAATTCAGGTCATTTTCAGGACCAGGTTACAAATTTCCCTCGTTGTGATGGCTGCCTCATTGGCCCCCGGGTTTGGCTGCGAGTACTATTTTTGGTTACGGGCGTACAGAGGAGCAGAGCTGAGCATCTCACTCGGCTGCTATCTTGGCTATGCCCCCCTCCCGGTCATTTTTTTAACTGGTTATAGAGGATAAGACCTTGGTGAGAAGAGGAGAGCTGATGGGGATATGGTGAATGTTAACCGAAATGGAATTTAAGGTTTTGAAATTTTGCATTCAAAAGTGGTCATAAGGTCATTATAATGCTGTTGGGAGGCAGGATTTGAGCTACTTGATTGGTCAGCTTGTGATAAATATTAAAGATTTCTTTTGATTGTGGCAGAGGCAGCTGGTTTATTAGGGCTAAAAGATTGTGCCCTCCTCCCCCGCCTCAATTTGTACCTCTCACTTAAAAAAAAAAAAAAGTTATGCTCAAGTGAACCGTTTGGAGCCTTTGACCCTCGCGCTGTACGAGGTCAGGCAAAGCAGGCACTTTAAGAAAGGCTGAACAACCTGTTAAGTATTGGAGCAGGACCTGCCAGAAATTCTTACGGAATAAGGAGGTGAAGCCATCTGGGTCAGGGGACTTTAGGGCCTCAAGCGGGCAATGGCTGAGATGACTTCCTCTATAAAATAGGTTTATTTAAGGACTCAGCCTGTTGAAGGGTCAGTTGTGTAGTGTGTGCCCCTTGTAAGTACGTTAGGCAGTCAGCCTCCTTGAGGTATTGGGTGTCTAAAAGAGTCTTGTAAAAGTCCCCAAAGCAGGCCACAATACCGGCATTGCCCGTCACATATGAGCCATCGACGTCCGAAGGGCATTGACTTTCTCGGCCTGGTCTGCAGCTAGGCCCTGTGGCCAACCCACCATGAGGCAGCTAACCCCACGCTGTGCACAGCCCATTCCCAGGGCCATATTCAATTAAAAAGCGGAGAGGGACCCCCCCGACCCTATTAGGCCCCAGGAATCCCATCTTCTGGGGCTGAATAGAACAAAAAAGGGAAGGGGGCCCTGGGCCCCCCTCCCTGAGTCTATTATGAACCAGTAGACCCCATCCCCTGGGACCAAAGCCAAAAACAGTGGGGAGTGGGACTCCATGGCTCCCCTCTCCAAGCCTTATTAGGCCCCAGGGACCCCGTCCCCCGGGGCCTGTTATTAAAAAGGGAACAGAACAGAGCACAAGCCTGCTCTCAGCCGGCTGGAGCTTGTTTAGCTCTTTTGCAGGCTGAGAACAGACTTGCATGTTTGCTCCTGTTTCGCTGGAAATTTAAAAATGCTCCCACCATGTGGGAGCAAACATATGTTTCCCTGCCCGTGGTAGTGTGGGCAGGGAAACTACTGTGTCCTGGGGGTGGGCTCCCCAAGACACAGTAACTGAGCCAGCCCCGGGGAGATAGGGTCTCCAGGGCCTTTTTAGGCTCGGGGAGTGGGGCCATGCAGTCCCCTGTCCCCTTTTTTTAATACATTCCGCCCCTGGGGATGGAGTCCCTGGGGCATTATAAGGCTCCGGAAGGGGGGCTGCTCGCCCCCTTCCCAACTTACAATATGCGCCAACACTCCCAGGCCCGCCCTGGTTTTTTTTTTTTTTTAAAAGAAGCATTGGAGCCTGCACTTTTTTCCCTTTTTTGTGTATTGCTGCAAATTTGCTGATCCTCCACGAATTTGCTGCAAAATTTAAAAAAATAAAATAATAATTTGAACCCTAGCGGGCCGACCACGAGGCCTAAGGGGTCCGGGTATCCCTACCCTGCCTCGTTCTATACATATATATATTTTTACTTTTTTTTTTTTTTTTAGAACTCAGGACTGAGTCCCCAGCCCCAAGATGGTTACCGCCACATCGTTGTTGATGTGGTGGCAGCCAATCGGATCTCTCCAAGAGATGTGTAGCATCCACGGATCCTCCGCGGTATGAAATATACAATTTGTTTTAACATTAATTGTGAAAAACTACTGATAGGATTCACACCAAATCACAAAAAGCACTCTTTCTGGACCAGGACCTAGCTTTCTGCCAAGTTTCTTCATAAATCCGTTCAGCGGTTTGGGGTAGCTGTGTCTAAGGTTCCTACGGAAAAATGAATGGGGAAAACGCATTTTGACACCCCCATTTTTTCCTGGGCGCTAGATGACCCTGAAACATTCCATGCGCAAACTAGTCAAAAAGTAGTTTGTAAAGTTTAAAGTACTTTGGAAAGTTTTGTGGAGATTCGTCAAACGGGGCCGAAGTAATTAGCAACACAAAAAAGCATTTCATATTGTTGTCCTTGCTATAACTACCCAGAGGCTGGAATATATATATATATATATATATATATATATATATATATATATATATATATATATATATATATATATATATATATATATATTATATATTCATTCTAGGAGTTCCTGGCTGCTGCAATTTGCTACCAGGGTGCTTCTTTGATTACGTGATTTAATTTTGTTCTTTTTGTTGATGCTGTACAGCATCAGCAAAAGAAACACTATTCTTTTTACCAATTCATGTGTACCTTGAAGATGCCTTTAAATTAAATTGCATTCCCTTTACATTTTTCCAAGTGTTTGTGTCAAAAACGACTTAGAACTTTAGTACTTGAACATATCCGAGTCACACGTAGGATTGCCATCAAATTTAAAAATGCGTTTAGAGTAAAGCCTTACTTCTTTCCAGTGATTTTCCAGGACAGCAAATACTTTCTGTGTTCCTGATTTCGTTGCTGCGTGTAATTGTGAGAGGCCTCGTTGAGTGTTGGGGGCCAAAACAACGTTTGCAGTGTTATTTTTTTCCCAACAAAATGTGTGTGTGTGTTTTTTATAATGTATTCTCCCTAAACTCATCTCTGCAACAGCAAATATTTAATGTATCGTTGAAAAGATAAAATAGCCTCCAAGGCTTGAAATGTTTATTGTATTTTCCCATAGCGAATTAAATCTTTAGTTTGCATAAACTGCGTCTCATAATCAAATTGACCAATAATATATTCCATTTTCGAGCTGATGCACTACTAGGGGTCTTTGGAATTAGATCTGGCAACATTCCCAGACACGTTCAACAACGAACAAGTGTTGCTTTGTGCTCTGGCACCCCCACATGCCCACCCGCATCTTTGTTGCTTGTGGGGAGAGGAGGCTGACGGGAGGTGATGAACAAAACACAAAAGCAGCTGCGGAGAGCAAAAAAATGAAGCCAAATAATAAAGCAAAGACGACAGAAAGAATCCCGCCGCCGCAGCTGCTACTGTCATTATGAAAGAAACGCCTTATTTCAAATTTTGCTAGACCTCTGCTTTTATTTCAGGGACCGTTTTTGGTCCTTTAATTATTTGAATGGCGTGGGCTACTTTCCTCCATTTTAAAGAACCCGTAGTGCCACTCTTCTCGATTATGAAGTGGAATGGAACATGTTGTGTGTAGATGTATGGCCCAGGGGTCTTGTGTGTTGACCTGCTACGTGCACCCTAGCCATTTTACCCATGGCTGTCCGCAAATGCCACCCGCATAGTGTAAATCCACACTAATGGGGTGAGATCCATAAGGAACCCGTGGATTTTTATGGCACTCGGACACATATCTTCACCCCAGTGCTATATTTTCCTCCCTCATTTCATGGTCAGCATTGTGGGTTCCATGGTGTGGGTAGGTGTAATAAGGATTGCTAGGCCTACAAAGGGACCACTGAGCAGCCCAGAAGCTGTAGGAAGACCACATACTGTTCTCTCTGGTTGCAGCGAATAGGCGTCTATCCTCTTGGACCCCCACTGGCCGAAGTAGTTGGTTTCGCCTGCAAAACCATAGCAAATGAATCGAAGATGCTTGGCAATAGCTTGGCTGTTGCTAGGAGGCAGAGGCTGCAAGATGCATTTGCCACACAAGAACCCGTTCTGTGGTTATAGACTGCAGAGGGGAGGTGGTAAGAGTACAACAAGGAGACCTTCTTGCCAGCGAGTTCAAAACCTACTCTTCCTCTCATTGGCAATTGGTTATATTTGCCGTTTGTGCTGAACAAACTACAGTTCAGATGCTTCTTGAGTGGGAGCTGCACTCCCTTTAGAAGCAAGATGCTTAACCTATAGTGCCCTCCTTCAGAAGTGTATGCCCCACCTTATTACATTTGTAAGCCTGGTCTACTGCATTTAGTTAAATGAGAAGTGCTTATTTTCCGTGTTTTCCGCTGCCCTGTGCACTGCCAGACTATTTGTAAATCTAAACAATCCTATTGGGTCAAACATTTTGATCTCTACAGGTTTTCTAGTACTTTAGCCCCGTACCTGTGCTTTCTGGAGTAATAGGTTGAAAGTAAAAGACTTATTTTCCTTGGGTAACCCAGAGACAATGTGGTACATTAAGCATTAGTACAGTCCGTGAAAAATGGGCTTATGCCATTTTTAAGCCTATGATTAGATAGCTAATGTGGTTTTATGAAGCTATGTCCATACATCATTCAGCATAAACTGGACAGCTTTTCAGTGCGTTGGGAATTCAGTGCAGCTAAGCAATCCTAACAATTTTGCATGTTGTCTCTGGGACTGGGCACTTTGAAAACTCACTGAATGTCCAGAAGCTCCTGTCAGGGTGGCAATGGAGTGTAGTCTGGTTTATTCTTGAAGGTTGACATAGAATAGAGACTTCGAACCAAATTTGCAGATACTCTGTAATGTTGAATTATTTAAGTGAGAGAATACTTTAGGTGGTTTATACATTGGGGATTATATCAGTTGGGAGTGTGTATTCATTGAAGTTGACGATGACTTTACTGAACCATAACGGCAAAATATTGATTTTTGTATTTTTGTACGCTTAACTGCACTTTAATTGAATTTCAGAGGTTTTTTAAACACATGTTGTGGTTTTATTAGCAAAGCTAACCATAACTTGAATTTAGGCTTTGAATTTTTTCAGTTGTTTTTTATTTGGGGGAGGGTGATCCTTTAACATAGTCCCTGCATTCGACACTCCCCTCGAACCTGCATGAATTTGGCAGATCTTTAGCATACTTAGTTTTCTGTTGGTATGCCAAGTTTTATGCACATGAATCATGGGGGAGCAAATTGAAGGGGGGTGAAAAGAAAATTGATATGCTAATAACTTTAGTGCCTTATTACAGATCTGCACACCATGTGACAGATCCTCATGTTTAGCTTGCTCTTGGTTTATTGAGGTTCATGAAAATCTATCTATGTGGGGCAGAGTTAAATAGGGAAGCTCAAGAAAGAGTTCATTGCTAATACATTTGGCACTTGTTAATGAATCTGCATGAGGTTCACAGGCTGTTATCAAGTTAAGCCTGGTGCAGGAATCTCCGGTTCAGGCAGATGTAACAAAGGCAGCAAAATTAAGTTGGGAGTCAAAAATTATTTCCTTTGCTAATGTCTTTGGCTTCGTATCACAATGTATGATATTTGGCAGACCCTTAGCATGTTTCGTTTACTCTTGATGTATGGAGTTCCATTCAAAACTATCAACAGGGGGCACAGTTCCAGGGAGACCAAAAAAGTATAAATGTGTTAATACTTTGCTAACTTGCTGCAGACTGCCAACTGCACTGTGCACTACAAACATGCTTAGCACAGGTTGGCCGTAGGGTGTGACCTGTAGCCTTGCTGGGTTTTCTTGGATCTGTAGACCCTGTTTTTTAGCGGGTTCACAGAGAAAACTTTGGTACTGCTGATTCGAAATGAACAATAGGTGCTAAAAGATTCCTTTTCCAATGGCTGCGGTGGGGGGGGGGGGCTTATTTATAAATCTAAACATTCTGAAAGCATTGGTTCTAGGACTGTTTGCAGACTAACGATCCAGCTATCTCTTACGTATAACCCATTTCTAGCTCACTGACAATTTATTATTATGCTGTTTTCTGGAAAACAACAGAATGGATTTATTGCAATTCGAACTACAGCACTTCATTGAGTAAAGCTTTAGTTTCATGCTGAGTGTTCTATAATTCAATTCAAGTATTCTTCCTGTAGAAGAGATCAAAGATTCTTTTGGGTGTTAAAATGGTAAGTGCGTTTTTGGCCTCCCCATTTAGTGTTCTTCCTTTTTACAGGTTTGTATGAAACTCAAATTATCACAAGTAAGCTGAGCATGGTAAGTGTCTGCCAAGTGTTGTGCAGATCTGTAAACTGCGCCAAAGTTAGTAAATGAATGATTTTTTGACCCAGCCAATTTACCTTTAGCCCCCCTTTTTGGATCTGCATGAACCCTGAGATTCCTGCACTGGCTTAACAAGCTACCAGCCTGCCAAATGTTATGCCAATTTAAGTAAGAGCTCCAAAGTTATTAGCACATGAAATTGTTTTTGTCCCCCTAGCTTTTAACTTTGCCCCCCCTCCCTTTGGTGGTTTTGCTGGAAACTTGCCATATCCACAAAGGACTAAACATACAAATTGTCTGCTAAATTTGCTGTGGAGTGCCATAGTTCTTAGCAAGTGAACATTTTTACCTCTTTTTTTTTTTATATGTGCCCCCCTTGATGAGTCTGAACAAATTTTAATATCAAGAGTAAGCTTAATATTCTAAACATCTGCCTGATTTCATGAAAATTCGTCTAAAAGCGGTAATGTTATAGGCAAATCAAAAATCAGCCTTTCAAACTGTCAAGATATCTTTAAAGTTTTTGTTCATACACAGAATGGAACACGTTTTAAATGCTACATCACGTTGCCTTTTTTTATGGAGAGTTTTATGGTAATCTGTGAAACTGGGTCAAGAAATAAGGAAGGGGGGGTCCCAAAACATTCCAGTTTTAATTCCCACGGGAGAGTTTGCACTCTGTTTGAAAAATAAAAACAGCCAAATGGAATTAATTTGAACAAGAGAGGAAACGGGTAATAAGGCTACCCGACCGTCACACTAGTACTTATCCATGTTTTTTAGTAATCTTGGAATAGACGCTCAACTGGTTGTGATCAAATTGCCAAACAATCACAAAAAAGGCCTGTTGAAAAAGATAACACAGGAACGTCTGTTATCTATACATATAATATTCCTACAAGTAAGTACCGGTTTCATAACATTATGACAAAGGCATCACAATTTAATGACCACAATATTTATAATCAGTCCTACCCAAAGCATCAGGAGTTGTCATTAATTATGCAATGGAGTCACGTGGTTTGTGATAAAAAAGCTTCTTGATTTATTTGTATTCCTTTTGCAGCATTCTGTGTTATCTTTTTCAGTAGGCCAAATGGAATTACATCAAATGTGGCACAAAAATAGAACTTTACTCAGGAAGCGTGCTTTTCATTATTTGGTGTAAATCCATTCATTCGTTTTCAAGAAATTTGCATTTATTTAAAAATGTGCTCAGGTTGGTCATGAAGGGGTGAATCTCCTAGAAAAGTTAGAGATATCTGGACATTGGTATTCAGATATGCTCTGATCGACAGGACTAGTCAGTCCTGATTGGCTGACCGCAACGCAACCTGAACAATATGTTGCGGCAGCCAGTACAGGACTCAGGGACATAGTCCCTATGTCTTGAAATAGACTTAAACAAATATAAGAGGCTATGGTGAGCACATCCTGATTCCCCACAGGGGCTCGTTGTGTGGGAGACTCTACAAGGAACCCCACCCCCCATTTCATTTGCTAGCCACAACATGGACAACCTGTTGTGCCACCCATTGGTCCCCATAGAAATTCATTGTAGTGAATGCATTATTTTGAGGGTCACAAAACGCAGCACATATAAAGGCTGCTAACCAATTTTAGTCACTATATAACTCATTTGCTGTTGGTGTTACTCACATTTTAGTAAGTCTGGTGAGTTCTCAGGTGATTTGACCCTGCAAACAATGCTTATCCTCTGCTGGGATTTGATGAATCGTATCGTACGATAACCTCTTCTCCCTTAGCGATTTCCTGAGCTGTTTCTACCATGCTCCAGTACTTTGACACAGGCATCCGCTTCTAAGTGAGGTCTTCGTCAAAGCATTTTTATTATTATTATTAGAGAGATGATTAAAGTGTACCTTTATCAGTCAATAGATCGTGAACGATTTATACTTCGTATTCACATTTATTGGGCAGAGGATCCTATTTCTTGAAGATGGCACCTGCCAAATAATTAACAAAGGGTGTGCTCTGCTTTTTGTTATTTGAGTGCACATCATACACTGCTTTATCACTGCACTACTGCAAACGTATCTGTTAAAATGATTAAATGTATTCTAACCGCTTCGAAGTGCTGGAGGCTACAATTGACTAATAACTCCCTTTAGCCACAGTAACAGATATGCTATGAGAGATGAACAACCCAGAGGAAAAACAAAAAACTCAGCATTTGTTAAAACTGCCTTTGAAGAATGGTTTGAATATTTGCTTTCAAGGTGTCTGGTACAGCTGTGCTCAATTGGTGCCGGTGGTTGCAGGTGATGGGCACACCCAATCATTTGTAGGGACTGGGACTTATTTTTCAACATCAGACTTTGACTGTAACCAAGCGAGAGAAATAGGAAAACCATCAGAAAGGGAAGGAGGGATGAAATATAACTGCAAGAGATAAAGAGGCCGGAAGTGTAGGGTGGTGGAAGATGGAGACACAAAATGGGATCAAAATTATGTGAAATTTGTATTCATCAACTCTGGCATTCAACAGCACAGAAGCAGGCTCCCAAAAATAAAGTTGGACCCCTGCACTTACCTTCATTCATATTACTTTTTTTATATATGTTGTAAGGAAATGCCTCTTTTTGCTTGATCACCCCCATGTTTTTGGACTGATGCTGCTAGTTTTTCGTAAGCGCACGGAGCGCTGCCAAACAGGCCTCAGTGCCAGTGCTCTGAACCTTTGAAGGATATCTTTCTAATTGGCTCATCTCCAATTGGCATAAGTTAACATATTTATAAGTCCCTAGTATATTGTACCAAGGGTAGCCAAGGCCTGTAAGTTAAAGTGTCCCTCATGCACTTGTGCACTTTTAGTGCCACCTCCAGTGTGAAAAGGCAAAACATGACTCCCAGCCCACCATTGCCGCTGGCAAAGCAGTCTCATACTGTAACTCGACTTTGCCATTTAAAGTATTGGCAAAGCTCAAACCTTCCTTTATAATGTACATAATTGACCCCTAAGACAGGCCTAACAAGCCCTAAGGCTGGGCGCTATAAATTAAAAAGTAGGACATGTGTTTTTACATGTCCTAACAGTAAAACCCCTTATTGTCATTTTACTGTAGAAAGACTAGTAGCCCCAGCAGCGAGCACAGGGTTACACACTAATAACTCAGCAGTGCCAACGTCCGAATGGGACTACTAAAGTTGATATTTCAAGATATCAAAAGAATTGTTGCATTAAACCCAACTTGTTGCTCAAGTCGAATTTAATGTACGATTGCACAGATGGTAACTTTAGAAAGTTGCCACTATGTTGACCAAAGTTTTCCAGTGACCATTTACGGTTGCACAAAGTTGTTGTCCTCGAGACTGCCTTCTTCCCTCCTAAGGGGAGGTGTGAACTTCTCTGAGGAAAGAATAAAAAGGGCCTGCCATTGCAAGAGGTGAAATCTCCTCCTGCCAGGATGCTGGAGGAGAACAGTGTGAGAGCTCAAAAGGCGAGCTTCAAAGGGGAATCTGCCTTTGAAAGGCAAATGGCGGTCACACACGAGACGGGCTGCTCTTTTGTTTTAGCAAACAGGCTGGCATCTTGGACAGGGAGGGCGAAGCTGTTACCAAACCATTTTTTCCATGGGCGTATAGCCTCCAGGTAGCCACACCTCTGGAATGGGCTAAGGAGCTCCACTGTTGGGAGCTCCCTAGTGAGCTGCCATGTTGGGAGTGGGCAGAATGGTGCATTCTTTGTTAGCTAGATGCCACACTTCACAGGAAGTTGTCACTACGCCGGAGGGGACCCGGTAGTCCATTAGTAGTCACTGCACCCCTCGAGGGCAACAACTGGGCATAAAAGTGGCACCCCTCGCACCCCAGACCTCAGATCAAGTCTATACTGGAGAGAGGACCAAAGAAAGACTGCCCTGCTGTTACTAGCACAGAGAGGCTGCACCAAAGACTGGACTGCACCTGCTGCACCTTGGACTAGCAAAGAGAGGACTGTTCCTGTGGTGTCCCGCTCGAGGAAAAGTTGTCCCGAGCCCCAGGCAGAGAAGGTGACTCCAAGAGTCAGATTACTTCATGTTATAGCAAAATGGTCATAAAAGCTGAAGGAACCAGCCTTGGCGAGTTGGTAGCCAAGATCGCCTGATCGCCACTGACCGCCGAACTGCAGCCTGGGAGACAGAGTCCCAACCCTCAAAAGTTGCACGAGTCTGCTGGAACCGGGAGAGTCGTAGAAATGCAGTTTGGTCACCCAGCAAGGTTGTTACTGCCTGTGAAATGGAACTGCTTGTTTCGCTGTAACTGGAGACCAGTGGTAACTGGTTTTGACTGGACTTATCCCAGACTTCAAGGGACATCGACCCCCTGTGGCTAAAGTTGCCCCACTGTGTTCATGAACCAACGGGTGGCCCAAGGAAGACCGGCTCAGCATGCTCAGCATCCTTGAGCATCTTCACCATCCTGCATCAGGACCACTCTATTGATTCCTATGGTGGTTCACCTATAGGCCCTGGAACAGGACTGGAGACTGCTTTATCTGTGAGGTAACTGTTTATCTGGGCCTTATTTGTCCATCTGACTGTCTCCCTGCAGGGGTTGGTCGCCACAAGAGTGCCTTTATAGCCGTTTTCAAGTTACTTGTCGTGGAAAACCCTAAACCGCGAGTCTCAGTAGATTACAATGATTTATTGTGTAAAAATCTTTGATTTATTATTTCTTTAAAAAATCGTATTTCCAGAAACCTCTGGTGGATTTTTATTATTGAGATGTCTATTTAAAGATAAAAATATATATGTATTTTTTAATTGGTGTTGGATTCTTATCATGTGGAGGTTTTGTCTTATTCTGCTGGTTTACTTCTCAATGCCTTGCACTTGTTTCTTTGATAAAACCTGACTGTTCCAAGCCACAGCTACCCAGAATTGACCTAAGGTTTTTCAAACAAATCTAACTGGACCCGATACGGAATTGTGACCCTATTACACGGTGAGGTCACACCACCACACCATATAATAAACCCTTTTCCTCACATGTTTAAATCAGTGGGGCAGAGAGTAAGGAAGGGAGGAAAGCCATGCTCCTAGCTTTGTATTCTAACATGCTCAAAATGAGTCTCCTCCATTTTAAACCATTATTTACTTTTTTAATATTCATAGTTCAAAGGAAGTTGTAGAAACTCTGTATTGAGGACAAGATTCTCCTCTTTAGGGTGATCATTTTTCTGCTCAAGTTGGAAGTTTGATTGTATCTTCCTAATATATAGCTGCAGAGGGTGTTTTCTTGTCAGAAAGTCTCTTGCCTTCCCATATCTACAGTTTAGCTCCACTGATGAACCTGCTCTGCTTTCTCTTAAACCACTGGTCAGTGGTTTCTCTGTTGCAGGCTGCATGGAAAGCTGATAACGTTCTCAGAATCAGCTTCTCAACTCTTGTACCAGTGACCACCACAGACGATTGTTATTTGGTTGTAGGAGATGCACCGAATGTTGTCCCATGTCTGACCCCACCCATTTGTGTCACATGCAAGTCTCACCCCAAAGATACAGTTCAGTCAGTAAGTGATAATTAGCAAAGGATGTCGCCTTGAAGTCAATACTTACTGAGAACATTTTGTCTCTGGTTCATAATGACCTTGAGATAGGCTTCTTTGCGTGCTCTTCTTCAGCAGTCCTTTGCAGTCAGGTGTGTGCCACTGGCTCCTTGACTATATAAAAATAGGTATTGGCAAAACCTAAAGGCTTGGGTTTAATGTAATAATGCCTGCTGCGTTAGCATATTAGAGCGAGTCACACAGAAGGGAGCCAGCAGGAGCAGATAGTGCTAAAGTTGTAAAGTAGTGCCTCGTGCAGTTCAGTACTAGCATTGGAGTGGAGGCAGAAGGATGTACCCAACACTGGTTGAGACAAGAACTGAAAGAGGCTGGTCGACGAAGGCCAATGGTGAAAGGGGCCAACATAGCCCACTCTATTTACATTGTTGGCAATTGTACATTGTTACAGTTAACTGTTTGATAGCTGTGCTGTCTAAACCCAGACCTAGAAATGCATCTTTTGAAGGTGTCACTTCTCTGTTCATGAACTTGAAGAAGCATTCATCCACTACTTGGCATCCTTGCATTTGTTCAGATCATGCTACTAAGCTCTTAAATAGTGCGAAACTCTTTGAAAATTCATGCTCCACATCAGAGTTGCCTTCAGGGGATATCCTTGGAAGCTCTGCACTTTGTTCTGAAAATCTGAAGAAAGGTTGACTGGCATGAAGGCTCCATGCAGGTGGCTTGGATTAGACTTGTTCTCACTAAAGTATCCAAGTGCTGCCTTCACGGATCCCCAAAACAGGGAAATTCATTGGTAGACTGGTGGGAGGACAAGTTGAAAAGAAGTTGCTCCTCTCTTGGTTCCCCTCCCTTCTCTTTGTGGTAAAAGGCAATATATTCAAAGTGAACAAGTTGAAAAGAAGTTGCTCCTCTCTTGGTTCCCCTCCCTTCTCTTTGTCGTAAAAGGCAATATATTCAAAGTGAAAATACTGCTGGTGGAGTGATTTTCAGAACTTTGCAAAGTCTATGAATTTTGCACAAGTTTTACTACTGGATGAGTATCCTGCAAGGAAATGTTCTGTCTACAATGCAAAATCTTTGCTGGAGTGGGCCATTGCTGAGGAAATAGGGATGAGAATGGTTCTCGCAAATGACTAGCTTTAAGATGAACTGGAAGAATAATTCGGAACTTAATGGTGGGTAAGGATGGGTAGGGAATAGGAGAAGAGGGTGCCTCCCGTGAATAATCAATGTCAATGTATTAGTGTGCTGCATTAATCTATGCTCCATATTAGAAGGCATCCTGTTACCATGGTTGTTGAAATGTATAAATAAAATCTTTAATTAAAAAAAACGCAAAATGTAAAAGTGGGCTTTGCATCTATATTTCTTTTTAGGTTTACCAATTGCGTCTTGATTAGGAAGGCGGCAGTCTTTTTTAAAGACTTCCCAGTGTAGGTGGCTTTTACTACCCTGTTCTGACCACCGGTCATCCGCCTCATAACTGCTGCTGTCCACATCTTATAGTACTTTATCTGATGTAAAAAGGTGCCAGCTAGTTTGACCATCTGAGAAGCTATCGGAAGTTGCATCCAACAAGTCAATTGCAACAAAAAAAATGCAAATTTTGAAGGCTTTATAGATGGAAAAGAAAGTCGCAATTCATCTTTCACAGCATTTAGATTGCATTTATCTTTGGTGCCACTTTTTCTCAAAGCTCCTTGCTTCATTTAAGCAGCCTACATTCATGAACCAGGAAGACCTGTGGGAATCTGTGCTAGGTTCAGCATCTTTCCTTTTCCAGAGTACGTGGGCAGTCTACAGTTGGTTCTGCTACTGGGGATTTCGATTACTGATGATGACACATGTTTGCATTGGTCAGTTTTTCAGTCGTTGTTTTGTCACACTGTTCCCTCAACCTAGGCAGCATCATCTCTGCTGTATTTTCTGTGCCTTGCTGCTGCTTGGTGTCCACTTTTCTTTCTCAAACTGGTGCTTTAAAGGACGGCAGCTGTAGACAAGTGAGGTAAAACATCTGACTGTTTGTGGAAGAGACATATGAAATTCTCTGCTCCAGTATCATGCAGCAGCTGTGCAGCTAAGCGGTACTTCAATATGACAGAGTACGTTCATCATAAATGGCTTACTTGTACATGCCTTGGGAAAGTGATCCATTGGAATTCACAGAATGCTCCCTTTTTCCAGGCGATTAGCTTCTCGGGTAGCAGACACATGGGCTAATCTATAAATCCAGTGAGACTAGACAGCTATGTCAGTTTGCGTGTGCAGTTGTGCTAACTTTTATTATTGGCAAATATCCTGATGATCTCAATACATTGGATCTATTTGATAACTACCCCAAATGGATGCCATCTGTCACTATGGTTACAGATGTATTATTTCATCAGTTTCTCAAGTACACAAGAGGAATTGAAGGAATCGTAGAGCTTTGAAATGTTGAGCAAAATCAAGCACTTTATACCATAATGCTTGGGAGAAACATTTCGAACAAGTGGGTGCTTTTAGGCAGGATAAATGGAGCAGCTGAAAAGAAAGCGCTGAACAGTGGCGGCTCCTCCGCTAAGGCGGAGGAGCGTCGCCCCACTGCTCAAAAGGAAAAATAAAATTATAATAATGTATTGTTATCTTTTATTTTCCCTATTGCAGTCAGTGGGGAGGTGGGGCAGGGCTGGCCAGAGCAGGGGAGGTAATTTTGATGTCTCCACAATGCATTTTGGGCTCTTCCCTGCCGTGGGTACTTGGCCCATCCACACAAGTGAGGTACCATTTTTATCGGGAGATCTGGGGGAACGCTGGGTGATAGGTGATCCCACATCTTTCCCACACAGAAATGTGAGGAAAATTTGATTTGTTTCTCAGCTAAATTTGAGGTTTGCAGGAGATTCTGGGTAAGAAAACGTTGGGGGATCTACGTAAGCCACACCTCCCTGGACTCCCCAGGGTGTCTAGTTTTTAGTAATGTCTGGGATTGGTAGGTTTCCCTAGATGGCCACTGAGCCCGGGACCAAAAATGCAGGTGCACCTTGCAAAACCAGGTAGTTTTGTGATAGATAGGGGGCACCTGCGTTTTAGGTACTGGGTTTGGCAGCCATCTAGGAAAACATACCAATCCCAGACATTTCTAAAAACTAGACACCCGGGGGAGTCCAAGGAGGTGTGGCTTGCGTGGATCCCCCAATGTTTTCTTATCCCGAATCCCCTGCAAACCTCAAATTTAGCTAAAAAACACATTTTCCTCACATTTTTGTCTGGGATTACCATGCCGGCACAAATTACCTACCATCCAGCGTTCCCGTCGGTCTCCCGAGTAAAATGATACCTCACTTGTGTGTGTGGGCCAAGGGCCTGCGACTGGGATGGGGCCTAAAACATAGGGATTGAGGGGATAGTACAGCGAGTTCCAAGTGCTGTATTTTTTTTATATGCGTTTTTACGCTGACTCTGCATTAGACACCCACACAAATGAGGTATAATTTTTATCGTGAGACCAAGGGGAACTTTGGATGGTAAGACATTTGTGCCGGCGCGGTGATCCCAGGCATAAATCTAGGGAAGATGTGATCTTTTTCCAGCTAAATTTGAGGTTTGCAGGGGATTCTGGGTAGGAAATCGTTGGGGGATCCATGCAAGACACCTCCCTGGACTCCTCAGGGAGTCTAGTTTTCAGAAATGTCTGGGTTTGGTAGGTTTTCCTAGATGCCCGCTGAGCCGGGGACCAAAAACGCAGGTGACTCCCTAGCAAAATCAAGTCTTTTTATGATCGTTAATTTTGAAAGTCTCCACAGTATGTTTTGAGCAATTTTCTGTCACGGGCTCTGGGCCTAACTACACAAGTGAGGTACTATTTTTATCGGGAGACTTGGGTGAATGCTGGGTGTGTGGAAGTTTGTGGCTCCCTGCAGATTCTAAAAATTTCCCTTCACTGAAATGTGAGGAAAATGTGTTTCTTTTTACAAAGTTTGAGGTTTGCAAGTGATTCTGGGTAACAGAACCTGATGAGAGCCACACAAGTCACCCCATCCTGGCTTTCCCAGGGTGTCTAGTTTGCAAAAATGTACAGGTTTACTAGGTTTCCCTAGGTGATGGCTGAGCTAGGGTCCAAAATCCACAGCTAGGCACATTGCGAAAAAAGGATCCGTTTTCAGTGGAACAATGTGATGTGTCCCCGTTGCATTTTGGGACGTTTCCTGTCGCGGGCACTAAGCCTACCCACACAAGCAAGGTACAATTTTTATCTGGAGACTTAGGGGAATGCTGGGTGGGTGGAAGTTTATGGCTCTCCGCAGATTCCAGAACTTTTCATCTCAGAAATGTGAGGAAAATGTGGTTTTTATTGACAGTTTGAACAAAATCCACAGCTAGGCACATTGCAAGAAAAAGGGTCAATGCCTAGTGGGCTTTCTGCCGCCCTGGGGTGGGGCAGATCGGGGGCTATTGCCCCGATATTCCCCTTCTGGTGGGCAGAGAGACTGTGGCTAATTTTTTTGGGGGGTAGGGGCATTGGCATGCCCATTCTGGGCAGCCCCCACCCATACGTATATTAAAAAAAAAAAATCCCTGGTGCCTAGTGGGCTTTCTGCCCCCCATGGGGCAGATCAGGAGCTATTGCCCCCCCTGCCTCCTGGATGGGGGCAGAAAGACTGTGGCATTTTGTTTGGGGGGTGGGGGCATTGACATAACCGTTCTGGGCAGCCCCCACCCTTAAACTTTGAAAACAAATATTCCCTGGTGCCTAGTGGGATTTCTGCCCCGTGGGGGGGGGGCGTTAAGGGGCTATTGCCTCCATCTGCCTCCAGGGGGGGGCAGAAAGACTGTGGCATCTGTTTGTGGGGTGGGGGCATTGGCATGCCCATTCTGGGCTCACCCCACCCCTATGTATAAATAAACAAAACTAATCCCTGGTGCCTAGTGGGCTTTCCACGCCCCCCCCCCCGGGGGAAGGATCAGGGGCTACTGCCCCCCAGGCAGAAGACGGATTATGGCAATTTTTGTGGGGGGAGGGCAAAGGCCCTGGCCCAAGGGGCCCCCCTCCCTGGAGCCTAGTGGGTGGATCCCTGCAAAGGGCTGCTCCCCCCTCCCTGGAACCTAGTGGGTGGATCCCTGCTTGGGGATCGCCTTCCTGGGGCGATCCCCAAGCAGGGATTCACTAGGGAAGGGTACCATTGGAAAGGGGAGATTCTCCCCTTTCCAATGATACCTCTTCCATGTGATTCGGTGCTCTGGGGCTGAAATAGCCCCACGAGCACCGAAACAGTGAAACTGAAGCTAAGTTTCAGTTTAATTTCCAATGTAATGACGTCAGCTCGCCATGCGCGCGATCGTCATTGAATTGGGGGGGGGAAAAAAGACTCAGGAGGTTGGGGAAGCTCTTCCCCACCTCCCGAGGCAAAAAAAAAAAAAGGAAATCCCTCTGCTGTCTGCAGCTGAGGGATTTTGTGCTTGTGTGCACATGATGTAATGGTTCCATCATGAGCACACGAGCACTCGTGCTCATGACGGAACCATTCTGTCATGAGCACCGAAGGAGTTAAAAAAAAGAGAAGCATTCTTTATTTACAACCTCACTAATTTCTGCCTGGTGCTTTCAGAAGACTCAGAGAATGATATCCGCTTCTCTTTATGGAATTATTTAGCATGTGATTTCAGATGCAGGTACATCCTTAAACTGTGCCACTTACCGTTTGAGTAGGATATATGAACCCAGTTCCTCTTTTTTGACTTTCTACTTTAAAGCACAATTGTAGAATTCAAAGAATGACTGTACAGTATGGGATTTTCCAATTTCCTAACTTTTTAAAAAAGGTTTGAATGTCCTCCTGGTACAACAACCTTTCTACTTTTGCAGTCTTACCGTAATCTTTCCACAGTCTTTCCTAAGATTGTTCTCACCAAATTGAGCAAAATGTAAATGCTGGTATTTTAAAATTTCATAAACCAGTCTGCCATGTTCATCAGTGATGGGCTTCAGGTGTAGGAGCTTCCCTTTCTATTTGAAGCAGTCGATTTGGTCTGTTCGGCAGCTGGGATACAGGTTTTGTTTCTTTGGCAAATGACAAATTCACGTGAAGTCATGGAGGCAGAACCTTGGATCAGAGATGTCCTGCTCTGAGAAACTGGATATTTTATATTAGCAATTTGTGTATCCTGTTGTTGCGAAGGTGTTTGTATCTGGGCTCTCCCAGGCCCTGATCTTCTACATCTTCTTAATGTACCTACTATTCCTGGGGACTTTTGTTCTGTTTGACTGGTGTTCACATAAAGAGTTTTCCAGCTAGTAAAATGGGTTGAGTTTTTTGGATAGTTCCCAAATTCATAGCTCTCCCCCATCGTAGTTTCTTATTAAAACTTATTGTTGTAGCTGTAGTGACTATGGCATTCTAGGTAGTTGCATCAAGAAGCTATGGGATGAAAGCTTAAATTGCTAGCCTTCTGCTTTGAGTTTTGGTGCACTGATATCAAGAACGTTCTTTAGCAGAACAAACCACCTCTGATTTGGTAGATCCCTTATGTGAGTACATTATACTGCCTCAATTGAAACTGGCTTCCTTCCTGGGCAATACACAAACTGTATCAGCAGGAGCGCCCTGATTAAGTGTTTGTGCACTTCATCAAAGACCCCATCAATGGACGGACATGGGTTTTTGGTACAATACCTACTGGTATCTTTACCAGCAGAACACTGAGCCTACTGCGCTTAAAGACCCAGGTTGGCAGTCGAGTGGCAGAACAGAGAGATCAGAAATGAAACGAGACTCTCGTATTTGGAAATGACTTCAGCCTTTTATACAAGAGCCTGCAAAATTCTCTTCAGAGATGTCGTTTCAGCTGCAACAGTAGACGGTGGCACACTGAAATGGTTCTGATTGCTTTTAAAAGTTCTTGCTCAAGTTTTTTTTTTAACAATGTTCTTACGGTTGGTATGGGGTTTTTTATTTCCTTTGGACCCTGCATGGGTCATCTTTCTCCGCACTATCACTGGTGAGTGTTCACATGATCATCTCACCTGGCACAGTGGGTGTTCATTTAGTAAAAAGCCATCAGAATAAGCTTTTTAGTGAGTAATTTGTGAATGAACATAGAAATGCCTTCAAGACTTCACGTTTGTAGTTTGAACACAGTCCTGCCAAGTATCACGCATCAGGTGTGACTCTAACGCATTTCAGTGTGGTGTTCCGCATCACCGCACTGAAATGCATTGTCACGCATTTATTGCCACTCTGAAACTGGCTACGCCAGGGTGCCAGAGAGGCGCCACTGGCGCCTCTCTGTGTACCTGTGCGCCGGCTCTGCTGCTCCCCGCAGACTTGCCAGCAGCTCTGGCTCAGTTAATAAACAGTTAACTGTTAAAGATCTTTGTGGGCTCAGCTCTGGCTGAGAGTGCTACAATGTTACAGAAATCTGCCGTTGCATATTGAATCCCCGCTGCGCGGCTCTCCGTCACTGACTGACAGGCCTTTGACCTGGCTGACCCGGGACCTCGGCCGACGCTAGAGTAGTGGTGCCTCAGCAGCCTGAACTGAACTGGGGCCTCTTTGCCGTGTGAGTCGAGTCCTGGACCGCACACGCTGCCTGGGGAGTCATCGCGGCTGGAGGCCTGTTAGAGGGGAGACAGCCTGCCTGGAAGTTAACTTAAATTACTCCTGAGGTGGGCGGGGCCGCGGTGGGATCACGTTGCAGTGTTTGCGAATTTGTTACTTTTGTTTGAGCGGCAGCCATTACTCGCACCGCTCGCTGCCTGTGCCCAATTGGTCACAGTGCGTTACCATGCCGCTCATGGCGCTCCGTTCGCAGCACTGTTGCTGACTCTAGTGCCTCGCACCGGCCGGGCCGCCGCACAGTGGGGCTTATCTTATGGCCATTGCTCGGCCGCCGCCAGGATAGACAGGACATGGACAGGCCGCAGCCTGATTGCCGCGAGGGTTGCTGGAGGTCCGCCTGAGCCTGGCAGTCTGCTGCAGAGAGTCGCCGACGTCAGTCATGCAGCGCTGCCTGGCTGAAGATCCATCAACAGTTAGTAAGTAGTTACCACTTGCCACCCACCGAGTGTCTGTCAGTGTGTCTTAATTATATCATTTCCAATGAGCGCGCTATCAGGCACATTGGTAGATGATCCGCGCCGACTAACTGTTCATGATGTTGTTGGGACTCCGGCCTCTCAGGGTGCTGTTGGGCCGGCCGGGTCACGCCAGTCACTCGCATCACAGAGAGGGGCCGGCCCGAGTCCTGAGATTGATTTTGCCGGCAGCGGGAGGGGGGGTGGGGGTACATTGGCTCGCAAACTGTATTTTGTTTTTCTGTTGCCCGCTCGGCAACACTAGTGTGTTGTTGCAGTTGTTGGAGCCTCACACATCCTGTTGGGGCTGGGTCCCAGACGCGGGAGAGAGGCCTAGCCTGGAGTGATGCTAAGCTGCCCCATTTATGTGTCCCTACGTTTTGGTGCGAGTTCCCTCTGCCTTTCTACCCCGTTTCTGCATTAAGTTGTAGTGACAGTCTGCCCATGTCTTTATGCCCCCGTGTCTATCTCTCTGTATCTGTGTCCCAGTGTCAGTTAATCCATCTCTTTCTGCCTCCTAGTCTCTCAGTTGGAGTGTGCACAGTACCACTGCATAGGGGCCTTTCACAGCCTTCAGATGCTCCCATTCAAACTTCACTGATGTCCATTTCACACAGTGCAGTAATGCCTGCCAGACATTTCACTCCTGCAACAAAGGAAGCAGGGGTGCACTGAGGAACTAGTACATGGTTTCTCATTGAGTAAATGGTTGTAATTTGCAATATTTATATGTTTCTCTCGTCTTCATTGCTTTGTTTTGCTCACGAGAAAGTGTCACTCATACTCGTTGAAATGTCACTCATAATAACACTGAAATTATAAAAATGTCACACATGGCAATCTGAAACCTTGGCAGCTATGTGAACACTGATTTCTCGTGTTTATATATGTTTGAGCTCGTTTTTTAATATCATTTACACGACTCTTGGCAATTGCTTTTTTGGCATTGCTCTAAAATAAGGGCCAAGCTTTAAACAATATTCATGTTTTTATTAGTTAAAAATAATAATGCTGGAATGTGCTGCGGAGCGATTTTCATATTAGTGCCTTTGTTGTGCATTTATTATTTGCAGCGCAGGATTTGATTTGGGTAACAAGACGACACAAAGCAGCCATTTTCTCTTCTTTCTTTCACTGTTCCGTCACTGGCAGCGTTTTCTTTAATTTCAACTATTACTTAGCGTCAACCCACCTCCAAGAGTCTCCTATCCTCCCTTCACATCAGAATCTTAACTCAAAATAACACTGAGGGGTGGCGTTGAAGAGCCTTGGGGGCTGAACAAGCTGGCACAATTATAAAAGATCATGCGCTATTTTCAAGGCACGTCTTCCCACATGCATCATTCACGTGGTATGTGTTTGTGCGCGCGTGCGTGGGCGCGCGGAGATGGATTCATCAAGACGCACAGGCGACGTTCCACTTGCCAGCAGAGGCTGCTGTGTGATCATTTCTTCCATGTCCTGCGCCTTCCCACACCGAGCGAAGCCTGCCCCTCAGCAAAGCATGTGCCTGAAACTCACAGTCTGTCTTTTTCTTGCCTACTTTCAAATTGGGTTAAATTTAAGAATACAGCGAGTTTCCCTTGCAAGTAAAAAGTGTTTTTTTCACACTAGATGTCTGTCTGTGATTTTATAAAACTTCATTTACAATATGAAATTTTTATCCATTGGATTGTTGGACTTTTGAAGTATATACTTGTATGATTTTAGTGATGGAAAATAAAGTTACGTGATGATGATGATAAATTTAGACCGGTTGAAAAGAAGTCTAAGATAGGATTAGGAAATGGGCATTTCCTAATCCTATCTTAGACTTCTTTTCAACCGGTCTAAATTTATCATCATCACGTAACTTTATTTTCCATCACTAAAATCATACAAGTATATACTTCAAAAGTCCAACAATCCAATGGATAAAAATTTCATATTGTAAATGCAGTTTTATAAAATCACAGTTAAAAAAACATGAAGGATCAGAGCATCCAACAACTCGGGCCAGCAATATACAAAATAATAGACTTCTTGCAATTTTCTACACATTGTACATATAAACAAAATATCTAATTTTGTTTAAGATAAATTGACCAGTGCAGTGTCAATATCACTAACATTAGGGACCATATCGAAACAAAACGTTTGGCTTCCTGAAATGTTAGGATTGCTAAAAAAAACAAATACAAACTGTATTGGTCGTTCCATAACACGATGGAAAGTTACAACATGTAAAACACAATCATACATATTACAATATTATTGGGCTAATCCCGACATTTGCGGCTAAGCAGATGCATCTTGCGCCTCTTGCCGCTCTGAATTAACATTTGTGCTGTACCACATTGGCACAAGGCACGTATTCAACTTCCGGCCAGCATTTGACCCTCGCTTTCTAGACACTTAGTATGCCCTAACCAGTGCTTAATTTGTAGGGGAAAAAAATGCCAGGGCCCTCATCAGGAGGCCACTGCAGCTTGAACCACCCATTGCTTCCACTAACGCTGCTAATGATAGTAACATCATTACTATCCATCGCACTCATAAAAGTGTGGCAATTCAGACTCTTAATATACATTAAAATCATTAATACATGCCGCCATAGCTATTCTTATTGCTGTGAGTGCCGGGTATTAGTGATTGTAATCTATATTTATTTATTAAATACCAGCTGTTGTGCTCCTCAAAAACATAAGACTGACAGCGCCACCATGTGGCAGGCTGTCATAAGAGCCGGTGCCAACAATAAAGTGCCGGTGCCGAGCACCGGAAACTACCGATCAAATTAAGCACTGGCCTTAACCATAGTTCTATTAAGTATTTTGCCAAGCCAAACACAAGTACTCTGTTTGTGTTGGTTATCAAGATTCTGAGGGCATCTAAATACCTCCTAGAGTCAAGGTTCTTACAAAGGGGCACAATCCACTTGACCCTGAGTTTGTGATAACAATGAAAAAAGAATGGTATATGTTCCAACGATTCTATACCATTGTGCATGTTGGACACTGGTCCTCCATCTCGCTCTTCTCCTGCCATTTGGAGGTAAACGCTTTAATGGCTAGGCTGCCGTATCTAAATTGGAGCCAAGCTAGCGTGCTAGAGGTGGAAAAATGTTATCGATGGTCACATCATAGTGTGCACAAGGTTTTGCATCAATAAAATCTAATGTTAATCTTCCTTTGCTCTATTTCACATTTTCAACGGCTACAGACTCCCAATAAAGACTTTTGATCTATCACTTGAAAGCAGGCTCATCGACTCTGGGGAGGACCAATAGTTATCAAGCCCCAGTTTCTGCAGGAGTGACTTTAAAGTTCAGAACCAGGGGATCTTCTTTACGCAGTGTGTAGGCATAAGATTTTATACCTTCTCGATATGTTTCTAGTGCTGGGGTAATCCACAGCTGGTACCAGAAAGTAAGAAGTCTGCATTCTATTTTGTGCGAGATCTTTCTCTGTGATAGAACTAGGTATAATGACATGAGTGGCATACATGGGGGAAGGGTTAATATAGACCTCAGAAACTGGTCTCCCATGATAGCTAAACTGTTAGTATTTGAACTGCCTCATAGTTCAGTGCCATACAGTATAGACCCCTTTTCTGTTACATTATAAATTTCAATGGCAGGCGCAACCCTTCTAGTTGTAGTCCTACGAAGGATCTTGGCTATATTTGCAGTCTGTAGGATAAAGGGCATGTGGGCCTTCTCCAGCTGGGGCGCCCAGCTCAGGTTGGGTGAGAGTCTGATGCCTAAATAGTCAAAAGCAGATACCCAGTCTAAAGGGGTGTTGCCTACTAGAAAGCGTCTATTACAACAGCTCACCTTTCAATTGGAGAAAAGAATACATTTGGTCTTGGCACTGTTGAGCTCCGAGCCCAACTCATCGCAGAAAGAATTTAAACGGTCGAGCAGCGACTGAAGCCCCTGCCAGGACTTAGACATCTGGATAGTATAGTCTGCGAAGAGGAGGGCTGGGACCCTCCTTCCCCAAGTTTGGGTGCTTCACACCCATCCCTGCTTACATAATCAATCACCCTGTTGATAAAAAGATAAAACAGGGTGGGGGCGAGGACTCACCCCTGTCTGACTCCCCGGTCTAGCTTAAATGACTTGGTCACATGCCCAACCTCCCACTATCTGGCCTGGGCCAAGTTGTCAGCATGCATCCTTACCAAGATGTTCAATAGGGGAGCACGAATGCCCATATTCTCCAGCACCTTCAAGAGCTTCCCCCTCTGAACCAGGTCGAAAGCTGTACATAAGTCAACATAGGCAACAAAGAGCTTGCCCTTATTGATTAGCACCTCTCCCCAGTAGATGCAAGGGAACCGGAAGACCTGATCTAAAGTGCTAACATTGGCTCTAAAGCCCGCCTGTAAATCAGACAGAACCCCCTTCTGAAATCCATTCCTGCAGATGTATCGGCACTTGCTTGCAAAAGATTTTTGGGATGGAATCGATCAGGCTAATAGGTCTGTATTTCCCTGGGATTGCCCAGTCCTCCTTCTGATATATTGGCAGGATCTCCGCTAGTCTCCATGAAGTGGGGATATTGAGTCCACAGAGGATGGCATTTGATAAAATGTGTATATATGAGCCCCACTCTTCCGGTTTCGCTTTATATAGGTCATTTGGTATCCTGTCCAGTCCCTGAGCACGAGCAGGAATTAATCACAGCCAGAGTCTCATTTAATTAGAACACACAGGTACTTGAATCATCTATAACACCCTCGTCTAGAGACACTCGATCTCCGTCCTCGACAGCACTCCTATTAGTGTACAAATTACTAAAATGGGGCACCCACTTGTCTGGATGTACACAAACGTGTAATTCAGTTTTGGGGCCATTTAGACAGACTGATGCAGTCCTCCAGAAAGATGTATTATCTTTAACAGTCATGGCTTCGTGTAAAGAAGTTCGCAAGGAATTTCCCCACTCCTTTTTGGCTTGTGCCAAAACCTGCCTATACATGGCCTTACACCTCATTATGTCTTAGTGGGTGTTAGTCTTTACTGCAATTAGGAGCTTGCTTTTTGCTGACCTGCATCCACAGGTGTACCAGGGAGAGATCTTGGGCCCCTTCTCCCCACCTCTAGTAGGTTTGCCTAACAAATCCCTGATTTGAGAAAACAGGGAAACATGAATAGGGCTCAACACCAAGACCTCTTAAATGTCATTTTACCTTGTCAGTCTGAGTGAGTCCTACCATTTGTTGCCCCAAGGTCAAAGTTAAGCGTTAATGCTAAAATCTGAGCTGCTTTTGGGGGTCCATCTCACGCTTGGTAAGTCTAGTTGCAGTATACACCACTGGTTGCCACAGTCCACTGATAGGTCAGAAGGGGTGTCTGTTAGGGGTTCAAATGTGGTGTTTAAATCTCCAGTCACCAACAGGAGACCATTCCCCGTGTGCTCCGATAAAAATTGCTCTAATACATTTAAAACCCTCGTCTCAGCAGAGCTTGTCTCTACTCTATTATAAATATTGAACATTTTTAAGATCAGCCCCAATGGGAGCTAAAGCCCAACAGCCATAACATATAGAGAATTGAATGGGAATTTCCCTAATCTTACACTCTAGGTATGTTTTGACCCAGATTACCAGCCCCCCATAGGGTCTGCCCCTTCCACTCTGTACTGCATCAACACACTAGGAAGTGAACTCACTCCTATGAAAGGGGGACATGGACCATGTCTCTTGAAAGAGGCAGATGTCATGGGAATCTATGAATTTGCCCCATTCCACCTCCCAGAGCAATTTGGTTATCCCTTCTACATTACAATATTTTAAGAGATGGCTGCTGGGCCAAAGTCGCAGTAGGGGGATCGCAAGTCAACTCACCACCTGGGTTAATATCGACTGCACAGGGCGACCAAGGAGGCTTTGGACACTAATTTTTAGGCTTGCAGATTCCCTCCCTGCTTTAGTATAAGGAAGAGCTAGCTTCAAGGTGTCGAAAGCTTGATTGGACCAGCCATCATCAAAGGGTCTCTCTACCCTTACCCAACATTCCTGAGTTTCAGAGATCAGTCAAGGAAGAGCCCTAGGTGTCCCGCAATTTGTATCCCCCGTCTGAGCAGTACCACCTATGTCCAAACTGACTTTGGCTGCCGGGGCACGATATTTAATCTAGATGCAGATGTTAAGTTGGGAGATGTTTTGTGGATCGATGACCATAAGACCATCAACTATCTTCTTGTGAGAGAAATAGGCCTTCAACTTATCATGTTGTTCTCGGGGCTAGAGAGCCTTTCTATACCCACTATGTCACTTCTAATTATGGAATAGCAGTGACAAACTTCATGAAACACGTGTGCCTTTGTTGGTAAGTGATTCACATCTTCCCTGGCTGCCACCATCAACTTAGGAATCTGGGTAAGGTAGATTGTGGCCTTATGGTGCCCTACCTGCCTAGGTATATAAAACCCATTTCACGCTGTCCCTCTAGATTGTAACACATGGGAACTCTCCGGGGTGGGGGGGGGGGACACCTCCCAAACTCATGGCTCTTGGTCTCCACTCTGGGCCCTCCCTCAACTCGCTCCTATGGGATCCCATCCTGCGAATGTCAGACTGGTATCCTGCATGCCTGTAGCTGTTGCTTTGATAGGATAGGGTGATAGAGAGGATCTGGGAGATTGGGCAGCTTTCCCATTGGGGGCTGATTAGTAATAGTATGGTGCGTGGAGTGGGGATCCCCATTCCTACCGTTCATTAAGTTTGCCACCCTTTCACTACCCTCCTTTGTGGTGATTTTAAAGATTTGCTTCCTACAATTGCTCTCTTCAAAACTCTCCACCAATGTCTTCAAAGTCACAACCTGGTCCCTCAGATCCCCAAATACGTCCACCAAACTACGGAGTATTGAATGACACTCCAGACTAGAGGAGCTAGTCGCATCAACTCGGAGTACCTTATTTAGGTAGTTGTCACGCTAGAGGACCGAGAAGCGGTTTAGACACTCAATTACTTCATCATTACATACAGACAAAGACTTCTCTATTGCACGAGACACAGAGGGAGCGATGTTTTTCTCCCCTGACAGCGTTCCAACACACACCAAGAGTCTATTAAACTTTTAAGGTATACGCTTGATCGGCAGCTAGAGGAAGGAAATAGATTGATGATGTCCTCACATTCAGATAGTAGATTATCAATTCTGTCCATTACACAGTTACCTGCTGCCAAGGATAAGATCTTCTTTTTTTGCTTTTGCGGGCACCAGGACCCCTTCCGCCTCCTTCCTTTTGCCCATTTTAGAACTGGCGTAGAGACAGACAGTAGCACCCAAACAATAATACCAGGATAAGTGGACAACCTCTACATCAGACTACCCCCAGCAAAGGGTAGCTTCAAGTCAACATGTGGCTCATACATACACTCAACGAAGACTGGACTTCAAAGAAACTGAATTGGAACTGCACCACTGTTAATCAAAAAAGTCCATAAGCAATTGTCCATGCATATTAGAAAATCATAGTTTGATGTAGAAAAATAGCTGCAACTGCAAGAAATACAGCGTTCTCTTCTTTATTTAGTTCGCAGAACAAACCATCAGCCAACGCGTTTCGTCCTTTTAAACATAGGACTTCTTCAGGGCTGAAATTTAAAAACATGAATAAAAAAGAGACTTTCACAAAAAACACACTGTACATGACCAACAACACTTATATATACATGACAGATATATTACATAAACAAAACATTAACAATGATGATACAAGATCATGTATCCATCCTGATACATAAAAAAAATTAAATAAAATATATATATCTGTCACTTAAACACCATACCCCAGGTGACGCACACGACAAGCTACATAGACAATTTATACACAATACTAGACAGTGTTAGCCTACATATGTATGAGAAGAGAAACCGAGAACAGGAAAAGGAAAAAAGAAGAAATAAGAGTCAAAAATCACTATTGATCTGCACGTCCTCCATGATATCAAGGTCATCTCTAAGATGTTGTATAGTAATATGTTCATCCCCTGGTATTGACAAAACCATTTGTAGGTCCTGTAAATCAGAAATGGTGTGTGTTACAGCAGGTGCCGGCGTCACAATAGAACGTACATTCGATGGATTTGTGTAGAAAAAATCTTTTAATTTCAACAGTCGGGTGAACTTATACAGGTCGATCAACAGGTCGACTGGGTCACCCCATTGAGAGGGACAAAAACCCAAGCCCCTACGTAAGACATTGCATTCCACATCAGACAATTCACGGCACGACAAGTTAACAATAGTCAATAAATTTGATGTTGCAATCACATCCTCTTCACTCTCTAAGTTGTTTTTGACCGTGTTGTCTTTCCTGAAGTTATCTCTTTCTTTCCTTCTTTTTTCCTGCCACCTTTTTCCTCCCCTCCTTGTCTTTGGTCTCTTTTGATCATCTTGTTGCCCAACCTGAGCCTTTCCATCTCTACTAAAAAACCCGACCGTCCTGGGGAAATTGCTGCGACCCCATTAACACCCTCTTGAATTGCAGACGCAAGGCATTCTTACATAGGGTTGCGCTCGCTATTAGGAAGGGAACGCCTCTCCCTAATAGCGAGTCGCAAAACCCTATTTTGCGAGTCGCAAAAAATTGCGAGTCGCAAAATAGGGTTTGTACATTACCCATGCTGTTTTTGCATGCGCAAACGGGTTCGCAAACCCGTTTGCGCATGCAAAAATGGTCGTACATCTGGCCCACTAACCCTAGACTGGGAGCTGTAGCGCTTGCCTGCATAGGTAGTAGGCTACACCGTGTAGGGTGTGTGGCTATTTTTTTTTCTTATGCGAAAAGTGTTTCCATGTCGTGCGTGATAACCACCTAGGAGAGGTTATTGTGTTATCAGACACAGTGCTTTGCGATAGAAATGAGTGAAAAAGTTTAGAGATAGACACACAGTTATGGTTTATAGGGCTCTGACAGCTTTGATCTGCTCTGAAGGTCCGATTATGACAATTATGATTTTCTTAAATGCTCAGTCCTATTTTGTGGTTACAGGATCAACCACTAAGCGATATTATGGATCTGGTAAGGCATGGGTGAGTGGGGCACCAAGTGCTAGAGGTCTTGTAAAATGGACTATGTCACAGTCACCATTTCTACGAGCATCATTATAATTTATTAAGGAACAATCTAAGTATGTAGCTATTCAGAGCCTTCAAGTTGGACCATGTTGGAGCCTCCTGTGGCAAGCAGTGTGTACCAGATCCCTTAATTCATTACATGCCTGTCTAGTTGGAGTGAAATTGTCTGTTGCCAGAACTCATAGGGGTATTGGATGATAGACATGATTTGTAGCTGTTTCGTGTTATCTGTATGTAGTAGGGCCATATGGTGTACATGTATCATGCTGTCTGACTTGAAATGCAGTCTGTTGCGGAACCACTGATTGTATGACTAGTAGTCAGGAGTGACCATTCTTGCCCCAGGGATGCATCTGTTTATGTGCAAAGGTTATCATCCTTCCTCCTACCAGCCAGGATGCACATTTTCAAGTTCACATGGTGGCAGGTAATTCTATTATTGGGTGGCTAGGGGTCTTGCTGGTCCGGATCCTTACTAGGTCGTGGTGTGTGCACCAAATCAATGTCATAGAGTTGCAGGGGTTTCCAGACTCCATCTTCTCTGCATGGTTTGCCGCCTGGAACTGTTGCATGATTCTGAACTATACGTACGATTATATGTGGGTTGGTGTTTCCTGTTACATCCCAGGTTCAGCAGATGATGTCGTTTTATTAGGAGCAACAAGGTTTGCACCTCACTTCTGAACATTGTGTCCTCAATGCCTCGAATTTTAACTTGCAGAGAGTTCCAGAGGCTGGCCACTTGGGCCGAGAAAGCAGATCCTCCTGTGGATTTCATATTGTAAGGTGGTATGATGTTCCAAGGTGCTAGACTAAAGTGTAGAGTTATGTACTGCCTGTAGTGTTTACATTTTATTTGAAGGCAAAGGGTTCCTTTACCCTGGGAGACTTCGTGGTTGGATTCTCTGGTGTGAAGGCGGAGGAGGAGTCTTACTGCAGTGTACTGGATTTGTTGTAGTTTGCATATGATGAAGCAGGACTGTACCAAGATACAGGCTATTGGCGTAGAAGCACTTTTATTGTATAGAAAGTGCCCCGAGTGACTTTCATTTACTTGTGTCAGTGATAGACCTGAGTCAATGTTCACACCTAGATTCCACACTTCTCTTGATGTGTCTGGTGTAGCTTCAGATTCCTTTAGTCAAATATCTGGAGGCTTGTGTTTGTGCTATTGTCCACAGGTCATGAGCTCTGTCTTTGCAGTTTTGAGCTTTAGGTGGCTACTCATAATTCCAGTTGTCTATAGTGCCAGAGGCAGTTGTCAATTGTTTTTACTTTTAGATGTCTTCTGGGCTATGTATCCAAAGGATGATTTGTGTGTCACCTGCATACTTGTAGCAAGGTTAAATGATCTGCTTTGGTCTGGTAAGGGAGTTAGGTACATATTGAATAGGAAAGGGGTGATGATGTATCCCAGAGGAACAGCAAAATGTTGCATGTGAGGGGCATATGTGAAGGGTAGTGGGAATACCAGACATTTCCTATCATTTAGGTAGGTGGTGATCCATTATAGTGTGTTACACTATACTGCGATGGAGGAGCTTGATAAATAGTGACTGGTGGTAGACCATGTTGAAGACTGCCAAGAGGTCCAGAAGCAATAGGGCAGTCACTCTGTTGTTATCCACTGTAAGCTTCAAGTCATCCCAATTGGATATGCAGGCTGACTGAGTGCCCGTACCAGTCTTAAATCAGATTGTTGATCTGATGGTTATTTTCTGAGTACATTTCAAGAGTTTGGTCAAAATAGTTTTTTCAAATTGTTTCCTTAGGAATGGACCTTTATATAGACTTACAGATTCCTGGTTTGAGTGGATCAATGTTTTTCTTCCTAATTCTTATCCGCAAAGGGATTCCCTGGCAGACACAACAGTTGATAAAAGATCCAGAAGGGCGGTTCCTTCTCCTACAAGGAACCCTATATCAACGACCAATAATTGTGGTAAATGTTTATGGCCCTAATATGGACGATTCTATATTTTTCCGCCACCTCTGGCACAAGATTCAATCTATGGGGGACTCAGCAATACTCTGGGGCGGAGATTTCAACATAGTGCTGGCGCCACACATGGACAGGGAGGGGGCGTCCAGGGCTCACCACCCGCAGGCCACAGCGACACTGCACAGCATCATACAAGACTACAGCCTAACTGACCCCTGGCGAGCGTTTCACCCCGAGACACGGGAGGGCACCTGCATTACACATCACCGCCAAGCCTGGTCTCGAATAGATTTCTGGCTCTTGACTAAGGACCTACAAGTCTGGGTACAAGACGCCACCCACCACGCGAGGACATTGTCGGAACACGCTCCGGTGGCCCTGGCCCTGCTGATCCCACAACACTATCGACAGCCATTCTCGTGGAGGCTTTCCCCTAACGCCTTATTAGATACAGCTTTCTGTGAAAGCCTTCGTACACATATTCAAGAATACTTCACATATAACACTGGCTCGGTGTCAACCGAGGGCGCTCTATGGGAGGCGTTTAAAGTGGTGATCCATGGGCACGGTATAGCCGGTCAGTCTGGGATCCTCAGGGATATACGGAACAGTTTGCATAGAATAGAAAAGGAACTGCGAAACCTAGAGGCGCAATATTGCACAACACCTACACCCTCCCTCTTGGCAAATATACGCACCACGCTCACATCCTATGAGGAAGAGGCGGACCGAGAGGTCAAATTCTTGCATAAACATGCTATAGCGCGTAGATACGGAGAGGGAGATAGACCCGGGCAAAATGCTTGCCAATCTCCTGCGTAAACCCAGGGGCTCTCCCTTCATCACAGAATTATCCACCACGGAAGGTGCAACAGTGCGCTCCCCACCAGACATTCTATCCACTATGCGCAGTTTCTACGCACAACTGTACACGTCCACTTCCGACCCGACAGAGGCGTTATTGCGCGACTACTTTGATTCCATAGCCCTAGTGTGGTTTAACAACGCTCACCGGGAATACATGGAGATACCCTTCACGGTAGAGGATATCAAACAGACTATAGGGAGCCTCCCAGCCGACAGGGCCCCAGGGCCAGACGGCCTAACAGCCAAATTTTATAAGGAATATGCAGATATCCTGGCGCCTCGCCTCCTGGCGGTCTACCAAGAGGCCATGGAAATAGGCCACCTGCCCGCCTCAATGCGAGAAGCCCTTATCATAACAATTTTAAAACCAGAGAAAGACCCCACTCACTGAGATTCTTATCGCCCAATTTCATTAATAAATATAGACGCAAACATTTTCGCCAAACTTTTAGCCACCCGCATGCAACCACTGCTCACCCGGATAATATTACCGGACCAATCTGGCTTTATACCGGGCAGATCCATGTCCCATAACCTCCGGACGCTGTTCGCTCTAATGCATTATTTGGCACCACATGTGCCGGCCATCGCGGCCTTGCTCGACGCCACCAAGGCGTTCGACTCCTTGGAGTGGGGCTTTCTTTTCCCGCTGCTCCAAAGGATAGGTCTCAGTCCCATCTTTATCCAACAGATAAAGTTACTCTATACTATGCCTACGGCGCGCTTAAGGGTAAACGGCCTGGTTTCCGAACCCATTGCTATCACTAGGGGAACAAGGCAAGGATGCCCCTTGTCGCCACTACTCTTCGCTATCGCCACCGAGCCACTGACCGCGCGTATCAGGCAACATCACTCACATCGTAGCATTGGGTTCACGACGCGGGGCCTGACAATATCATTATATGCAGACGACATCACACTATATATGACTGACCCTAAAGATAATCTAGCACCCATGACACGGGAACTAATTCGCTATGGGGAACTCTCTGGGGTGCGAATAAATTGGAGTAAATCCGTTATTATCCCCTTGACGTCCGGCACTCGACCCTTCGAAACTGAATACCCGATCACATGGGCAACAGGGCCAACTCGATATCTGGGGATTTGGATCAGCAATGATCTTGCTGAACTATGGTCTGAAAATTATGGCAGAGCGGTGGACTGGATAACGGAGAGGGTACACCGTTGGAAAACATTGCCCCTGTCTCTGATAGGACGTATCGCGTTAGCTAAGATGATTATTTTGCCCAAGTTATTGTACCTCTTTGTAAACATTCCAATTCCTCTAACAAATCACTTCTTCAAAACACTACGCTCCCTGATGATCGAACTAGTCTGGGCGGGGCGCCAACCCAGAATATCATGGGAGGTACTCACCCTGCCCCAATCCCAGGGAGGCCTTGCCGCACCCGACTTTGTGCTGTATGCCTACAGCGCACAGGCGCACTTCCTACACTACTGGGTACACCCTACACCCTTCCAGTCACATGTGGCCGTTGAAACAGACAGAGCGGCGCCGACGCCACTTACAACCGCTATATTTCACACATATAAGAGGCCACGTGACGAAGTGAACACAGTGGAAGCGCTGCGATGGGCGTGGGCAGGGCTCTGCAAGAGAGCAAAACTGGACATGCTATACGCCCCCTCTATGCAATTGGCAAGTCACCCACAGATACCTCCACTGGGGGACCGCAGGGCCAGGGAGAGGGCGGCACTGCATAAGATACACATGGGCAAGGACATTTTTCCCGCAGACACCTTCCTGACACTTCAACAAATGTGCGACCAAGCGCCCCCCTCGACCGCGGACATGCTACTTTACTATCAGCTGCGCTCCTCTTGCAGAAGCCGATTTGATACTTTTCCAAACCCCCCCTCTACGCTACCAGCATTAGAAAACGTGCTCGCGATTGACCATGGCCGCAAGCTGATTACCCGAATATACAATATCACGCAACAGGAATCCCCAATTCTCACCCCCGGGGCTAGAGAGACTTGGGCGGCGGAGTTAGGGGTGGACATATCGGACGCCCAGTGGAAACTAATCTGCGGCCAGCTACGGCTCTTATCCTCTAACTGCCGGCTGAGATTAATTCACTTTAAATACATACACCGGTTTTATCGGACCCCGGTGCAATTGCACCGAATGGGACTTCGCCCTGACGATCGCTGCTGGAGGTGCGGGGACACACAGGCTACTTTTTTACACGTGGCGTGGCAGTGCCGCCTGATAGCTAACTTCTGGGTACGTACACTACAGCACATACGTGACATAACTAGACATGATCTGCCCTGTACGCCGCTGGCGGTATTGCTGGGTGACAACACTTCTGTTCCACCAAAAAGAAAGAAATTAATTGCTATGCTTTTGATCATGGCAAAGCGCCAGGTAGCCCTTCATTGGAGGGCGGTTTCACCGCCGACCACAAAAAATTGGATCACCAGTGTAACACATTGCAAGACACAACTGGAGACGTATTGGGGACTGATGCCAGCGAGGTCTCGCCCCCGGGAAATCTGGGAGCCGTTTGTAAACTAGCTGAATACAGTAAACATAGATGAGTTTTAATAGGCCTAGAGATTAACATGATTTACTGCCACTGAGGGCCGCGGTCGTACCGCACCCTAAATATTGTACGGACTGGTCATAGGAAAACCTATGGTAGCCAATGTAATGACACTGTGATGTACTGATAATGTTTATACCCGCTTTATGCTATATGAGAAATTGAAATAAGTAACACCATGGTTCTGCAGACGTCGAGCGATACTTGATGATTATTGTTCTTTTGCGGTTATGTGATTGATGACTTTCTAAATGGCAATAAAAAATTAATTTAAAAAAATGTTTTTCTTCCTAAGGAGTGGTGTGGTGTACAGATTTTCAGCTCTAGTGGGAAACATTCCAGGTCTAGGGACCTGTTAAGAATTTTTCTGGCTACCTCTCCTGCACATGTTTCTCAAATGATCGCCTTACATACTTTAGGTATTGCTGGATCTACTGGAGACCCTTATGGTTTGCTTGCATTGATGTTTTTTTCTTAGGTTTTAAGATGGCCAAAGAAAGGAAATTTGTGGTTTTTGTCGCAGCAGGGAACTGTCATTTGTGGGCAGTGCGTTAGCTATTTTGTCTTTCAGGCATTTTTCTGTTTTGTCGATATTGAGATGAGATCCGCTGATATTTTGCCCCAAAAATATTGATTGTGGCGTTTGCGAGTTTTGATACCCTGGATTTGCAAAATTCAGCAGTTCCTTTGATGTGCCGTCTGCATCCATTTTGTGTGAGAACAAGTGGCACTTTGTATTCTTCGGATAGCTGCTTTGTAGACTATGTTGTGCACTGTGCAGTCGGAGGCTCAAAGGAGATACAGTGCGATGAGAGAAAACATGAACATGTTTAAAATAGTTAACATGAAGCAGACATAGTTCTCATTTAATTTTTCTGGAGGGAGAGGCCTGTCCTCCCCGCCCACAGAGCTCTGCCAAAACATCCTCGAAGAGTCGGGCTTACTCTCTGGAATCAAGGGCAAGCATTCTGTCTCACTACTTTCAACAAGCATTGGCATAGCCAATAGGTCTCGCCTTTGGGGCCTTATAAGTGTTTAGCCAGAGCTATTGACTTTGCCAATGTCTTCAAGCTGTGCTGTAGAGAAGTGTGGCTGCTGTGCAGCATGCTGAAAAGTTATAATAAAAAAATGTCAGAAGCATTTTTGTTACTTTATATATGACCAAGAAGGCATTATGTAAAACTGAACGACCATATTAAAAAAGTATTTACAATAAAACATTTCCTCAGTTTTCTTTTGTTCTTGCAATGCTGGCAACTTGTTTCTGCCTATTGCAATGGTTGTTTGTTAAAGCTTTTTTTTTTGAGGGGGCATAAACAATCGGAGGGTGAAGGTTGGGAACTAGTACCTGTATTATAACACTAGCAGCGGCCAGACGGTAGGGGAGAATCAACAGATGCCAGATTCCGAGAGCAGGCTGAGGTGGTGCTGAGTGATGCTGAGGTGGTAGTGGTGGTGGTGGTGACTGTTGCGGAGACTATGCTGAGGTGATGCTGAATGATACTCAGGTCTTGCTGAGTGATACTGCTGTGGTGCTGAGTGATGCTGTGGTGGCGCTGAGTGATGCTGTGGTGGTGCTGAGTGATGCTGTGGTGGTGCTGAGTGATGCTGTGGTGGTGCTGAGTGATGCTGTGGTGGTGCTGAGTGATGCTGTGGTGGCCCTGAGTGATGCTGTGGTGGCCCTGAGTGATGCTGTGGTGGCCCTGAGTGATGCTGTGGTGGCCCTGAGTGATGCTGTGGTGGCCCTGAGTGATGCTGTGGTGGCCCTGAGTGATGCTGTGGTGGCCCTGAGTGATGCTGTGGTGGCCCTGAGCGATGCTGTGGTGGCCCTGAGCGATGCTGTGGTGGCCCTGAGCGATGCTGTGGTGGCCCTGAACGATGCTGTGGTGGCCCTGAACGATGCTGTGGTGGCCCTGAACGATGCTGTGGTGGCCCTGAACGATGCTGTGTTGGTGCTGAGCGATGCTGTGGCGGCGCTGAGCGATGTTGTGGCGGTGCTGAGCGATGTTGTGGCGGCGCTGAGCGATGCTGTGGTGGTGCTGAGTGATGCTGTGGTGGCGCTGAGTGATGCTGTGGTGGCGCTGAGTGATGCTGTGGTGGCGCTGAGTGATGCTGTGGTGGCGCTGAGTGATGCTGTGGTGGCGCTGAGTGATGCTGTGGTGGCGCTGAGTGATGCTGTGGTGGCGCTGAGTGATGCTGTGGTGGCGCTGAGTGATGCTGTGGTGGCGCTGAGTGATGCTGTGGTGGCGCTGAGTGATGCTGTGGTGGCGCTGAGTGATGCTGTGGTGGCGCTGAGTGATGCTGTGGTGGCGCTGAGTGATGCTGTGGTAGTTCTGAGTGATGCTGTGGTGGTGCTGAGTGATGCTGTGGTGGTGCTGAGTGATGCTGTGGTAGCGCTGAGTGATGCTGTGGTGGCGCTGAGTGATGCTGTGGTAGCGCTGAGTGATGCTGTGGTAGCGCTGAGTGATGCTGTGGTGGCGCTGAGTGATGCTGTGGTGGCGCTGAGTGATGCTGTGGTGGCGCTGAGTGATGCTGTGGTAGCCCTGAGTGATGCTGTGGTGGCCCTGAGTGATGCTGTGGTGGCCCTGAGTGATGCTGTGGTGGCCCTGAGTGATGCTGTGGTGGCCCTGAGCGATGCTGTGGTGGCCCTGAGCGATGCTGTGCTGGCTCTGATTGATGCTGTGCTGGCTCTGATTGATGCTGTGCTGGCTCTGATTGATGCTGTGCTGGCTCTGATTGATGCTGTGGTTGCGCTGAGTGATGCTGTGGTGATGCTGTGGTGTTGCCGAGCGAGAGAGAGAGTGAAGATATAATGCCCAATTAGAGAGGGTGGTGAGAGAGAAAGAGAGAGAAAGGGTGTACATAGAATAAAGAGTGGAGCGGGATAGAGAGAGAGAAAGAAGGGGAGAGAGAGTGAATGAAGGAGTTTGAAAGAGAAACAGATAAAGGGGTGAGAGAGAATGAAAGGCTAAAAAATAGAGAGGGGAGAGTTAATTAAGTAGAGAGAGAATTAGAGAGGGGAGAGAGAGAGAAGGAGAGAGACAATAAGAGTGGGGGGGTGGAGTTTAAATAGAGTGAAGAAGTGACGCGGAAAAAGTAACCTTAAATATAGCTTTGTGCTTTGCGCGAATAAATATAAAAAAATAAACAGAGTGAGACAAAATACTGCTAATTAGGCTGGGACTCCCAATATAAAACAAATAGCGATATAAGGTGAAATCAACCCACCGAAACAATATTTCTAACTAGACAAAAAAAAGCTTGCATTTCAATGCTAATCGCTGTTGTTTTTCATGTGACTGTAGTCCAGGGCCGTCAGTTGGTAATGTGAGCTGCTGCTGCGATTGAAACATCAGAGTCCAGAGAGTTAATGAGCCATGACGAGGAAATGAGGAAGAGATAGGAAACCCAGATGGCAGCTGCGCGGCGTGCACGCTATCGTGAACGCAAGTTGGTCGCCAGCCGAAAGCCAGTGGGTTTGCACTTCCAAAACCCGCTTACTAAAACTCTCGGCCAGACCAGCGCAAGCGCTGGTGCAGGCCGAGACCTAAAAATCACCAGCCACCACAGCCAAACAAGTATTGATTTTTGGAAAGTTACTAGACCTCCCCACAGTCCGCAATTCCAAGATTTACCCTACAGTGAGATAACTTGGCACAATCTCTGGAGCACCAAAGAGCAGCAAAAGTCCTTAGAAATGATGTGCAGTGCCATTTTGTTTCTAAGCAATGATGGTTGAGGTTTGTTTTGTAGCAATGCTCTTTCAGACTATCCGGAATTATCCTCTTTTCTGCGAGGTGATTTATTTTCTCCCACAGGAATTTGGAGTAACCACTCATGTATTCCCAACCCAGGTCATGTTTATTTTTCTCAGTTTGCAATGTTTCTGCAACATAGTTAACATGCACATCCCTTTTCATACTTGATGCAGGTACCCGGCTTTAAGAAAGTGCAAAAATTTACTGGTCCAACTTTTCTTTAAGATCCCAGTGTTTGGAGTATGTGACTGAGACTCAAAATACCATGAGGCTTTTATCTTCTGTTTAACTACTATAGGTACTCTAACAAAAAGTAAATAAGAAGGGACAAAGGAAAAAAAAAACTTCAGTTGAGTGACTGCATTACTCTGTCCCCACTAGGTGGTGTTTGTGTCTTTCCTTGTAGGATTGACAGCCGTCATCCACCACATTGATGGCAGTCGTAGACTTTAATACGGCTGCCCCCCACGTATGGTTAAAAAAGGAGGGGGAGTAATTCAATCCTATATGGGAGATTAAAATGATTCACCTCTCTGTCGAGTCCAAAAGGTTATTTGGCTTTCATAAGGACCAAAGTTGTTCTTTGATCAGCCTGCAAGGATGATAGATGGTGTCCCTATGAAAGGTCAGTCAAAACTTGATGTTAAAACAATTTAAAATAAGTGCAAAATCAATTGGAAATAATGTACATGGAATGATGGGCAGAGGACTGGATGGATGGCCTGATGGGCAGACTGGTGCATGCTGAACTAGGAGGATGACACCATTTGACTGACAGGGGTGTTTTGGTATAGGACTTTCTGTAGACCAGAAAACTTTGATAAGCACATCCAGTGCATAGATATCATTCTAGGAACTGAGTAGACCACTCCTTCCTCTAAACAGGGTATTAGTTCTCCAGATGGAGCTTATCTTGTATATGAGAGTACAAGATAATAGTCCAAGGGGATTATTCAGTATCAGGGTCCGTATACTCATCCTTCCATGCTCAACATTTCCCTCTTTGGTATAATAATACATATGTAGCAATGCATCTCTGTTCTTGTATCTCTTCTATTTAACCTGTGATATACCAAAGATTTTGCTTGGTCCGTATCATGACTTGGTGTCCACACAATATGGTGGCTAATTTTTTAGCTCTGTCGAGCCCTTTCCTCTGTTTCGTGATTGCACCATCCTTAATGCAGTAGATGGAGTCCTAGATTGTTGGCTATGAAGACTGGAAGCTGCCAACTGTGTTGAAGTTCCCTGATATCTCTGTCAGAGACTCTTACCTGTTCGCATCTCCCGAACCTCCTGTACCTTAACAGTGTTGCAGGCAAGATGGCGGTGCCTCTCTATGCTGTAGACCGCCGATTTTCGAAACAGCCTCCACTGTCTTTCATGTGCAGATGATGGTGTGCTAACGCGCCTCCAGATATTTACCTCTCCTTACCTCCAGCTACAGCCTGGCGGATGGTTTAATTCCATGATCCGGATGGATTGCTGATCTTCGGAGGCCTCGCCCAACTGCTGCTCGCTCCGTGCCTCTGCGTTTCCTTTGCTCTCGGCCTTGGTACCTACAATTAGACAAGATTGCGTGTTGACTGCTGACGTCTTCCCCCTGTAAGTGCCAACCGTGTCAGCACACCACCACGCCTTCTGGTCGGCGTTGCTCAGACCGACCCGAGCAATCCATGTGTTATACTATTGATATGAACCCAGACAGAAACAAAATAAGGACCTATCTTTCATGGTTACCACTCCTCTTTACATCTAGCTACTTACCTCATCCCAGACAGGCAGACCTATTTGTTATTAAGGGGTCCCTCTAAGTTTTTCGGCTAGTGGGTCACTATATCTCCTTTACCCACCATGCACCTCCACTGTCCTATATAGTATTGCTTGGCAATGCTCTTCACAATGGCTGACTGTAACGATCACAAAGGAGGCCAATGGCAACCTCAAAAGACCCAAACAAGAACCACCGATTCTCTGGTTAAAGATAGCCCAGCCACGCTTGAAGCTATCTTTGAAAAACTAAACGCTGTACACAACATTGATCAGAGCACAAAAAGAAACCCAGATTTACTATGGAGGTTGCTGGAATCAGAAAGGACTGTAAGATGTCAACATCAGAATAACAAATGCAGAAAACCTGATAAGTGCTAGTGAGAACTGTAACACTGTTCACTCAAAACATATGCTGAAGTCTGACTCCTTAATAGCATCCCTCACACGTGAAGTTACTAATTTGAAAGATCACCAAAGGAGAATCAGTTTTCGAATTTTTGGCTTCCTGAAGGCTCCTAAGACGAGGCTCCATCAGTGATCGCCTTTCTCGAAGCGTGGATCCCCTCAACGCTCAACATCAACTTCATTAAAGGCTTTGAACTTGAGCGCTCCCACCGGATTCCTACCTTCAAACTCAAGAATTCCATGTCACCACAGACCATGATCTTTAAGCCACTATGTCATCAACCCTCCAAGCTTCTTCTGGCACATATGAGGAAAGGCCAAATCTGTCTCATTGCAGGGTGCCAGAATCACCATCTCCCAAGACTTTTCAAGAGACACTCATCAGGAGAAAAGACTTCCGGGTCCTCTGGAAATATCTTGCGGGTAAATCAGTTAAATATTTCTTTATCGGGCCTTTCAAGTTCAAGATTATCCACAAAGGCCAAACACATGTCTTCTCTGATCCATCCAACCTTAAACTTTCCTTGAAAACACATTTGAATCACGAATGGATGATAGTCACACTGCTCCTTAATGGACTCCTCATGTCACCCGATTGCATTTGTATGATTCTCCTACAGTCTGACACATATTTCCATGTATCACTTGCTTAAATGCCTAATAGTGCCAGATATAACTTGAAATCATCAAGCAACCAAGTCAAGATTGGTGTACCCTAGGAATATATGGTACAACATGCTACCTTTCCTTGGTATATAGTATTCTGTTATATTATTCTATCTTTAAAAATTGCATATGTTCTCTCTTGCAGTACGATTTTCTAACAAGCTTTGCTGCTGCACTGTAAGTTTCAATAACAAGGTGCAAATGTTTCTCTCCATTCGTAACTTCTGGGTTGAACGCACGTGTTCTACTTAATATGTGGCAATCTATGATGTCCCAACGTTCTGATGTATGTTCTGAATGCGCATAACATTGTACACTCTTTTATATGCCTATACTTGATGCGATATTTTAACCCATATCTACAATACACACTTCTATTCCAACATAGTCAGATCAGCAGTACCCCTGCTATAATAGTAAGTTTGAAAATGCTTTTACTGTTCTCCTAGCAACATGTTTTGCTGCACTGTTTCCCTCCCCTTGTGTGGATAACCCCACAACCCTGTCTGTTAAACTTTGTCTCTTTGGGACTCTCACTCTCCTTCTTGGGGGGTAGGGGGAAGTGGTATTAGCTTTGTTGATCTCTTATGATTTCTTTCCCCCTTATATTTCTTTTTCCCCTTTCCTGCTCCCCTTCCTTACCATGTGGTTCCTACTTCTAGCTGTACACACCAATGCGCTGAGAATTGTTCAACAGCGCCTCATATCATTCAGCTATGTATCATGCCTGACTATACTCAACGTATGTTTACCTTGAAAGTCATTTCCTGTAACACTAAAGGTCTTAGCCACCATGTGAAACGTAGAAAGATCTCTGAATATTGCCACGCATTGGGAGGACTTGGTGTTTCTCTAAGAAACTAGGATTAGTATAGGAGGGATCATTTATGTGCAGTGGGTTGGTCAACAACTTGTCCTGTTTGGCGGCAAGCTTGAAGGAAATGGGGATTACTTTAATGTCAGGAAACTCTCGGTTGTCGGTCATTGCCTCAGAACAGGATAACATGATATGATATGGCTGATTACTTTGTATAGTTCAGTCATTATATTGAAGGTGCGTAAACATCTGTGAACCTAATAGCAATGACCTCAATTCTGGACAGCATTAAATGCTAAGTTATTGCTTTTAATGCTTGTGTCATTGGAGGTGATTTTAATCTGCCAATTGATACTACATTGGACACCAATCCACCTTTAAGTATACATCCGATTTGGCCCCCAACTCCAATAACAGCTTTTTGAAGATGGATTACCTGTTGGTAGACACTTCTCTTCTCCAGGATACCTTGTCATCGACCATTGAACCCATCACAGTTTCGTATCATGCTGCCATCACTTTAGAGATTGTCCCCTCCCAAACTAAAAACTGCACATGGCGTATAAATGCTGAAATGTTTTATAGTGAATCAGAAGTATGGGACTTACATTAGAAATTAGCACTTTTCATTCAAGAAAACAGTAATTCTGTATCTTCACCTGTCCGCTTGTGGGACATGTTAAAATGTTCATTTAGAGGCCAGATAATAAACTGCATGGCCTGGAAAAATAAAGAAATTAAATCATCTTTGGGCAAATTAGCAAAACCGATAAAAGCAAAAGAAATTTTAAATAGGCTTTCAAAAGGCTCTTAATTTTTAGCTACCACCAAACGCTTTAAATATGAATATAACTTGATAATTAGCAAATGTGCCCACCTATGGGTTCATGCTCAGAATGGCAAAAACTGTTTTATCTAAATAAAGCAGGTAAATCACTTGCGGCTTATTTGAAATTTAGAGGGAATACCACTTTAATATCAAGTATTAAAGATTGTAACAAAACTGTCAGAACAAAAACGTAGGCGATTCTGAAGGTTTTCCAGAAATTCTATGCTAAACTATACACTCCTCTATAAATACCCCTAAAGATGTGCGCCTGAAGTTCCTCCAGAGTCTCCCCATGAAATTCTTCTTGGATTCTGACAAACTCGCTCTAAATAAACCACTAGAGAAAAACAAATGTTAAATGCAATCAAACTCATCCCAACTGGTAAAGCCCTGGGCCCTGATGGTGTAAGCATTAACTTTAACAAGACATTTGCCCACACAATCATAGATCCACTGATGTCGGTCCTCAATCATTTTTTCTCTTCTGGGCAGATGATTGGCACTGCACCTGAAGCCACTATTGCAGCCATTCCAAAGGAAGGGAAAGATCATTCTGACCCTAAGAATTTCAGACTGGTCCCTCTGATAAATATGGAAACCAAAATCTATGCCAAAATATTAGCTACATATCTAGCACCCTTTAACACTAGGTTAATCCATGTTTCTCAAGCTGGTTTTGTTGAAGGTAGGTTAGCCAGTGATACCATCCGCATGTTTTGTCATATCATTGAAAAGGCCTCTGTAATGATGTGATGATAAATGTGGTGACACTGTGATGTCACCTAGAATGGTAAGGGCAGAGGTTCTAGAAGAGAAGGATGGAAGGTTTTCAAGGGATAATAGTTCAGTTTGGAGCTGTATGTATCGGGGTCGCTATGCTCCAATAAAGATAATATATACAAATATCTTGATGAGCCTGTTCTTCACAGCCTCCCTACCTTAATCACCTGCAGTGACAACTATAGCACTGGATGCTGAGAATGTCACATGGCTGTACCTAGAGGCTGCCTTATACAGATATAATGTAGGTGACCTATACATTAAAATGAGCTGAGCCTCAAATAGAGGTTTTGAAGCTTAGTTAGTCAGTTGCTCTGCAACTAATTTGCCTCCTACATATGGAAAACGGTTATCATGCTGATATCAATGTACTAAGTAGATTTATTTATGCACATCAGAATTCGATTTAATCTATCAGCTTGAATTCAGCAGGATATTGATGCAATGTAGACACACATTGTATTTGTTATATGAATTTGAAGTGTTCGGTTGTCAATAGATAACTAGAAAATGCATTGGCCCTAATAAAGCAACTTTCATGTCGCGAAACACATGTTGACCTCTTTCTATTCTTGTAAGTAATACAATTCGGAAAATGTAATCAATCAATATTGTCGTGTCTAGGAATTCACTGGATATCATTTTCCATAAACTTATATGGAGTATTGATTTACTACCTGCAGACCTCCAACAAAGTCTGTTTTAGGTCCTATTAAAATGACCTTGTCCCTTTATAACAACCCCACAGTGAGAATCTGAATGAATGGCACCACATCCGCGCCCTTTGTTTTACAACAAGGCACCTTCCAAGGTTGCACGCTCTCCCCTTTTTTGTTTCTCCTGGGCATAGGCCTTGTGTTAATAAAGTTAAATGAATACACCGAAATTAAAAGTCTACACTTTGGCAATTCTGTTTTCAGAACTGCAGCATACACAGATGATGTACTATTCATTACAGAAGACCCTGCTGATGCCTTAACAGCTATTGAAAATATTATTGATATATGCTTCTGTTTTTCAGGCTATAGCTTAAACAATTATAATACTGAAGTTTTACCCCTTAATATTCTTTGTCATCCTTCCTTTGTTGGGAACTCGGACTTCCAATGGCAATCAAAGTTTTGCAGAACAAACTAAAACAAAAAACAATTTGCCAAAATTAAAGACTTGTTGTTGACATGGTCCCCTAAGCACATTTTGTGGTGAGGTAGATTGAAAACTTTACAAATTATGGTGAGCCCAATAGTCAGTTTCCTCTTGAGCATGCTGCCTGTTGGTGTCTCTCTTTTTTTTTCATTTGTTGATAAAATCACCTCTGGATTATTTACAAAAAGAAACCCAGAATCACTTTTAAAAACTATGGTTGACCTTTAGAGAAGGAGGCTGTGCAATTTACTGAACTGGTTTAAGTACCAGAAAGCATTCTTTTCTGCTCGGGGTACCCGTTGGCTTTGCAGATGATCCTACTAAGGTGCCCCCCAGCTCAGTTTTGAACACTATCTCAGTTACCCTTTCTACTTGCTTGCACCATTAACTGTGTCTCACCTCAATTTCACTCATTCTAAAAGAATTATTGACAACATAATTAAAGCCCTGCTAAGGTTGGACAAAAACCCCTCCTCCAACATCAATAAATCCTATCTCACTATGGAACAGTAAAAAGACGGAAACTACAGATTCCCCCATAATTGCCCTAAATGGACTGAGAAAGGTATCAACCTAGTATCAGCTCTCTTCTTCAAAACTAGGCCCCTATCATTCGCCACTCTTCAAGAGAAATAGGACTTCTCCAACTTGGATTTCTAAAACTTTCTGAAAATCAAGGCGAAGTTCTCTAAACTTGGTCCTCTCCTCAAACCAACTTTCTTTTCCTCTCTTATATTAATTCTTCTAGGGGGACATGTTGCATCCAAGAGCTACAAATCGCTGGGCAGTCCCACTAGTCAATCTAACCCTCCCATTTAGAGTAAAGGATCCACCTTCTTCCACAATACAAGTAGAACACCCTCTAGCCACCCATCCTCACCCCCATAGAGTCTTGGCCTCTCATTTGCTCCAGAACAAGCTTATGCCTTCATTAATACAGACAAAAAATGTTGCCTCTCACTGCCTCTACTGGACCCCCCAAAACACTCCTCAAGTCAAAACTAATATACTCTGCGGACACTTGCTGGTCATGTAAACCAACACATTGTGATGCAGAACATATGTTTTTCATATGTAAATGGTTGGAACCTTATTGAGAGGAAGTTACTATCCAACTAAACAAAATCTTTAAGACTGATATCCTGCTAGATTTTCCAACGATAATGCTTGATCCACACGCATCCACAACTCCAATTGAGCTTCTAGGTTTTGGAACTTGCCCTCCTAGACCTACTAATAACCAATTCACTCAGTCATTCTCCTAGATAGGAAATCTGCTAATGTTTCCTTTCACACAGGGTGGGTCTGGGTTACCTATCTCAGCAGCTTTCAATATGCTCAGTCATGTGATCACAGGGGACCCTACTACTTCACAACTCATAAGGAAGACAAAGGATGCTTTCATTCACAACACACAATAGAATGTTTGTCTTCCCAGAACCTTACATATCAGTACCCAGTACCATGGTTATGCTGGTTTAGTGTCCACTTCCTGGACACATGGCTTCTTTCCTCCTTGCTTCTCTCCTCTTCTTCCTACTATCATATTCTTTCTCTTCTCAATATATAGGTGCCTTAAAACACAACCAAAAGTGTCTTTTTCAACAAACCTCATCTTAAATTATCTCATCTAACCCTAGGTCATTCTGTGTTATAACAGAATCCCTTATTTGTTGTTCTAGTTTTTGATAGATCCACTGTTGAATGTCTACCTGAACTTGATATGCATGGTTTTCGCTGACTATTTTTCATAGATGTTTGCTGACTATACAGCATATTATATTATGTCTTTAAACACCTGGCAATACAACGTATTATTGTTTTGTGACTGTATTGCTTGTTTCATGTACCTTATAAAAATCAATAACATTTTTAGAACAAAAAATAAAAGGTTTTGATTGGCCCTATGTACAGTAAACACTGCATGTCCACTTTCTGGACTTCTTTTTACTAAACGTTATCATCAGCTGTCTTAGTCCATCCACTTCATTTAAAGCAAATATAGATTAAAACTCCCAGGAAGCATGGATTTGTTCTTTTTTTAATGATGTTGTCATTTGTACTGATTGTGATCCTCTTGCTTAAAAGGGGTACAATGGTAATTTATAACAGCTTACATGGTGATAAGCAAAATGAACATACCACATATTTATTTAGCTCTCATTCTTTCTCCCTTAGACACAAAGGTTTGCATGGAGTAAATCATTGTAACTGCATCGAGATAGGTGGTCTGCTAAGCAATTTTGAAGTTGGTGCCTTAATTTTGCCAGCCAGTGCAGTGATACACATACATTTTCTTACTGCAAATGGGTGCTTCCAAAATGCGTTTTAAGAGGATAGAACTATAAATGAAAATAAATTGACGAGAAAAATAAATTAGAGTTCAACCTTTATTACTAGGCAAGGCCTTCCGAACATCCTGTGGCATCTATTTTATCTATTAGTTCCATGGTACAAGTAGTTCCATCAAGGCATATGTCTGGAGTTTATCTGCAGCTGTGATGTCACCACCTTCCAGGGTGTTGCCTAAATCCTATAGGTATCTTTAACTTTTGTTCTGTATCTTCAAGGGCCTGTCCCTTTCTGTCTCCTCTCACTGTCTTTGACTGTCCTCACAATTGTGAATCACGGTTGAACCCGAGCACGGGTTGCTGCGTCTGCAAGAGATTTTATTCACTTCCATCTTCAACGTGAAACATTAGTTTTAATCGGATAGGTTTTGAAAACCTCTTAAGAATGATATCGCCACAGACGACGCACGTTCAACTGAAACAGTTGCTAATGATCATTCACAAACCAAATGCCTCGCACTGATGTTTAAGTCACCCAAAGCTTGTTCTAAATATAAAAAAGGCTTAGTGTGGCAATTACTGCACTGATTGCAGGGTGTGGAATGAAAAACCTTGTAATTTTTGGAGCTGGAAACAGTCTTTTCATTGTCACAGTGATGCATTAATGCTGTAGCAATTGCATACTTCAACAGAGCTTCTTATTGGCACTGACTTCGTTTTCTGGAGCGTTTGTTTTCAAAATGATTCTACGCATATATCGTGCCTTGAAATACGTTCTTCCTCCGCTGTGAATGCATTGCCTCAGCATATTTGTTTTTCAACCTTTTTATCGATTTTCCTCCAAGTCTGTGCAGATTTAACTGTCGCAAAAGTAACATCTTTTTTTTAAATTTTATTTTTATCCTCATATCACCAAAAAAGCATCTGCAATACTTTATGGAGCCGCCCACTAAACTGTGCGCCCTGGGGCCACTGCATTCGCTTCGGTCTGCAAACCTTACCAGACCAACACCTTTGCTGGTGTCATGGTGTAATCATTGGACCAAAGGAAGATATTCGAAACCCCAGGATCTGCTCCATATCAGAAAATCAAACCAAATATTAGGGTTATTCTCCTTCACCACTGCCTGGTCTAAACGAGCGATGTTTATGGCTGCCTTAACCCAGTCTTTCACCTTCAGGGCAGGGGGTCCCTCCATTTTATGCAGATTTCCCTTCGGGCAATCAGGATCAAATAGAGCAGTAGCCCTCTATGTGGACTCTTCAGCCACTTACTGATTATACCATCTTCTCCAAATAGGACAAGAGCCATATTGAGGGTGATCTCTCTGCCAAAGATTCCCCTAAAGGCGATCTCCATTCCACCCCAGTAATCTCTCAGCTTCGGACATTCAAAAAACACGTGCAACTTGTTAGCTCCTATACAGTCACATCTTGGGCACTTGGGGGGGGGGGGGAATAGGGGCAAACTTTGCTATCTTAGCCAGAGTCCAATATAAACGATTTATGGTAAAGAAGTGATTCTTTTTCAGGTTAGCTGGTGTAGTGTCTTTGGGCCAACACAAACCACGCAGACACTGTGATAAGTAGTGGGAACTTTATTGCATTGCATCCACTACGCTCCTGCTCCCGCTCTAAACTTCCTTCCGCTCCTCCTCTTCCGCCCCCGGCTCTCCTCCCACCTCTCAATCTCCTGTGCTGGTCCTAGCGCCCAGCACATATTACGACATTACATCTTCCCCCTTCTTAAACAATTTTAACTATCTGAGAAGTGTTCGTGCATGCCAGATTAAATATTGATAGAAAACAACATAGTTACAGTTCTTCAATCAGGCGAACTGGTCTTCGATGAGTTCGTTGCGGCCGGAGATAGGCATCTTGAGCCGCCCGTTCCCTTTCGTCAGGAGACGTGGAGGGTCGATGATCACTTACTGACTCAGGTGCATCTCCTGTTGCCACACTGTGAGGTGCGGTCAACGGTTCTCGGACATTGGGCGTGCATTTCTGAAAATGCGTCACATTCCTGGTGATCCTCTTGTCTTCCGACGCAGCTGTAATCATGGTCCCTTTTTGTTTTGTCACCAGCAGTGGGCATGCATGATATCGACAGTCTGCTTTTCTCTGTTGTTCTTGTCGCACCAATACCCAGTCCCCTTCATGGATGGATGGCTGTGTAGCTTTTCTCCGTCGGTCTGCATTTTCCTTCATCTGCTCCTTTTTCAGTTTGTCTCTGGCTGCTAATTGTTTGTGCTCAGAGCCTTGAGACAAACCACTAGCTGCATCCTCCCAAGCTGGTATTCTGGTGCGCACAGTGCGACCCAACATTAATGTTGCTGGACATTTGCCTGTGGTAGTATGTGGTGTGGTTCGATACGCGCGTAATACTTCATTTAGGGCCACTTGTACATCACACTTTGAAAGTTCTGCCTGCTGAATGGTCTTCTTTAGAGTGGCCATAAATCTTTCCACCATTCCATTGGCCTGGGGCCACAAAGGAGTAATCTTCCGGTGTTTGAAATTGAGGTGTTTGGCAAATGCAGCGAAGTCTTGCCCATTGAATGGTGGGCCATTGTCCGTTTTCACTACCTTCGGTATGCCCCACGCTGCGAAGACCTCATCGAATACCGGTATAGTGGTGGTCGCTTTGGTTGACGTTATGAGGTGCGCAATTGGGAAGCAGGAGTATTCGTCCATTATGACCAAGATATACTTGCCAGATTGTAGTGGTCCAAAGAAGTCCACTGCGACATGATGCCAAACGCCATCCGGCAGTTCAGACATTTGAAGAGGCGCAGGTGGATCCTCTCGACTTACTAGCTGACACTGTGGGCAGTCCTTCAGCGTACTTTCCACCATCTGATCAAGCATAGGGAACCAGACCCGTTCCCGCAGTGCTCTCTTCGTGGCTACAATACCTCTATGTCCTTCATGCGCTAGGTTGATGACTCCTTGGCGCAACTGTTTCGGAATGATGATCCGTTTGTCCCTTAGTACAAGACCATCTGAGGTGATGGACAGTTCATCCTGCACATGTCTGAAAGAGGACAGTTCCTGACTGTCAATCTGTTCACTCTGTCTGGATTCCTCCAAATGCCTCCAACTGTTCGTCTGAATGCGATGTTTTACATTTTGTAGCGTGGCATCTTCATTAGTGGCATCAAGGATGGCATCCAGAGGGACTGCAGGCGGTTTGGCTTGAGCCACTACAAAATGGATGTATTCCTCCGCTAATGATGGGTTGGATTTGGACGTTGCCTTGGGATGTCGGAACATATAGTCGGCTGGATTTGCAGCTTTTCCCGGCTTATGGATGATGGTTTAAGTATACTCTTGAAGGCGGATGCCCCAGCGCTCTATTCTGGGTGGCATTTTGGCTCGGGGGTTGCCGAAGATGGTTATCAGGGCCTGGTGATCTGTGATAAGTGTGAAATGTTTTCCGTAAATGAAGATGTGGAAATGTTCGCAGGCCCAGACTACCGCCAGGCTTTCCTTTTCAGGCTGGGAGTACGCTCTCTCTGTGTCCGTGAGACTCCGACTGGCATATGCTACAATATACCGCTGATCACTCTCTTTGTCATATTGAGCCAATATTGCTCCCAGGCCTACATGACTTGCATCCACGGTGATTTCAGTTTTTCTTCTAGGATTGAAATATGCAAGATTTTTGGCAGATTCAACCGCAGCTTTGATTTCATGAAAGGCTTGATCACACTTCGTGGTCCATTGAAATGGGTGTCCTTGTTTGGTCAGCTTTCTCAGGGGGAAACTGATAGTGGCATAGTCCTTGATATAGCGTGCACAGTAGCTTGCCATGCCTAAGAAGGACCGTACATCCCCCGCGTCTCGCGGCCTGGGGGTGTCATTTAGAGCGGCAATCTTTTCTGGATCAGGTTTCATTCCAGAGCCTGAGAAGATGTGTCCGAAGAATTTTAATGTAGATTTGTGGAATTCGCATTTATCTTTATTTAAAGTGAGATTGGCATCCAACAGAGCATGACAGACTCGGTCCAGCGCTGTGTCGTGTTCTTGCATTGTTGATCCATAGACCTGGATGTCGTCACTGTAGTTTAAAGTGTTGGGAACGTGATGAATTACCTTTCTGATGGCCTCTTGAAAAATCTCAGCGGCAGAAGAGACCCCAAAGCTGAGTCTTTTGTATCTAAACAGACCTTGATGAGTCGAGAATGTGGTGATATATCTCGATTTTTCGTGAAGTTCCAGCTGGTGATAGCCCTTGTTGAGGTCTAGTTTGGAGAATATTTGCGCCCGTTGAGTGACGCAATCATGTCGCTAATATGAGGCCCCGGGTGTCTTTCTCTTTCAATGGCGGTATTGGGTGCCCTCATATCTACACAGAGGCGCACGTTGCCAGGTGAGCCCTTTTTAGGCACAACGACCACTGGAGAGACCCAGGGAGTGGGTCCTGACGTTCTCTCAATAATGTCGGCCTGGAGAAGATCCTGCAGTTCCTCCTCTACAGCCTGTTGAAGGTGAAATGGAATTTTCCAGTGATGTTGTGCAATGGGTGTCACACGTTCATTTATGTGTAGTCGAACTTGGCAATGAGCCATCTTTCCAAGTCCGGTGAATAACTTCGGAAACTTGTGCACTATATCCGGTTCATCATCAACTTTGTACAAAATTTCTACTAGTCTAAGTCTTTCCGCCGTGGGCAAACTGAGAAGACAATCTGCTTCAGGACCATCAATGACGTGAATGCGGGCCGGAATAGTTCTGTCATTGTACGTGAGATTAGTCGGGAATTGTCCTAAGCAAGGAAGAGGTTCCTTTGACATCCAAGTGTACACCCGCACTGCGGCTTTATGCAAGTGCGGTGGTGGACTCATTTTCTTGTATTCTGCAACTGAAATGTAGTTGAGAGATGCTCCACTATCCAGAACAAATTTAGCCAGGTGTGTGTCCATTTTCAGATGTAGTCGCGGGTATTTCTTCAACCGGTCCGGATCCGCAACCATGCAGACGTACTCATCACTGTCTTGCGATATTGGTGACAACGACCTCGACTCACGAGATTGTGATCGACGAGATCGATATGTCTCATGAGACTGACGGCTGGACTGTGAAGAGCCAGTGGAAGAATCTCTGCGGTCCCACACTGCTTTGGCATGATGGCGAGTGTTAGACTGTCTGGATTGTCTGTACTTGTCTCTGTGGGTGTCTTTGCGAGGAGCTCCGCAGACGTTCTCAAAGTGGTTATGCCGGCCACACTTCCTGCACTTTTGTCCTAATGCAGGGCAAGTCTCCGTGTGGGGGAAGTCATATCCACAGCGATAGCATTTAAGTTGACGCTCCTGTCGTTTGTCAGTCCGGCTGGTACTGCGACGTCGACGACTTGTATACTGGGACTGAACTTTGGATCTGGATGATCGTTGCTTTGCAGGGGAAGACCTGTTGGTGTTACGGGATTGGAGCCGAAATGCTTGTTCACATTTTCCATCTCTTCCAGCTTCCATTCTCTTGGCCTGTTCTTCTGCCTGATCGTGTACTCGCGTCATTTCTTCGATTTCATCCAGAGAGTAACTTTTCTTTAGTAGACGTCTGCGCAACGACTCAGACTGGCATCCTTCTATGATTCGCAGGCGAAGGGCGTCTTCTGTCGAGAAAGAGTCAAATTCGCAGTAGCGGGCCAAGCGTCGAAGTCGCGTAATGAAGGTACTCATGGGCTCGTCTTTTTCTTGAGAAGTCAGATTGAATGTATATCTTTCATAATCAACATTCCGTTTGTGAAGAAATTTCCTGTTTAGTGCCTCACGCACATTGGCATAGGACGAAGCTGCGTCAGCCGGAAGCTCCTTTATGATCTGACCAACATCTTTCCCGATTAAATTGCGTAATGCAATCAGTTGCTGTTCCTCCTCGGTCACCTGAGACCCTTTCATGAAATCTTCAAAGTCTTCTAGCCATTCCTGCCAGCGAAGGCCCATACCTCCCCCTGATATGAGGACCAAAGGTTCCGGCGGGCGTAGAAAAGGGACTCCGAGCAAGCCAACTCTGTGTCCACCCATTTGCGCTGTGGACATAGGTGACTCTCGCCTGGTGCTGGTGCTAGCAGAAGCATGACTCTGTCTTGACGTTGGCGATCCAGACATCGCGTAGGAATACGGTGGGGCAAACACAGTGTGGTGAATAGTCGACCCACAGGAACCCTCGCAGCGCCTGCCACGCGGTTTGAAATGCCACCGTTAGCGCCAATCTTGAATTACGTTAGTGTAGGGTCAATAGCAGGGTGCCTATGACAAAGAAGAGCCGACCACCAGCTACCTGATGTGTAGGGACTGCCACTCGCATCAAGAACTATTAAGGGCAGGCGGCAGGACGAGCTTGCAGTTCCATAAACCCAGTGATATAGCTTTTTTTCTTTTTTTTTTTTTAATGTATGAGGAGGCACCGGACAGCTCCTCTGACAGTCATTTGCCAGTGCTTGTTAGGATTTTCAGCAGACGCCTGACCTCAAAATGGCCGCCGGGCCTTCCTCGCAGGGGATTGGTCGAGGCGCCTGACTTCAAGATGGCCGCCGGTGAAATCTCGCTCCTCGCGAGATTCTCAGGTTCAGTGCACTCAGTGGGAGCAGCAGCACGAGCAGAGACAGACTCCGGTACTAGACAGACTCCAGTACCTCAGCGATGACGCCGTCAGTCACCAGGCACAGCTTCGGACCCTGCACTCCTCTACAGGCAACACGGGCACTTGCAGGTCAGAGCACGCGACCGGGGTGGGCTCCCGGGTCGCGATTCACGGACAGTGCCGCCTCCTCCACACACGCGACCGGGGTGAGCTCCCGGGTCGCGGCAGCGCCGAATCCCCTCCAAGGACACACGCGACTGGGGTGGACTCCCAGGGCGCGGCGGACAGCAGACACAGCGGGGCACAACGCGACCGGGGTGGGCACCCGGTCCGTGACTCAGTACAGCTCCAAGGCAGCGGAGCGCACGCCAGGATACAGGTAGGCCGGCAGACTTTCCAGCCACCCTCGTTGCCAGTTGTAGTGTCTTTGGGCCAACACAAACCACGCAGACACTGTGATAAGTAGTGGGAACTTTATTGCATTGCATCCACTACGCTCCTGCTCCCGCTCTAAACTAAACTTCCTTCCGCTCCTCCTCTTCCGCCCCCGGCTCTCCTCCCACCTCTCAATCTCCTGTGCTGGTCCTAGCGCCCAGCACATATTACGACATTACAGCTGGCTTTACAAATTTATATAGGAGCCTCAAGGAAAGGTCCCAAACTGTCTCTGTCACACTCAAGGGAACCCCCATTCCAGACCAGATGTTGTGGTAGACACTCCTTCTTGTTCGCCTCCAAGAGTTTCTCAAACGACTTAGAGACTTCCTTGTTCTTAAGATTGACATCTTGGAGAAATAGCTCCAACTCCCAGTCACCACAAGCTTCTTTTCTTTCGGACGTAAACCATGAGGTTAATTGAATAAACTTAAACCTGGAAAATCATTCCAAATCTTTGCTCTCAAAGCCTCCCAGGGGTGGACGCCCCCCGATGATATCAGATCTGACCATTTTGTGATACCTACCCTTCTGATTGGTATACTCAAGCTGTCTTTCAAACATAACCGGGTCCCAGGAGAATCCCAGATTGGGGCTAGGTCTGAATAGTAGCCTAGACCCCACCTACTCCTAACCTTATACCAGAAATGAAGGGCAGACGTCAATATTTTTAAGCGTACTTTTTTGAAATACCTGGGGGCACCAAATTTGTATAGAAAGCCATCCCCACCTTCCTTCCTCACCATTTCGCCCAAAAGCCTCCCCCAAGTTGAATCATCAGCCTTCCCAAGCAACATCCGAATGTTTTTGAATTGGAAGGCTACACAGTACCAATTAATATCTGGAAGAGCCAAACCGCCTTTAGTGAGCCTACGTCTGAGTTTCTTCCATGCCAACCTTGCACCCTTATAAGCCCATATGAAGCTTACGATCTTCCCCTGAATTTTATTGATTCCCAACTTGGGAAACCAAGGGGGATGGCATTAAACAGGTAGGTTAACATCTTAAGCATTAAAAATGTCTGGTTGATGCAGCGCTTCGCGATTGATATCTCCTGGTCCTCTGTCTGCCAAACACAAGAAGTGGCCGAGCTTTAGGGTGAGGCTGAGGAAGATAGATTGGACAGCAGAAATTAAAAATCTATGAGTCTACTTTATACCCCACAACCAGTGGCCTCATGTCTGTCAACAGCCCCCACATCCATTCCTTGTGGCCATTTGTGGACCTGGATTCACATGTGTGGTTCTTCATTGTCATCATTTTCATCCTACCTTTAGACTGGAACTCTGTTGCTCCTGTTTCTGCTTCTGCCCTTGATGCTCGGCTCACGCAGAGATGTTTATGTCAAGAGCCCTCTACAAAGACATAGCCTGCCGCCCATCAGGGAAGAGTCTATTACACCGCAATCCAGATGGCAGCAGTGACATCAGGGAAAACCTCACTGTAGAACGTGTTACGTGGTACCCCAAAGGACTACAGTCACTGGGCATCATGTTATGCGCCCTAGCACCCTACCTCTGTCAAACTTTCCCTTATTTGTTTTTATTTCTATTACTATGCAGTGCTCGAAGGAGCTAAAGAGACCTAAGCAAACTGTTGGGAGTCTGTCCAAGGTGGCATCTAGAGCTGCTTCTTCTTACACCTGTCCTACAGCAAAAATTACAACCACCGACATTTTGGGGCATGGCTGTGATGGGCCATGACCACAAACTTGAGCTTTCATCCCAAGGTAGAAAGTACACTTCTGTTACCAGTACCCAGTTACCTCTCACTCATTGATTATAGATTTACCTTCTACCCTGCACAGGGATTTGCTGCCTTTTGCCTTGGTTCACGCTATACAAGCTAGCTTGGATTCAAGCTAGCCTGGCTGATGAGGGGTGTTACCCCGAAACCGGTCCCAGGATGCTTGTTTCCGGTCCAGGGAAGACCTGGCTTGGCAGTTCGGGCTGGACTGTTCCCATGAGGCACAGGGTCAAGACTGATTTGCATATAGCTGTGTCTGAACTGGGGTGGCTAAGTGAGCTAAAGAACAATGATGGATTCAACCTAGATCTGTGACTGGGGGTGGGTGTCTGAAACGTTTCAGTGCTCCGTCCATCATCTCCTTGTGTTTGCTTTCACGCTATACAAATACCACATACATAAATATTAAAGGGGTGTGTAGACCCCCCTGTGCAGCTCCAGTTAGTGTGCTAACCCATATGAGATGGTCACTGTGGCATGAGAGTGGCATCCTGAGACATGCACCACTTAACAAGCATATATGGGCTCCCTGTCAAAAGGCTTGCCTCATTCTAAAAGCTCTGCTCAACACACTACACAGATATTGGAAGATAGTTGTCTCCTATCGGTGTTAAGGCACCCAGCACGCTCTTGAATCCCATTAGCATTCAGCCTCATCCGCTTCCAGAACACGACTCTCCTCTCACTCGCATGTGAGGATTAACCTTAAGGAAGCTCAGATGATGTGTGCTCCTGCCACAGACTGGTTTAGAGCTCATATGGTATCATTTCGAGGACTTAATTTTGCAATTGCTACATAACTTTCTTGTTCGTAGTCCAGCTCTGCTGGAATCCTCTTCAGGTCACTTACCTCACTTGGGCTCTTTTAAACTCATTTAACTCTGTACTTTGTTGTTTCATATTACTTTGTAATTTATCCAATTGATGACCAGTGTTTGTTTGATCAATTTTCACTGTTATTGTCTGTAGTAGTGAATGTTTAGACTCTTGCTCTGGAGATCAGGAAAAAGATGTTATCTGTGAGGAACACTACTATTCAAAATAAAGGTTTTGATTTATGAATTGGAAAATACATGTCTTCATTCCTTTTAAAATTATAATATTTTGAAGCAGTACCTGTATGTAAAACTGGCTAACCATACCAACACAATCGTTGGCCTCATTGGTAATGACCAGTAACCCTATTATGTGCTTTCCAGCCTTGTGAAGGGCAGGCCCTCCTCCAAGGCTTCTCTCTTGACTGTAGGCAAATTGAGATGGACACTGCGTTAAGGCATATACCTCACCAAGTGTGCATAACTTTGAAATTATTTTCTTGTCATTGGAAACACTTAAATCAATTTCACATAAAAAATGAGTGATGCCATATTTAAAACAGCTTCACGTGTAAAACTACATTTCTCATTTCCTACCCGAGTGCTCAGTGGTGGGTCCTTTTTCAATCCCTGTTTGGAATCGGATTGCTTGCTGTCCTTTATTCCCTTTTAAGATCAGATATTGAAAAGAAAAATGTGAGGCATACACCTGCAAAGATCCGGTGTTACTACTATTTAATGTTATGGTACAGAAGGTGAAGGGCCGACTAGTCTGGCTGAGACTCGACCTTGTGGACTTTCAATGCCCACGCAAATGTCATCAGACAGAGCTTAAAATAATATGCTTTGTGACAGATAATGTTTGCTACTTAGAGCAAGTGGCTTGTGTATGTTTCTTGGATAGTTAAAGGAAATCTGCAATGGGCCTCTTTTTCCGGAAAAGACCTTTGAACTCCATGTTCAAGATTCACAGATCAGTTCACAATTAATACCTTTGTAGGCCAAGCCGGTAGGTTCACATAGGTAACTGGTGGATTAAGAAGGTAGAAGCAATGGTTAATTGGGAATTTGGGTTTTTAGCAGAGGGGCTGATGGGCTTTTCACTGTCAGTGGGTATAAATGGATATACACCTGGAGCATGATGACAGCTATTTTATGTGGCAGTTTGCATTAGTCCGCAGGCTACATATCCTCCCAATAGTTAAAGGGGACACATTGTGGCCATCCTTGGCTTTGTCGTGATGATTGCTGGTATAATCAGCATCGCAATAATTGTAATTATTATCCGTGATAGAATTGTTTACATCTCTGGTTAAAAAAAAAAGAAAATACCCAGCATATTCATGGCATATTTGGCATATTGAGTGTATCTTTGACATTAAAGCCGCCATCTTTGTAGCCATCACTGGCATGATGTGGTGGTCGCGGGATAAGGTGTCAATTTTGTGACCATCTTCGGCATTAGGGCAACTATGAGAAACTGACCTGTTGGTGGGTGGACCACGGTCATGACTAGAACTAAACAGTCTCCTTGGTAACGAGGTCAGACCAGAAAGGTAATCCTCATAGAAGCTAAGATGGCCAGCTTGCCTGACTTTTTTTTGCATGATTGTCCTGCATTTCAGCTATCTTGCCAACATCCCTGAATGAGCTGGTGCAGAATACTGAATGTCCTGCTTTTGGCTCCGCCTAATTCAGTGCATTCAAACGGACTTGCTGATCCCACAGTGGCTCTTTGGCCAGGTAATGTGTGCCCAAACATGCAGCCCAAGGACGATGTTTCAGTCCTGTTTGTGGTGCCTATTAATAAGCAGCATGTTTATATGGTAAGTGCTGGGGATTGACTGTCATAATTGGCAGGTGTCCCAATTACTGCGGAATTGTCCTGCATTTCAGGTGTTTGTCCCACACTGAACTAGTTCTTGACATCAAATGTCTCTATCCCGCTTTTCGTTCCTACTGCAGGACAGTGCATTCAAAGGGACTTGCTGACCTCAGGGCGGCTCATCAGTCAGGTAGTGTGAGGCCAGCAGGTAACCCAGCCGCAGTAAATCAAGCCAGAAATTCCACATTTGTAAAGTGCAAACTTATCACCCTTAGGGTATCGAGGCACTGGGGGCCGTCGGGGAGATTAAGTGAGCTATTGCCCAGAGTCACATGATGCTGAGCTGTGCTGCCACTGGCGCCGGGGATCGAACCGTGAGCCCCGCGCTGCTAAGTCATCGGCTCTGGCCGCTGCTTAACCACGCGTGCCGTTTCAGCGCAAGCGGAACAGCGCTTGCCTTAACCACGCATATGCCTTAGCCACGTATATGTATGGTTAAGGCAGTCAGCACTCTAGATGCAGAGCGGATGGGCGGGGAGAGGAACAGGAAGGAAGGACAGGGAGGACTGGGACGCGGTCAGTAGGGCTGGGGCCAGGGAGCTTGGGGGACGGGGTAGATTTTAGGGCTGGGGGCAGAGTTTTCGGGCTCAGGACGGAGGGGGGGGGAGGGTGCAGTTTTCAGGGCTTGGGGCCAGTTTTAGCGCTCAGGGCGGGGGGGGGCTGAGGTTTGGGTCGTTTTTTGGGCTGGGGCCGGGATTTAGGGCTCAGGGTGGGGGGTCAGGGTCGTTTTTAGGGCTGAGGCGGTAGACTGGAGGGCTGGGAGCTGTGTTTTAGGGCACAGGGCAGGGGTGGCTGGGGTGTGATCTTTACCACGCATATACCTTTACCAATCATGCCTTTACAGCGAAATTCTTTGTAAAGACATGCATGGTAAGGACGCAGTCGTTATTAGGACCATGTTGTTAAGGCATGCATGGTTTAGGGAGGAGTTGTTCCATCATACAACCCCCAGCGGCATATCCCAGCGCTGTGCGGGTAGTAGGTAGCATGCGTTTGCGTGCTAAGTGCCTTGTACTGACTGCAGCTCACGAGGTGTCCCGCACAATGCGTATTATCATTTGGCATCATTTTAGATGGGCTAATAAGCAGTAATGAAAGCTCATGCAGTAAAGAGACCTTGATCAGCATGGAATGCTATATTGCACTGCATACGGACATTAGCAATTGTATGTCTATAGAAAAAAAAAAAAAAACTTGGTGGCTGCAGGAATCTTTGTAATCTGTTTTCCATCACTCTGGTAGTTGTTGACAGTTAAATATTTCCACACAGCTCTATTGTAGCCGTGTTGTAAAAGCAAAGGCAGCAATTGTTCTAAAATAACGTCGTGTTTTTTCGTGGAAAATGTCTGTTCAGGTTGTCATTACCTGTCAACTATACCTTAGCAGATCGTGTTATCCCTATGCCTCATAGGGGAATCAAGCTTTCTTTGCAGGACTGCTACTTTTAAGGCCCATAACTTCTGCACTAAGACACATTTTATTGAATAGTATTCGAAACTGGGTGTTGACTCCCAAGAGTTAATATTTACAGTGTATTGTGTTCAACTCCAGTTTTCTTATCACACGCATACTGCCAGCATTTAGCTTGGTTCCAAGTTTTTAAAAGCCTTGCAAAAACGTAAATGGGAGAGTAGGAATATATTCAAAAAGAGATTTAACAAAAGCACTTAATTTGTTTACATAGGATAGTTCTGATGGGAAGGCCCAGGCACTACCATCCACAGAAACAATGCCAGTGTGCTGGGATACTTGCCCTAACGGTTAATGCAATGTTTATAACCAGCATATTTTGGTGAAGTTATAAAAGCTGTAATAGATGTCAGGCTTAAATTGTCCCGCTGGACCACATTTAGTGGTGGAGTGATCGGTCAGCCTACCCCAATGAATTGTCATAATTTTGGGTCCTTTCAATTTACAGTGGCGGAATCTGCCATCTTTCGTGGGATCACACACACATAACATGGCCGACGCTTTTCAATAGAACGGCAATGGATTCGGCTTTATGTAACTGGTTGTTTTGCATCCAAAGAACAGTAAATAGTACAGCACCCAATATAATGTGCTGCATGGCTAAATACTTATAAAGTCCCAAGGCGAGACTTATTGCTTTGCAAATGCTTGTTTTTAATAGCACTCTCTCAGAATTGAGCCTATTTCTAAACGCTTCTAATGATTTTAGAATAGAGAATAATGGATGAAGGAAATTGTGGATCCTTTTCTCAGGGTCTTGGGGCAGTAGGTGGTTACAGTAATATATATATATATATATTCACTGAAAAAACCATAGGTTTCAGGGGCGTTATAGTTAGTTGGACATTTCACTCGTACAAAACCATAGAAATTCCCCGTTATAGTTAGTTCAGCTAACTATAACTCGCGCGCCCGCAATGCACTGCTGATGACGTCACATATTACATCACTCATGACATGGTCAGTGACATCACTCATGACATCACTGATGACATCTCAAATGACATCACTGATGACATCATCCTTGTGATAGAGTGGCAGACCTCCTCTCACCCTAATATAACCTTTGATACACTCAAAAATACAAACTAACATTTTCAAAACAATGGACATACCAATACCAGTTACAACACACCTATTCAGTAATTCCAAGATCTACACACACATCCACTCATTCACCAACAGTCCCTATACAGTCACTCATACATGTACTCACTCATCATATGTACTCATACACCTATACATCCTGTTGCACACCGCCACTCATCCATAGAGTTACTCACACACATAGTCACACATGCAAACAAAGTATCAAACATCCATTTACTTGCATATACAGTTATACACACACTACCACACTTACTTCTACAGAAACTTACACATACTTACTCTCTTAAACAATCACTTATAGAAACACCTACTTATTTGTACAGGAACTCTTCCAATCTCTCACTCTCACATATACCCACTTATATACACCAATACTCACATATACTAGTTTAAAACATATGTAGTTACTCATAAAGACACTATTGAGACAGTCATTCACTCACTAACACACCCATACACATACTCATCCACCTATACAGTCCTGCACACATGCTGTCTTCAACACATACAAACAGTGAGTCACTCATTCATGCATCTATGCACTAAGTAATACCCCCCACCGAACCATAGACACTCATGTAGCTACTCACCAACCCATGCAGCCACTTATACACAAAGTGAGAGACTGATACAGATATTTTCATATTTAAACATTACTCACTAACCCATGTATTCACTAAGATACACTTAGTCAGTTATACAATCAATTTTACAAAAAAATCATCCATTTAGACACTTATATACCCATTTATTCTTCCATCGACCTTGAGATATACATATATAAAACATATTTAATTTTCATAAAAACACACATTCACTGGATGATGTCATCAGTGATGTAATCAGTGATGTCATTTGAGATGTCATCAGTGATGTCATGAGTGATGTCACTGACCATGTCATGAGTGATGTAATATGTGACGTCATCAGCAGTGCATTGCGGGCGCGCGAGTTATAGTTAGCTGAACTAACTATAACGGGGGAATTTCTATGGTTTTGTACGAGTGAAATGTCCAACTAACTATAACGCCCCTGAAACCTATGGTTTTTTCTGTGAATTTCTAAGGTTTTTTTAAATGCTAATTTCTAATTATAACGTGCCTGAAACCTATGGTTTTTTCAGTGAATTTCTAAGGTTTTTTAAATGCTAATTTCTAACTATAACGTGCCTGAAACCTATGGTTTTTTCAGTGAATATATATATATATATTATACTATGTATACATGTTAAAATGTCTCGGTCCCCTGTTTGCCTCGGTGGCACGGAAAAAATGGGTGGAACTGATGTCAGCACGCCGACGAGGTCCTCTTGTGGCTCCGATGACGTCATACGGTGTCGCGAGCGGAGCCGTGCTCGTTGACGTGGGAGAGCTAGGAAAGAATTTCCGTGGAATGCTGGTGCAGGGGATATTCACCTAAGTGTTGAGGCTAGTCCTTTGGGAGCAACTGTTTATGTTGCCACTCCAGAAACCGAAACCAGTGATCCGAGGGCAGAGGCCCTGCAGATGGCACACGAGGTGGGGTGCCCAGTTGTGTGCACCGGCGGGGCAGCGAGTGACAAGCACCACAACCCACAAAAAAGGTAACGAGGGCACTGAATAACACAGGATCTTCTCTTTGTATCTGGCAGGAACAACGAAGTAAAAATGCCCTAGTACCAAAATGTAGAATTAGTGCTACAACGGTCTTCAAGAGGACCTGCGATGCCGCTTCTGCCTCCCATACCCTGGAGGCGGCACATGGGTCACGCGGTACGGTCATACTGCGGTGGGACGCACACTTGTTGACCTCTCATGGCACTGCTCCACACTTCAGGGAGGACGCTTTCCATTAGCTATGTTTTCTGATGACTTGTCGCGCTGGCCCCATCCAACAACAGAACTCCTTTAGATCCAAACAGACTCTTCCACTCTCTCACCGGAAGTGAAACCAGGCCACGCGGACACTTTCACAATACAACAGCCGGGAATGCACTTTTCGGTAAAAAAACCACATTCCTTCCTCCTAATTAATCAAATAAACGTCTCACTGAAGAACAGGGGCCAGCTTCGATGGGTAAACAGCCGTTACAATGACTTTTTTACTTTGCGATACCATTACAACGCATGCATTACCACGCATGCGTTGTACATCACGAAGTCATTACTACGCATTTTTAGAACGCATGGTCATTTACCACGCATGCCTTTACAACGAATTTTGTTGTAAAGGTATGTATGGTAAATTGCCATGCGTTCTAAAAAACATGTAGACGATCCATGACGTTGTAAGGAAACAGAGGCTGTTCCGTTTCCGCACAACGACGTGCACCGCCCCTCAGAGATGACGTGAAGCAGGAACCACGAGGAGAGAGGAACCATGAGGAGTGAGAGGTAAGGGGGATTGGGCATGTGGTGGGGGTTTCTTTTCTAGGGTTTAGGGTAGTGCAGTGGTGTTTGTGTGGTGTAGGGGGTCGTGCTGGGGTAGTGTTTTAGGGTTTAGGGTAGTGCAGTGGTGTTTGGGTAGTGTAGGGGGTCGTGCTGGGGGTAGTGTTTTAGGGTTTAGGGTAGTGCAGTGGTGTTTGAGTAGTATAGGGGGTCATGCTGGTGGTAGTGTTTTAGGGTTTAGGGTAGTGCAGTGGTGTTTGGGTAGTGTAGGGGTCGTGCTGGGGGTAGGTTTAGGGTAGTGCAGTGGTGTTTGGGTAGTGTAGGGAGTCGTGCTGGGGGTAGTGTTTTAGGGTTTAGGGTAGTGCAGTGGTGTTTGTGTAGTGTAGGGGGTTGTGCTGGGGTAGTGTTTTAGGGTTTAGGTTAGTGCAGTGGTGTTTGGGTAGTGTAGGGGGTAGTCCTGGGGTAGTGTTTCAGGGTTTAGGGCAGTGTAGTGGTGTTTGTGTAGTGAAGGGGGTCATGCTGTGGGTAGTGTTTTAGGGTTTAGGGTAGTGCAGTCGTGTTTGTGTAATGTAGGGGTCGTGTATTAGGGTATAGGGTAGCGCAGTGGTGTTTGGGTAGTGTAGGGGGTCATGCTGGGGTTAGTGTTTTAGGGTTTAGGGTAGTGCAGTGGTGTTTGGGTAGTGTAGGCGGTAGTGTTTTAGGGTTTAGGGTAGTGCAGTGGTGTTTGTGTAGTGTAGTGAGTCATGCTGGGGGTAGTGTTTTAGGGTTTAGTGTAGTGCAGTGGTGTTTGGGTAGTGTAGGGAGTCATGCTGGGGGTAGTGTTTTAGGGTTTAGTGTAGTGCAGTGGTGTTTGGGTAGTGTAGGGAGTCATGCTGGGGGTAGTGTTTTAGGGTTTAGGGTAGTGCAGTGGTGTTTGGGTAGTGTAGGGTGTCGTGCTGGGGGTAGTGTTTTAGTACTAATTTTTCTTTCTACAGCACTAACCATAATTTCGATGGCAAAATGAACCCCCTCATTTTGTTCCTTTTTAAATTAAATGTTTTAAGTGTTACCAGTTTATTCCAATCAAGATGGCTTCAGGTGTGCCATACTTTTGTCATAAGTAAGACTGTTAGCACTCTAGTTGTTCTTTAGAACACTCTGGGAAGCTTCAGTAGAACACAAAGGCATCAACTGACAGGCTGCTCCTGTTGAAATATAACAGGAAGATATTTGAGATCACACTTGAAACATGTCCTAATTTTTCTTTCTACAGCACTAACCATAATTTCTATGACAAAATGAACCCCATCATTTTGTTCCTTTTTAAATTAAATGTTTTAAGTGTTACCAGTTTATTCCAATCAAGATGGCTTCAGGTGTGCCATACTTTTGTCATAAGTAAGGCTGTTAGCACTCTAGTTGTTCTTTAGAACACTCTGGGAAGCTGCAGTAGAACACAAAGGAATCAACTGACAGTCTCTGCCCTTGTTGGATGTACATGTTTTACTGAGAATGTCAGACTTCATTCTCACATGACTGAGAAAGATAATGTGAATTTACAGAAAATATGCTCTCATTTTAGCTTCTGGAGCACCTTCCAAAACTGTATGGGACAAGCATGTGAAAATAGTTTTCTCTCAAACATGATTCATGATATCCCAGCAGAAGGTTTTTCACAGGGTAAAATCACATTAGAACACACCACAATTCCTGAAATTAGTATGGTACCATCAACAAATGAATTCTAATGTAACTAAAGTCTGTTATCACCCTTTATAGTTCTCCTTTTGGTAACCCTCAAAATCTTCGATTCACTACAATGCATTTCAATGGGGTACTATCATTTATATTGGTCCCAAGATGGCTGCCAGCAATTCCAGGATGAAATGCTGACAGCCAATCAGATCTCACGATGACATGTGTGGTTAGGCTCCGCCCAGATATATATGTGTTTTCTTTTTCAAATTTCTCAGGAACTACTGAACGGATTTACACCATTTAACCAAAAGGCACGACTCTGAACCAAGGGCTACCTTTTGCCAAATTTGGTGTAATTCCGTTCAGCAGTTCGGGCTGTAGCTGCGACTAAAGGTTCCTATGGAAAATTGAATGGGGAAAACACGTTTGGGACCCCCTTTTTTCTCGGCCCCTGCTTTACGAATCACCCCGAGACTTTCAGGATAGGAGCGGACCGGAGCGCCCCAACAAGTTGGAAAATTTCACGAAGATTCGTCAACCGGCGCCAACGTTATTTCAAATAGAATGTTATGGATTTCCTATGGAAAATAGGTCCTAACTATAACTATCTACTGGCGACCGCCAGTAGATAATATCTCCAGGGGTTCGATTTAGAGTAAGGTGTTATTGGATGAAGTATGCACTTGCCTATCAGTCTTTTTCCTGGGCCACGCAGCCCTATTTGGGTTACAGGCGTGCTCTATAAACTGAAATACAAATAAAATTCGACACGAAAAATGCATTCAGCATCTCATAGTCGTTGCCGCATCTGCAAAGTATCTCCATATACAAAAGTAATTCTGCATGCTCTCAAAGTGTCCTTAAAAGTGAAAATGGAAAGTTGACTACCGTGAGAGAAACATGCAAGGTGTCGGACATAAAAGCATAACCAGACAATAATAAAGCAAAGAAATATAAGAAAGTAAAGGTCCAAACTAAATGTCATTAAAACGATGAAAATTTGCTGAAAATATACTTTAAATTTGTAACGAAAGTATGAAAAACATCAAAAGTTGTTAGAAAATAAATAGAATGAAAACAAGGAACATATTTGGAAACTGATCTAAAAAATATACCAGGTGACATTAGTGCATGTGAGGTGGGTCTTTAAAGAGGGAGCAGCCAGTCACATTGATGCTTCATACAGACCAAGACAATTGGGGGTATACTGAGCCACTATGATGTCAGGCACCGTTTTCCAAATCATAGTACTCTTCAGCGTAGGCTCTACCATGTTCGGCCCTTGTGATAAAATGCTTGCGGCAGTATCATAGCAAGGATGCCATGGGCCCTGGTGCAAGCCAGAATATTGACCCCTTTGACTGTTGTCAGGGTAGGTAACTACAGCAATTATCAGGGGTAAATTGGCCCCTCAGGGCTCTGGGCCTTGGTGGACGCACCCTCTACACCAATGGTAGCTAAGCCCCTGATTTGAGGGGGGCGTCAGTCACACAGGTCGGCTCTGTCTTTCACATGCTATCTCATGACATCAAGCTCTGCCTTCCATGAACTTCAGTGGACCTTTTGGTCCTAACTCAAGACTTTCAAACTGGATTGTCATTAGATGGCTGAAAATCCAAAACTATTTGTACCACATTGTCTTTGCCAACTGTCAATCTCTGCATGGCCTTTGCAGATTCACAGGGCTAAGCTCCTTAAAGCAGGCTTCTTCCAGCAGCAGTTTTTCCCAGGAAAGAATGGTCCAGTGCTTAATTTGTAAAATAATGAGTGCTGGTGCCCAAAGCGCTGTTCAGAAGCCCATGGCCTGCACTATTACATGTCAGCGCACCGAATACCAAGGCTGTGTAGTCCTGAATCCACCTCAGGCGTCTTTAATTCACTGCCAGAGACTCCCTGTCCCTTTAACTCACTCTTGCAGGTTCCTGCTATCTCTGTTTGTGACGTGTTTCCTGTCTTTCGCTTCCTCCTTCTTTCCCCTTTGTGTGTTTTTCCCTCTCTTGCACTCGGGGAAATGTCTGATGAGGAAAAATAAGTGCCAGTCTCCAAAACTTTGTGCACAGCCAAAGGCATTAATTAAGCCCTGGAATAGTCCAAATAACCCCATGTGCTAATTTAGGTACCAGTATTTCATTTTCACCCTTACAGGCAGAAGTCCTTCTTGGAGCATGCAGAAAGGGGTCCTCTTCTATTATGTTCCAAGCAAATTCTCAAGAGCCAGTGAGCCAAGCAGGAGTTCTTAAAAGCGGAGTGCACATACCACTGGTGGGTGATTTTATACAACCTGTAGAATTTTTCTACCAACTCGCCACTCCCACTCCACAGTGATGCTGCTCCTATATCTAAGGGAACCAACATTCTCCTATGTGCTTTTCCCTCAGAAATTCAAGGGAACTGGGAACAGCTGGGAAACTATCAGTTTCCTCAAGGCTACACTGCTGCCTCCTCCTTACCAGTGCAGCCTACCTGACTTCACAGGGATTGCATCTCCTCTTATGAACACCCTCACAGGGACACTTGCTCATTTGTGCATCACTGAATTTGCCTTGAACTCTTCCTTGAACAAGCATTTGCAATGCAATAGGTCTTGCATTAGGTTGAGCTAGAGTTATTGGATTTGTAATTTTGTGTTGTTTATTGGTGTTGTTTTGAGTTAGTGTGTATATAGTATGTGTAAGTACTGGTATTTATGTGTGTTGTATGTATGTGGTTTTACTATTTGTGTTGTAGTTTGTGAACGGTAATAGTAGTAACTCGCTTTAATTTGTAGTGTTGAGTACTGCAATGAGAAGTTGCTGAGTTTGTTAAAGTATATGTGTTTGTGTATAGCAGTATATAATGTAGTATATGTTTTTGTGTGTTGTAGGCATGAGGTATTTGGACATGAACATATGCAGTACAATTGTTGGTGTTTAATATTGGTTTATTAGACCTTTTTACGTAGCATATAAACAGCCTGAATTCTCACACTTGTAGCAGTGTGAGGGTTAGTAGTTGTGTAAGTTCTGTTATTGGCAGCGCTGGCAGGGGAAATGTGTGGTGCAAACTGCGGTGGCCTCATCACGAAGGCCCCGGCACTTATTTGTTTACAAATTAAGCACTGGAGGATAGGTGGCAGGACAGAGTGCGGTGCAGAGGGACAGGCATGGCGAGGCAAGAACATGAGGATAGGTGGCAGGAAAGAGTGCGGGGCAGAGGGACAGGCATGGCGAGGCAAGAACATGAGGATACGTGGCAGGTCAGAGTGCGGGGCAGAGGGACAGGCACGGCGAGGCATGAACATGTGGATAGGTGGCAGGACAGAGTGCGGGGCAGAGGGACAGGCACGGCGAGGCAAGAACATGAGGATAGGTGGCAGGACAGAGTGCGGGGCAGAGGGAAAGGCACGGCGAGGCAAGAACATGAGGATAGGTGGCAGAACAGAGTGAGGGGCAGAGGGACAGGCACGGCGAGGCAAGAACATGAAGATAGGTGGCAGGACAGAGTGTGGGGCAGAGGGACGGGCACGGCGAGGCAAGAACATGAGGATAGGTGGCAGAATAGATTGCGGGGCAGAGGGACAGGCACGGCGAGGCAAGAACATGAGGATAGGTAGCAGGACAGTGTGGGGCAGAGGGACAGGCACGGCGAGGCAAGAACATGAGGAAAGGTGGTAGAACAGAGTGCGGGGCAGAGGGAAAGGCACGGCGAGGCAAGAACATGAGGTTAGGTGGCAGGACAGAGTGCGGGGCAGAGGGACAGGCACGGCAAGGCAAGAACATGAGGATCAAAAGTTACTAAAAACGCAGCAGCATCTGATGCTGCACAGTGGCAGGCACTTGCAAAGGTTGATTGGTCACCTTTTTTGCTGCTTAATGTTGTATTCGGGTGTCAAACTAGTACTGTCGTAGGGATTCTGCACATACACAGAGCTATGCACAGGATAATAGGACCTCGGAATATAGTGGTGAGCCAACCATAAACCTTAGCACCTAAAACCCCAACCCAACTAGCTGTAGCGTCTCATTAGCAACAATGCTACCAATGATTAGACAACCCAGAACACGGTATCTCTCTCTCTCAGGACTCGCAGTAGCAAGAACACCCTTTCATAACTCACTCATACCTGTCCACAACGTGCGTAAGAAGAGACACTGTATAGTTTAAAATGTTTATTTCAACTACTGTGCTCTAAGATACAGTACACGTGCCAGTACTATCAGCATAATGCATAATGATAACATAAACAGCATAGTTACAACTCCATAGAATACAAACGGGGAAAGCATTTCATAGAGCAGTGGATATAGGGCTAAATGACCTTACCACCCTCCCCGTGCTAGTAGCTAGTTTATTATAAAAATAGAAGACCTCTGGGCATTGTCAGGCGAACCCTCATACCTCAATATCTAGATGCAAGTTTTACATCATCAGATAAGCACAGCTCTTCTCTCTGGAAAGGTTTTTCTCCAAGTGTCTCCAACAGTGAAAAACACAATATTAAAAGCACACGAATTTCTCCAGGGCAGCTGTACATAGAGTGTTATGTCTAAGTGCGAGGGACTGGCCAAATCAGCAGGAACAAGGGACGTTGTTTTTCGACCTTGTACATGGTGTGCAGACGTAGCCCAAAAGGGAACAGGAGAAAAGGTGAAAGATAGAAATGCAGACAGTGCTATAATAGCCGGGCAGAAGCAGAGGCCTGAAAAACAACGGCACAAAGGAACGTGCGCAAAAAGGCCTCATGGCAGCCAGGCCTAAGCCAACGTAGCAAGGCAGACCAGGAGGCCACAAACCACACGACACCCTCCCCTGGTCAGTCCATCGTCCAAGAAGATGACACAGTTCAAATAAATGGAGCAGAAGAGAAACGTACATCGTGAAGCGATCCCCAGAAAGGACAACGAAGGGGAGATGGTAAAAAAAAAATCCAGCGAGGCAGGTCGCAGAAAGCGAAGGCCCTCTCAATCCAATAGAGTGTAAGTGCAGAAAAACGCCACACTTTCCAAGAGGACATCATTGGAATCGTCGAAAAAAAGCGACGCCATCCAGTCCAGTAATTCAAAGCTGCAGTCATGTTCCTCGCAAGAGGGAGCAGCGAACAGCATTGCGGGACAACTTGCGTGGTACTCAATATAACTTTGTTGTAGGAGATTCCGAGCAGCCGCCCAGATATCCCATTGTGCCAAAATCCCCAGTGCAGCCGCACGCGCCATGTAGCCTGCAGCGGAACAGTCCCGTTCATGGGCCTCTAGGGGACCCACCAACTGAACAAAATCCGGAACAGACAAAGACGTATTGGAGAGGCAATAATCCATGGTCCACGAGAAAGGACATCTGATGCAAGACATCACAGGTTGCACGCAAGTGAAATACGCAAAGCGAAAAGAAAGTGTATAGGACACACTCGGTGTCGCCAACGGCAGGACGCCGAAGCCAGCGAGGATGCGTTCACGGAGCATCTGGAGCCGACCTGGGTCGAGAAGGGCCCATGGTGGTGCAGCCATTGCGTAGTAAACAGACCAACAGCAGGACACCAGCCGCTAAGGCGAGGATCAGTGGAAAGCCACCAAAGACGCTGGAAAAGATGGAATGAATAAAAGCCGGAATTACACCAAAAATAGTTTGAAAAGAGGTCACAAGGTCAGAGCCCACAACTTTAAAAAAGTGCACCAGTCCCTCAGTGCGGGACGCATTAAAAACACAGTGAATTAGTTCACCGAAATGTTGTGGGAGGTTAGTGTTCAAAAGGGCCTGTATTTCACTGTGGGTACTTGCCACCTGGAGAATGAACGTCTCCCGGGCAGATGTGAGCAAACCCTCCTGGTTCAATAATAGTGCCTTTATTCTGCTCAATTTATTGAAATCCGCCTTCAGAGTAGGAATGGAAGGCCAAACAGAACTATCTATGATGTCGAACGGGGGAGGAAAAAGCAAATTTTTGCAGCAGACAACCCTGTGTGAAACTGTAACAATATAGGGTATGCCGGCCAGCATGCCACAGCAGTCTTGGTTATTCAAAAGCAGATAGCTACCATTTGCAAGCACAGTGAAAGTAGGAGAAATAGTAGGAGCAGGAATGCCCTTCAATACACAAGCAAGATTCGGAGCCGAAACGTTAGACGCCCCGTGCAATTGAATGTGTTTACAAACAAGGGAATGACCCACAGTTGAATCGCATGACTCCCCCGTGAGAAAAACCTCCCTTCTGTCTCTAAGGCATTTAAACATGAAAGGCAGGGACCAAAGTTCATGCAGGAAGGCACTGCCCAAAGGCTGGAAACGGTCTACAGGATAATGCTTCATGCACGAACTAAATTCAAACAATGAAAAAGGCAAAGCGATAACCCCGTGTACTAGCCACACAGCAGAATCCAATTCTGCAACAGAGAATGGTAAGGGCTCTATTTTTTCGATATGTAACAGAGTGTATGCTGCATCTTTCATGGACATGAACCGCTATTTCTCAGTTAAATTAAAAGGTAAAAATAAGGCAGAGGTGTTCAAAAATTGCCAAGGAACTTTCCCCATTTTAAGTGTTTGCAAAGTCCATGCAAACTGCATTACTGAACGCAATTGATTTTGGCCATGATATAACACAGAAACATCATCTTGTACAATATCAACAACAGAGGAAATAATATTCTCTAATGTGTAAATGCGGGAAGACAGGGTATTAATACTATTGTCAACAACAGCAAGCACCTTTTCCAAATTTGCTTGATCGATTTCCCGCAGACGGGAAGCAGCTTCAATTTGCGAAAGCTTCCAGAGTTCATTATAAGTTTCATAAATGAATCTCTTAGGTCGAGGGCCACGAGGCCCCAGAACAAAATCGGACAGATCAATGTTGCCTGATAGGAGCGATAAATGGTGTTTAACAGAATCTAAGGAAGAGTGCTGCAACCACTGTTTACATAATTTACCAACAGAATATGTTGTAACACTACGAGAGTCAGAAAACCTTGGATCTGGCCTAACTTGTTTGTAGCCAAGATCCGTGTTATGAAAACGCAGTTGGCAGGCATTAGATGCAATGGGCCAAGCCAACCAGGGTGACTGAACAAACGTAGAGACATTAAACGAATTGTTCTGAAACAAAACCTGCAATTCAGTAAGGGACATATTAAAGTACAAGCTTTTGTTGGGAGTGGAAGACAAGACAGGAAAGGATGGGGCATTCAATTGTTTGGACGTAGCCAAACCCCAGCATGTCGTTTGATAGATGGTCTCATTTAAAAATAGAATTTGGGCTGGGATGAGGCAAGCACGGTGCAAGGCTTCTGTGCCCTGCACCTGCCATGCTTTGGAGCCCCAAATAGATTTTAAATCTATGGTGTCACGCCAGTGTTCATACCCACCCACAGCCAAGGCGCTTAAAAAGGAGCCTGAATATAGCAATTTTGTATGGGTCAACATGATTTTCTGTGTAGATGAACTGTTTAATTTAAAGAAATAGGACCCAGGGTTCGATCTGTTAAAATCGGTAAAATAAGTAAACTTATTTCTAAGAGTTTGGGAGCTACCTGGCAAAGGAGTCGGACAATGTTCCCATTGGGTGTAATTAAAAAGACCCCGAAGGGTACTGGGTTTATGGAGAAAATGGTTGCCCCAATGCTGGTAACAATACAAATCAGCATAACTTGCAGAATTCATGTACAGATCTTCAGCATGAAAAGCAGCATAATATTTCAAATCAGTAAATAATGCCTCAACTACATGCATATCCCAATCGTCAGAATGAATATTACTTTTTACGACATCACCCATTGAAACACAAAGGACATTTGGTACATTAATAATTTCGGTTGGTCCATGAATTTGGAAATTTACCGCATCCCAAACGATGCCATCAGCGACTGGAAAAGCTGAAATGTTCACAAATGTGTGGTCTCGCTTCATGATGTGAGATGAAGAATGTGGAGCCAAAGTTCCAGCGACACAGTTCACTGTAGAGCGTTCTGGCAAATAGTGTCCATTGATGAGCAGAAAAAACACGGTGACAAAGCCAATAGACATGAACAAAAAAATCAGGAAAAGTACCAACCAGATGTATGTCCACGGGGGGATCAAAAAATTGTCTCTGAACCAGGATACAAGAATGCTGAATTTGGACGGGACAAGTGACGAGGTGGAATCCGAGTCAAAGGAATAACTTGTTGGACTCAGTGGCGTTGTTGGTAGGTGTGCCACTGACTCGTTAGCGGGATAGGTATACTCAGACTCGTCGTTGCAGGGGGAGTCCGGGTAGTCGAGTAAGCGATCAGGCAAATCTACCATCTCGATTGCAACATCAGTGACCGTTCGGGCAGGAGAGCCACAAACATTCGTCCGGGAAATGACAGGACAAGAGACCGCTGGTGTAATACTATTCAGGATCGGCCAGATGTTGTAGCTTAACATTTTCCACTGAGATGTATCTGTTCTCTTTGCGACCAGGAAGCGGAGGTAAGATGACTGTACGAGTTCCCTTCAAGCCAAGGACTGGAACCGGTGCACGATAAGAGGGGCCGAATTCTTTTTTGTTCTCCACCTTCTCTCGAACCAGATCTCCAATCTTCGGAAGCCAGCCGGCAACCGGAATCTGCAGTGCAGCGTCTGTGGCTGAAGGTAAATGTGCGATTGCAAGTTTGTCTCTGGCTTCTTGTAAGTCCTGTAACATAGTAGAATGGTTATCTACATCAAAGATGGCGGATTGCGCCGCCATGTCTAGACCATCAAGGTCAGGCACAAACATTCTTATGCCAAAGAGCATTTCGTATGGGGTCCGCCCACCCAGAGGTCTTCTCGGGAGATTATTAAGTGCACGTTGTACGGTATACAAGTGGGCCAGCCAGTTCCTGCCAGTACCTAAGACTCTAGCTGTCAAGGATTGCTTTAAGTCACGGTTCATTCGTTCAACAAACGAATTGCCCTCAGGCCGATATGGAGACGAAAATTTCACCCGCACCCCCAGTGAACCCATTGCGTCCTTGTAAGCCTTAGAGGCAAACGCTGGACCTTGGTCAGAATGGAAGGTGCCACAGGCGAAAATTCCCACAAAGACACACAAATCCTTTATGACATTTCGAGCGTCAGCACTTCGTTGTGGCCAAACCCAGATGAAACGTGTGCACGAATCCACTGCAACTAAGATATATTTATATGCAGTGTCTGAAGAGAATGGACCGCAGTGATCCAGGTAAACACACCCAAAAGGTCTGTTCGAAATGCAGAGCGGGGTCTGTGGTGGCCGTATAACCGTGGAAGGCTTAATCTGCTGACAAATGTCACAAGAAAGCACATAAGTACGGGTTTGTTTGTATAAACCACGCCACCAGTAACACTGCTGCAAGATGGAAACTGTCGCAGACACCCCAGCATGAGCCGAAGCCATGCCTTCGTGTGCTGCAGTAATCAAGGAAAGTCTGCGGTCCGCGTTGGGAATCAGCCGATCCCCAACGTCTGGAATTCTTACGTAAGGAGCCTGTTCAGGACCTAATTGATAAGAGTATTTTGAAGGGAAACCCCTAGGGTATTTAGCACCTTCCTTTGTCGCAGCAATAGCTGCTAGAATATCAGAATCTATTTTAGACATGGATCGGGTAACTGCTGCGACTGAGCACGTGGCTACTGCTGATTTGGCAGCTTCGTCTGCCAAACCGTTACCGACAGCGTGTGCGCCCACACGCTGGTGGCCAAGGGTGTGAACCACTTGTGTGAGGGGCAGACGCTGTTGCAAATCTGCCACTCGAACCCAAAGCATTTTATGCTTGATTGTGCTGCCTTTTGCATCTCTATAGTCATTTTGTGACCAAAAGAATAGATGGTCATTGTATGACTGGACACAGTAGTAAGAATCGCATACAATAAGAGTGGTCACATCCGGATTAGCGAACTCAAGTGCTAGCACCAATGCACGCAGCTCGGCCAATTGTGCAGTACTGTCCCCTAGTGCCTGTGTATGCACTACAGTTGATTTGAACTTTCCGTTCACAAAGGTACCTGTAACAATAGCACATGCGGCTGAATAAGCATGCTTGGAACCCGTGACCGGTTGTGCCGAACCATCGGTATAAATAACACATTCGTATTCCTCAAGCGGTAGCAAGGACAGAGGAGGAGGATGAACGAATTCATACTGTAAAAACTCCTGAGTCTGAAGAGAAGAATCAAAGATAAAAGTGACATCCGGAGACGTCAAAGATGTTGCCCATTGTATCCAACGAGGGTGCAAAGCTTTAGAGTTCGGAACACTTGCTTTCGTCACTGCCTCCAGGGCAGGATACGGTGTTACCACCAAAATGCGTTTTCCCTGTGCCAGTGCGCGTTCCTTCAGAATCGCCATCTGCACTGCAGTTAAAACTTTCTCCACAGAGGAAAAGCGCATTTCCGCAGAAGTGTAAAGATGTGACTTGTATGCAATCGGTACTGTGTCACCTTCGTTAAAGGTCAAGTACGTGAAACCCACTGCCCCTGGAATGATTCTAATCACCAGGTTTGTGTGGTTGTCACGAGTCAACAAGAATTTAGACTCAAGTAGGTCTGTCTGCAAAGACTGCAGAATGGAGGAATGCTCCGGAAGCCAGCATGACTTCGAAAAGTTGGGTTGTATCAAGGCATACAGTGGCTTGATACGCTGGGCATATTCAGGAATGTAAGTACGCCCGAAGTTCAGAAAACCCAGCAAAGACTGCAGTTTCTTCAGAGTGGTAGGAGGGCACAAAAGTGCACATTTCTCAAGGAAATGGGGGGCTAAGCCCTTACCTTCATTGTTGAGCTCATAGCCCAAAAACAACACTGTAAATTCAGCAATGTGTGATTTGGCAAAGTTACATTTGTAACCTAAAACCGCAAATTCGAGAATAATGCGGTCCACTCGGGAAAGATGCGGGAATAATTAGTCGTCTGTCAGATAGATATCATCGACGTACGAACATGCATCTGGGTCTATGCCGTCTAACAAAGAGACAACACGGGCAGCGAATACACCTGGACTGTTCTTGAAGCCCATAGGTAAACGCCGGAATTTGAATAATTTACCACCGGAGGTAAAAGCGCTCCATTGGCTACTCTCCGGGGCTAAGTTGTGCGTGTAGAATCCATTGGATAGGTCAAGTGTAGTTTTATATTTTTTACTAACAAGACTGTCTACTAGCGCAGAACTATGTGTGTTTTGCACCGCAAAGGTCCGACAATGAGAGTTCAAATGCCGGTAATCCAAAACTAAGCGGTACGATCCATCGGGTTTAGAAACCGCGAAAAGGGGATTATTCATCGGTGACACGCATGTTTCAATCACTCCCTGATATTCTAACTGGGTCAGAATTTCGGAAACGGGACCTTTAGCTTCCCGTTTGATGGGATATTGGGGTTGTGGCTGTGGTAGGGACCGCAGAGGTATTTCATGGGGTGGTGAATCTTCATCCCAGCCCACGTGGTTGCGGTATAACGCTGGAGCCAGGGACACAGCCCACTCAGCTGCAAGAGCCTCCGCTTTGTCCTTTGGGACATGACGAGAAAAGCTCGGAAGGATTACCTCCTCCCCTTTATGCGCAGCAAGTACGAATGGGGGTGGCCAATCCGCCTCCGCTAACAAAATGTCGTATGAAGAGGTCAGATTTTCCCCAAAAATCCCTTTAATAACACGCTGTATGTCACCTTCAATTTGAATGACGATATTGTATAGTCTGTCAGGGGGTGCCACTCTGGTGTCTGCCGTCTCGACAGTAATGAATGTTTCAGTTGCTGTCGCCTCCACATGAGGACGTAGCGCCTCCCGCACTATGGTAACTTCCGCGGCGCTGTCTAGGAGGGTCACTGCCCACGTCCAGTTCAGGAGCCTCGTTCTCACCGTCTGTGGCATATCTCGCTGTTACAGCGGCAACCTTCTTCTTCTGAAACTGAGGGCGAGAACGGTGAAATTCTTCAGCCTTCCCTCTGACCTGTTGTCGAGGTTGGTCTCGTCCCTGTGGAGTCTCTCGACCCCTTCCTCTATCCTGGCGATCTCCTCCACCAGCCTGCGAAGATGTTGGTGCCTGTGAAGAACGAGGAGAACGCGAATCAGGGACTTTAAATCTCTCTGGAGATTTAATTCTCGCCCTATCGCGCAAATCATATGTGCGTTCAGAAGAGACAGAAACAGGGGATGCGCCTCGCGAGCCCGGCTTCTTCTGTTGCTTACCCTGTTTTTTCAACCTCCAGCTCTTTTTACTAAAAACTGGTCTCTCATCTTTCTCAGATTGAGTTTTAGGTTGTTGTTGCGATTGTGTTTGCGATTTAGCAAAAGGCTTAACTCCCAGGCTATTGCGACCAATGGTTTTGTAAGCCTGAGCAATAATTTTCGGTAATTCGCGCGGCTTGTCCGGTTCTGGGACTAAAGCCAAAGCATTAGCTACTTGGAAGTTAACTGCATCGCCCTTGACATTTGCAAGGATCAAATCAGCCACTACGTCGAACACTCCCACCAGTCTCATCCCTAATTCCACAGCCGCTTCAGGGCCATGCTCCTCCTGCACACGTTTAATTACAGAGGGGAGAACCGTCATGGAAGGAGTGCCGAAACACTTCGCATATACTGCTGCGAATACCCTACCCCAGTTGTTGCAGTCTGCCAACTCGGGGATTAAGTCTTTTGGTAAACTAATCGTTAAAATTCTGTGTTTTTCCACGGGAGAGGTATTTGGAAACACTGCCTCCAGCTGGTCAAATTTTTCTGCAAGCCAATAAGGAAAATCATCCTTATTTTGTGGGCGCTTGCCCATCACCGAATTCACCATGATAGGACTTATGGTTACACCGCCTGCATCAGCTGGATGGGCCGCAACTCCAGGCGGGGCTCCCTGGATGTTGCCTGTAACATATTGTACTAAAGCTCTATGTACTCGTATCAAAGACGAATGCATAATACGCAGTTCAGCGACTGCAACCGTCATATAACGCGGATGTGGGGTATACCCGGCCAAGACAGGCCAAGTGGCCCCATCAATTGATAAGGGGCCTAAACGAACCGCGGTAACCGGTTGGGGGAAGGCACCATCAAACCAAACACGGTGTTGCCAAGCCGTGAGCGGTACTTCAAGATTCCTATACGGTCTATAGTGATTAGGAACAACGGTGGCTTCATATTCATGGAACATATTATCAGTCCCATCCACCGCTGGAAAGGTGACCCAAGAGTAAAACACCTCAAAGTGGTAAGCTGGATCTGCTTGTACCACAAAGATCAGATCGACACCCGCGTCAGGCACTCCATACACTGTTAAGTGAGCCCGGAGCGCTGCGCGGCTATGTGACGCAATTTGCGTAGCCATTTTAGGCTAGAAGTTCTTGACAACCTAATATGTTGCAGCACAATAGAGGGTATTAGTTAAGAAACCTTTTAACAACTTCAAGCTTGAAAGAACCTATAAAAACGTCAATATAGGAGGTATCACCGTCACACACGCTTCCGGAAGCGTCTGCGAAGGGAGTTGTGGACAAGCACAAGTACTACTCAAGCGTCTCGCAGATAAGCAGCCCAACGTTGGGCGCCATGTCGTAGGGATTCTGCACATACACAGAGCTATGCACAGGATAATAGGACCTCGGAATATAGTGGTGAGCCAACCATAAACCTTAGCACCTAAAACCCCAACCCAACTAGCTGTAGCGTCTCATTAGCAACAATGCTACCAATGATTAGACAACCCAGAACACGGTATCTCTCTCTCAGGACTCGCAGTAGCAAGAACACCCTTTCATAACTCACTCATACCTGTCCACAACGTGCGTAAGAAGAGACACTGTATAGTTTAAAATGTTTATTTCAACTACCGTGCTCTAAGATACAGTACACGTGCCAGTACTATCAGCATAATGCATAATGATAACATAAACAGCATAGTTACAACTCCATAGAATACAAACGGGGAAAGCATTTCATAAATCAGTGGATATAGGGCTAAATGACCTTACCACCCTCCCCGTGCTAGTAGCTAGTTTATTATAAAAATAGAAGACCTCTGGGCATTGTCAGGCAAACCCTCATACCTCAATATCTAGATGCAAGTTTTACATCATCAGATAAGCACAGCTCTTCTCTCTGGAAAGGTTTTTCTCCAAGTGTCTCCAACAGTGAAAAACACAATATTAAAAGCACACGAATTTCTCCAGGGCAGCTGTACATAGAGTGTTATGTCTAAGTGCGAGGGACTGGCCAAATCAGCAGGAACAAGGGACGTTGTTTTTCGACCTTGTACATGGTGTGCAGACGTAGCCCAAAAGGGAACAGGAGAAAAGGTGAAAGATAGAAATGCAGACAGTGCTATAATAGCCGGGCAGAAGCAGAGGCCTGAAAAACAACGGCACAAAGGAACGTGCGCAAAAAAGCCTCATGGCAGCCAGGCCTAAGCCAGCGTAGCAAGGCAGACCAGGAGGCCACAAACCACACGACAGTACTAATGAGGTGAAACTTTTGCCCAGATAGTGTAAAGATAACAAAATAATGAGGTAATACTATGTGCCGCATTTTACAGCTTAATTTTCCTTTTCTTGTTGCATAATTTAGTCAACCCTGTCGTATAGTTTTGTCATCCCCTGCCGTATAATTCCAGTGGGCCTGCTCATGATTAACCAGCCTCATCAAATTTGTGCTCTGATGAACGCATGCACCGGGTCAGCCCATCACTTCTTAAACAGCTCTGCACCAATCATTAGGTGTAAATATTGGTCTCAGACATCTTGTATAACCAGTGCTTTCAATGGGCAGGTGTGCGCACTTCTTTCATTTGAAAGGTTGAGCACCTGCACTTATCAGCGGGCGTTCAATACTTTTAATTGGAGGAAACCTGCACTTCTCAATAGCACACATGTACTCTGGGACAGCAAGTACCTACATTTATGGGATTCCATTTTAACAACGGTGTACAATTACCACAAAAAAACACAGGCAGATGAAAATGTGCTCATCAGGAAGGCCTTTTTCACACACTACCTGGTGTTCATCTTCCATCACGTTACTGGCGAACTCGAAAACCAGCTCATTCTGCTGTACGACAGAAGTCATGGTGCCGCATCCCCGGGTCTCAGCGGCGCATGAGAAGCCCAAGCACAGAAGTAAAGTCAGCCGCTCCCACTCGGTTCCTCTTAAACTTTCCATGGTCACTTCAAATCCCACATCTGACAGCATTTAGACGCTTTAAACGACTTTGCCCTCATATTGTAAAACGAGCACAGTGGATAAACAATTCGAACTACAGAAGCAACCGGGCTTTACCTAAAATGATTACATGTTATCAATAGCACAGACAATAAATACACCGTTCTTATTTCCAGGGCCAATTAAAAAGAGGTTTATGTTACTCAGCTAACCGGCCGGCTGAAACAAGGGGTGAGAAAGAAAACACATGTACTTTTCAGATTCTGTTCCAATTCAGCAGTCCGTCAGCAGTCTGACATAAAGAGTTCTTGTCAGCCTTTGGCCGCACTGTGAATGTGTGTCCTTATCTCTAGCTCAGGCCTGCGAGGGCAGGAAGGAAAGGAAACAGCACAACCCGCGTCATGGCAAATTAACATGCAAAAAGAGGAGCCGAACGCGGGAATCGAAACCAGTGGTGCGCGTGCACCACAGAGGAGCGGACGCGGGAATCGATACCAGTGGTGCGCGTGCACCACAGAGGAGCGGGGGGGCGAGGGAGCCTGTCTGTGCCACTCGCTGATGCGCGTCCTAGACACGGACGGGAATGGGTGGAGCAAAGGCGGGACATGCGCCCGCCTTTGCCCAATTGCGTGCCATTTTTTTTTTTTTTAAAAGCACGCTACAGCCAATGCCAGCATGCGAAAGCAAAACCACACGCACAAGCGTGTGGTTAGCTTTCTGAAGCCCATTCAAGAGGTCTCGCGCTGCGCGAGCAGGGCTACGCACTGCAACGCTAGGCGCGAGACCTAAAAACGAAGGTGTGACCTGCTCTATCCCCGGTTAATGGACTTTGAGAAGGCTTTTTTCCCTTAAATGTAATTCAGACGGGTGGAAATAATTAATCCTTCTTTGCAATAAAAATGTTGCTCTCACTGTAAATACAAAATCTTGCTTACGTGATCCACGTTGTTCTTAAAATTGCAGTTTTTTCAAGAGGTAATTCGGGCTTTAGAAGAGTTCCAAACATGTTGCATTTCTGTTTTTAAGGTCCAATATCTTCAAACCATAAGTGCCTCCTTGTCGACCACATATATTGTAAATATTAATGTACAATAGTATTCTGTGGGGATGTTCCTTTATGGAAAGAGGTGCTTCCAAAGACCATAACAGGGCAACACAGAATGAACCCGAAACTGAAGACTAGTTTTAGACCTCAGCAGTGATGCCCCATGTATGAGTTCCACCATTCATTACAAGAAGTGTGTCTATGTAGGCCTATTTTTTATTGAGTGAAATTTGTACATGTTTTGCACAACCTGCTTTACTGCTGGTAGAAAGGGCACCCTTAATAAAAACAAGCATTTGCAATGCAATCGGTCTCGCATTTGCAAGACTTCTAGCTATTGGCTTTGCAAACCTAAAAGTGGGTGCCGTGCTGACACATAAAGCGTAGCGCCCATGTACATGAAAGTTATGCGCATGGCAGCTCGTGAAGCGGGCGCCAAGGTGATAAAAAAATAAACATGAAAGCGGGCACCGTGCTAAAACATGAAGCGCTGCATCCATGTATAGAAAAGTTATGCACGCAGCGGCCCGTGAAGTGGGCGCCATGGTGATAAAATATCACTAGCAGAAAATAAAAGAAGTCCCTAAACAAAGACATAAACACCTACTGCGTAAGTAAACTGTAGTTGGCCGGTGCTCCTCAGCATAAAAAGGAAGTGATGTATCGGGAGTGCCATCCAATAAGGAGCCAGGAAAGAAGAGCAACGCAGGAGTGAACCAATGGCAAGCAGCTGGTGGGATTACACTCCGTATAGTGATTACAGCAGGTCTTCCAGACAGCACATGCGCACTGCCTATGCTGGTTCCCCAGTCACTCCTGGGTGGATTCTATAGAATCATTTGATTAGGTGTAACAATTGAAGTAAAGTACATATTTGCATGCATTCTATCTTCCATTTATTTTATCAACACTACAGGACTAGGCACAGAAGCCTAAGACAGGATAAAAGCCCTACACAGGTCCCTCAGAGAACACAAAAATGAGTCCCAGATAGGCCATAATGTAATTCAACAGTCTTCAAATTAAGCACTCTCCCACAGCATAGCTTACAAACAGTCCAAAATGTGCTTTAACTGCTCGTCTGGGGCATGAAGCACTACACAAATGCAATTACAACGACAATTTTTTTTTTTCTAAACATTTGCATGGATGTGAGGATGCAGCGTGTTAAAGAGTGATCAAATACACAAACAAAAAGAGCTGCTAAAGTTAGCAAAGCCCAAAAACATGCTTTCTTTAAAATATCAGTAGATTGGCTATATAAAACAGATGAGTAGAAGGCAGCAAGATGGAATACTGGTAGTTACCCCTAAACTACATCCACGTGGTTAATGTAATCAAATGTGTATCTGCCATTGATTTAGAACTTATTTTGTCCTGTCTCTTTCAGTTTGTTGTGCCTTTTGCGGGTTACTATTTCAAAAAGAGATGCACCCCCTCGGTCCCCAGCAGCAACATTGTGTTTTTTTTATTCTGCTGAAGAATATGGAAGGATTCAGTGGTACTGGAGCACTCACAGAGAAATCACTGAAACACTAAACCATCAGCCCTGGGTTCCTAGAGACTGCTGTAGTTTTATAAGTGCTACTGTACTCTAAATCAAGCTGGGTGTGGAAAGAAGGTGTGTGAGCCGACTGTTTATGTCACCAGAATCACAGTGCAATTTTATCACACTATTCGAATCACTGTAGTTTTTGACAAGCACTACAAGGACTAAACACACACAAAATGATAAATTCAGTTGTTACTATTTTCTGTCAGTGTGTGAAGCCCTCAGATACCGAACGACAATAATAAATAATCTGTATTTTCCTTTTAAAAACAAATATCAGGCATGTGCAGAAGTAAGTTGTGCAATCCTTGACTCCAAACCTCACACATAAAAGAATAAATGTTACTAATGACATACAATCCACAACGTCACAACAGAGTCTATTCACCTCTGATTCACATACACAACAAGTCAACTGACCCCTCTATGAAGCAGCCAACGCCCATACACATACAACTCTTCAACCACAAGGCAAGGGCATGCCCACCGACCTATTAATGTGTAATTAATCGGTAAAGCTGTCTGGCCTCCGACTCAAACTTCTTATACCCACAGCTGTGTGATTAAGGCAGTCTTCTAACCTAAAAACTGGGCAAAGCAATAAGAGGCCAAAGCAGACTCTAGTTTCAGATGTAAACCTCAGAACCACGTTGGGTGGTCTAAAGGACTTATGAAAGTGCTTCAAGGCCAAACCAAAGGCTAACGTGCACGATTCAAACATAAGCAGCACAACACACCATTCTAAAGTCCTATCACAAAACATTTGTCTCGTATGCAGCTCACTGTCTAGTATGAAAAGAGGTAAATTAAAAAAATATACATACTTATTATATAGGAAGGCACCATCATGGCCCCCGTATTGGCGTACAATATACACATACACTTGGAGAGAGTCCTGTGTCGTGTAGCTCCTATAGTACCCCTGCAGGACCTGCGCGTTTGGATAACATATACTGCGGACTTGGTGGCAGACTGACTCTGTGCACCCCCACCGTATATGTTAGCCTGGTTTGCATTAGCTAGCTCGTAGTGCCACTAGTGTCTTCTCTTATCGGGGAGAGATTAGTTTCTGGCAACCTTAGATCATGACAACCCTGATCCCTCAGAATCGTGGAAACAATATACTACCTTTCGCTCAGTCACTCGTGCTCACTTATTCAGTTTGTCTCAGAGAGTTACACAGAATAAACAGTCGGGCGTTTCAATAAGTATTTATTGAACAGTTGTTATTCTAGTGTAAAATATATGTGCTGCAGTAACCAGCAGACAATAGCAGAGATATATGATCAGCAGTATGATAAAAGCAAAGGGATAGAACAGTTCTTCCATATTGCGATAATCATGAGTACATACATGAATATAAAAGCATTATGCAAGTGCGCGTACTCCTACGATGCCTACCTAGATGTACCTGTGTGTACCTAGCATATGTGTGTAGGTCTTAGAAGCTAAGAGCCAAGAATCCTCCTAGGATTTAGTCGAACCCCCATACCTGAATAGAGAGGGTGTGGGACCCCGTCCTGGTCTCGAGTTGGACACCCCGTCCGGGTTGTGTCAGACCACTGTCCGCTTGAGCGACTGCATGCAGGAGCCTCAGCGTCTCTGGTCACTGTGTCAGCATGGAAGTCTCGGTTCCCTCTGTTTTACCGGGGCAAGATGTGGTGTATTTATACCCTAAAGAGTCTCGGTCCTTAGTATGGTTTGTATTGGACATGAGGAAGACGTCAGGGGTGAACTTTGTACCTACATATTATGCCAGTGGTGTATTCTTAGAAAGCCATGCATAATTAATGAGTACAGTGTGGGCCTGTGTTTGGAAGAACCCTGCTGCATTCAAAACCACAGGATAGATAACGTTCAGCCCTCAGAGCTCGTTGTGTGCTAGCTGGGACCAATGTAGGTGAAAGATCATGCCTATATAAGGAATCATACCATAATAGGACATGTACAGTTGTGACCATAATTGGGCATATGCGGCCATGACCATAATTGGGCAAGTATGAATATGACCATATTAGGGTAAATATGAATACGTCCATTTTAGGGTATGTACGAACGGGTCTACATTGGGGCACCTATGCGGGATATAACACCTGGGGCATGACCCTAGACCCTATAGGTGCCTTGCTGGGGAATGGATCATGGATGGCTGGGAGGGAGGCTGGTGTGCACGCTTACAGGTAGGACTAGGATTCTTAATTGCCAAACAGAAAATAGCAAAGAATCGTCGGAATGCTGCTCCTCTGACATTTGGCGAGTGGAAGGGTGGCATTGACAGATGTGCATTAAAGTAGAGAAGGCAATCTATAGGGCCAGAGACTGCCCAATTAAATACCAGAGGATTTAGTCTGCAAGGATACAGCACGAAGAGGCCTGGTGTCTTTGTAGCAGAGACAGAGGGAGTGGGCAAGATGTTGGATATTGCCTTGCAGGGATCCATTTGGGCTCTGCGATGGAGGGGTAGTTAGTGTAAAAGAATACAATGAACACCTATTGCAAGTGTTGTTATGAAAGTGTACATGTGCCATCTTTGTAAATATAATATAGCGATATACTATCTAATAAGGATTGAAATGCTAATAAAATGTTTCTATAAAAAGCATGAAAAATACATACTCAATGATTAAATAACCTAATAAATTGCTGTGTGTGCAATCAGGAAGGCTGTATAACTTGACTTTTCATATGAGTTCTCCATGCTGGACAAGTTTGAAACAAGCTGATATTTCTATCTCCACAACTTCATTCAAAAATGTTACAACGCTCAGGTAAGCTATTACAGTAACATTTCACAAATGTACGTAGGCAGCAGTCGCTGCAAAAAGTCTGCTTTAAACCAACGTTACTGGCCATCTCATAACATGTATTAAATGATAGAGTTTAATGAATAAAAACGAATTACTGCAGGAGATGGTTTTATGCTCAACAAAAAGACAGCATAAATTAAAAGCAACGAGTGGCGCCTCACTTGTGGCAACATTTTTATAAACTGAGATGCATACTGAACACTAGGCTAATTTATGTAAGTGAACAAAAATGAATGATAATGAAGTCGATCTCAAAGCAAACTGAGCTACAGTGGAAAGCGAATTTGCAATAAAGCTCGACACTATGGGAAGATGGACAACATTGGGGGGAATTTAAAGGCTTTGAGAGGAGGCTGATGCCCAGGGAATAAGATGTACAACAATAATCCTCACTTATAAATAGGCAACACTCCACGTGTTCACTTGATGAGATTATTATTGTACTTTATCACTGACAAGACAGTAAACGCTACAAATGCGAAGTTTTAAGGTCCAAAGCATCTCGCTGCATAGGCGTGTTATTATTTTGAAACTCAAAGCAGAAGAATACACAGACAGTGATTGATTGCGGTTGCTAAGAGGAGTGATCTGTCTGTGTGGAGCATACGTCGTGGCATTAAGAAAAATACACACCAGGCAAGAAAACTGCGTCGATGGCTGTATGAGTCATTCATGCTTTGCTATAGACTGCCAAACCCAGTGTCCGTAACAGCTCGGCCGAAAGGTAAACTTCCGTCTACCAGCTCCGGATCTTGTTCAGTAAGCCGCGCCATGACAGCTGCTGGTTGCCAGTGTCAGGAACACGGCGCACAGACCTCTGCAAGGGCTGACTGGGGAGACGTGTCACTAGCAAAGTCCAGCTTGCAAACATAAATGCGGGTGCCGTGCGGAAACAAAGCGCTTGTGTACAGAAATGTTATGTGAATGGCAGCCCATGAATGGCGCCATAGTAATAAAAAAATAAACATGAATGCGGGCGCCGTGCTAAAACATGAAGCGCAGCGTCCATGTACAGAAAAGGTATGCGGGCGGCGCGGACATGGTGATAAAATATTACTAGCTGGAAATAAAAAAAGTAGTCCCTAAACAAATGCACATAAACACCTACAGAGTAAGTAAACCGTAGTTGGGCAGCGCTCCTCAGTTTAAAACGGAAGTGATGTGTCGGAGTGGCAGCCAGTAAGTAGCCAGGAAAGAAGAGCAACACAGGAGTGAACCAATGGCAAGGAGCAGGCCGGATTACACTCCGTATTGTGATTACAGCAGGTCTTCCAGACAGCACATGGTGCTGCCTAGGCTCGACCTATAAAGGCTTCCCTTTGCTTCCGTGCGAGCCAAAAGGTATTCATTACTGGTGAATAACATTTTGAATAGGATCTGCTAAATGTCTTTTTCTTTCCTAAGAAACCTATGAACTATAGCGCTGTGACCCCTTTTGTAGGCTGTCATTGCAGTGTATGAACAACTACTCTTTAACTGCTTTTAATCCCATTCTGTGATGTATCATTTTTAGTCTGTTGCCACATAATTTAGTACACCCTATGTATAATTGGTTCTCCGTTGCCGCATAGTATTGATAATCCAAAATTAAGTCGACCAGCTAACACATGCATTTAATGAATTAAAGACCACACAGCAAATTGAGACCACACCAAGTTTCCTTTAGAAGGAACTTTTGCTGCAGAATAATTAAACACGATAATAGATTAACTTGTAGGCGATCCAAGGGCAACCAGCCCTGACTTGCCCAACTTATTAGCCATCAACCACGAGAACTAGGCCTCATCTACCATTCAAATATCTTTTGAGAGTTCGCCCCCAACAATCTGGAAAGTCCAAGAAAATTTGAGCTCCTTTGCAGGGCGGAGCAATATGGGCCATCTCAGGCTTCTAACTATCTAAAAGGCATATCGGGAGCCCTCGCTTTCATCCCATAGCCCTGCAGTAAGGACTCCCAGGGTATTGCTTTACACACCCTTTGTATTCTTTCATGTCTTTGCTTTCTTCACTGAAGTCATTTGGATCCTCCTAAGTGCCAGAGTTGCTGAACTGCAAAGCCATGGCCGCCACAGGCGCTGTGCAAAGCCAGGAACAAAGAATGCAGACTGCCACAAACCACCCTCCACTCACCACAGTGGGGTCATTTATCTGTGCATGACATTTATGAGACATCCTCTTTCGCGGGCCACAACCCGAAGATGCAAGTGCATGTGTGGCCTCACCCACAGTGGCCTCTGACAGCACCGCCAGCTATCTGTAGAACTCCCCACTCTGCCTGGCTGCCAGAATATGAGGGAGAACGCCAAGGCCCTTACCCCAAAGTCCCTGTACCAAACCCTCCCCAGCATCCAGGTCCATTCGCACAGGCACAGCATACACCCATGTCGGTGAGCAGCATATGTAAGCTAGCATAAAAAAGTGTTACATGGTAACTGAATCACACTCGGCCCATAGTCTGGGAGTGCACAACCACAGTACCACATGGGGTGCAAAAGGAGAGAAGGGGGGTTTAAGAGTTCGGACGAGGCCCCTATACCAGGCGATTGGGCATAAAGAGACTTTGAAGACACACCAAATGTGCCAGAGTGAGAAGAATGCGTTTGACTTCATGACCTCAAAAACCTCTCGTCCCCAAAAAAGTCGGGCCCTGTCAAATCGGAGGAGCTTTTTAGTCAGCCCACTCCGATTATAGAGTGACCCCCCTTTATCACCCGTTGGCCAGCTCATCTCATAGTAAACGAGGAAACAGACCGATCATGCCTCTGCCTCTGCCCCCGCACATGTGCAGTGAATGTGCAAAAGAGGAAGAGCCTTACTGGCTTAAAGCCCCCTTGCCCACCCCACTCCGAAAGGGGTGTCACTGAAAAAAACGCTATGGTGCCAGCTGTCAGCTTGCCAACCTGCTTGTGACGCTGTCAGCCGCATTATTATAGTGGCATTGCTTCTAGGGCAGGGCCCGAGTGTGCCAACAATAGAATAATCACAATTGCAATCATATAAAAATAGGGAGTTATTTCTTTCCATGTCACTGACGCTTTTTCTAACAAACTGGTATTTTGAATAATTTTATGAACAGACTACAGTTGAGTACCAGTGTATTGATCCAGCGCTAACAATAAAAATACTTCTCCTATATAACTCGGTCATCCAGGTACAACTATCTCTCCAATACACAGACTATATCCATATGACGGTGGTGCCCATTGACACCGCATATACATTCACTTACTCATTTATACCCTGGATTACCTCCGTCCTTAACCTAGGAGAAGAAAAACAGTATAACGATTCGCTGGAAGGAGACGGGATACCTCTTTTTAACACGACATAATGTTTCTCATTTGCTTTTAAGGTATTCCGCTCATTGGTCCATTCGAGTCCATATACATTTTTATCAAACTTCCTTGTCTTAACCAGTTCTTTGTGGAATGTCCAGGCTTGCATCGTTTCCCACAGTTCATGACATTACTCATCAGTTTCGATCAGTCCAATTTGTATCATTTTCTGATACTTTTTAGGTTCAATAGTTCCGTTTGTCCATTTATTCATTTTGACTTCTCACGCTTCTTGCTGATCATCTTGGCACACATTTGCTCAGTAAGGTCACAATAGCCTTGACCATACTTCCATCCTGGGCTCTCAGCACGAACACGTGGTCATTCTTTTTCACAGCCTTTCTCCTTTTCCACACGGCTTCTTGCACATGTGTACTCTAGCTCATGGCGGCCATTTTATATCGCTGCTCAACAGGCCTAAGCGCACTATTTTCAAAGATAAACAAAATATTGTTAAAATAAAGAATATAAACCCTTTAGTTTCCCTTCCGTCTTTCTACGTACCCCAATTAGGTATTACCTAGCAAAAAAGCAACATATAAAGTCGTCCCTTACTTACCATCGCTTTATTTTGCCACCACTCATTTTATTTTCAAAGCACAAATCATGCGTTTATTATTTTATTAGTACGCAAATATTAGATTATGTTTGCCACGTCAACAATTATAAATAGATTCATTTGCACATAAAATAGCGTGTTACCTTTAACCCTTCACATGTAACATACATTGTTGGTTATTTACTTAAACGAACATGTTTATTAATTATTTTACGTAAATTATTAGGAGGTTAAAAAAATTCATTTATCCTGCTCCATCAACCCCCCTTTGGTGATTTTTAATATCACCACAAAACCCAAGTTATACAATTCTCTCAGACAGCATATTTCTTTTATCCGTTTGCTTTTGTTAGTTTACACAACTGTATCCCTTTCAACTTGTCTATTGGTCTTCTTGTACATGTTCTCTTTTATCTCTTCTAGCTCTATTTCACCCATTTCTCTCTCTCCTTGTTTATCATGTTTTCTTTTTTCTATTTTATTCTGTCTTCTTCTTTTCTTTATACATGTAATTACAAGCTTCAGCACTAAAATTATTATGATTATCATGGTTGCTATTATTATAACTTTCCCTATTATTAATCCACTCATTCTTGTTAACCAATTTATTACTGAAGAAAACCCTTTACCAAGTTTTCCAAATGCACTTTCAACCTCCAGTGGAACAAGTTCTTTGTGCAAACTTGTAATATTCGTTATATACTTTTGTATATTTTCACTTTTATCTGGAATGTAAGTGCAACAATGTTGGACTTTCAGCATTCCACATACTCCACCCTCTTTTGCCAAAAGAATGTCAAGGGCAAGTCGATTTTGCATCACCATAGCTCTCATGGCAACCATCTCGGTATTTACCATCAAGAACCCTCCAGCAGTATCTGTAGATAAACGATCTACCACTGTGGATAATTTCCGAATTTTAAATGCATTCAAAGATATTCCCACTGCTGGTATCAATGCACCAAAAATATCACCTACTATTTCTGAAAAACTTTCCCTTTTTCTACGTGTAAAGGTATTTATCATTTTGTGTGTTCCTTTCTCTTTTCTATCCATATGAAAAATCTTTGGAAAGACCAGGCCTAAATAACATGACCCATACCAATGGTCCGGCAACCTGTAATAAGCCCTATTACCGCAAACATAATAGATCCCTGGAAATATTGGATCTTTTCCCCTTTGAATCCCCATCCGCCTAAAATTTGATAATTGTCATGGCAAATACTGGAACCCACAAAATAATTGTCATATCTTGTTTTATTTCTTCTAATGCACAACCTTCCCTGTTGGGGCCAATCCAGAGTCATAGCTGCATTTGTCTTTTTCTTGTCATGATTGTCTTCCTCAAACGCCCAAAGAGGTGTTTTTGTCTCTTCTATCACTTTTCTTTGAAATTTCACTCTTCTTTCTTCAACCATCTCTAAAAATACTTTTTCTTCCTTCTTTAACTCACAGGTAAGGTTGTTTTTAACTATATTATCTAATGTTAACATCTTATCTTCTATGAAAAATTCACCAAACGTTTTTCCTCTTTTATTTTGTTTAGTTCTGGAACTACAGAAACTTTCGCAAAAATCTTATCTATGTCAGTGTAATAATATTCTAATCTACCTGTTTTATAAAATAAACTTGCTAAAACACTACATGTTATTCCATACGTCAAAGGAAGGTGATAAGTCACACCCTCTGCTACAGACGCAGGCAATTGCATACAAACATAGCAATCTCTTACATCCATTGTTTCTACAAACTCATATAATAATTTAGTAAAAACATTCTTTGAAAAATCTGTTATTGATTTGTCTTTATGTAACTCTGCACTACTTTTTAATATAACTGGTTCTTGAGTGTTAGCTCCTTTTTCTTTTTCTGTGTGATTAGACGTTTCTACTACAGCTAAACTAATTGGAATAGTGATTGCTAAAACCACCCATACTGTCATTAATAATCCTGTACAAAAGAAGCACATCTTACACCATCTACTTAAAAACTCACATCTACATTTTCTATCTCTAGTATCCTCCATTTTGTTTTATAACCTTATTTATTTATTTTCAAGAAAATTGTGTCACTACACCTCAGAAATGACTTATTAGCCACTCTGCACTCCAATGTTTTTGTTTTTGCTTGGTACTTTCTTTTAATTCTTTTCAGAATTCTTTCTTTGTCAAATCCAGTATTTTGTCAAGTCCGGTAGAAATTTGTTTAAATATCTTCAAGTTTGTTGCACTTCACCCATTAGGTTTCTTTGTTCTGGGTTCTCGTGAGTGTTCTTTTCTTCTTTGATATCAGTTAAAGCAAGATACAACCATTCAGGTGATCTATACTTGGATTTACCTTCTTTACTCTTTTCGTTTTCTGCAAATGTTTTCCACCTTGTTTTTCTTGCTCTTTCTGACTTATTTCATTCACTTGTTCAGCACTTTTTCCATCTAACCTTATGATCCTGTATCTTAATTTTCTTACTTCGTTGGGCCAATTGTCTCCTTTTCTTGACCTTTTTGCCTCACTTCCTTTTTCCTCTCTTTCTGTTTTCCAAGTTCTTTTTCTTGACTCTAGTTTTTGGTTTCTTTCTTCTCCACTTTCTTCAGACTCTGTTTCATTTTTCTCTTTATTGTCTCTTATTTTGAATCTTATAATTTCATTTTCTTCCTCTACTTGTGGTTCTTTTCTTATCTTCCTTCGTTCACCTACTTCTGTCCCTCCTCGAGGTTCTTCCGAATTTCTGTCAATCTCTCTATCTGCTTTTAAATTTCCCTGTTCTTTTGTTTGGCTATCTGTCCCTATTGCTCCTCGGGGATCTTCCAATTTTTCTAACTTTCTGTTTGAAACTCTCCCTTTTTCATCTATTAATATTATCTCCGAAGGATTTTTACCACAACTTGTACTTGGTTGCTCACTGTTACTATCTTCGTGCTCAGTTTCTTCTCTTATGCTTTCAAATTTCCAATTTCTTTTCAGAATTTCCTCACAATCCGATTCTGAACTGGTATCTGATATTTCCAGATGTCGACTCACATGTCGATCTTCAGGTTCTGGAACTCTGATGGTGTGACTGGCATGCACCCAGTGTTTCACTCCTGCACATTTGACTGCAGTGGTTGTCATCAGGATCACCTGTCGTGGTTCGTCCCAACGAGGAACCAAACAGTTTCTTCTCCTGTGGACTTTTATGCAGACCCAATCTCCTGGATTCAAGTTGTGAGCTGGTTTTCTTTCAAGAGTAGTAGCATTTGGTCCAACCTGATGAAACACAGAACGCACCACATCAGCCAATCCTTTGCAATAATCCAGCACCAGATCATCAGTTATAGTCAGTAGTTTGTTGACAGGTACATGTGCTTGTCTCATTGCTCGTCCCATAATTATCTCATGGGGACTAAGTCCAGTTTTCCTTTCCGGAATACTTCTGATTGTCATTAAAACTAATGGCAAGGCATCTGGCCATTTGAGTCCTGTGGATTGACACATTTTTCCTAACCTGTTCTTAATTGTTCCATTCACCTGCTCTACTATTCCAGAAGCCTCTGGTCTGTATGCACAATGCAGTTTCTGTTTAATACTAAGTGCTTCACAAATCAGTTTAATTAATTCGTTTTGGAAATGTGTTCCTCTATCTGTTTCAATCGTGACTGGAAAACCATACCTCGGAATGAATTCTCGCAGCATAAGTTTTGCTACCGTGATTCCATCATTCCTTCTGGTCGGGTATGCTTCCACCCAACGGGAAAACAAACAGATGACTACGAGGACATACCTTAGTCTGTTGCTCGGGGGCATTTCTATAAAATCCATTTGCATTCTAGTGAACAGACCTCCTTCTCGTCCTATTGTTCCTAGACTCACTACTGTCTTCCTTCCTGGATTTAACTGTTGACAAATAAGACATCTTTGACAAAGACTCTCAGCTATGGCTCTGAATTTTGGATTATACCATGTTTGTCTAAAAAGTCTGATCATTGAATCTCTCCCAATATGGGCTTGTCCATGGTACATCCGTGCCATGTCAGAAATCATGTTATCAGGCATAACTGGTCTTTCATCTCTGTAAACCCAAACATCATTTTCCTCATGTTTTCTACATCCTGCTTTTATCCATGTATCTTTTTCCTCATCATCTGCTGCTTCCTGTAACTGTCTCACCTCATCCCATGTCTCAACAGGGTTAGTAAAAAGCAAAGGACAAGAAATATGCTCTCTTTCTCGGTTCCTGTTCAAAGAAACCACATTCTTTGCACAGTACTGTGCAATCTCGTCAGCATACTTATTGCCGACAGTTATGTAGTCTTCCCCATTTTTATGTGCATTACACTTTACAACAGCAATCTGTTTAGGTAGCTGTATCGCCTCAAGCAACTTTTTCACAAAATCTCCATTTCTAATTGGCGTTCCTGCAGACGTCAAGAAACCTCTTTGTGACGAAATCAGAGCTATCAGTTCTGCGACTTGGGCAGACCGTATCCCTTTCAGACAAGATGCTTCCATTACAGTTGCTACTGTGCAAACTGCATATGCTGCACTTAGAACTCCATCATTCGTTCTCAAACATGAGCCATCCACGAACAGAATATAATCTGATTCCTTTAAGGGCTCATCTCGTATATCTGATCTCGGTTTTGTACAATATTCAAGCACGTTCAGACAATCGTGATCTACTTCATCCATTTCAATCACACTCTCTTCATCTGGCAATGATGTCGAAGGATTCACATTCATACATCTGTCAATGGTCACATTATCTGCACTCAAAATTACTTTTTCATACCTAGTCAGCCGACTATGTGTCATGTATTGTGTTTTCGTTCTTGTCAAGAGAATTTCCACAGAATGGGGAACATATACTCTCAGTGGATATCCCATCACTATGCCTTCACTCTGTTCCAGACTCGCACAAGTAGCAGCAACTGCTTTCAAACATCCAGGCAACGCTTTTGTTACAGGGTCTAAAACAGCTGAAAAATATGCAATGGGTCTTTTCATGGTTCCATGTCTTTGTACCAAGACTGAAAACGCACATCCATCTCTTTCACTGCAATACAACTCAAAATCTTTCTCATAGTCAGGCATTCCCAATGCTGGAGCTTCACACAATTTCTTTTTCAGCTCTCTGAATGCTTTCATTTCCTCATCATTCATTTCAAAAAGATCTTTAGCACCCTTCTTTGTCAGTTTTTGCAACGGTTTGGCGATCAACGAAAACCGCTTATCCATTGTCGACAATATCCAACCATTCCCAGAAACATTCTTACCTCTCTTTGCGTCATTGGAGCTCTCATTCCTTGAATCATCTTTATTCTTTCAGTCGTTACCTTTCGCACTCCTTTCTCAATTTTATGCCCTAAATATTGGACTTCTTGTTGACAAAACTGCAATTTTGATGGGGACACTTTATGTCCTCTTTTGGCTAAATGATTCAGCAAAGCAATTGTATCATTGACACATGCTTCCTTCGTTTTTGATGCCACCAGTAGGTCATCAATATACTGAACCATCACTGACTTTTCTGGCATTTTTAAATCTTCCAAGGATTTCTTTAGAATCTGATTAAAAATCGAAGGGCTTTCTGTGTACCCTTGAGGAATTCGGCACCATGCCAAAATACGCTCTCCAAACCTAAACGCAAATAATGGCTGGCTATCTGGATGCAATGGAATAGAGAAAATGCATGACATAAATCAATTACTGTGTACCATTCTGCTTCACGTGGAATCTGGTATAGAATCACAGCAGGGTTCGGTACTATTGGGCAACAAGGCACTACAATTTTGTTTACCTTCCTCAAATCCTGTACAATTCTATATGTTCCGTTTGGCTTTTTCAGTCCCATTATTGGCGAATTACATGGACTGCTCATGATTTCTTTTAGAATCCCTTGTTCAACCATTTTATTTATTACTGGCGTTATTCCTTCAATTATTTCTGGTGTCAATTTATACTGGGGCGTATTTGGGTAACTCGTTCCCTCTTTTATGGAGATTTTAACGGGATCTACTTCTTTCATTAATCCTATATCTTCTCCTGTAAAGTCCCACACTTCTTCTTTCACTGTCTTTTTCAGTTCAATTGGGATTTTCTCTGCATCAAATACAGGAAACAAATCATTTACTTCTGGTTCTAAATTCACCAGTGTCATTTTATACAATACATCTTCATCTGGGGTCTGAAATGCAATTCCATCTGAGTACAATAGATAGTGCAATTCATTTTGCACAATAAATCGCGTCCTAATAGGTTCACAGGACTACAATCGCATACCACAAATCGGTGCATTTCACTAATTGGACTAATCTTTACCTCCACTAATTTAGTAAGAGGCGTCTTAATTTGCTGATTTGATACTCCAACTACTTGGATATGTTCACCTGAGAGAGGAAGGTTTGGAATTTCCACCGACCTAACAGTAGAACGGGTAGCTCCAGTGTCCACTAGGAATGTTACATTTGCACCATTCACTTCTCCATCCACAAATGGACCAGACTGATCTACCTCTAGAGTTGCGCCAAGCACGCACTCTTCCCCCTCTCCTAGGCACCGTCAGAAGCTTTCATCCGTTTCATCCTCATCCTGTCGTAACCAATATTGAGAAATGGCAGCTGCACGCGGCAACTGTGTTACCTGCTCTCCTCCGTAGAATCCTGTTTCTGCACTGAATTTCTGTTGGTTAACACTCTTGGGAAGTGGTGGTTGTGGCGCCTGACTCTGTTGAGTAACTACCTCACTCTGCACCTGTGGATTTAATGATTGATTTTCCACATTAAGTTTTGGAGGAAATTTACACTCGTTTCTCCAATGCCCTAGCTTTCCGCAGTTGTGGCATGGCCACTTTTTCTTTGCCTCATCTATGCTCATTTGTCCTTTTCCTTTACCTATATTTGGTCGAAATCTAGCCTGTCCTGCTTCATTACCTGAATTACTCAATTGAGCTTCTTGTTTCTCTGCAACTTTCACCTGTGCCCACATGGCTTTTTCTTTCAATTTACGCTGTCTTCTCTCAATATCATCACTGCAATACTTAGCATATCTCAAAACTTCATCGACTGTGCTATTCTGCCAACAAATCATATGCTGTTTAATCATCTCACTTATCTCTGGTTTCAACCCATATACAAATCTATATACAAAATGACTCATATCCTTCTCATTTAGTGTCTCATAACCAATATACTGTTTGAAAACTAACAACAGTCTTTCATAGTAAGCATGCACTGATTCTTTACTTTCCTGCGTGGTTCTGTCTATTTTTACCCAATCTGTTTCTTTAGGTGGAATCTTATTCTTCAAAAAGGTAATTACTTGATCGTACTTTCTCATCACTTCTGGTCCTGGCGCTCCTGTTTTAGCATCTCTTGGATATTCTACAGTTGGCCAATCAATAGTAATCTTACATTCTGTCCACAAATCAGCTGGCACTACTATATCAAACAATCCATCCAAGTCTATCCACAACACCTTTGAAACTTTAACAAATCTCTCCACTTGTCTGTACCATTCTACTGGCTTCTCTCTCAACTTGGGGAAATCATTTGTAAATGACAGTATATCCTGTCTAGTCCATGGCACATGCACATAACTACCTCCTGGAGTTTCTCTCATCGGGTACTCCCTTACAACTGGTTCCTTATCTGTCACTGCAAAAGCCAAAGATGCTTTATCTGTTACTTTCTCATTCTTTTTTATCCATCTACTTCTCCATCTATCCACATCACCCCATTTTCTCAGTAAAACAATTAAATCTTTTATTTGGGTCAATCTTCCTGATGTGTTCAGATTCTCTATATCTTTCTCACAAAAGTCTACTCTATATGGTTTCTGCAACGTTCTCACTTTTGCAAATTCTACTCCCAGTTCACTTGCTGTCTCTTCTAATTTGTCATGTAAATTTCTAGCTCTCCATGTAAGACTTTTGCACAAAAACATAATCTCATCATCCTGATAATTTTTTAATTTTTCTGTACCAATCGTTCCTAAAATCAATTCTTCCATGTCTATTTTTAACCTAATTACATCTAATGGTTTTACTTCTGTTTCTTTCTGCTTTTAGCGTTTTCATCCATTCATTTAACTCATCTGGAGTCGGACCTACAGGCGTACTATTTAATTCTATCCAATTGTTACTTCTTTCTGGTGTCCCTGATACAGACTCAGTTACCATAGGTATTCTCCTGAACTCATTCTCATTTATCGTCAAATTAGTAGGTGGGCTTGGTCTATAGGTACTAACCAAATGGTGTGCACCTTCATTATCTAGTTCCACACCTTCTCTTTTTCTTTGCAAATGTGAATTCATGGGAATCACTAAAGAACGTTCATCAATTTTCTGATTCTCAAAAATTGGCATTACTGGACCTATCGTTACTGGTACAGTTACAGCTTCCATATTCTTTGTCAATTCTCTTATTTTCTCAGTCAATTCTCTTGTGGTTTTTGCTAATTCAGTTGCATTGTCACTTTCTACACTCTCATTTTGTGAAGTTTTTAATTGATCTTGTGACCTATTTATCTCATCTCTTCGTTCGGGAATTTTATTCCTCCCAGTTTCCATTAGTGGTGCATTAGGTGTCACCACCGCAGAAGTCTGTTGGTATGGAGGCGGGTTTCTGTTTAAAATATCTTCCAGCAATTCATCGTCCGTTTCACTACCACCATACCCATACTTTTCTATAACTACATGTTTCTTTTCTCTGTACACTTTCTCTTTGCTTCTTCCTCAACTGTAAAAGCTGGAAACAAACCTCCTGTCATATTAGCACATCTCCAACACTTTATTCTGTCCTCATGATTTACTCCCCATAACCTTCCAGGCACAAACTCATGATTCTTTAATCCTCTGAATCTCTCTCGTTCATACATCTCATCTTCCCATTCAGTTAAAGCTTCAAACTGTGTCGGTCTAGGTCTAGGTTCTAACATTGCCATCTTCTCTCTCAAATTCCGTAGTACAGCTACATTAAATGAATCATTCTCAGGGAAAGCCAATGCTCCATCATTCTTGGTATATTTTGTCCAATTTTCTAACCATATGCATGTATGATATCCATATTTCAGCATCATGTGCGAAGCTGGTGATTTCAGCGGAGGAATTACTTGTCCCTCTCTAGTCACTACCTTTTTGTCTTTCTTAAAGAAGTTCTTAACTTTCGACATCCACAACGTTTTCTCTACCATATTCATAATACGACATGATTCACAATCGCTTTCTCCTCAAACAATCCACAATTCAACACTGTTCTTTATGCGTTATTCCAACCAATACTAGCGCGACTCACACCAACACTCCAATCATAAACTTCCACGTCACTATTCTATCCGTCCAATCTTAGCGCGACTCACACCAACACTCCAATCAGAGCGGTTTCTGTCTACAGCGCACTGTCCAATCCCAGCGCGGCTTTTGTCTACGTCAGTTCTGCTCTAGACCCCTCCTTTACAAAATTTATCGGCAATTTCTTTTTCAACAATTCTTCGTTAGTTACAACATTTAAAACACATTTCCATTGTCTGATTCACTAAACAAAAGAGATAGCTTTGTCCATTTACACAAGAATTCTGTATTTTCCAGTAGGCAGCGCTTACCTCTACCCTACCACAGAATTTTCCCGTTTCGCCGATAAAGTAGCACTTCCCTCTACCTTACCCTTCTTTCAAGCAAGCGGTAAACCCGTTTCTCTGGGGATAAAACACCTGTGGAGACTATACTGCTCCTGAGAATTAAGGCCAGAGTTTCACAAGAAAACCGATCACTATTTCACTTACACACCTTTTATGCGGAAAATGTCCCTATCATAACACAACCTGTGTTATTACCAATATGAACTCAGACAATGCACTATTCCATGTGACTTCTCTTGCCACACGTGTTCCACTTCCTACTTCCCGGAAGCGTGAAAACTTACATATAACATAACGCGACTCAACATAAAGTGTTAGACATGAACTTATCAATAATCACCAAACTAATCTATAGTAACCATAACTCTGCTACCAAGAAATCTGATCCAGCGCTAACAATAAAAATACTTCTCCTATATAACTCGGTCATCCAGGTACAACTATCTCTCCAATACACAGACTATATCCATATGACGGTGGGGCCCATTGACACCGCATATACATTCACTTACTCATTTATACCCTGGATTACCTCCGTCCTTAACCTAGGAGAAGAAAAACAGTATAACGATTCGCTGGAAGGAGACGGGATACCTCTTTTTAACACGACATAATGTTTCTCATTTGCTTTTAAGGTATTCCGCTCATTGGTCCATTCGAGTCCATATACATTTTTATCAAACTTCCTTGTCTTAACCAGTTCTTTGTGGAATGTCCATGCTTGCATCAGTTTCCCACAGTTCATGACATTACTCATCAGTTTCGATCAGTCCAATTTGTATCATTTTCTGATACTTTTTAGGTTCAACAGTTCCGTTTGTCCATTTATTCATTTTGACTTCTCACGCTTCTTGCTGATCATCTTGGCACACATTTGCTCAGTAAGGTCACAATAGCCTTGACCATACTTCCATCCTGGGCTCTCAGCACGAACACGTGGTCATTCTTTTTCACAGCCTTTCTCCTTTTCCACACAGCTTCTTACACATGCGTACTCTAGCTCATGGCGGCCATTTTATATCGCTGCTCAACAGGCCTAAGCGCACTATTTTCAAAGATAAACAAAATATTTTAAAATAAAGAATATAAACCCTTTAGTTTCCCTCCCGTCTTTCTACGTACCCCAATTAGGTATTACCTAGCAAAAAAGCAACATATAAAGCCGTCCCTTACTTACCATCGCTTTATTTTGCCACCACACATTTTATTTTCAAAGCACAAATCATGCGTTTATTATTTTATTAGTACGCAAATATTAGATTATGTTAGCCACGTCAACAATTATAAGTAGATTCATTTGCACATAAAATAGCGTGTTACCTTTAACCCTTCACATGTAACATACATTGTTGGTTATTTACTTAAACGAACATGTTTATTAATTATTTTACGTAAATTATTAGGAGGTTAAAAAGTTTTCATTTATCCTGCTCCATCAGTATGTATTGCATGGAAATGCGGCATAAACACTGCTGGAGTGTAGCAGAATTACCCATTTAATTGACATTTTTCTACTCCAATAATGTATTGTGTAATGTTTTGTTTGTCTCCTGTTTTTTCCATCATCACAGAACATATGTAGGTCTTTTCGATTTACTTCTGTTTAACCTTTGACTTGTTTTGTTGTATACGTTGGCCACAAATAGCATATATTCATTCTTGCCCCCGTGCCCTGCCCCACCCAACCCCTGTTTTCCTTGGATGAGCTTGTTTGCTGGCTGGTGCCAAGTGGCGGGAAGGGAGGAAGTTTGTGGTAATATGTAATGGTACGGTATCTGAGAGCGTCTCGGCTAAATAGGCTGAGGTTTTAGGCTCCGAGTTAGACTGTGGTTGGAAAATGTTTGCAGCCGGTTGTTGGGAGCATGCTGTTGGTTACAGACTTGCCCCTTTCTGTAAGTGAAAAGGGAAATCGATCAAAAGGTATGGAGAAACCTGCACCTATGATGGACTGCAGTGGCTGAACCTGAACAGATCAGTTCTAGCAGATAAATGTAACTGTGTGGTGTTTTAGAGAACATCATATTAGAAAGGTTACAAGGGATTGATAGATGCCATATTAGAGGAACAGATACGTAGATCTAGAGGTTGTTACCATAAACACTAGTCTGGGGTCAGTTGTGGGAATGTTTGCCGATCCATGCACATTAGGCCCCACAATGTCTATTTAATATATGTTATGGAATCTTGACTGTTTATTTACGACAACTGCAGCATCACAGTTTCAAATGTACTGTACGTTATGTATGTGCCTATGCATTATACCATATGAGATGCTATGCTGGTTTACAAAATCCCAATAAGTAATTGTTATATATGTAGGATAAAGTACACCCTGCCACCCACTATAAGTTCTTCTGTGACCATATAGAGGAACAAGGCCAAAGACAGTTTCTTTGTACGGTCATGGTACTCCAAGGTGACTTGCGATAGCTATAATATGTACAGTAGAGCTTATTTTACTCCTTATAATACATGGTCATACCATCAGCCTTCCTTCCAGCTGATTAAATGCTTTGTGTCTTGCTCTTTCATATTAAAAATATGGTATAGTTGCAAACATGAAGAATAAAAGCTGAATCCAGTGTGAAATTAAGCACATCAAAAAGCTGTTAGTAATTTATTGCAAAAAGATTTGAGAATCAATCTGATGTAAGTCAGTTTAAAAAATGAGACACTGTGCAAATAATGCAAAGATAATCTTTGCTCCAGTAATGACCTTTAATGTACAAAAAATAACAAACACTGGCAAAGGCAATAGAACTCGCCATTGTGACCTACTGGTTTTGCCAATGGGTTTAGTCATGCTGTACAGCATCCGTGATGGTGTGCAACATCAACATGGCTAAAATGTATTAATAAAAAAAAACCTTTAATGTGTACACCTGTATCATTTTGTAGACATGTGCACCATGCATGCACATGCCTACAAAATGATGTAGATTTTTTTTTCTTTTTAATTGCCTTAAAATAAAAAACATCATATTTTCAGCTACACCATTTTTTTCACTATTGTACACTACTAATAGCCCTCATTGGCCTGATGCTAATGATGTTGCTCCCGATGGAGCTGGTGGGGATGAGATGAGGTGGGGGTAGTGGCGTTGCACAAAATCACAGCCGCTATGCAGTATTTAGTGATTGGGTGCCTACATTTTCAATAACCTGTCCACATCAGATTTGTAGTGTCCTTCGGTCAGCTTTGGGTCGAGCAAGTATACAGAGTGGTGGGACTCTGAAGAGCAGGGACTCCAAGGTACAAGTTGTGCCTTTTCATACCTACCTTCACCCTCAACTCTCTCGTGGCAGAAGATGTTGCCCCAAACTAACTAAGAAACATGTTGCTGCAAAGGTGTCGCTGATATAAGTCCAGATTTTTCAGATGTTGACTTTACGTATTTCATGTATGTGTTATGCATTTTTCTATAGTGCTGTACAGTCTTGGGGACAGTAAATCTTTAAAATGTGCGGATATTAATGAGCCTCGGTCATAAATTAGCGTGGCAGTCACTATCCAGATCCGCCAACTGTTAAGCCAATAGTCTTCAAAAGTTTTATTGTCGCTCTGCCCCCTTCGAGTAAAAAAAGTTATCGGGCCCCGAGAATGAAAACCTATTTTTTCATAATTATTTTAGAATACTGGCAGCTCTAAACCCATTTCACACTCCAAAATTTGGAGTTATGTAAAGTTGTCCTTTTAAAGTGCAATCAAAATACATAATTGCCAACATCCTATGGGCAGCCTGGTCCTAAAGTATAAAAGTATCCACAGTGTGATTCTTTCAGAAATCGGGGTGGGGGCACATTGAGGATGATTATGAACCCCCTCCACGGCACTTACCCCAGCCAGGAGTTGTGTGACAAAGTTTGTACAGATGTCTCATTACATAGTGACTCACTTCCTCTGTGGTTTTTTTGTTGTTGTTTTTTTTTACCTAAAAATAAAGCACTGTTTCGGCAGTTATGTTCCTCTGGGTTGGTGCCATATGGCAAAACTCCCCCTATCCTGAGATCAGATCAGGCCTCCAGGGGGGCCCACCCACTCCAGTTTGCAGACCTCTGGGTTAAGCTTATGTGCTGGAACAATTTATGTTTAACTGTTTGCAGGTCTTTCTTGAAAGACCTATAGTTCACACCACAGGCGTGGATTCCGTGAAATCGACAGCGGGCCTGTGTACTCCCAAAGTTGTTCCTCTATGTTTGACAGACTGAAAGCTTGTGTTACACAGTGTGCCATCTCAAAACACAGGGTCATGTTAAGCATATAGTGGCATGTTCATTTTGTCTGTGTCCTTTGCGCCAGTCAATCAATCAAGCAGAGGTTTTTAAAGCGCGCTACTCACCCGTGAGGGTCTTAAGGCGCTGGGGAAGAGCGTGCAGCTCCATAGGCCATTCGAAGAGCCAGGTCTTGAGGTCCTTTTTGAATTGGTGCAGCATCAGGCTTCATCGGATCCGGTGGGGGAGTTCGTTCCAGGTCTTAGTCGTGAGGTAGGAGAAGGATCTGCCACCCGCTCTGGCCCTGTGGATGCGGGGGACTGTGGCGGGGGCTAGGTCGGTAGAGCGGAGGTTTCTCTTGGGGGCGTGGAAGGACTTTTGTTTGTTGAGGTATTGGGGTCCGGAGTTATGGAGGGATTAGTAGGTGTGTGTGAGCAGTTTGAAGGTTATTCTTCTTTCGACGAGGAGCCAGTGGAGGTCGCGGAGGTGTTGGGTGATGTGGTCATGTTGTGGAATGTCGAGGATAAGTCTGGCTGCGGCATTCTGGACGGTCTGGAGTTTGCAGAGGAGTTTTTTGTTGATTCCGGTAAAGAGTGCATTTCTGTAGTCCAGTCTGCTGGTGATGAGTACGAAGGGTGACAGTCTTCCTGGCGTCTGGGGGGATCCATTTGAAGGTCTTGCAAAGTATGCGGAGGATGTTGAAGCAAGTGGAGGACACGGCGTTGATCTGGCGGTTCATGGTGGGTCGAGTATGATGCCAAGGTTGCGAGCGTGGTCCGTAGAGGTGGGAGGGTTTCCGAGGGCAGGGGGCCACCAGGTGTTGTCCTATGCGGAGGGGGTGGAGCTGAGGATGAGGACTTCTGTTTTCTCCGAGTTGAGCTTCAGGCAGCTGCTGCTGCTCATCCAGGTTGCAACGTCTTTCATCCCTTCTTGGAAACTGCGCCTGGTGATGTTGGGTTCCTTGGTGAGGGAGAGGATGAGCTGGGTGTCGTTGGCGTAAGAGACTTTGTTGAGTCCGTGTTTTCTGACGATAGATGCGAGGGGGGCCATGTAGAAGTTGAAGAGCGTGGGGCTGAGGGAGGATCCTACGTGTGCTGCACATCTGATCTCTGTAGGTTCGGAGAGGAAGGGCAGGAGTCTTATTCTTTGTGTTCTGCCTGAGAGGAAAAATCAAATCCAGTCTAAGGCTGTTCCCTGGATGCCGGCGTCGTGCAGACTGGTGGCTAGTGCGGTGGGAGACGGTGTCGAAGGCTGCTGAAAGATCCAGGAGGATGAGGGCTGCTGTGTGGCCTTGGTCGAGGAGGGCGCGGATGTCGTTGGTGGCGGCTATGAGGGCGGTCTTGGTGCTGTGGTTGCTGCAGAATCCGGATTGAGAGGTGTCTAGGATGTTGTTGGTTTCTATGAAGTGTGCTAGCTGGGTGTTGAAGGCTTTCTCAATAACTTTGGCGGCGAAAGGGAGTAGTGAGATGGGCCTGAAATTCTTGAGATCTGTCAGGTCTGCGGAGGGCTTCTTGAGGAGGGGCTTGACTTGGGCGCGTTTCCAGTCGTCTGGGAATGTAGCGGTCTCGAGGGAGCAGCTGATAGTTTGGCATAGTTCGGGTACGATGGTGGTGGCGGCCCTGTGGAAGATGTATGGCGGGCAGGGGTCAGTAGGTGCTCCGGAGTGGATGCTTTTCATAGCCTTAGCGGTGTCTTCTGTGGTGAGAGGGGTCCAGGTGAGGAGGGTCTGTTGGATGGTGTCCCTGGGGAGGGTTTAGGGGGGGTGCTGTGGGCTTGGTCGTCGAAGTTGTCATAGAGCGTCTTGATCTTGCGGTGGAAGAAGGAGCTGAGTTTGTTGCAGAGGTCTTGGGAGGGCAGGACGTCGATAGTAGCGCTGTTCGGTCTGGTGAATTGCTGTATGATGGCAAAGAGTTCCTTGGAGTTGTGGGAGTTGGAGAGGATTCTGTCTTGGATTAAGTTTCTCTTTGTTGATTTGATGAGTTGGTGGTGTGCCGTGGTGGTGTTGGCCTTGTAGGCGGAGCGTGCTTCTGGGGTTTTGCTGTTTCTCCACGTTTTCTCCAGTCGTCGGCAAGAGCGCTTGGATTCTCGGAGCTCCGAGGTGAACCAGGTGGCTTTCGTGTTGTCGTCTGGTGGTGTTCTGGAGGGGGGCGAGAGTGTTGGCGCAGTTGGCGATCCAGTGGTGGAGGTTGGTTGCTGCTCTGTTGGCGGCTGTTGTAGTAGGGGGAGGAGTGCAGCTGAGGGCGGAGGTGAGGTGTTCTTTGGAGACTTTGTTCCAGTTTCTGCGTGGGAGGTGTGGCGTGTGCTTGTGTGCGGTGGGTTTTGAGAAGGAGAAATGGATGCAGTGGTGGTCTTTCCAGAGCGGTTCCGTGGTGTAGCGGAGGCGAATGTTGTTTCCTCCGGCGAAGATGGGGTCGAGTGTGTGTCCTGCCATGTGTGTGGGGGTGGAGATAAATTGCTTAAGTCCTATGTTGGTGAGGTTCTCCAGGAGGGACTGTGGTATTAAGATCGCTGAGGTTGTCTAGGTGGAAGTTCAGGTCTCCGAGCAGTATGTAGTCCATGGAAGCAAGGGCGTGGGGAGCGATGTAGTCTGCGATTACGTTGGTGAAAGGAGAGCGGGGTCCGGGAGGTCTGAAGGCGAGTGTTCCGTGGAGCGTCGTTCTAGGGTTGGGCTGGATCTGGAAGTGGATGTGTTCCATGAGGGGTGAGGCGTCGTCCGGGTTGGTGGTTGTTAGACGGAGGGAGCTTTTGTGGACGATGGCGAGGCCTCATCCTGGGCGGTTGGGGCGGTGTTTCCTCAGGATCTTGTATCCGTCTGGGATGGCGGTTGCGATGTCTGGAGCGGCACTGGCGTTGGTCCAGGTCTCGGTGAGGAAGGCGACGTCGGGCGAGTGAGTGTAGAGAAGGTGCCAGATTTTTACGCCGTGTCTGTGCAGGGACCATACGTTGAGGAGGATGCAGCTCAGGGGCTTGTGGGTTGGGGATGGCTGTCTGGGTTCGGAGGTGGGGAAGGTGCGGCGGCAGTGTCGGCATGAGATCGGGCCATGGCTGTTGCTTGGCGTCGATAGCTGGCAGTGTTGTTGCGTCCAGGGTTGAGAGCGAGGAGAGTGCTGGGGTCGTAGTGGTGGGGGGTCGGGAGACCAGGGTCGCTGGCGCTGGTCGCGGTCGGGTCGCGGACTTGCGCAGACGGGCTTGCCTTTGGTTGCCTTCGGCACGCCAGCGCGGCACCAGCTGCACGCGGCCGCCATTAATTAGGGGTCAGGGGGTGAGCAGCTGGGAGGCGGGAACACGCTGGGGGGGAGGCGCCGCGGGGCAGCAGTGGCAGGAAAAAAGGCAAGAATAAAGAGAAAAAGGCAAAGGGGAAAAAAGGCACAAGAGAGAAGGCAAAAACAGAAAAGGCTGACACCCACAGAGCGGACCAGCAGAAGAGCAGGCTCTTCCACTGGACCACAAGGGATGAGGCGCAGGCAGGAGCCTGCGGGTGGAGGAGGGCCTCGAACACCTACCTTGGTCAGCAGAAGGCGCAGGGGGCAGTGCCTTAACGGTGGAGCTGCGCGAGAAGAGAGCAGTTACTCTGACCAGTGGTTCGTTTTTGGCGAACATTGAACTTGGTCGTTAGTTTTCTTTTGGCATATGGCTACATTGCCCGATCATTAATTCCGGTTTCCGCTTTTTCCGTTTTTCTCACACTCTTCCTCGCGAAACTTGCCAGCAAGGACCACTGGAACACTATCAACAGCCGTTTCCTCCGTCAAGACCAGCGGCGTAACACAGGCCCCTGCAGCCCCCGCAGTGCGGGGGAGGGCCCCGAGCTGCAGGGGGCCCGCTCAGCACAGTACTCAGGCCTGGGAGCTCCATATTAAAGACGGAGTGGGGGCCCCTTCATGTACCTTGAAGGGGGGCCCCCTCAACTTTCGTTACGCCAGTGGTCAAGACTGTGAAGTTGGCCGCAGGCAGCCCCCTGGTTTATGTGAAAAATGATTCGGGCACCCAGGCCCTGCTTGGCAGCAAGGCGCCACGAGGCCAGCCATTAGACACTGTCTCCCAGACTGTCATGTAAAGCAACCGCTTAAAATGCCGGTCCGTTTATATTCCAAAGACATTTTTAGGGAGATTTTATGATACTAAGAGATGTTAAGACATCAGGAAGAAGGCTGAAAGGAATCTGGTGAATAGAATGTTTCTGGGTGACCCTGGTCAGCGTGCCATACGCGTTTGAAAGTTCTCAGAGATATAAGGCGTTGGGTCCGAATGCGCTTTTTTTAGACGTTCACAAGGCAGCATTGTGGAAAGCAGCAGCAGATGAAATCGGCTATTGTTCCATGATTTTTGGTTTGGCAGTTGAATGCTAATGAGCTCTCTTAATATTGGCTTGCTTTTCTTAGACCGGAGAGAAAGGGGCAGCTCCTGTGTTTTTTGTGTCATGAGTTAGCTGGTACTTTCTGTGGGACAAACGACCGCCTTTGTTCTTCGCTTACCATAGTCGTAAACGTTTGGGCGGAAGAAACTAACGACTGTGTATCACCCCTTTGATTATAAAAAAAAATGTGCACAGGATGTGCGCGCAACAGGCCGAGCTTTAAGATCTCGGTGTCCTCTCTGGGCTGCCCTGGGCCCTCACTTGAAGCGGAAATAAATGTGAAATACTCTTCAAATGTCACCATGAATGGGTCCTCAAGAGGGGGAGTTTTTGTTTTTACGGATGTGGTCTTTTTGGGAAATGTAAAAATGGAACAGGCAATTCGCCCTTTTCCATCGTGATGACATTCCATATGAGCAGTGTTCGCGCAGCTGTAAAAATAATTATAGTCTGCTGAGCAACGGGGCATGAGGTAAATTCCGATTTGACGTTTTAGGGGATTTCTTTCCGTGTTGCGTGGCACATATAACCGCACATTTAAGATACTTTTAGAACTACCTTCAGCAACCTCATGGAGAAACAAATGGAGGGCTCTGAATACAGCGAAAAATGTTAGTGGCATCTAAAAGGAACTGTCCGGTTTGTGTGGTTTCTCGTGCCTTGGCCCCCTAGCCCTCTCCTGAGCGATGTCGTAGGGAACAGGTTCATGGGACATACTGTCGAACAGAGTTTAACGCGAAGTTCATCAGTTTACCCCAAAAACAGTTTTGCATTTGGCCCGTAAGTTGACCCACCATGTTGGCATATTCTTATGCGAAATAAACCTGCAGCAATATTTTTTCCAACAACTACTGTGTCTTGTGTGTTCTTTATTATGGTATTGCTGTGTTTACGGGTGGGGTGAGTTGCCGATATTGGCACTAGGGTGTTTGCAGAAGTGGGTTTCTGCCCACCTCTACTCACAAACTATCCTCGCCCACTCCAACCCAAAAGGGGAGCAGTGTTTCCTGCTTTTGGGATGCCTCAGGCGGATGGCTCAATAGGGGATTGCATAGTATTCTTCATTTTGTGCTCGGAGTGCAAGTTTGTGAGCCCTCCATCTGTCACAGATCAACCAGTCAACGAAACTGGCCCAAGATGCAGGTAACTGCAAGGTCGCGCACAAGGTGACGCAGGAGTACCAGGGGGCATGTGTTCGGCTAACAAGGGGAATGAACATGTCTCTGGTTAAGAGCGCAGACTTTGTTACCCATGATCCCCAGAGACATTTTCCACCTGCTTCTAGAAACTGTGCATGACCCCTGTACACGTTATTTTGCCAGCCCTCACTTCTTATGCCAAACTAACCTTTGGCCTAAGCTGCAGCCTGACCAGGACCAGGAGTGGATTAGCGGTGCAGAGGTTGGGGTGGTGGTCAGTGAAGAGTGCAAGAAGTACCACAACAGACAAAAGATAGAACGGTGAAATAAAGTTCACACAGTAGAATAGCCCACTCCAAGTCAGAGTATAAACTGGTAAAGGTTTCTTTTTTTTTTACCTTTCTTTTTTTCTTTTTTTTAAATACATTTTATTGGTTTTTCAAAACATACATATGTAATCCAACTTCAACACTAGAAAACCAAGCGATGCAGTGACGTCTACACCCACCTCCTAATCTCCCACCCTCCATGACAGGAAAACATGGCATACCAAATGTCCTGGAGAATGTCACACACCACGGTGCACGGGACACCATATCTGTGCTTCTGTTGCTGTAGGAGTCTCATCCCCTTCTCGTTCCATGCCCGTCAGCCACTGGGTCCCCTGAATGAGTAATGTTTTTAATTGAAGCATCAGAAGAAAGTTTACTTGAATTCAACTAATGTTTAATCCCTGGCTCAGAGTAACTGTGTATCAAACTGGACTGTTCTCTCCTAATAAGTGCCCTCATTTGAAGCAGAATAGGGCCATACATGGTGCATAGAGCTGACACAGCTTCTAACTGCAGTCACAGTTTTAAATGACTTTCACTGTGATGACGAGCAAGCTGTCAGCAAGCCCCTTCTGCGCTCCCGCTGACCCCTTCAGTCCACAGACCAGGACGTCCCAAGCCCTCTCTATGGCCTCCACCCGTCTCACCACTTTATTCAAGCATTCTCTGCTCACGTGCACCTCTCCACAGCTCTTTCAGTCAGCTGCTCTTCTAAGTTCTCTCAAGAAGCCATCAGCCAAGCCTTCGTTTCCACCCAGCTACTACCCTGTATCTCAAGTGGTTTGCTTCTCCGAAGCCCTCCTTAATCGGTGTGCTCTCTCTGCCTAGTAAGTCATAACCTGATTAACCAGTGCTTAATTTGAGCTGATGGTTGCAGTTCGGGCCCACCAGCATGCATTTTTGGGGAACCAGGACTTAACTTTTATCATCAGATTTTGACCCAGAACGAAGGAAAGAAAGGCAGAAAAGAGAGGAAGAAGAGAACAATGGGAAAACAATTACAAACATGAGAAAGCAGGGATGAAAAAGAACCTGCAAGCGTGAAATTAAGAAGCAGAGAGCGTCTGGTGATGGAGGAAAGACTAGATAGCCTTGGCACTAGACAGCCCCAACATTCAAGATCACTGGAGATGGGCTTCTTTGAAAAACATGAAGAGCTGTGAGCAACGTCAACCCTTTCTGCATTAGGAGACCCTACATTTGGCCCTCAATATTCGTCAAACTACTACACTCTGTAAATATGCAAGACATGCAGTGGAATCAAGACTAGACCGCTTTGGGATTCGTCAACCCCAGCATTCAGCACCACCACCGGTGGGCTTCTGTGAAAAATGTTGGGCCCCTGCACTTACAATTTTACAAATTAAGCGGTTTTAACCATTTCCAGTCTAGGAAATAGCTTTCCGCATGTTCCAAGCTTTAGTACCTCTGTAAACTACAATCAGCCCAGCTTTACGCATTCTATTCAACCTCTCTGCAGCACTCAGCACAGCTGACCACATATTACTCTTAAGAAATCTTTCTTCCTTGGCTCCATTCACTGCACAACACTCATTCTCATCTTATTTCTATAACTTTTCCTACTACGTCTCCTGGAGCTCGTAACAATTTCTGCATGCTCCTTGGCCTGTAGGCATCTGCTATTTTGCCTCCTGTTCCTTTTTCCTTTATTGATCACCTCTCTTGTTAACATAATCTCACCTGTAGACTTTTTGACCTATACTGTCACGTTGGTGGCAGGTAGAGCTTTTTCTGCTTCACCTCTCACCCCATCCCTGAATAGCAAAGGGTGTGCCAGGTATTTGAAATTAGAAAATCCCCCCCTCACTCATGCTAGACTTACCATAAATTGAAATCATATACATCCTTGTTTTTTCTGATTTGCCCATTGTATCGTACCATATTCAGTTTCGCCTTGATAACTCTGACTTGTTCACTTACTACCAGGAACCTCAGAGTAGCATTCCAGTCCTCCATGTGTATTGGACTTTCAGCATCACCACTGCTACTGCAAACAGTTTCCAGGTACTAAATACCTGAAAAAATTCCATCTCATCTACCCTTCCATGAAGCCAAAAGTCTGATTAGAACATCAAACTGCCAGTGAACAATTTGGTCTGCTGTCAGAACCTCTTTGTCAACCTTCCGTATACATATTCACAAGTAGACAAAGTAATGAACTTCACTGTATGAACTGTCTTCAATTTCCATAGACACCCACTCTCCTTGAGCTACCCTTGTGTCTTGGCACAAGGCAACAATAGCATTGTACGAACTCACTGCACCTGTGTATGTGTCTTGAATCCTAATCTACTACACCACACATCTACTACTCCTTTCTGCCAATTACTACGCTATTGTTGTGTACAAACTACCATGTGCTCCTTCCTGTTTCAGATATTTGGATCAGTTTTCACTGAAACCTTCTCCTGGATGAGCTGTGAGAAGCCCTAACCCTTTTCGCATTGGGAGACCCCACATTTTGCTCTCCATGTCCTTCAAAACTTGCACACCCTCTGTAAATTTGAAAATATAGGCCATGCATGATATATATATATATTTTGTTTCCTTCTGCGCCAGGCGTGATCCACCATTACCACCACAACTGCTATTGACCATGGGTTGCTTTCTACACCGTTTTTTAAGAATGCTACTGTAGACCTTCAATAATGAATTCGTAAGTAAACCGACCCAAAATCAAGTGCAGCAGGACTTCAGTATCAGGAAGCTACTTTCAAAGCCGATCATATGCTATGCCAAAATAGCCAATGATCAAAAACATGCCAGCACATTGTTGAAAAGGAGCATAACATTGCGTATTCATGGTCTAAACATAGGTATCCAAAATTTAATCTTGGTCAGCCTTGTATAATGTTTATGGTTGATCCCAATTCATAACTGGGGTTATGCTTGACTTGAGTATGTAAGACTGGGAGGAGAGATATAGAAAAGCTCTTTAAAAAAAAAAAAAAAAAAAAATCTTATGAATTTGCCACCTTTCGCATTCACAGCTTGCGGCAGATAGGTGGGAATCATTCCATCAGTACAGAAAACAGAGTGCGCTGAGCATACTGTTTGTTGGTACAACATGAAAGGCAGCCCTGTAAGCGCGTAGTAATTGTTTGTTTTACTTATTGACTCTCCAAGATCTATGTCTGTTATGATACTACAGAATGTCTTGCTCTTGGGACGCTACTTACACCGTTGTACTTGCTTTATTGTCCTATTTATGTAGAAATGCAGTCGTATACGTTAACGTACAAAGGTCACAATTTGCAAAGAAAGCTTCTCCATTTGCAGTTTTCCAGGCCTGGAATGCTTTGTCATTTGTAGTTTTTCAGGTGTACTACTGAGTGGGTCTTTATTTTTGTACATTTTCGATTTGTGGAAAGACCGTCAGGCGTGCACTTTTTTTTCTTCGGGAGGGGAGGGGGGGGCGTTCTTCCCCACGGAGTAACTCCTTTCCCTGCACAAAGTTTGGAAATGTTCTTTTGCCGTTCTCACTGAAAGGAAGTTACTCCAGCCCTATTCTGAAATAACTCCAATTCCAGGATTGGAAGTGTTTAGAGAAAAAATTGTAAATGTCAACATAACCGCAATTTTGTTCGTGTTAATAAATTTTCAAGGCAATTCACACCTTGATCCATACATGACGTACTGCTCGTGTGGCATGTATTACTGCCTAATTATATGCAGTTGCAGCTTACAGTAAGTACACAGTAGTAGAACCATCTGTGACAAGACACCTCTACTTTTGTGGATAGCTGTTGGCATCAATAGAGCCATTTTTGCCTGTAAACATAGGTTTATGGTTGTAAATGGCTTTGTGAATCCGATCCAAAGTAACCAGATTTGAACCATGCCATAAGTATCATTTGAGTAGATGCGTTTTCTCAAAACAATGATCAACAGTATATCCGGTGGCCTGATGCCAAATTGGGTATTTTAATGCATATCCCTAAAATTTGTGAAGGTCCTCTTTGAAGTGAAAATTACATTTTCACCGCATATTTTCGAAAGGCCAGATCTTTTGAATGCAGGAAACAGCACTTGCCTGAGGGCATTTCTCATACATTCAGTTAACTGCTGCAGACGTCACATGTTTCGTCCGCAGCCCTTGTGAAAATACCCCAAAGTTTCTCAGAAGAAAAACAATGGCGTACTATCATTCAGAGAAATTCCGCTTATGGGTAAGTAACCAATCACAGGAGACGTCATTGAATTTTCATTTGTTAAGTACTCTGTTCTGCTAGGAGCCCCTTACATATTGATGGCGATGGACTGTTACGTCAGGTAGACGCAGACAACTGATGTTCAAGTGACTGCTTGGCTGCTGACTTGTTTTTGGCATTGTAGTTGACTAGGATTACAGAATCTGCTCTCCCGGCCCTTCTCCTAGAAATATGAGCAAAGACTCCATTCTAATGTTGAACAAAATATTTACAACGACTCATAACTTTATTCCACAGCTCCTGCTACCACTGACCTTCAGCTTCTTAGCGCTGTAATTATCCTCATGTTATGACCGGTACAACTGACCAACTCGATAGCAGTGTGTCATTTAACGAGACTAAAATCCGAATATGGAAGGCCGGAGATGCTTGTAAATCAGTAAAGTTATAAAATGAAACACGTCCATGTACTTAACCTTCCGCTCTGGCCTTGTGTAAATGGGGAGGAGCTTCATGATAATACATTCGATAAAGACCATGATTCAAAGGGAGTTGCAACCATAGATTCGCACGTGGTCATTGCTTTTCGATGGAGGCCATTCTTTCTTCCAGCAGCTTTGAGATTAAACCAGGCCCCCTTTTTTATTTCTTCCCTGTGGTTTATTTTTCCTTAATGCACATTGGTTAGAAGACGTAAAACGTTAAATGATTATTTTTTTAAATTTATTATCATATTTTGGTGTGAGGTCTGTAGATTTTACGTCCCCAGGAGAAGCTTTGCTGTGATTCCAATTAGACGTCTGGGAACCGCGAGTTACATTAATCATTCATCGGAAATGGCGCTGAAAAGAAAAGCACATTTTTAATTCATTAGCTTTCGGTCTGAATGCATGTGCATTAGCCATGAGTAATTGGGTGCTAATTCCCTGAGGACAGCACATAGCAGACCATAATCCGTAAAAGTGTATTGATTCATCTTTTTTCAGTTTAACTGGGTCAAATGAATCTTTATTTGGGCGTGTTCCTGTTCACGGGCCTCAAATGGAAACCCTTTTCGTTTCAGCGTCTGCCATTCCAAATGCAAATATTTTCTTTATTCTAGAAATGTGTTTCTAAGTGAGCTCCACTGTTTCGAAATTATAGATTTTTAATTTTGATAATGTAGTATACAACATATAAAGTCTGTATGTAGTGACTAAGTATTTATGTTGGATAATTTAATTGGTTAATTGGTATTTTGTATGATTCCATTTTTGTTTTTCTATTGAAAATAAACTTCTGTGACCAAAAACCTTTAACGGGGTCGTTTTGATGTCTCAGTTCTAGAGTTTTATTCTCAAAAGTAGACGTTTTTAGCCATTGTGAGGATAATTCAGGCTCCATGGCATTCAATTTCTATGTAAATGGCACATCGAGTAGTATTTTATTTATGTCAGACTGTATCCAGGCAACGATGTCCACATCAGCATCTCCCACAAGTTCAAAATAAAAGGAATCATTATAGGGTGGACCTGGTAGTATGCCCACAAATAAATCGCCATTGCGCACCCTGCCTGCAGCCAATTATGAATACCTAGATCAGCAGAGAGGCATGGCATGAGCCTTCAAGCCATTATTCCAGTGTCTGGAAGTAAATCAACCACCTGTTTTAGCGCTCTACCTCATTTTTACTCCCTCGAACTTCACGTCCATTTTGTGAAACCCAAAGCATTGTGTCCAAGAAATACTCTACTTTCAGGTCTTACTCGCCTCTCCATAATAATTGATGATCGTTGTGGGACGATTACCGCGTCATGAGAATACAAACAATATATACTGCAGGAGCTCGAATTCAGTGCTTTAAAATCCTTTGAGGCCCATCACACATAAAGAGTTTGTGCATGTTTTTGAAGGGTGGGTGCACTAAGGCTATGGTACCTACACCAAGACTTGAAATTGTGACCCCCCCCCTCCGTTTTCCAGCAGGGCTCAGAATACTCATACCCTAAAGCCATGTGCACATATGCATATCATGATTAGCAATGCAGGGCCTACAACACAGCCAATCATTGTGCAGCTCAAGTTGCCTAGTGTGAGTGCAGGCCCTGCGCTCAATAGACAGCTGGAACCAGGAGCCAAGCATAGGAGCGCAGTCCAGGCCAGGTGTGGAAGCCAATGGAGGGTAAATAAAAGCAGCTACCCAAATGACCGATGACACCTGGACGAGACTCTGCTGATTGGCCTCTGCCTTGACACCCTGTGAGTCCTTAAGTGCCTCCCCTGCGGTCCTGAGAGGGGTTTTAGAAGTGTACTTCTGTTGTGGATTGGGACTTAAAGGACTAAAGTCAGAAGGTAAAATCTTTGACCACGACAAACCTGGTTGATGTATCAGACCCACACTCTATATTGGTCAGCGTAAAATTGCACCTAGGTTCTGGTCTACCACAAGCATAGACTTTCATTGGCACTTCTTTTTGGTGTGATTCCACTTAAAACTTTTTAAAAAGTCATATCTTCTGCTCCCCTTATTGGATTTTAGTCATTTTGGTGTAATTTTGTTTATTAAAGTTTAATTATCTTTTTCTAATTTGGTTTGGGATTTTTATTGTTTTGTATTTTGACTTTATTACTGTTTGGTACTCCATAAATACTTTACACATTGTCTCTAAGTTAAATCGGTCTACTTCTGCCATAGCTACAAGGGGGGGTTGAGCTCAGGTTAATTTAGGGCCTTTGAGGGTTAACCCTGGCAAGGGTTGTGACTATTCCTTGAGATGGATCGTCACAAATGCATCATTTGTAAACAAAATTAAAAAAATAAAACATAAGTGCCAGGGCCTTCATCAGGAGGCAACTGCATCTTACGAAACCTATTTCCCCTGCCAGTGCTGCCAATGACAGCACCAACATAATTACTTACCATCACATGAGAATTGGGACTATTTCGGCCCTCCAAAGCTATAAGAATGGTTTGGGCTTCAGGTATTAGTCATTTTAACTGTATATTGAAAGAATAAACAACTGTTGTAGTCCTCATCTCTAAATTAGATATACAGCGCCATGGTGTTGCAGACTGTCTTAACTCCCGGTGATGACCAGTGCCGGTCCCGAGCACCGGAAACCACCGGCTCAAATTAAGCACTGATAGTCACCCACCCCAAATAATAATGGGAAGAGGTGTGTGTAGGAGAGTAGGATCTGCTTCACATGGGTACCCCCACTTTTTGCTGATGCTTCACTGTTTTTCGACATTAGTCTGGCTGGGGCCCTGCTAATCAGAACCCCAGCCTAGCTGCTTCCTCTCTAAAATGGTTTCCATGTGCCTTAGGCACATCACTGATTGGGATCTGGAGTGCCCTTATAAGTCCCTAGTATATGGTATACTATGTACCAAGGGCATAGGTACCTCATAGGCCTGCCAGGGGCTGCAGCATGTATTATGCCACCCCTGGAAGGCCATCCAAACTGACACCACAGGTCTGCTACTGCAGCCTGGGTAAGGTGGTGCATGCACTCCTTACTGTGATATAGGTTACCTATATCACTAAATACATACACACATATAAACCTATAAGTCACTCCTAAGGCAGGCCTTATCAATCCTAAAGGCAGAGTGCATGGTTCCTATGTGAGAGGGTGCCCCTGCATGAGCAGGGCCCCTCTGCAGCGTTCGGAGACCCTCTCTGATGCTGTTTGTAGTGCAGCCTGACCATATACTCTTAAGCGCATTATAACCTCGCGGTAAAATGCTAACTTTGGAATGGCTGCACCTAAACATGTCGTGTTTGGTGTCAAACATCTTGGAATACTACCCCCCCGCCAATTCTGGCGGCGGGGGTAGCATTCCACCCTTCTAGAGGGAAAGACATGTTAACTCTAACTAACCCGGTAACTTCTTTCCAAAGCCCTGGCATCACAAAATGGATGCTGCTGCCACAGACACGAGTCTGGCCTCCTGCTGCTGGACGAAACTCCGGCAGGGGAGGCCTGGAAAATAGGTTTCCTGTCCCAGGGAGGTGTGACCACCTCCCCAGACAGGATAATGTGTATTGGGGCTGGGCGGGAGCACCATCGGTGTGCTTTGAAGTCCTGCACTGGGGGCACATTTGGTGTCCCTGTGCATACCCCAGTTCAAACCGGATCAGGGGCATCCAGCCCCTGCTTTGGCGCGAACTGGACAAAGGGAAAGGGGTGTAGCCACCCCTCTGCCCTGACCCACCCATAGGTGGGGCCACAGAGTAGTCCAACCCCTATCCTTAGTATAAGTATAGGACCCCAGTCCTTAGGACTTTAGATTATCCCTGGACGAAACTCTGAAACTGAATCCTGGACCTTCGACGCTCTACTCACGATTAGAGGACAGAAGAATCTCCCTTGGGGTCAAGGAGTGACTCCCCTGCTTGGCAGGCACCAAAGAAGCATCTGTCCGGTTCGCATTTCTGAAGCTCCTGTCGGACGCCGAAGTCATCGCATCACCAGAGGTGGATTCTCAGACTTCCCCGAGGCTACCCTGAGTCCCCAGCAAAGCTGAGGCCCATGGCTATCGTGGGTGACTTGAGACCGTGACCCCTGGACACCGAGCACATTTGTAAGTGCATCCTCTTCTGGGTCTCCCAAGAAGTCGTGCTTTGGGCTCCGAGTAGCCCTAGCCTCCAGCACCACCTGCACCGAAGATCACTGGCCCCCACTCCACGAGTGTCCTGTAAGCCAGATCCACGTGCGGCGTCACGAGGCTCCTTCGCGGTCGCTAGCCCGTTGGCTAGTAGCCCTTAACGAAGGCCAATCTTTTCCTAACTTGGCATCCTGGTTGCTCCAGGCCTGCCCTCACTTACCCTCGCTGGGTGAGTTCCCCAGACCTTGCTGGTCTGCACCATCGACGATCTTCCTCTGCATCGAGACTTGCCGTTGCCAAGGCTTGTTGGGTCCAATCCGGTCGCCGACACCTCAGCACTCGACAGACATCGTGTACCAGCCCGAATCCTGCTCCTGGTCGCCGACAACGCCTCCTGGACCTCGTGGCTGAAGAGTCAAGACGACCGTCAACGCACCTGAAGCACTCGACATCGGTGGGCATCTGTCCATCGCCTTCCTGGTCACTGGCTAGTGACCCAGACTCTGTCCCCTCTGCTTTCAGGTTCTTCAGAACTCCGATCCACTCTTGGATCCACCCGGACACTTTTCACTTGTCGCCAGCAGCACTTTGCAGCAGATCGCCATTCAAATCGACGACGAAACCCGACCCCGAAAGGCACCTATGCACCCGGCTTCCCTGGGTGAGGTAACACGAGTACTCCGGTGCTCCCGTGGGTAGAGACTCTTCAAAGTCCTAGATCTTAAAGGGTTTGGTCCAAGTCCTCTTTTAAGTGTCCCTTTTCTCTAATTTCCCGATCACGACTTTCTCCATAGAAGTCAACGGCGTATCGCGGTTGTGTATTTACACTGCACGCTGTCTCCCGTGGGTCCCCTGTGTCACTACCTTGGGTGGTTCCTTGTGGTCCAAGCACTTCTAGAGGCTCTAGGCCTAGTGTCTAGTTCAGTCGTGGTTCGCATACCACTTTATTGGTATATGGTTTGGTACGCCCCTAGGGCCCAAACGTGTATTTGTGCTATTACTGTGTCTAAATAACTTCTAACTTATGTACTTGAACTCTAGCCTCATAAAGAGACTAGAGGGGTGTGTTTAGCAATAAATACATATATTTTGAATATACCTGGTGTGGTGCTCTTTCATTTGGTCACTCAAGAGATTATAGACTGGTAAAACAAGCTGCTTTACATTCCTTCAAGACTTAGCCTGAAGGCTGCTCTCCATAGCTACCACTAGGATAGCTTTCAATAAGGTTGTCTTTAACCTATCTCCAATAAGGGGTTGTTTGGACTGGTGCAAGGTGCCCACTATAATTAGTGGGCAGCATATGCCAGGCCAACTTCTCACATTGGTGTGCAGCGTGTGGGATTCCAGCTTGCTATTGTTTTACCAGATAATCTCAATTGAATTGATCAACTGAAAACCACTAAAGGTACCTAAGGTACATATAATTTAAGCTTAGAATACAGTAAGTTCTACTGAACTTAGAATTGTGTGTTAAGGGATAGCACAACCCTTTCTACAACTCAAGAGAGTTTAGTAGGCCACACTAGAGTAGGTAGTGCAAACACCACACCACACTAGTAATGTCTTTAAGGGTAGGATCCAAAGAATCGTTGCAGGAAGCCATTGAGCTTCCACCCTCCAAGTATGATACACTCCCATTCTTGGAATTGAGAGCTTTATGCAACTTGAGAAAATTAAGGACAGGCCAAAGCCCCACCACCCAACACCTCAAGGAGTTGTTGGTGGCTTATGACCTTAGTAAGCCATTGGGGACTGAAGGGGTAGGAGCTGAGGGTGGGGCAGATGATGAGGATGGGACCAGGGGTACCAGTACCCCCAGACCCCCCTCTGAAACTGGCCAGGAGGGCGACAATGGCCCTGACCTGGATAATCCAACCCCTCCTGAGGAAGATGAAGAGGAGGATCAGAATGATGCCCCCTTTGTCCCCCCAGGAAGGATTGTGAGTGTGCCCAGAAGGTCTAGATCTTCTTCTCAGGAGTCTAACCACTCTGGCACCTCAATAGGGAGCTCTGTCTCATCTCATAGGAGGGAATCCTCTCATGAGAGAAGAAAGAGGCTGGTTCTATATGAGGAAGCTCAGCTTGAACTCAAAAAGAAGCAACTAGCCATAGACAGGGAGTCCCTAGATCTCTTTAGAGAGAGAAGAAAGTTGGGACTAGAGTCCCATGGTGGCAGCCATGTCCCTAGAGATAGGGAAAGGTCCTATGACCATAGGAACCTGAGCAAGATTGTCCCTCCCTATCAGAATGGGGATGACATCCACAAGTGGATAACTGCTCTAGAGAGGGCCTGTAAGGTACAGAAGGTCCCTCAGGAGCAGTGGGCAGCAATCTTGTGGCTCTCCTTTGCTGACAAAGGTAGAGATAAGCTCCTCACTGTTAGAGAGGAGGATGCTGATAATTACAAGGTCTTGAAGAGTGCTCTTATTGATGGGTTTGGCCTAACCACTGAACAGTACAGGTTGAAGTTCAGAGATACCCAAAAAGCACAGACTCAAGACTGGGTAGACTATGTGGATTGTTCTGCCAAGGCTCTGGAAGGCTGGTTGATGGGCAGTAAGGTGTGTGACTTCTCAGGATTGTACAATCTGATAATGAGGGAGCAGATTCTTAATAACTGTCTGTTAGACCTGGCATCCTTGGCGTGGGTCTCCCTTCCATTTTTTCGTAATGCCTCCACTGTTGCCGATATGTTTTTGCTGGACTAGATGCTCATGGGCACTTTGCCGCTGCTAATCAGTGCCAGAGTGCAAGTGCTCCCTATCGTTAATTGATATATGTATTAGTGACTCCATGATTGGATGATTGGTTTACTTGTCAGTCCCTAGTACAGTGCACTCAGTGTGCCCAGGGCTTGTAAATCCAATGCCGCTGGTGGGCTTGCAGCACTGGTTGTGCCACCCACAGAAGCGGCTGGTAAAATGTATCTCAGGCCTGCCATCGCAGAGCCTGTGTGCAGCCTAGGGCTGCCATGTCGACTTGGTGAGTACACCCACTTACCAGTCCCTAAAACCTTCCCTTTACTGCATGTTGGTCACCCCTAAAGTAGGCCCTAGGGCAGGGTGCATTGTAAGTATAAGGTAGGACATGCCCTGGTGTGTGTGGCATGTCCTAATAGTGAATTACAGCCATTTTCGTTTTTCACTATTGCAAGGCTACCTGCTCCCCATAGGCCAGAATGGGCAGACTGACTATTACACCTTATAGTCAGAACTGACCCCGGGAACATGGTAGAAAAACGAATTTAGTATGCCTGAACTCAGGATGATAAAATACATCTTTTAGTAAAGTTGGTTTTAACATTCTGTGTTTGAAAATACCACTTTTAGAAAGTGGGTATTTTCTTGCCTAACTATCCAAGCCTGCCTCTGCTAGGTTGTGTATTCCTTGTCTGGAGATTGAGTGACAGGGGCTGGGGGTGGCTACAGGAGACAGGGTGAGTCAGCGCAGGGCTGAATAGAAAGATCTGCATCCAGAGTGGAGGGAGGAGTTGCACCTGGGTCTGAATAGGGCTGTGCCTGCCTTCCACAATGCTGGCTCCACCTCCTGCCGGGCGGCTGAGCACTCTGCCCCACATTCTGAAAGGAAAGAAGGAGTCAGAAAAACAAAGTGCTCCAGGACTGACCAGAACTGGTTTTGGACTAGGCAGAGGACTCTCTGCCTCCAGAGAACAAAGAGAATCAGGGTATAAGAGGGGCACCCAGACCCCAGGAAGATCAGATCACTTTTGGGAACAAGAAGAAACCTTTGCTGAGGAGCGGAACCAAGAAGAAACTGAGGAGAGACTATCCCTAAGCTGAAGTGCTGCTTGGGGGATTGGCCTGCAGTGGTTTGCCTGACTGCCAAAGAAAGGAGAAAGGAACTTTTGCTTTGCTGTGACTTTCATCAACTTGTGAAGGATCTCCAAGGGCTTGGAAGAGAGCTTGCCCCCTGACCGAAGTCCCAGGACCATTGGACTTCACCCCCTTTGTGAATTGCTGCTGGAAACTCTGTTTCAGTGGCTACAGAGGTAGGGAGCTGTGACCGACTCTCACGACCGACTCGGTGTCCTGCAAGCACCGCATCGAAGCACCGTCTCGCCCTGCAACGCACGGCCCTGGTCTCACCGACTCCGTCAACGAGCCGCTGCCTGCACCGCATCGAGGGACAACGCGTCCTGCAACGCTTCGCTACGCCCGAATCGAACTGGTCCGACCGACACGGTCACTGCTGCTGAGTTCGAGTCCTGTGACCGCACCGGAGTTGGGCACCGCTCGCACGCTTTGCGACGCACCGCCCGACTCGCACCGCTGTCCGGACTGATCGACGCCAGCTCCTGAATCCGGCTCCGTCGCCGCACCGCAACCTGCCAGCACCGCATCGAAGCACCGTCTCGCCCTGCAACACACGGCCCTGGTCTCACCGACTCCGTCTCGACGACGTCAACGAGCCGCTGCCTGCACCGCATCGAGGGACAACGCGTCCTGCAACGCTTCCATTTTTGCATCGCGACCGCGACGAACAGCCATCCGGCTCGCACGCCCGTGCCTGCCGCTTCAAGTAAAAGGTACTGTGACCGAGTCTGTCTACGCTGGGTTGGCCCGTCTCGACGCGGTCAGCTGGATTTGTTAGACTCTGTTTGTTCTCGACATCGCCGTAGCCGGAGGAGGCTACCGACTCGCACAGAACCTTGAATTAAGCCTTTTTGATCAGAACTAAGTATTCTTAACAGTATTGTGGATTATTTTTGTCGTTTATGGTCTTGTGATAAATCTATATAAAGTATACCTATTTTTATAAATATATAACCTGTGTGGTGTCCATTTGTAGTGTTGTCACTTGATTACTGTATGTGTTCACAAATGCTTTACACACTGCCTCTGAACTAAGCCTGTCTGCTCGTGCCAAGCTACCAAGAGGGTGAGCAGGGGTTATTTCGGGAGTGTACCTACTTTCCCTGACTAGACGCAAGGGTCCCTATTTGGACAAAGGTACATACCTCTGCCAACTAGAGACCCCCAAATCTAACATTGGTGGTCAGCGGTGAGGATTCTGGACTTGCATTTGTGACTCATGTACAGTGATTGGTGAACACTACTTAGTGAGTGCAGACCAAAACGCAACCACATACTTTAATAGCATTTTTTCTGGGATTTCCTATTTTTGCAAATGCCAAGTTCAGTCACTATGGAGAAACCAGCATCAGTAGCCTCTGTTGAATGTGATTGGGAAGAAGAGAGGCTAGAATGCTACACCCTTAAGCAGCTCAAGCAATTCTGCAAAAGTTTAAAGTGTCCATGACCGGGATCTCCAGGAAGGAGGACCTCCAAAAGGCGCTGAGGGCCTGGGTCGAATCAAGGAGTGCCCCTGTGGAGGGGGCTGAGAATGCAGAAGGGCAGCTGGAGGGGCTATTGGGTCTAGGGGCTAGAAGACCACCTTCCCCAGTAGGTAGCAGTGTTTCTGCCAGAGGACTGTCTCCAGAGGAGTTGGAGGACAGGAAAGAGAGTAGGGTGCACGAAATGGAGCTGACCAAACTCAAGCTGAATAAGCAGTTAGAATTCGAAATGCAAACAAGGAAATTAGCCCTAGAGGAAAAGAAAATGCAGTTTGAACATGAGAAAGTTTTGAGGGAGTTGGAATTGAAGGCCAAGAGCTTAGAGATTACTCCCTCTGGTGGCAGTGTACCGCCTGTGCCTGTTGAAGCTAGAGTGTATATTCCCAAAGATGTGGTGAAGGAGTTTTTTAAAAATGACGACATAGGGCAGTGGTTCAAAGCCTATGAGGTAGCCATGTCTTCCCACCGGGTCCCTGAGAAGGATTGGGGAGCGGGGTTGTGGGGACGGTTCCTCAGTGAAGGGCGGGATACCTTGTTGGATTTGCCCTCTGAAGTCTATAATTCGTACAGCCACATGAAGGATGCCTTAATGACTAGATATGGTTTGACCCCTGAGCTTTATAGGCAAAGGTTCAGGAACTGTAGTAAGATTGAAAGCAGTACCTGGGTTGAATATGTGACCTTCTTTTGCAGAGCCTTGGATGGTTGGGTAAAGGGTAGCAAAGCGACTGATTTTCAGGCGCTCTTTGATTTGATTGCCTGGGAGCACTTGTCCGGTAATTGTTTTCCTGAGCTACGCCAGCACCTGATTGATAGTAAGCTGACTAACCCTAGGCAGCTTGCTGAGGAGGCGGACCGCTGGGTGAGTACCCGGGTCCACAAGGGTCACGTGGGAGACTCCGCCAAGGGTGGGCAGGGTCCCCAGCAGAAGAGTGGGGGGACAAGGGTAAACAGAAGGAGTTCCATAAAGGGCCCCAAAGTAGACCCCAAGGGAACCAAGGGAAAGGTTCCCAGCCTCCCCTGAGAAGAAGCCAGTGGCCCTGACAGGCCCCCCTGTTCACCAGGGACCACTGGTATGTTACAAGTGTGGCGCCCCTGGCCACAAGGCAAACGATCCTCGTTGCCCTTTGCATGGAAAACCAGCACCCACCAGTGCAGTCCCCCGGCAGTTGGCTAGTGTAGCCCTGGGGGAGGAGTTGGGTGCCCAAGGTGGGGGATCCCACAGTGTTTTCCCTTGTCTCATTAGGAGACTCTGAGATGGTCCCTAGGACCCCGCTGCCTGAGAACACTAAGAAATACAGGCAGTGGGTGACCATCAATGGCCATAGGGTGGAGGCTCTGAGAGACACAGGAGCCAGTGTGACAGCTGTCAAGTGTCACCTGGTGTCTAAAGAGCAGGTTATCCCTGATGCATTCTATCCGGTTGTTGCCGCTGACAACACAGAGAGTCACTGCAAGGTGGCTCAGGTTCCCTTTGAGTGGGGGGTCTCGGGTACTCTTCAAGTAGCTGTGAGGCCAGCCATGCCTGTTGACTGTTTGTTAGGGAACGATTTGGAGAGCTCACCTTGGGCTAAGGTGGAGCGGAGTGCGCATTTAGAAATGTTGGGCTTGCCTGATTGGGCATGTGTGACCACCCGGTCAATGGCAGCTAAAGGTGTTCAAGAGGACCTGGAGCCTGAGAGGGAGGCCCAGGTGCCTGCCGGAGAGAGAGGAGGCAGGGGGCGCGGGAAACCGGCCCCCGAGGTTCCCACGGTCCAGGAGGAGGCAGACCCTGAGGGGGATGCCCTGGAGCCTACAGGGGAACAGGTAGCTGAACTGGGGGACCTACCTGAGCTGACCCATTGGCAGCAAGAAGGAGGACCCTCCAGGGAAGAGTTCTGCAAGGAGCAGAACACATGCCCTTCTCTCGTGGGTCTGAGGCAACAGGCCACAGACCAGGCAGCAGGTGCTCAGTCTGGATCACATTGGGTTTACTGGGAGAATGGTCTCCTGTATTCAGAGCCTAAGGTTGCTGAGCCTGGGTCAGCCCGTGTGCTGGTGGTACCCCAGCGCTTCAGAGCCTTCCTACTGGGGTTGGCTCATGATGTACCGTTAGCGGGACATCTGGGGCAGGACAAGACCTTTGACAGGCTTGTTACCCATTTCTATTGGCCCCAGATGCGCAGGAGTGCCGCCACTCACTGCAGAACATGCCAGACTTGCCAGGCAAGTGGAAAGAGTGGGAGGAAGCACAAGGCTCCTCTCCAGCCATTCCCTGTGGTCAGCACCCCCTTTGAACGGGTGGGTATTGACATTGTGGGGCCACTGGACCCCAAGACAGCCATGGGCAACAGGTTTATCCTGGTCTTGGTGGACCATGCCACCCGGTACCCTGAAGCCATCCCTCTGAGGACAGTGACGGCCCCCGTGGTGGGACGGGCACTGATGGGAATTTTCTCACGTGTGGGATTCCCTCAAGAGGTGGTGTCTGACAGAGGTACCAACTTCGTGTCCAAGTACATGAAGTCCCTGTGGCAGGAGTGCGGTGTAACTTACAAGTTCACCACTCCTTACCACCCTCAAGGAAATGGTCTGGTTGAGAGATTCAACCGGACCCTCAAGGGCATGATTATGGGTCTGGAAGAACCCATGAGGCGTAAATGGGACGTCCTCTTACCATGCCTGTTGTTTGCATACCGGGAGGTGCCACAGAAGTCTCTAGGGTTCAGTCCCTTTGAGCTCCTCTATGGACACCCGGTGCGAGGACCTCTGAGTTTGGTCAAGGAAGGCTGGGAGCAATCTCCCAGGAAACCTCCCCAGGATGTATACAGTTACATGCTGGCCTTCAGGAACCAGACTAGGCGTTTCAGAGAACTTGCTGAGGCAAATCTGGAAGCCAGCCAGGAGGAGATGAAGCGGTGGTACGACCAGAATGCCACTCTGGTAGAGCTTCAGCCTGGTCAGAAAGTGTGGGTCATGGCCCCTGTGGAGCCCTGTGCGCTCCAGGACAGGTGGACCGGCCCTTTTACGGTGGTGGAGCGCAAGAGTCCAGTTACCTATTTGGTGGACTTGCAGTCTCCCAGGAACCCCTTGCGGGTCCTGCATGTGAACCGCCTGAAGCCCCACTTGGAGAGGTCCCAAGTGGGCATGCTCTTAGCTACAGATGATGGAATGGAGGAGGAGACCGAGCCTCTTCCTGACCTCCTGTCAGCCCGAGAGCAAGATGGATCAGTGGAGGGAGTAAACCTCTCTACCTCCCTGACACCTGAGCAGCAGGGTGACTGTCGCCAACTGTTGGGACAGTTCCCTGACCTGTTCTCCCTGGTTCCCAGTGTCACCCATTGGTGCGTCCATGATGTGGACACTGGGGACAGTCTTCCTGTGAAGCACAAGGCTTACAGGGTGACTGACAGGGTCAGAGCCTGCATCAAGGAGGAGGTCTCCAAGATGTTTGCGCTAGGGGTGATTGAGTCCTCTAACAGCCCTTGGGCCAGCCCCGTGGTCTTGGTTCCAAAAGCTGCCGCGCCTGGTGCCACACCAGAACTCCGGTTCTGTGTGGACTACAGGGGACTCAATTCCGTCACCAGGACTGACGCCCACCCCATCCCCAGAGCTGACGAGCTCATAGATCGGTTAGGGGCTGCGCGGTACCTCAGCACGTTTGACTTAACGTCTGGATACTGGCAGATCGCCTTGACTGATGGGGCCAAAGAGAGGTCAGCATTCTCCACACCAGATGGGCACTACCAGTTCCGGGTGATGCCCTTTGGGATGAAGAATGCCCCTGCCACCTTTCAGAGGTTGGTCAACCAGGTGTTGGTTGGACTGGAGGATTTCAGTGCCGCCTACCTGGATGACATCGCAGTGTTCAGTGCCCGTTGGGAAGAGCATCTGCGCCACCTCTGGGAAGTGTTGATGGCGCTGCGGAGGGCAGGCCTCACAATCAAGGCGAGTAAGTGCCAGATTGGGCAGGGTTCTGTGGTGTACTTGGGACACCAGGTTGGGAGCGGCCAGGTGGCGCCCCTCCAACCGAAAATTGATACCATTCTGGCTTGGGAGCCCCCAAGACCCAGACAGAGGTGAGAGCCTTCCTAGGACTCACTGGGTATTACCGGAGATTCGTCAAGGGGTATGGCAGCATTGTTGCCCCCTTGACCGAGCTGACTTCCAAGAAACAGCCCAGGAAAGTGATTTGGACTGACGCCTGTCAAAAAGCTTTTGACACCTTGAAGACTGCCATGTGCACGGCGCCTGTGCTCCAGGCACCCAACTTCTCCAATGAGTTCATTGTTCAAACCGACGCTTCAGAGCATGGTGTAGGGGCTGTTCTATCACAGATCAATGAGGAGGGCCTAGACCAACCTGTAGCCTTCATCAGTAGGAGGTTACTTCCCCGGGAACAGAGATGGAGTGCTATTGAGCGTGAGGCATTTGCTGTGGTCTGGGCACTGAAGAAGCTGAGACCATACCTGTTTGGGACTCACTTCCGGGTTCAGACAGACCACAGGCCCCTCAGATGGTTGATGCAGATGAGGGGTGAGAATCCAAAGCTGTTGAGGTGGTCCATTTCCCTACAGGGGATGGACTTTACGGTGGAACACCGCCCTGGTACAGAACACGCCAATGCTGATGGACTGTCCAGATTTTTCCGCCTTAGCGATGAGAACTCCCTAGGGGTAGGATAGTTCTCCCCACATTTCAGCTGGAGGGGACACGTGTTAGACCTGGCATCCTTGGCGTGGGTCTCCCTTCCATTTTTTCGTAATGCCTCCACTGTTGCCGATATGTTTTTGCTGGACTAGATGCTCATGGGCACTTTGCCGCTGCTAATCAGTGCCAGAGTGCAAGTGCTCCCTATCGTTAATTGATATATGTATTAGTGACTCCATGATTGGATGATTGGTTTACTTGTCAGTCCCTAGTACAGTGCACTCAGTGTGCCCAGGGCTTGTAAATCCAATGCCGCTGGTGGGCTTGCAGCACTGGTTGTGCCACCCACAGAAGCGGCTGGTAAAATGTATCTCAGGCCTGCCATCGCAGAGCCTGTGTGCAGCCTAGGGCTGCCATGTCGACTTGGTGAGTACACCCACTTACCAGTCCCTAAAACCTTCCCTTTACTGCATGTTGGTCACCCCTAAAGTAGGCCCTAGGGCAGGGTGCATTGTAAGTATAAGGTAGGACATGCCCTGGTGTGTGTGGCATGTCCTAATAGTGAATTACAGCCATTTTCGTTTTCACTATTGCAAGGCTACCTGCTCCCCATAGGCCAGAATGGGCAGACTGACTATTACACCTTATAGTCAGAACTGACCCCGGGAACATGGTAGAAAAACGAATTTAGTATGCCTGAACTCAGGATGATAAAATACATCTTTTAGTAAAGTTGGTTTTAACATTCTGTGTTTGAAAATACCACTTTTAGAAAGTGGGTATTTTCTTGCCTAACTATCCAAGCCTGCCTCTGCTAGGTTGTGTATTCCTTGTCTGGAGATTGAGTGACAGGGGCTGGGGGTGGCTACAGGAGACAGGGTGAGTCAGCGCAGGGCTGAATAGAAAGATCTGCATCCAGAGTGGAGGGAGGAGTTGCACCTGGGTCTGAATAGGGCTGTGCCTGCCTTCCACAATGCTGGCTCCACCTCCTGCCGGGCGGCTGAGCACTCTGCCCCACATTCTGAAAGGAAAGAAGGAGTCAGAAAAACAAAGTGCTCCAGGACTGACCAGAACTGGTTTTGGACTAGGCAGAGGACTCTCTGCCTCCAGAGAACAAAGAGAATCAGGGTATAAGAGGGGCACCCAGACCCCAGGAAGATCAGATCACTTTTGGGAACAAGAAGAAACCTTTGCTGAGGAGCGGAACCAAGAAGAAACTGAGGAGAGACTATCCCTAAGCTGAAGTGCTGCTTGGGGGATTGGCCTGCAGTGGTTTGCCTGACTGCCAAAGAAAGGAGAAAGGAACTTTTGCTTTGCTGTGACTTTCATCAACTTGTGAAGGATCTCCAAGGGCTTGGAAGAGAGCTTGCCCCCTGACCGAAGTCCCAGGACCATTGGACTTCACCCCTTTGTGAATTGCTGCTGGAAACTCTGTTTCAGTGGCTACAGAGGTAGGGAGCTGTGACCGACTCTCACGACCGACTCGGTGTCCTGCAAGCACCGCATCGAAGCACCGTCTCGCCCTGCAACGCACGGCCCTGGTCTCACCGACTCCGTCAACGAGCCGCTGCCTGCACCGCATCGAGGGACAACGCGTCCTGCAACGCTCGCTACGCCGAATCGAACTGGTCCGACCGACACGGTCACTGCTGCTGAGTTCGAGTCCTGTGACCGCACCGGAGTTGGGCACCGCTCGCACGCTTTGCGACGCACCGCCCGACTCGCACCGCTGTCCGGACTGGATCGACGCCAGCTCCTGAATCCGGCTCCGTCGCCGCACCGCAACCTGCCAGCACCGCATCGAAGCACCGTCTCGCCCTGCAACACACGGCCCTGGTCTCACCGACTCCGTCTCGACGACGTCAACGAGCCGCTGCCTGCACCGCATCGAGGGACAACGCGTCCTGCAACGCTTCCATTTTTGCATCGCGACCGCGACGAACAGCCATCCGGCTCGCACGCCCGTGCCTGCCGCTTCAAGTAAAGGTACTGTGACCGAGTCTGTCTACGCTGGGTTGGCCCGTCTCGACGCGGTCAGCTGGATTTGTTAGACTCTGTTTGTTCTCGACATCGCCGTAGCCGGAGGAGGCTACCGACTCGCACAGAACCTTGAATTAAGCCTTTTGATCAGAACTAAGTATTCTTAACAGTATTGTGGATTATTTTTGTCGTTTATGGTCTTGTGATAAATCTATATAAAGTATACCTATTTTTATAAATATATAACCTGTGTGGTGTCCATTTGTAGTGTTGTCACTTGATTACTGTATGTGTTCACAAATGCTTTACACACTGCCTCTGAACTAAGCCTGTCTGCTCGTGCCAAGCTACCAAGAGGGTGAGCAGGGGTTATTTCGGGAGTGTACCTACTTTCCCTGACTAGACGCAAGGGTCCCTATTTGGACAAAGGTACATACCTCTGCCAACTAGAGACCCCCAAATCTAACACTGTCAAAATCAGCTGTTGCATCAATACCTGGTAGACTCTGATCTGACCTCTCCCCAAGAATTGGGAAAGAAGGCAGACAAATGGGTCAGAACCAGGGTGAAGCAGAAGGTACAGAACCAAGGTGGGGAAACCAAGAAGCAAGATGCTAAGAACTCTGAAAAGGGTGGGGAGAAGGGTAAAGATCAAAAGTCTTCATCAGGCCCCCAAAAATCTTCTTCTGGTGGGGATTCACAGTCTACCAAAGGGAAAGGCCAAAGAAAACCATGGTGCAAGGTCTGTAAGCAAAAGACCCACTGGACCAGTGATTGCACCAAGTCCAAAGACTCCAGTCCAGCACCCACCAATGCCCCTAAGGCACCTGTTCCCCCTAGTACAGTTGGTGGGAGTGCTCCAGCCAAGGGTTTAGTAGGGTTCACCCTGGGTACTGAGTTGGGGTCTGACCTAGTCAGAGAACTGACTCAGGCTGTGTTAGTCTGTGATGGAGGCATGGATGTGACCTCCTCTGTGAGTCCCAGTAATCTGGGCAAGTACAGACAACAGCCTTTAATCAATGGACGTGAGGCTTTGGCATTTAGGGACACAGGGGCAAGTGTCACAATGGTGACACAAGACCTTGTGAATCCTGGGCAAGTTATACTTGGTGAGATGTACCAAGTGACCAATGCTAGCAATGTCAGAACAGACCATACTCTGGCAGTTGTTAACTTCTCCTGGGGAGGGGTAACTGGCCTTAAAAAGGTTGTGGTGAGTGCAAACCTACCAGTCGAATGCTTGCTTGGCAATGACCTAGAGACTTCTGCTTGGACAGAAGTGGAGCTCAGGACCCATGCAAAAATGCTGGGGATCCCTGCAAATGTGTTTGCTGTGACCAGGTCACAAGCCAAAATGTCTAACACTGAACAGGCCTTGGATTCTGGAAGAATGGACCAAGTGCCTTCCAAGAGGAGGAGTAGTAGGGTTAAGGCAGTGCCTTCCCCTTGGCTCAGGAGGAAGATCAGTCCCTTGAGGGGGATGATCTCAGCCCTGAAGAAGGAACTGTCCCAGAGGAACTTGAACCTGACCAGGTTGAGTTCTTGGGGACAGGGGGACCTTCTAGGGCAGATCTGAGCCAGGAGCAGCAGAGCTGCCCCTCCTTGAACCCCTCAGACAGCAAGCTGCTGCTGAGGCTGCTGGGAAAGCTAGTGGTCCCCATACAGTGTATTGGGATGATGGACTCCTGTACTCAGAGAGTAGAGACCCCAAGCCTGGTGCTACCAGGAGGTTGGTTATACCTCTGAAGTTCAGGGGCTTCCTATTGACTCTAGCCCATGATATTCCCTTAGCAGGTCACCTGGGCCAGAACAAGACTTGGGACAGAATTGTCCCTCACTTTCACTGGCCCCACATGTCTGAAGACAGCAAGGAGTTTTGTCGCTCCTGTGTAACCTGCCAAGCCAGTGGCAAGGCAGGTGGCACTACAAAGGCCCCCTGATACCACTACCTGTGGTGGGGGTGCCCTTTGAAAGGGTAGGGATTGACATTGTTGGTCCCATGGATCCCCAAACAGCATCTGGGCACAGGTTTATCCTGGTGGTAGTGGATCATGCCACCAGGTACCCAGAAGCTATTCCCCTCAGGACCACTACAGCACCTGTGGTGGCAAGGGCCCTCCTGGGAATCTTCTCAAGAGTGGGCTTTCCTAAGGAGGTAGTCTCAGACAGGGGTGCTAACTTCATGTCTGGGTACTTAAAAGCAATGTGGAAGGAGTGTGGAGTGACTTATAAGTTCACTACACCCTATTACCCACAATGCAATGGTTTAGTTGAGAGATTCAACAAAACCTTGAAGGGCATGATTAAAGGGCTCCCAGAAAAGCTTAGGCGTAGATGGGACATACTCTTGCCCTGCCTTTTATTCGCATATAGGGAGGTGCCTCAGAAGGGGGTTGGTTACAGCCCTTTTGAACTTCTGTTTGGCCACCCTGTGAGGGGTCCACTGTGCTTGGTGAAGGAAGGATGGGAGTTACCTCTCAAGCCCCCAAAGCAAGATATAGTGGACTATGTACTTGGTCTCCGCTCCAGGATGGCTGAGTACATGAAAAAGGCAACCAAAAACCTTGAGGCTAGCCAGGAACTTCAAAAGGCCTGGCATGACCAAAAGGCTGTTCTGACTGTTTACCAGCCAGGACAGAAGGTGTGGGTGTTGGAGCCAGTGGCCCCAGCAGCTCTCCAAGACAAATGGAGTGGACCCCACACTATTGTTGAGCAGAAGGGTGAGGTCACTTACTTAGTAGACCTAGGAAAACCCAGGAGTCCCCACAGGGTTCTCCATGTCAACAGGTTAAAACCATATGTGGACAGGGCAGACATGGGCTTGCTCATGGCTACTGATGAAGGGCAGGAGGAAGAGAGTGACCCACTCCCTGACCTGCTCTCACAGAACCCTGACGATGGGTCAGTTGATGGTGTAGCCTTGGCAGGCAGCCTCACTACCCAGCAACAAACTGATTGCAGGCAAGTTCTCAATCAGTTTAGACATATGTTTTCACTGACACCCAGTCAGACCACCTGGTGCACTCATGAAGTGGACACTGGGGACAGTCTGCCTATTAAAAACAAGATTTATAGGCAACCTGACCATGTCAGGGACTGTATCAGGACTGAAGTCCAGAAAATGTTGGAACTGGGAGTTATTGAACCCTCAGATAGCCCTTGGGCTAGTCCAGTGGTCCTTGTACCAAAACCTCACACCAGTGGTGGAAAAAGAGAGATGAGGTTTTGTGTGGACTACAGGGGTCTCAATGCAGTCACTAGGACTGATGCCCATCCAATACCCAGGGCAGATGAGCTCATAGATACTTTGGCCTCTGCCAAATATCTCAGCACATTTGACCTAACAGCTGGCTACTGGCAGATCAGACTAGCTGATACTGCAAAGCCCAAAACAGCATTCTCAACCCCTAGTGGGCATTATCAATTTGTGGTAATGCCCTTTGGTCTGAAGAATGCACCTGCCACTTTCCAGAGGTTGGTGAATACAGTTCTCACAGGTCTGGAAGCCTATAGTGCAGCATATCTAGATGATATTGCTGTCTTTAGCTCCACCTGGGAGGATCACCTGGTCCACCTCAGGAATGTTTTACAGGCCCTGCAAAAGGCAGGCCTGACTATCAAGGCCACTAAGTGCCAGATAGGGCAGAGTCAGGTTGTGTACCTGGGCCACCTTGTGGGTGGAGGCCAGGTCCAACCTTTGCAGAGCAAGATCCAGACCATCATGGACTGGACTGCTCCCATTACCCAGACTCAGGTGAGAGCCTTCTTAGGCCTGACTGGGTACTATAGGAGATTTGTCAAGGGGTATGGATCAATAGTGACACCCCTGAATGACTTAACTTCTAAGAAAATGCCCAAAAGGTTCATTGGACAGTTAGCTGTCAAAAGGCATTTGATGACCTGAAGCAGGCCATGTGCACTGCTCCCATTCTACAGAGTCCTGATTACTCCAAGAAGTTCATTGTTCAAACTGATGCATCTGAATTGGGGGTAGGGGCTGTACTGTCACAATTGAATGAAGAAGGTCAGGATCAGCCAGTAGCTTTTATTAGCAGAAGGCTGACCCCTAGAGAGAAACGTTGGTCAGCCATAGAGAGGGAGGCCTTTGCTGTGGTCTGGGCTCTGAAGAAGTTGAGGCCATACTTGTTTGGTACACACTTCCTGGTTCAGACAGACCATAAGCCCCTCTTATGGCTAAAACAAATGAAGGGTGAAAACCCCAAACTGCTTAGGTGGTCCATTTCCCTACAGGGGATGGACTTTACAGTGGAACATAGACCTGGGAGTAACCATGCCAATGCAGATGGACTCTCTAGGTACTTCCACTTAGAACATGAAGACTTAACTGGGCAAGGTTAGTTTAATGTCCCTACGTTTGGGGGGTTGTTTAGGAGAGTAGGATCTGCTTCACATGGGTACCCCCACTTTTTGCTGATGCTTCACTGTTTTTCGACATTAGTCTGGCTGGGGCCCTGCTAATCAGAACCCCAGCCTAGCTGCTTCCTCTCTAAAATGGTTTCCATGTGCCTTAGGCACATCACTGATTGGGATCTGGAGTGCCCTTATAAGTCCCTAGTATATGGTATACTATGTACCAAGGGCATAGGTACCTCAGAGGACCTGCCAGGGGCTGCAGCATGTATTATGCCACCCCTGGAAGGCCATCCAAACTGACACCACAGGTCTGCTACTGCAGCCTGGGTAAGGTGGTGCATGCACCTCTTACTGTGATATAGGTTACCTATATCACTAAATACATACACACATATAAACCTATAAGTCACTCCTATGGCAGGCCTTATCAATCCTAAAGGCAGAGTGCATGGTTCCTATGTGAGAGGCACCAAAGAAGCATCTGTCCGGTTCGCATTTCTGAAGCTCCCGTCGGACGCCGAAGTCATCGCATCACCAGAGGTGGATTCTCAGACTTCCCCGAGGCTACCCTGAGTCCCCAGCAAAGCTGAGGCCCATGGCTATCGTGGGTGACTTGAGACCGTGACCCCTGGACACCGAGCACATTTGTAAGTGCATCCTCTTCTGGGTCTCCCAAGAAGTCGTGCTTTGGGCTCCGAGTAGCCCTAGCCTCCAGCACCACCTGCACCGAAGATCACTGGCCCCCACTCCACGAGTGTCCTGTAAGCCAGATCCACGTGCGGCGTCACGAGGCTCCTTCGCGGTCGCTAGCCCGTTGGCTAGTAGCCCTTAACGAAGGCCAATCTTTTCCTAACTTGGCATCCTGGTTGCTCCAGGCCTGCCCTCACTTACCCTCGCTGGGTGAGTTCCCCAGACCTTGCTGGTCTGCACCATCGACGATCTTCCTCTGCATCGAGACTTGCCGTTGCCAAGGCTTGTTGGGTCCAATCCGGTCGCCGACACCTCAGCACTCGACAGACATCGTGTACCAGCCCGAATCCTGCTCCTGGTCGCCGACAACGCCTCCTGGACCTCGTGGCTGAAGAGTCAAGACGACCGTCAACGCACCTGAAGCACTCGACATCGGTGGGCATCTGTCCATCGCCTTCCTGGTCACTGGCTAGTGACCCAGACTCTGTCCCCTCTGCTTTCAGGTTCTTCAGAACTCCGATCCACTCTTGGATCCACCCGGACACTTTTCACTTGGTCGCCAGCAGCACTTTGCAGCAGATCGCCATTCAAATCGACGACGAAACCCGACCCCGAAAGGCACCTATGCACCCGGCTTCCCTGGGTGAGGTAACACGAGTACTCCGGTGCTCCCGTGGGTAGAGACTCTTCAAAGTCCTAGATCTCAAAGGGTTTGGTCCAAGTCCTCTTTAAGTGTCCCTTTTCTCTAATTTCCCGATCACGACTTTCTCCATAGAAGTCAAAGGCGTATCGCGGTTGTGTATTTACACTGCACGCGTCTCCCGTGGGTCCCCTGTGTCACTACCTTGGGTGGTTCCTTGTGGTCCAAGCACTTCTAGAGGCTCTAGGCCTAGTGTCTAGTTCAGTCGTGGTTCGCATACCACTTTATTGGTATATGGTTTGGTACGCCCCTAGGGCCCAAACGTGTATTTGTGCTATTACTGTGTCTAAATAACTTCTAACTTATGTACTTCGAACTCTAGCCTCATAATGAGACTAGAGGGGTGTGTTTAGCAATAAATACATATATTTTGAATATACCTGGTGTGGTGCTCTTTCATTTGGTCACTCAAGAGATTATAGACTGGTAAAACAAGCTGCTTTACATTCCTTCAAGACTTAGCCTGAAGGCTGCTCTCCATAGCTACCACTAGGATAGCTTTCAATAAGGTTGTCTTTAACCTATCTCCAATAAGGGGTTGTTTGGACTGGTGCAAGGTGCCCACTATAATTAGTGGACAGCATATGCCAGGCCAACTTCTCACAGTGTGGCGCTGCGGCCAGGGCGACTGACACCGGACGCTGTGGCTCACGGTTCGATCCCCGGCCCCGGTTGCAGGTCAGCCCAGCACCATGTGACTCTGGGCAATAGCTCGCTTAATCTTCCTGACGGCCCCCAGCGCCGGGATGCCTCCGGGTAACTGTGCGCTTTACATATACTGGATTTACGGATTTACATTTTACCCACCCCAAATAATCCAATTTCTTACAAGACCTCATGCAACTTGTCTACATTTTTTTCTTTACCAAAGCGACCGTCATTCCTGACCCCGACTTTCATAGTGTGGTTAACTAGATGACTTCTTGGGTGACTCACTTGCAGCCAATGTTACCTGCACAAATTTATGTGCTGCTACAACTATCTTTTTCACCTTCACTCCTTGTGCTGCAGAAGCCCTCTGTGTTCACTACGACAGGTTGATAGATTGCATGAAATTGGGCTACACTGCTTTTCTTTTCTTAAGTTATTGAGTTTATGGACCAGACTAGCCATTTCTGACTGTCATTTCTCCTGATTCGTTCTCACTACCACAGCTTATCTTCATTTTTAGTAATCCTATCACTGTGCCATCACTTCACATTATCGCTCTGGAATATTGTTAAACAAAGTTATTGGTCGCAGAATTTCAAATGCATATATACTCTGAAATAAGTAACAGCCCAGTCTTTTTTTTCTATTGTAAATCCCATCCAGTTATTTTTGCTGAGCGAATGGTTAGCTAATTTTCACATTCTTTGGACATGTACCTCTTTCAAAGCCATTGTGCCTAAGTTTATTTTACAAAACAAATGTAGTCAAACAAATCTATAGGAACCATTGTTTCCATCAACTTTACATACCCAGGTTCAAGGGTATGCAGGGCTGGACCTTTTTTTGTTAGTTACCGAGAGATATAAAGTCACAGTATTTATTCAGCCTCAACAGGGCCGAATTGGATTTTAATCTTTCTCAGGTATATATAAGCAGTGCCATTGATAAAAGTAATAGTACTGCCTCTTATATGAATATAAAGAGGTAATTCAGGGTTTGCTGTTGTCTGTACAGTCTTTATTATTTTTGACATTATTGATGTGATCGCTACTGTCATTTATTGAGACGTCTTTAGTTATTTTCTAGTTCAAGTTCAAAAAGCTTTATTCGGATACCGTCATATCCATAAAAGCACAACAAACATGACAATTTTCTATAATTCTACCAGCATAACAGGTGACCTTTTACAATTAGTGTCTGTTTTCCATGCTCATAGAATGTGTGGCGGTCTAATCCCATGATAAGCTTTGTTAATATCCTGTGGCACAAGAATATTTATTGGCTAGCACCTCCATGTGGCAAGTAGAAATCTCTGCCTATGTACTCTAGGCAAAACCAATATCTGTCCCACTAATGGAGCAATAGATGTGACTGCAGAGCAGACCTGGAAAGGAGGAGCATCTTGTTTGAAGGCCATTCTTCTGATTTAACCATGCAGTTCATTCACAAATTGCTCTGTGCAGAATCATTCTCACAACATCACCCCCCCCTCTAACTTTAGTTTGTGGCTGCCCGGCGTCAGGTGAACTCTTGGCACTGAACTCCGAGACACATCACTGGTTTTCATTTTCTTGCGAAAATTGTGCCTATAAACATCATGTGGATTTATTCATTATTGTAGGCATTTTTAATCTGTCCACGGTGCCCCGTACGTCAGCCCTGGAGACCTATTGTGAGAGAAAATATAAATCACTAGCAGGTTGAGGATTTCATTACATGATACTTCTGTTTCTTTTGTGCAGCCATCAGTTTGTTGTGTTTTTTAATTGACTCTTTGTGATTTACTGTGCACAAGATCTATTGGCGCACTGAAGCCAAAAGCAATTGTGCCCCATATTGCAGTTCATGCGACACTGAGCACCGCAGGGAGCTGTAAATAATTCAGGGCCACCAGCCACTGTGATTTAAAGGCCTGCTAAGCATGTATTCAGCTGAGACCAAATTGACTCGAGGGGTTGAGGGTCGCCATTTGAAGTATTCTTTCTTCAGATGGGAGATTGGTTCACAAATCCTGAACCTGGAGGGTTCTGTTCAATAAAACATGTTCTGCCATCTTTTTGTAGCCTCCGTTTTGAAGCATCCTGGTGCCCTTAGTTTGAGCTTGTGTTTATTTGGATGTCTACAGTGCTTAACTAGTGGTTGCAGGTGGTGGGCACTGGCCCTCAGTTTGGGGACTGTGTCATTTTTTTTATTGTTAGATTTTGAACCAGAGCAAAAGAGGACAACAGAAAGGGAAGGAAGGAGATGGTTGGGAAAACAGTGAAAAGGGGAAAAAGCAGGGCTGAAAACGAACCCCTAAGAATGCTCTCAAGAGATAGGATTTGTAGGGTGCTCGGTGAAAGAGGCATGCGTTGGGATCAAGGCTAGGCAGCCTCGGGGTTCACCAGCCCAGAGTTCAGCTACGCCAGGATCCCCAAAAACTTTGAACAGCTGCACTTATTTATTTTTTTATATATAATTTTAGTACAGTGCGTTTGTGGTATAGAGGTGTGGTAAATGGAGATGCAGGGTAGCCAGTAGTAAAGGGAAAACAGGATAAGGTTTATTCTCAAGTTAAATTTCTCAGGTTACAGGTAGAAGATGGTAGTAAGTAAGCAGGAAGGCCCTACCGGGAGCAGCATCCTTGCTGCTCAGCCCACACATTCCAATTGACACTCACTCAAACCATGCACACATCAGCATTCTATTACCTCACACTCACACTGGCTGAGCAGCAGGGGATATATACCTAAGGAGAGAATGCATGGCATAGACATGAAGATACCACAAGGGGATTTGAGGTTATTTAGTTTCCTGATTTTGGAGACGCCCTGCCTTGTAAATTGTCTCTGAAATTCATGAGGGGCCCAAATGTAGTATGATATGTTAGGCCGAAATGCATCTTGAGTTCTGTTTCTGTTCAGAGAGGACAACGCCTAGAAAAGTTCGAGTTGGGCTGGCCATTTTTGATGCAGTCAAGACTGATTGGCATATGTTTGTTCTCTGTCTGTAATGGCACAGATGAGTGCAAAAAGCATGACATGGTGTGCACCCAGGGTGATTACCAATGATCAGCTTGATTTATACAATGTCATCAATTTTAAACTCTCTTCAGAATGGGCTTCTAGTACCTCTCTCTCTATTTCTTTTGTTAAGTCAATTAAAGATATTCAAAATATTTTGTATTTTACTCCCAGGTAAATCAAGCAGCATTAGCAAGTTCTGATTGACAGACAGCACTTATACAGAGGGCCACTAGGGTTAAGCCCCAGTAAAGGATCAAATTATGAGGCATAAGTGACTAAATTATGCCACAAGAAAAGGCAAATTATGTGCCATAACGTGGAACATTCTCTGGCAGTATTTGTTTCTCTGTTTTGTCATTTTAACATACGTTAATACTCTCTGGGCAAAGGGTTTACCAAAATATTACCAATTTAACATTTGACTACAGAAATTGGCAACTGAAAGGTGATCTGTTAGTATTTGCAAATGGTTTGCCACTTTGCAGCACCAACGGTGGTCTGTTACAGCTTGAAACTAATTTGTTGATGAAATCTGCACATTTTGCTGCAGCAGGAGGATCGTTTGATAAGTGTGGTTAATCAACAATAATGGAAAAAGTGCTGTGGCTGCAGAATTCCAGTTTCTTTCTTAACAACGCACTCTACTTGACTGGGGTTCTTGGTGCCGCTCTTAAAAACTGACTAGCCAAACAGACGAGTCTTCAGCTTTTTCCTGAATCTGATCAGTGTGGGGGAAGTCATGATTTACAGTGTACAAGAGTTCCAAATATTAAGGCCTGCACTCTAAAGGATCCTCTACCCCAGGCAGTCTATTGGAATTCAGGGTCCAACAAGAGGGGTTAAGCCTTGCTTTCACAGAGGCCAAAAGTTGCTCTGTAGATCACTGGAGCTGATGTAGCAAGGTTTTTAGTAGTATACAGCAGAGGGCCTTACAGTGGTCCATGTAGGAGTTTATTGGCTCCCTAACCACTAAAGCCTGTTTTTAGGCCCGGCTTGATAGTACAGCTGTCTGCTTGATCTATTGTTACCATTTCTTTAAAATATACATAGAATAGACTTGCTCCGCACAAATGAGTATCGTTCTCTCACCCCATGCAATTTGATGTTGTATATCAGTCTGTCACGTTTATAGTGCTTGCATTGTAATGCACAAGGGACTATTTTATGTCGTAAAAGTATCCTGAATTGTCACATATTAAATTTCTTTATCTCATAGATGCATTGTGTACATAAGCGAATCACTTTTTTAGGTCGAGCCTCGAGTAGCGCGCAAGCGCTGCTCTGCGAGACTTTAAGTAAGGGGCTTTTGAAAGCTGACTACACGCTCGTGCGTCATGGCCTTTTCCCTGCGGTTACCCGCACGTTTCAGGCACGATGCACGAGCGTGTGGTCAGCTCAGCAGGCTGCCGCGCTCGCTCGCCCCCGCTCCTCTCTTCAAAGCTTTGTTGTAGTTGCTTTCACTTTCGCGGCCGCCGCATTCTTACAGCGCGCGCACCACTCGCGTGCTTGTTATATATTTATCCCGGGCTTCCGTGTTTGCTGAGGGTTTTATGTTAATTGCCTGCTGTGTAATATTTTACCATTGCTGTCACACTTCTAAAAAAAAAAAATAAGATAAAACCATGCACTTGTAATGCGCTGCTCAGGGCAGAGTTTGCTGCCGGACGTTATTTTATTAATTGCTACACCCTTTTTATGGCACTGACCGATGTGCCTAATGGCAACAGAACGCTGTAACTAGCACTACCTTGTGACTCTAGCGCTGTAAGTAACACTATGTAAAGTTGCAGACTTGATAGTAATGCGTTTACCTCCCTGGGAAGGATGAAAGGCTGAGCTGCATCTGCGGCGAGTCAAACTCGGGATCTACTGGTTCTTCAAGAGCGCTGCAACAGATGCCTTAACCCGCTAGGCTAGCGTGAGAACTTTTTCATCCCTGTTAGTTACTGTGTGTATAATTTGGTGACAGTTGTTAGAGCATACAAAAATGAATGCGTTGTTTTGTAAAAGCACAGTAAGCGAACCGGATGTGTAAGAATGTAGTTTAAACATAATATGCTGGAACACACACCATGGACGTGTAAACATACTCACTTTTGTCTTCTGCAGACGCACGTGTTTTTAAGAGAATGGCAGGCGGAGTAGCTCTTGAAATAGTTACTTTTTTGGGTTTACATTTCTGCAATTGTGAAAGTCCGCAAAGTTGGCTTAGGTTGCGAAACTGTGACCGCAGTCCTAGTATCCTGCGAGTGCTGATGCGTTAGAAGACACCGGCTACATGTGTTCACATCCTCCAGTGGAGGAAGGGGTGGGGGGCATGGGAGGAGATGTGTGTGAGAGCAGGGCTCACAACTTACCAAGGGACGGGCTCACGAAAGAGCTATGTATTGAGGCCAGGTAAAAGTGTGTGCATGCAGCGAGCAGATTGGAGTGCTTGTGTAATCAGAACAAAAAGTCTTTTGGGGTTAGGGGCATATATTCTGTGCCATTATGTCCGTGAATTTTTTAACCATTAACTAGTTTGCAGTCCCCTTTTACTTATTTTTATTGTCCGACGTTTTCATTAAACCGTTTTAAGGGTAAAGTTCATTGCACGTTCTTTACGTGAAGTGTGTGTGTGTATGTATATGGAGAGATTGAGAGAGACCGGGGGGGTGAGGGGGTTAGGGGTTTATAGGAGACACGAGCGGTCGATGGAGAGGAGTGCAGTGGAGGGGGGGAGAGGGCAGAGTGCCTTTCAAGGGCCTGAAGAGTCTGCAGGGGGAACAAAAATGTGTGAGGCTGGCTGCAGGCTAATCGCACAGGAGGGGGCCTCTGTGCATTTCAAACACCTCTGTTGCCTGCTGCTTAACTTCCCTTTACTGGCTCAGCTGCAGCACAGAGCCAGTAAAGAGAGGGTGAACATCAACGTTTTTTTTTTAAAAAACATCGCAGTAGTTTTACAAAAATGCTGTGTTTGCGATTTTTTTTTGCAAATCGCAAAATCGGGGGTGGGGGGGTCTGAATAGGGAAATTTTGGAGTCCACTTATGATTTTGCAGTAGCAGATATGACACATCACTGGAGTATCTATCTTCCCAATCACACCTGAAAGTGCAAGGTTAGGTGTCCATAGCTGCCAAGCTTCCCAAAGACCATGTGTGATAAGCAGCTCCAGACCAGTTTTTTTTCTTTGAATTCTGGGACTTGTAGTGCTGGTTTTTATAATGAACAATTCTAAAAGCCACAGATTTCAAAGAATAAACCTGGAGTCTGGAGCAGCTAGTCATTCCTGGAACAGGGAAATTTGACAGGGCTTGATGTTGCAGTCAGACAAGTCCCAAAAACTGTAGTCTGTTTCTAACACCTATTACTTAGTGGTATTTACATTATATTAATAACGAGACTGTACTATTTGGTTGCTTTTTAGGTCGAGCATTCAAGACCTCTTGTATATACTTTAGTATATACTTATATGCGATTGGACTTTGTGGGCTCTGGAGATCAGCCCTAGGACTTGTCTGCTTCAGGACTTTTTTTTCTGTTCAATTGCCTCTATTTAACTGTCTTGATAGAAAACGACCAGTAGAGGTCAGTAAAGTACCAGATTTGCTTTCTGCTTAGGGGCTTTCTTTTTCTATTTTTCTGGCAACTGCCTCTATTTAACTTTCTTGATAGAAAACGACCAGCAGAGGTCAGTAAAATACCAGAATCACTTTAGCATTCTCTACATTCCAGTCCATAGAAATTGTCTTCCACGAGCGCCCGTAGACAATTTTTTTCAAATCTTGTATTTTCAGTGATATGACCACCGAAGGCCCTGATTTTATAATAAAAACAGATCTATGGACTATACCATTTCCCGCTGAAAGGCAATATTTCTCTCCATGTGTTTCCATACCTGGCGTGTCAGGCAGTTTGGTGCGTACTTTCCCTCCATGTTAAAGAACAGTAGATGTTTCAGCACCCAGGCTAATGTGCTGCATAGCTAAATACATATAAGGTCCCAAAGGCGAGACCGATTGCATTGCAAATGCTTGTTTTTTATTGCTGTAGGCTTTAAAAAAATATTTTAGTCGGGTCTCGAACTGCAAGCCAAACCTATTGGTTTTACGGATTGTTTATTTTCCAGTAATGCCTTTAACTGCCGACCCAAGACGGAGTGCATAGTTGAATCTTTTGTCATTTGCTGACTTCAAACACTGGCAAGGTTTCTCAGCGGCACTGCACAAGTCAAAATAAGTATGTTATGACAGGCAGAATGGGGATCAGAAAAACCTGAGGATGAACAGTATTTCTGCCTGCTAATCCCGAGCACTTCTAGGAATTAGAATTCAGTATAAATTAAGATATTGGGTTGCCCAAATGGGACTGTGCGCACAGACAGTTTATTTAAAACCATGTGCCAAAAATGTGTTAAGTATAGCACCGTTGGCACCCCTTATGTCACATCTTTCATCAGAGGCTCTCCAATTTAGCACTTAGCTGGATTCTGTCCACCACTTACTCAGTCTGAAATGTCCTTGGAAGTAATGAATGAGATGGGTAGACATCCTCTGGAATGGCGTCGAGCTGAAAATATTTTGAGGGAACGTCAGAATTAAAATCTCTAGAATATTTAAATATATAGCAGACACCTCGTTAAAATATATTTAGCAAAGAATTGTGTTTAGATTGTGGTAGGCTTCAGAGAAGATGGATACACACTCACTCAAGATAATTGCCTGATGTTGAAGTAGAATGAAAGAGTGCACTAACACATACCATATGGAACAGCAGACGCAGACAACCGCGCTGGTAACAGGATTCTAATAAACATGCATTTGACGCCCTGGATTCTTCTGAAGCATTTTACCCTGTATGTGCCACACTGTCACAACATAGTTGCTTTTTAATTTTACTTGGTTCTATCTATGGCGTGTATTTACGTTTTTAACACGGCCTCCCTTTTTTTTCCAAGTAGCTCCTTATTATTTTTATGTAAAGAAATACAGATAACTCGCCCAGTACAGACACACCAAGTAATAACGTAGTCATATTGCCAATCAGTACTATTGGTAAGAACTCAATAAGTGTCCATCGCTGGGCGAATACTCACAGAATATCATTGATACCCAACCCATGAGCAACAGAAAAAGATTACAATCGGCAGAAAACCCGCCCTATCATTGTATACATCATTAACAGGAAACCCCACAGCCCCAAGCGACCATTCAGGTGGGGTAAAGGGACTACATGGTATCCGTGTGATGAAGGAAGCAGCATTTGGAATGCGCAAAACAGAGCAGCAACAACTAAGAAACAGAAGAAAGAAACATAAAAAGTCTGTGAAAGATAAAGGTACCACATAGGATACCAAGCACAGATGTGTGGGAGCATCGGGCATCAGGAAATAGATGCCGGGCAGACAAACTGTCTGATTGGCCGATTAATCGGCTCCAGGGAGGAGCAGGAAAAGGAGAAAGGGTGGGTGGCACCGGGAATGTGGAAACAGCAGCGGCGATGCTGGCGGGAGTATTGTGAGGGGTTATAAAGTCATAGGTCCCCACCCGGCATTCAGGAACTAGGGTCAATGTCCTCACTCAAGGGGGGTAGTGCCGTCTTAATGCACGGGCGTGCTGGGCAGTTGCCGGGGGCCCCCACGAGCATAGGAGCCCCATGCAGACCAGAATTTAACACTAATTGTCAGTTAAACAAATGTAGGCAGGGCCCAGTGCACTGCTTTGCCCGGGAGCCTATAATGCTGTTAAGACGGCCCTGAAGGGAGGCTTCCGTATCCTGCATCAAAGGTTCCTTACAAAGGTACTTCACTATCCCCTCGGTTTTGGCCGAAAAAGATGCGTGTCCTATGTGTCCAGAGGTGGTGCTGTCCCAACTCCCCCCCCACATCAAGGGAAGAGGCACCTCCATATTGCTGCTTCGGCAGTGGGCCGTTTAAGGAGATATTTCAACTAGCCGATTTCCAAGTCATTTCTATGCGGCGCTTCAAGAGCACGAATGCTAAGTCGAAGAATCAAACAACATATTTGTTCCTATGTGTCCACGGGAGCAGGACCAGTAGGCAGTGTAACTGGTTGCACTGCAAAGTGTGGTGCATGACCTCCAACAAGGCCTTCCCCCCCCCCCCAACAAGCACTCTCCGGGTAGCCTCAGACCATATGATAAGTCTGCCTCATCACTTGGGCAGCCGGTGCACCTCAGGGGGACTCCCTGCAAGATACAATGTGGGTGGAGCGGGGTCAAGTAAGTCTGATGGACATAATTAAATTGTGAATATTTTATGCAGGAGTTCTTGGAGTTACCCTGCACTTTGTCCAGTGCCTGATCCCATTGTTGTCTGTCAGTGCCCGACCACTGAACTGAACCCATTTGTCTCGTAACACCTGTAGGATGGGCATTCTGAGATCTAACAATCCATAGAGCAGCGCAATTGCACGTCTCCCAGAGCCATGCTCCAGTAGCGTCTATAAAGCCAGAGACAGGGGTGGTTCAGTACGATCCAGTCCCCATGTGGCCCGATGGCTGCCACCAATGCATTGTAGTTCAAAAATTGGCCCTCGGGTACATCACAGCTGTCCTATAAGTCTGGAAAGGGTATCAGTAGTTTATGCTAGGAGAGATCCCACAGCATGGTGAGCACTTCTGTCCAGGATCCCGTACCGTGATTGTCTGCTATGCTGCAAAACACTGGGAGTACCCACAGTGGCATGGAGGAAGCATACGGGACTGGGCTACGGTGCAGGGACACATATTGGTCCCAGCAATACTTGGCTGCCTGGAGCAGGCGTCCCGATTGTCTTATGCCCCATCTAGTGCTCATTAGCCAGCCCAGGATATCTCACTCAGCCAAGTCTCGAATTGCACCCGCCCGCCTGTTCAGTAGTGGGATCCATCCAAGCCACCACATAGGCCACTGCCATTGGGCCGTTGCGTGGTACAGTTCATGGTGCGGTGTGCCTAAGCCCCCCTCTCCAGCGGAGCAAACAACTCCTGCAGTGCAACTCTTATCCTCCAAGAGCCCCATATTAGGGCAGTAAGAAACGAGTTTAAGTCCCTGAAGAAGTGCAGAGACAAGGAGACCGGTAAGGCAGAGAAGTGGTACAGCAACCGGGGCAATACTAGCATCTTTGCTATGGACACTCTGCCCATTGGAGGCAGAGAACTCCAAAATGTCAGCGAGTGGAGCGCTACAGCCAGGGGCCTATCTAGGTTACCGCCCACTAGATCCCGTTCCGCATAGTAAATGTTCACTTCGAGATAACAGAAGGACCAATTGAGCCGAAGGGGCCAGAGCTGAAACCATCCAGAGCCTCCATCACTCTGGGCAAGTCACAACGAAAATCCAGAAGGAATATCAACACATCATCTGCGTAAAGTGAAATGATTTCCCACGTATTACCACTTCATATGCCTCATTGCGGGCCCCACTGCCGGAAGAGGCCAGCCAGCGGCTCAAGGGCTAGGGCGAAAAGAAGGGGGGAGAGCAGGCAAGTCTCCTGGCCCAATGGACCCCATAGGGCACTGAGATGTCCTTGCCAGTGTGCACTCTAGCGATCGGATCCTTATATAAGAGATCTATCCACCTCAGTTTCTCACGTCCCAGTCCCATGTGCCTCAATTCTCCCCGGAGGCAAGGCCAGCCCAGGGGGTCAAAAGCCTTCTCAATATCCAACGAAAGGGCCACGCCGGTAGAAGCTTGCATACCTGTTCTTCCATTAAGCAGAACAACCAGCAGAGATTAACAAATGTGCTCCTCTCCGGTATGAAGCCATTCTAGTCCGGGTGCACTAAGACAGTCATATGAGGTAGCAGGCAGTTTCACTCCATGCAAATACCGCTCATGACCACCTTGAAGGCATCCCATTCCACACCTCTGTCAGATGCTGTGTCCTGGTTAAGTGCAAAGTACTATAAAACGGGTGCCAACTGTCTCCTGAAACTATGTCCTGAAGCGCATGTGTAGGCAACCTCCACTGGGGGATCGGGGTTTGACGTCTACCCCAGCTTAATTAAACTACGAGGGGATTATGATCAGATAATGTGTGGCCTAAATATTCTGCAGATCGAATGAAGGGAAGCACCTCGGGGTTGAACAGGAGGAGGTAAATTCTCGTGTGGAGCTGAAGGATCAGCAACAAATTAGAGTATCTTGCGTGTGGCATTGCAGAGAGCACCAGATATTCCGTAGTCTACCATGTACCAGCCAATCTGCCAAAGAGTGTGCAATCTTACTCGCTGTGCGCCTTGTAGTGGAGGAATGGATCGGTCAAGGGGAATGTCGTGCACACAATTAAATTTGTCCACCCCCTCTAAAGGCTCAGGGATTGTAAATCGTGAAGAAGTTTAAGCAGAAGAGTGTCAAAGAAACAAGATTGGCCCGAGTTAGATGCGTAAAGCGCGACTAGGGCGATGGGTGTGTCATCTAGCTATCCCTATATAACCACATGTTGCCCCTTCGGGTTCACCCGCTGGCGCACAATCTGAAAGGGCACTGCTGGTGCCAACCAGACAACACCCTTCTGGTGTACGCCTAGTAAACAGTACCCACAACCTGACCCCTCCAACGACGCTACAGGTGCTGAAACTCTACGGATGTCATATGTGTTTCCTGCAGATTGGCAATGTGAATATGCCTTAGGTATGAGTACACCTGGTGGCACTGCTGAGGAGTTCCCAATCTCCGCACATTCCTGGATAAGAAATTGTATAGAGAGACCCATCGTCAAGGCGCTCTCACCTCCAGAACCCACCCCCGACCCACCCGCAGCCCCACTCCCCTGCCCTCCCAAGCAGCCCACCCCCAATTGATCACAGGCAAGAAAAAGAAATAGAAAAACACAAATACGTAAACAGCATCCTGACTCACCTTCCCAGGACTAGACCATAGCAAGCCCTTGACCAAGAACAAACCATCAGACAACGTAAGTCAAACCAAGTCCACCAAGTCTGTGGGGGCAGCAGTACCAGGTGGAATGCGAACATTAACAACCCAACCCATCTGCCAAGTTTAGTCTATGGGAGAACCCTTAATCTACAGGGCACGACAAGCGAAGCCCCAAGGATCACATCCAAAGGATTTATAGCCTTCGCTCAGATCACCAGCTCAGCAATCATAGGGGTTATGGCTGGGCCAGCTCACAGTTCAGGAGGGATGTCCATCAGTGCGCACGCCTGATCCCCTTCCAGTGAGGACATAGATCAGGCACAGGAGGTCGTGGCATGGCTGTGTCAGGATTCCAGTTCTGCCACTGCCACAGCCCTTTCCCTCTCAGCCTACTCTTCCATCGGCTTTCCTTGGGGGAGGTGGACTATTGCGCCATCGCCGGCAGGGGGACCGCCACTTCTCACCAGTGTTTGCCATATCACATGGCGGCAGTCACACCCCTTTTAATTCCAGCCTCTCCCAGGCCTCGGCCGGGGATGAGAAGACATGGGCAATGTCTGAGTCCAAGGCCGGCAATTTGTCTGAGAACATCAGGGAATATCGCAGTCCCATTTGACGAACTTGGCATTTACCTGGCATGAAGGAACGGCGTCGAGATTTCACCTCCACTGTATAATTTGGGTACATATTCACTTGGCTATTCTCCACCTGCTAGGGGCCCTTCCTGTGCGCGACTTGTAGTATGTGATCTTCATCCAGTAATTGGAGGTTTGCGCCACCACTGGCCGCGGGGGGCCCCAGAAGGAGGCACCCTCCCAGGCACTCTGTTCGCGCTTTCCACTGAGAAGAAAGATCTTCGTCCATCAACAACAGTGTGGAGTAACCAGTCCTCCAGGAAAAGGTCCATGTTAGAAGTTACCTCTGCCTGAAGGGTCTTCAATTGAGTTTGCATGTCTGAGAAAAAATATTTGATTACAAGACTAGGGATTTACTTGTGACTTCTTGAAGCATCGCCATCCTGACCAATTCACATTTTTTAAATTTCGGTATTAAAACTGCTGCTGTCTGTCCCTTCATTGCCTTGGAGGAACAGAAAATTACATTTAGGAAAATGAAAGCATTGTCCACAACAGAATATGCACAAGCTTATATCTAACAATGTTGAGAATTAAGAATTTTAAGGAAAACTTAAAAAACGTTAACAGGACTCAGTGAAACATCTTCACCGAAGAAAGTCTCACAAGGATGATGACGCAGATTGCATTCTATTTCAAGTGCAAACCGTTTTGTAAAGCCTAAATGCATTCTCGTGGAGAGCTGGGAAACGACTAGGACGAAAATTCCAGTAAAGAAATGAAACACACGTAGATCTGACGAACTTAGACCGCTCTCCAACAAGGAAATGACACAAGAGTGACCCGATACTCATATGATACTCATTTTCCTCTGTTAGGACGAGAAACATTCACTCCTATCGTTATAGAAATAACTGTTCTCCTTGGCACTGGCGACATTGGGATACATACATGTTAAAGAGAGCTCATACATGAGGCATGTTCAGTATGATGGCATGCACAAACATAGAGCACACTAACCATGGAATATCGACTTGTCATTATTGATGGGACTCCCGGCTATCTAGAGCCCCCCGATGGAGGCTCCTGAAGTGTTGCTTGTAACACGATATCCTTCCACTGGCTGCCAAATGGGAAGTATTTGCAATACATTAGGCGTACGGAGCTTCTGTACTGTGTATCATCGTCAGTGGGACACACGAACACTAAAATCTTTATTACAGATAGATATTGCCCACACTTCTTGGTTACAATTAATTTCGTTTTAGAGCAACAATTATTTCTGTTTTTTTTTTTAGCTGCAACCATTGGTCATCCAAGGAAATCCTTGAAAGCCTGGCTCTTTTAAATATTTATCTCTGCTAATTTTACTCTGCCCTGTGTAGGATGCAACAGCGCCTGAAGACTCTCTCGAGGGTGATTCGTTTGTGCTTAAAAATATCAATAATAAATAATTGCCAAATATCAAGGCTGCCTACTCTTGACTCCACCTCATGCCTCTTTCGTCTGCACACTACATTTCCTCTCTTTTGTCTGACTCTTGCAGCAGTGCCCCGCCTGTACGGGCTGAGGGGCCACGCCCCCTACCTTTTTCCAGGCAAGAAGAGTGTCTGTCAGGCTGAACAAAGGTCAGCGTTGTAATAGGTAGCGCTCTAGTGTTGAGAGCGAGTGGGACGGAAGACCCGGCACCACATCAGCAGGCCAGGCGTGGCCTGCGGGGAAAGGCACCAATAAACGGAAGGCGCTCGCTCGTGGGCGGCACTTCCAACCAGACCCCCGTGCGTGCAGCATCTCTGTCCCGCGCTGCGCTCCGGGGTCATCCGCGGCATCCCTACGGCCCCAAGGTGGGGGCCCAATACTGGGGGCACAACACTGGCGACGAGGAGGGCCGAGACCCTCGCTCGTTTTTCTTGTCAGCGCCAGGCACCGCAACGTCGGACGGCGGCTTCCGCGATCCCATGGGAAGCGCCCGACAATCGGACGACGCGCACGCGGACGGGTGAGTCGGCCCCCGCAGTGCTGCGTCCAAAGGCAATCATAGCGCTGCAGCGCGCTACCCCGTGCCTCCATCCACCAGCGCCACCCCAACCAGCTGACAGGGAGCGTCGCGCGGCCACGCGCCCTCCCCAGGCACACGCTGGGAAGTGCCCCACAGTTCACTGGCCACCTCTGCAGGAGGAAAGTTAAAGAGGCCATACCTCAGGGTCTTACCTGGCGCCACCTCTCAAGGCACAGAAGAAGAGGCGGGGCGCAGTGACGTGCCAGCACCAGGCCCGGGCATCAGGAATCCCGGCGCTGCCAAGCACACAGCACAGGACAGTAGGCCCAGGAACACGTGCTCTTCCCGCGCCCTGCCTTCCTCATCCTGCACGCTCCAAGCAGGTGCGCCTGCCGTCTCCCACTACACGCAGAACGCCCTTTTCTTTCTCCCACCCCATCCTCCGCCTGCGCCACCTCGACGGACAACCGGATCACAAGCCAACCACAACCTCGCCTGAGACTCCAGGGCACGCTTGGAACCAGGGGACACGCCTGCCACTGCTGAGCTAAGATGGGTGACGACAACCCTGCCCCTGCTCAAGTCCACATCCCCTTTCAGCATGCGGCCTCCGGGGTGCTGCCACCTTTCAGCGAGTTGGAGGACCCAGCGACAGCGTCTCCTCGGTGGAGAGTGTGGATTGAGCGCCTCAACAACTATTTCATCACCACCAGGGAGGATAACGGAGCAAACAAGCGGTCCCTACTCCTCCACTATGCCGGGGACGAAATTTTCAAGCTGTTCAAACATCTCCCGAACACAGGAGCCGCGACGGACTACGACGCAGCCGTAGCTGCACTGGACGCCCACTTCGATCCCCAGCTCAACCCGGATTTTGAGCGTTTTAAGCTGCGCCAAAGGGAAGGAGAGTCTATAGATGCGTTCTACGCCCACCTACGTGAACTTGCCAGCACGTGTACGGAGGATGACCAGCCCAAAGAAATCAGGGCCCAGCTCATTCAAGGGTGTAGAGTCAAAACCCTGAGGGGTCTCATTCTTCGCCAACCGAGGATAGCGCTGGAGAACATCCTCATTCTAGCAAGGTCCCACGATCTGTCAGTGGCCAGGGAAGATGAGATGGACCAAGCCATCATCAAACCGGCGGGGCGCACAGAGACTATCAAGATAGAAAGAGCTGATGCGGTCAGGACGAAAGGCCGAGCAGAGTTCGCACGAAAACCAAGGTCAGAAGCACCCAGGTCGCGGTGTGGTTACTGTGGCCACGAACCACACGCAGCGAAAGACTGCCCTGCCCAAGGGAAGACCTGTACAAACTGCGGGATCCCAAACCATTTTGCTGCTGTATGCCGGAGAAAGAACAGAGGCCGCGACACCAGAGGCCCGAAACCACTATCACGGGCAGTCCGCCACCTATCGGTAACAGAGGCAACCGCAGCAGAAGAGGCGTCGAGGACCAGCCGCAGGTATCAAAGGCCAGTTGACTCCTCCTCAGAAGACGAAGAAGAAGAGACATACCTCATATCATTCACACAGGAGCTCAAACGACGCCGCAGGCCCCAGCCAACCTGCGTGGTCCGGATAGCCGGTTCTGAGGTAAAGGCAATCATTGACACCGGGGCATCGGTGAACGTGATGGGCCTCCAACAGTATCGACGTCTATGACCATGCCCACCCATCACCCCATCACGGACCCGAAATTATGCATATGGAGCAACCACTCCGCTACCACTGAAGGGGAAAATATCTGTTCCGATCAAGACGGAAGACCAAGAGGTGATCGCGACCATCCACGTGATCGACAGAGAAGCGGACACCCTGCTGAGCAGCCATACGGCCGAGGACCTCGGACTGGTCTCATTTGCCAGGAGTGTGCAAGCTCACCAAGTAGATGAACTGCTTGATCAGTTCCCGGAGTTGTTCCAAGGCCTGGGCTGCATCAAGTGCGACCCCATCAAGTTGCACAAAGACAAAGCAGTCGCCCCAGTTGCCCTACGGCACAGGAGAGTGCCGTTCCATCTGAGACCGTTGGTGGAGAAGGAGTTGGAGCTCCTCGAAGCACAAGGCGTAATTGAAAAGGTATCTGGGCCGACACCGTGGGTGTCACCCCTAGTTATCGCGGAGAAACCAAAGCAACCAGGCGCCATACGCATGTGCATCGACATGAGACTGCCAAATAAAGCCATCAAGCGAGAACGCCACATTACGCCAACAATGGATGATATCATTGCCGACGTCAATGGGTCGAGGTGGTTCTCCAAGATCGACCTCAACGCTGGATACCACCAGCTGCCCCTCTCCAAAGAAAGCAGATACATCACTACTTTCAGCACCTACCTTGGGCTGAGGAGGTATAAAAGGCTGAATTTCGGGATCTCCTCAGCAGCGGAGGTATTCCAGAACACAATAAGAGAAATGCTGTCCGGCATGCCTGGCGTACTTAACGTCAGTGACGATATCCTAATCCACTCCGCAATGGCTGCGGACCACCATAAACACCTCCGAAGCACGCTAAAGCGCCTAAGCGAACACGGAGCGACCCTCCATAAGGACAAGTGCCAGTTTTTCCAGCCCTCCCTGGAATTCTTCGGGTATGTCTTCAACCAAGAAGGCATTCAAGTGGACCCGCGAAAATCGCATGCCATCAAAAGTGCACCCGCTCCTACGACACCCACAGAGGTAAGGAGTTTCCTTGGGATGGCCACCTACTGCGGGAGGTTCATCCCTGACCTGGCAACCCGGGCAGAACCCCTCAGAGCTCTTACCCGGACGGACACCCCGTGTAAGTGGGGGAAACGGGAAGAAGAGGCGTTCCAAGGGATAAAAGATGCCCTGCTGGGTGAAGCGACGCTAGCCTACTTTGACCCAGCAAAGCGAACAGAAGTGCTTGTCGACGCGAGCCCGGTGAGACTTGGAGCTTACCTGGCCCAGGAACAAGAGCCCGGCAGATGGGCGCCGTTGTCATTTGCCAGCAGGTCCCTCACACCCACCGAAACGAGATATGCACAAATAGAGCGGGAGGCACTCGCCATAAAATGGGCCTGCAGCCATTTCCACCTCTACCTGACAGAGCAGCCGTTCACGATGGTCACGGACCACCAACCCCTCGTGCCACTCTTCAAGAGGTCCGCCCCCCATCCTCCACCGCGAATCGAACGGTGGGCCGTGCAGTTACAGCCTTACGAGATGGAGGTCGTGTACCGGCCCGGGGCAAAGAACCCGGCAGACTTCCTGTCCCGCCATCCAACGCAACAAGCACCCGAAGAAGACGATGAAGACACCGAACAATACATCAATGTAGTATCCACGGCCGCCTGCCCGCGAGCCGTGACCCTGGAAGAGATTCAAGAAGCCGCCAAGGACGACAGTGTATATTGCCGAACCCTCCAGGCCGTCCAAATGGGATCGTGGCAAGACTACCTGCGTCATGCGAACGCCTGGAGCCCGGAAGACAAGGAAGGACTGACGAAGATGTGGCGGGTACGGAGCGAACTCAGTGCCACAGGAGGTGGGCTCCTACTCAGGGGATCCCGGCTGGTCATACCTCGAACGCTGCGAGACCGCGCGACCCAGCTCGCCCACGGAGGCCATCAAGGGGCTACGAAGATGAAAGCTCGGATGAGGGGAAAGGTCTGGTTTCCTGAATTAGAGCAAATGGTTGACGACCTCGTCCGTCACTGCCCGTCTTGCCAGCTCACCGGCGCATTGGCCCGACCAATCCCAGTCATCACAGAAGAGGCATGCACCGAGCCCTGGTCCAAAGTGAGCATAGACTTTGGGAGCTTCCCGGACGGCCGACACACTCTGGTGTTAGTGGACGCGTTCTCCAAATACCCCATCGTAGAGGTCGTAGCTTCGACAGCCTTCACTCACGTGCGCCCCAGCCTCGAGAAGGCGTTTGCAATGTTTGGGCTCCCTCAAGAAATTCGGAGCGACAACGGGCCACCGTTTCAGGGATCAGAATTTGCCACATTCTGGCAACAATGTGGAATACGTTTTAGAAAACAAGGGTACCCCAGAAATACGACCGGGGGCAATATAAGCGGTTAGAGAAACAATGGTCAAGGTGAGGCCCAAATAGGTCCTCGGGTAGCCTAGGCTACTGTTAATCAAATAATGGCTTTCGTCTAGGCAAGAGAGAACAGTATATGCAGGGACACAAGGTTGTGGAAATGATAACACATTTATTAACATCATAAATGGTATATCATCCACATTATTATCAAAGGATCTAGTCCTGGTGCTCACACATCAAGTGGGGTTGCGTGAAAAGTGAAAAGTGCTGGTGACTTAAAGTTTACATCACATTGACAACGTTATACAAAACTCATGAGAAAGTTTATACACTTTGAGTTTTGGTTGTTAAAAGTCGACGGCGTTTCGATCTCTATTAGTTGAGACCATCATCAGGACGTAAAACATGTGAGCATGTAGAATCTAGAGAGAAAAGAAGACATTGGTCCCTGGAGCGAGAACATATCTAGGCAGGCAGTCATTCGAATCTAGCAGACAGCCGGTTAATTGGTTAATTAAGCAATTCGTACGAAAAAATAAAATAAAATAAACAATTTCTACGGCTTGTGAAGGTAATTAATGCGATTTACAAGCGATTTACATATCAAGGCTTGATTGTAATGCACAAGTATGCATGGTTCAAGTGTTCTAGATGAGTCAATCAATCTCATAAAAATCCCCGTGAACCAATGGTGGGATCGTGAGGGCGCAATACAGAAGTGTAATTCGGGTTCCAACACTGTGTTGGTCTCGGTAGCAGACGTGCTGGGAACAGAACTTGAACCGAGTGGTGCGTAGTGAATGAGTGAAGCTGGGACAGCATGTGCCGTAGAATACGAGGCGGTGGTGCGGCCCGGGGGTGAGTGTACAAGCTGTTACCTGAGGACTTCAAGGAGTGGTAACTGCAGCACGGGGCTGGAATAAGGGGACAATCTGCGATAAGGAAACGATCAGTGAGCGCGAACAACAGGGTAGAATTAACCTGTGGCTAGTGGCTGAGCGGACAGGGACTCCACTTACCAAGGGCAGTAATTGAGCAGCCGTGGGGTCTGAATTCAATAATGAGCCAAGTAGAGGGTAATTCCGTTTGGTTGCCAGCTGTAGGAAGAGGGGTACATATCAGAAAAAGAAGAAGGAGCGCGTGATCACTACTGGCGTGCGGGGTGAACGAGTAGCACCACAGAACTTACTTGGCTTAGAAGAGGTGCTGCGAGGTCCGGGTACCCTCCGGTACCGTATTGAGGCTGAATCAGGCTCGGATGAGTAGACGCGGATAAGTCAGTGTGCTCGTGTGAGTCCTGTGATTCCGTGCCTAAAGTATGGTGACGCTCGGTAGTGACGTCAGACGTAAGCTCAGTTACGAGCGTCTCGTTAGGGCGGCCATGCCACCATACTTTAGGTACGGAATCACAGGACTCACACGAGCACGCTGACTTATCCGCGTCTACTCATCCGAGCCTGATTCAGCCTCAATACGGTACCGGAGGGAACCCGGACCTCGCAGCACCTCTTCTGAGCCAAGTAAGTTCTGTGGTGCTACTCGTTCACCCCGCACGCCCATAGTGATCACGCGCTCCTTCTTCTTTTCTGATATGTACCCCTCTTCCTACAGCTGGCAACCAAACGGAATTACCCTCTACTTGGCTCATTATTGAATTCAGACCCACGGCTGCTCAATTACTGCCCTTGGTAAGTGGAGTCCCTGTCCGCTCAGCCACTAGCCACAGGTTAATTCTACCCTGTTGTTCGCGCTCACTGATCGTTTCCTTATCGCAGATTGTCCCCTGATTCCAGCCCCGCGCTGCAGTTACCACTCCTTGAAGTCCTCAGGTAACAGCTTGTACACTCACCCCTGGGCCGCACCACCGCCTCGTATTCTTACGGCACATGCTGTCCCAGCTTCACTCATTCACTACGCACCACTCGGTTCAAGTTCTGTTCCCAGCACGTTCCGTTACCGAGACCAACACAGTGTTGGAACCCGAATTACACTTCTGTATTGCGCCTCACGATCCCACCATTGGTTCACGGGGATTTTTATGAGATTGATTGACTCATCTAGAACACTTGAACCATGCATACTTGTGCATTACAATCAAGCCTTGATATGTAAATCGCTTGTAATTCGCATTAATTACCTTCACAAGCCATAGAAATTATTTGTTTATTTTATTTTAATTTTTTCGTACGAATTGTTTAATTAACCAATTAACCGGCTGTCTGCTAGATTCGAATGACTGCCTGCCTAGATATGTTCTCGTTCCAGGGACCAATGTCTTCTTTTCTCCTCTAGATTCTACATGCTCACATGTATTACGTCCTGATGATGGTCTCAACTAATAGAGATCGAAACGCCGTCGACCTTTAACAACCAAAACTCAGTGTATAAACTTTCTCATGAGTTTTGTATAACGTTGTCAATGTGATGTAAACTTTAAGTCACCAGCACTTTTCACTTTTCACGCAACCCCACTTGATGTGTGAGCACCAGGATTAGATCCTTTGATAATAATGTGGATGATATACCATTTATGATGTTAATAAATGTGTTATCATTTCCACAACCTTGTGTCCCTGCATATACTGTTCTCTCTTGCCTAGACGAAAGCCATTATTTGATTAACAGTAGCCTAGGCTACCCGAGGACCTATTTGGGCCTCACCTTGACCATTGTTTCTCTAACCGCTTACAATGTGGAATACGCCACCGGAGGATCACGCCTCAATGGCCCCAGGCCAACAGGGACGTAGAAAGGTTCATGCGGACGCTGAACAAGACATTCCGCACCGCCGCACTGGAGCAAGCTGATCCGGAAAAACGACTCCACGAGTTTCTCAGGGAGTACAGAAGCACCCCACACTGTACGACGCAACGAAGCCCTTGGTCACTGATGCTACAAGGCCCAAGGCGAGACTTAATGCCAGCCTGCCCCGGGTGGACGTCCCCGCCCCTAGACGCCCAAGCCACACAAGACAGGCGGGAACACCAGAACAGGCAAGCTAGCGTCAGACGACGGGCCATGCCACGACGCCTTCGGCCAGGAGCAACCGTCATCCTCAGAGACCGCCGACCGGGAGGAAAGTTCAAAACTGCCTACGAACCAGGCACCTGGACAGTGGTGGCCAATTGCGGCCCCACGGTGACCGCAAGGAGGAGAGGAGAGGACGTATCGAGAAACATCTCGTGGTTCAAGGAGGTTCCTGCCGGAAGGACCGGTGAACAAGATCCAGGACCCCCAGTAGTCCTAGTCAGTGGACTCCCAGAGACAGTAGAAGTTGAGACAAGGGACGATAGAGGCTCGGAAAGGCCGGGTACCAACACCATGCCCGACTCTCGCACACCCGCCGAGGGCGCCGGCCCCGAGGAAGGGCGCAGAGAACGCCACACTCGGAAGTATGATCTACGGCCCAATCCTTGCCCAAGCCAGCGGCTGCGAGACTTCGCCTGCTGAAGAGGGGTACCCAAAGACTGAGAGATAAGTCAAGAACTGAGTGACTTACTGTTGAAATGACTGTTTGAGTTGTGGTGTGTTTATTTTAGTTTATTGTTTTTAAGGAAGGAGTTGGGAAGGGATGTAATAGGTAGCGCTCTAGTGTTGAGAGCGAGTGGGACGGAAGTCCTGGCACCACATCCACAGGCCAGGCGTGGCCTGCGGGGAAAGGCACCAATAAACGGAAGGCGCTCGCTTGTGGGCGGCACTTCCAACCAGACCCCCGTGCGTGCAGCATCTCTGTCCCGCGCTGCGCTCCGGGGTCATCAGCGGCATCCCTACGGCCCCAAGGTGGGGGCCCAATACTGGGGGCACAACAAGCGTGACAGACACATTTCTTGTTCGGGTCAGGCAGCCAACAGCTAGACATGCTCTAAATGCGCATGTTCCTGGCTGCCTGAGCTGAGCTTTGCCAGGCTGAGGATTTCACAGCCCTGTGGGCATGATTTCAGCCTGGCAAAAGTGCCTTGAGTCCCTCCCTATTGTGAAGAGGGGAAGCATCACCGATTGCCTCGACCTGGGTGCTTCAGTTTCAAGCCCTAAAGTGCTCAGAGCCAATTGTCAATGAGTGAAACATCGTCACAGAGTGGGGTGGGGTCAGCAGTCTCAGTGACCCTATCAACTATGTGACGAGGTTAGGACTTCTGCGTTCCCTTATTTTTTATGGACTCTTTCAAGCCTTTTTGAATTGGCCCTGAAACATCCAACTCCTTATTAGTAAAAGTGCAAAGAGGGTGCAGTTCTCTCTGTACTAATTGTTTATAAAATATTTCCTAAACATTCCCATTTTCTACCTTTTTTAGATGCTACGAGTTGAATTCACCAAGGCGTGTCAGAATATGTAAAAGAGAACTATACAAGAACTACTTCACATAGTCTAGAATGTGAATAGGCCTCCATGTCTGTAGATGTTTGCTTCTAATGTGAAACTGAGGCTTCTAACAAATTCCCTGTATCGTAACTCATACATTTCTATCACAGAAATTATTATGTACAGTTGTGTTGGAGGAACCACATGATAGGTTGGTGGCAGAGTGGGCACCTGCTTCCACCCAGCTGCTATACCATATTCCTTATAGAGAGTGGAGGAGAAAATGGATGGGAATGACAGCCTGCCCAGACCAGTTAGGGGAGAGGGACCTCGTGCAAGCTAAGTCCAGAATGGTGCAGAGTTCACCTTCTGCCACTTCTCCTGTGCGTCCGAGCCTGCCGGCCAAGGAAGCATGGACAGAGGTAGAAGGATGTAAACAGGATGTGTATCTATGAAGGAGCACCTGCTTAAAATGAAGGAGTAACTTACACGTGCTTAGGTGAAAAGGAATAGTGATTATAAGCCTTGCATTGTTGAACTGATCTCTAGTCCCAACCATCTAGCAAACTTTCTCTTAATAAGCAATGACAAAGCCAGTAGTTCTTGTTTTGCTGCCAGCCTTTTGGCATTCTCAATCCTATTTTTTTTTTTTTTTTTGGGGTTGTCTTTCAAATCTGTTTTTATTGAAAACACAAATCAGAACAATACAACAATCAAAAGGTCGTGAAAAAGGAGGAAGATAAAGAAGGAGAAGAAAAAAGAGAGAGAGGTCCAGGGAAGGAGAGGGGAGGACGCATCATTGACATCTCCTGAATCACAACAAGCAAAATCACAAAATGCAAAATAAAGACACATTGCAAGTCTGGCATATATAGAGAGGCATTTTCCGGAAGAAGTGTATCCAACATGTGAGGAAAGGCCAGGAACTGCTGTGGCTCGTATGGAAAGAAGAGCTGCGTGAGTTACAGTTGGAATGGGCGGAGTGTCTCACATCAAGAAACAAAACCCCTGTGACTGGATGAGCCAGGTGTGGGAAAAGATCCGAGGGAAGACCTGACAAAGCAAGAGGCCAGTATCATGTGGAGAAGGGGCTAAGCAGTGTCTCTATTAAGCCCCCAGAGTCTATCTGCATCAGTGGGGAGTATGTCATCTTCAAAAAGGTGAAGAGCCCGAAGCCTCGGGGGCTGGAGATGGGTGTGATCGAGTTTGCAAAGATAATCAACCAGTGGTTGCCAAATCTTCGTGAATATAGTGTCATGCTGCTGAAGCCGCGCTGTGAGCAGTTCCATTGCCATGGTATGCCACAGGCGAGTGAACCAGACATTCACTGGGGGTGTTTCAGCCTTCTTCCAGTACAGCGCAATTATTTGTTTGGCCGCGCCAAGCATGTGTAGAGTGAGGTGCCAGTCCCTATGCGTCATAGCGAGTAAGTTCGCTGGTTTGATACCCAAGATGAGTGTGATTGGGGTTTCAGGAAGAGGGTAACCAATCACCCCTTTGATGTGGCTAAGTATCTCCTTCCAGTATGCGGTCAACAGCGGACAGTGCCACCAAATGTGAAGGAAGTCCCCAGGACCGCTCATACAACGCCAGCAGAGAGGGGAGGAATTGGGGAACATTTTGTGCAACTTGTGGGGAGTGTAATACCATTGTGTCATGACTTTGTAAGCCGATTCCCTCTGAGAGATGCTACGGAAAACCCTCGGGATGTCGCGCCACAAGTGTTCCCATTGTTTAGGCGTAATTACCTCAGAGGTGCCAGACTGCCATCGCGACTGATATGTATGAGGGGTGAGTCGGGAGGCATGTTGAAGGATTTGGTAGGTGCGGGAAATCAGACCCCTGGATTCATCGAAGGAACGCACCAGCCGTTCAAAGTGGGTGAAAGGGCGGGTTGCTCCCTGAGTGGAGGACAATGTCTGTACCCAGTGTCGAATTTGGAGGTATTGTAATCTAGCCCCCTCAGAGAGTTGGAAGTCCCTTTTGCATTGTTCAAAAGATTTAAAAGTGTCCCCCTCGAAAAGGTCCCGAAGCGTCCGGCATCCCCCTTCTGACCAGGCCAGAAATGACTGTGGATGTAGAGCTGGCGGAAAGTGTGGGTTGCGAGCAATGGGAGTGTGGGGAGACGGGAAAGAGGTGAGGCCCCTGGACAATGCCAGCTTGTCCCAAATATCTAGCACAGTTTTGGTTGGTATGGCCATGTAAGCGCTGCGCGGTCGAGCCTCCCATGAAAGCCAAGCAAGATCCCATATGGGTCGGCAGGCCACAGCCCTATCCATATGGAACCAAACCTTCTTGCTCTCCCGTGCGACCCATTCCGAGATATAACGGAGGTGGGAGGCCCAGTAATATTCTAGTAGGTTGGGGCAGGCCAATCCCCCCCTATCACGAGGTAACATAAGTATTTTACTAGAGAAGCGCGGCCGCTTCCCTCCCCAAATGAAGTTGGTAAGCTCGTGCTGGAGGTGTTGTATTTGGTGTTGCGGATAGGTGTGGGCAGAGTTTGAAATATATATAGTATTTTCGGGAGCACTGACATTTTAACCGCGTACAGACGCCCCAGCCATGAGACGGGAAGAGATCTCCATGTTCGTAGATCCTCCAAGTCGGCCGTTTTGCAGTCCTGCCAATTCGCTTGAGACCACGTGTGGAGGTCAGGGGTTAAATTAAGACCAAGGTATCGAATGGAATGTGAGGCCCATTGATATGGGACCAGAGACTGAAACTCGAGGATCTCGGATGCAGGAATTGTGAGGTTCAAAGCCCACGATTTAGCATGACTGATTTTGAGGCCTGAGGCATTTTCAAAGGACTGAAGCAGTGTATGAAGGGCAGGCAAAGAGGAACGTGGTCGAGACAATGTGAGAAGATCATCAGCGAACAAGGCAATTTTGTGATCCAATCCACCGTGAATAATGCCTGTAATGTCGGAAGATTGGCGGATCAGGATGGCTAACGGTTCTACAACAAGGGCAAATAATAAAGGAGATAAAGGGCATCCCTGACGGGTGCCCCTGAAGACGTTAAAACGGCCCGTAAGTTGTCCATTAACCCGGACCTGAGCTTGAGGTGAAAGGTAAGGAGCCATGTTCCTGGCAATCATCAGGGGTCCCAGCCCTATCTTATGTCAGACGGCCTGTAGGAAGACCCAGCCCACTCGGTCAAATGCTTTTTCAGTATCGAGTGACAACAAGCAGGCGGGTATGTTCCAGTGGTGGGCTTTCCCAACTAAGTGAGCTATGCGCCTCACATTGTCTGCGCCCTGCCGATGGCGAATGAAGCCAACTTGATCAGGCTCAATAAGCCCAGGTAGATGTGGATCAAGACGCTTGGCCAGAATTTTAGTGTAAAGTTTGAGGTCCGTATTTAAAAGAGTGATGGGGCGAAAAGAGGAGCTCAGCGTGGGGTCCTTTCCTGACTTAGGAAGCAATGCGATCTCAGCCAGCGCCATAGAGTTGGAGGGGCCTCCCGTATCAGAGAAGGAGTTAAAAAGGCGGAGCAGATATTCTTGGAGCTGCGGAAGAAACATGCAATAGAAAGAGACCGGACACCATCCAGGCCCGGGGATTTGCCGAGGGGTAAGTCCTTCAACGCACCAGTAAGTTCGTCAAGGGTAAGTGGATCCTTGAGGAGTTGTGCATACCTATCAATCGGGGTCCACCTGCATTCCCCCAGCAGCGCCTGAATCTGATCCGAGTTGGATGGCTCTTGCGCGTAAAGAGAGGTGTAGTAATCGTGGAAGGCTTTTAGCTTCGCAGATTCAGTGGTAGCCCAAGTGCCATCGTCCAATTTAATTTTAGCAATATGTGCCTTTGCCGCTCGCTTCCTGAGGCGACGCGCTAGCACTGTTCCCACCTTGTCTCCCCCCCTCATAATAGCGCTGTTTTAGTGCTAGTAGAGCGTGTTCCGCCCTATTAGTCCTATGGACCCGTAACTGTCCACGAAGCATAGCCAGGCGCCGCTTGTGAAGAGCAAGAGGACACTCCTGATCAAGTTTTTCCAACTGTTTGATGTCCCTGGACAAGTTGTCCTCAAACAAACGGGCCTCCCGAGCCTGGGCTATCGCAATGGAAGTGATGCGGCCCCGGATTGTGGCCTTAAAGGCGTCCCAGACCACGGGAAGAGGCGTTTCTGGGAGATCATTGGACGAGAAATAGGACAGGATAGCCTCACGAATCTCAGCAACATCTACCGGATCCCGGAGGACCCGAGGGGGAAGTCTCCAGCGAGGAGAGTGACGTGAGTCAGGCGTACGATCGTATAGCAGAAGCTCCACATGTACGTGATCCGATACGAAGATATCGGACATAGAAGCAGAGAGAACATCGCGTTTCAGGGAGTGTGAAACAAACAGATAATCAATACGTGAGTAGGAGCGATGAACGTGGGAGTAGTAGGAATAATCCTGTGTGGTTGGGGAGTGGTAGCGCCAAATGTCTAGCAGTCCCAGATCAGTAAACTGTTTCATCAGAGAAGCAGACATGGTCCCGGCCCCATGGAACACACCAGTACTACGGTCCAGTCCCGCATCCCACACCAGATTGAAGTCACCCCCCAGTATGAGCTGGTGATCGTCATGTGTGATTTGTTCCCTTAGGAGATCCCTGATGAAAGAATCCTGCGCTTGATTGGGAGCATAGATATTGCAAAGTGTGAGTGACTGTACCCCAACCCGGACCTCTAGTTTGAGAAACCTGCCATCTTTACCACGGACCACTCTGGTATTCCCCTGTTGAATGCCCGTCCTACAGAGAATAGCCACCCCCGCAGTTTTTGTAGGCGCAGAAGCCCAGCATTGAAGGGGATATTTAGGATGGGCCATGCGAGAAGTATCTGCCTTCAAGAGATGAGTCTCCTGTAGGAAGACAATGTCTGGGTTCTGTTGCAGCAAATAGCGCCAGATTTGACGACGTTTGTTAGGAGAATTAAGACCCTTTACATTGAGGGAAAGGAGTTTCAAACAAGGTACAGAAGTCATGATACAAACTGGTTGCAGTCACCCGCCATCAGGAGAATCCGGACATGACCCCTGGCCCCTCGACCCCCCCATCAAACCACCATAAGACGTACATATGGCTAGAATGCATCTCAAAGCCTAGCAATATATAGGAAGACACCGATACACACAATAAGAACCATTGATAGAGAACTGACACACTCCCAGTAGCATAATCCTCCCTCCCTCCAGGCATGGAAAAAGGGGAAGGGGGGGAAGAAGAAAAGAAGGAGCAGAGGAGAACAAAGATTCAAGAGTAAAACACGGCCAACAAGTCCTATTCCGGTCCAGGAGCAGGCAGGGCACAATAGCACGAGCCATCTCAGAGATGTCACTCTCTCAGGAATAGGAAGGGGGGGCGAGTCTCGGGAGATCAGCATTGCTGTCGAGGGATGCACGCCGGCACCGCTGCCACACCATAGTCAGAGCGAGAAAAGAAGAAGCAGTGTACATGGGAGTCCAGTCCTGCCACAGCAGGAAACTGCTAACGACCGAGCAAGTGACTTCCTAGAATGCGGGCGGTCCTTTAGTCCTCCTTTGACTGGGAGTGTGAGGGAGATTTCTCTCCATCCAGGGAACGAAGGTGCTGGATGATGTCTTGCTTGGCTTGAGAGGATGACCGCTCCCCGCGCTTAGGCAGCCGCCACGGTCTAAGCGCTCTGGCCCATTGTGGCTTCGCAGGTTCTCGATCTGCAGGAGGTAGAAGCGAAGGGCTAGATGGCGGGTAGGAGGTCGGGAGGCAAAGCAGATGAGCGGCCTCTTGAAAGGATCGCAGCACTCAGCGCTTGGATTCCCATTGAAAGATAAGCGCAACGGGATGGCCCCATTGATACTGAATGCCAAGTTCGCTGAGCTTATCAGTGTTGGGTTTAAAGTCCCTGCGACGGCGCACCGTGGTGGGGGCAAGATTTTGAAAAAGCTGAATGGGGGAGCCCTTGTAAGTTAGCTCCGGTTTGGAGCGTGCTGCCTTGAGGATAGCCTCTTTCTCTGTGAAGAAGTGAACCCTGGTTAATATGTCGGGAACCAGACCAGTGTGTCCAGAGGGTACAGCTACACCATGGGCCCTGTCAAGCACGGGAGGAGAGGAATCATCGTCCCCTCTGATCTCGTGTAGCAAATCCGCTACAAAGGCCACAATGTCAGAGCCTTCTGCCCCGGAAGGAACGCCCCTCAGGCGCAAGTTGTTTCGACGGCTCCAGTTTTCTAAGTCCTCTTGCTTGATTTGGAGTTTGATATGTTGTTCCTCCAGGAGGGCCAAGCGTTGCCAAAGTTGCTCTTGGTCTTCCGTGCGAGCATCGACTGTTTTCTCAAGGTCATCCACTCTTTCTCCAATTTCCGTGACATCCCTCCTGAGTTCCTTGATGCAGGTTTGAACCTCAGTTCTAAGCGATCCAATTTCGGACTTGATTTCCTGTAGGAAGTTGACCATGAAGGACTGCGTGAGAGGGTCTGAGGAGCTCTCTGCCGCGGATGCCATAGCCGCAGGAGGTGCAGAACCAGGTTTATTCCACAGGGCCGTCACCGGATTGTCTCTCGGGGGAGCAGCGATGTCCTTCCCAGCTTTAGAGCGTGGCATGACCCCTCAAGCGCCAAAGGACAGGATGAAGAGCCAGGGCAGAGGAGTAGGTCGAGAGGTCAAGTACATCCCCTGGTGGAGAGTTGGGAGCCGTCGCAGTGGAGGTGGGCAGGGCGGTCCGCCGAATAGGAGAGAAAGGTAGCAGCTGCGCCCCACCGCATCCAAGGCCCCCTCTAACTCCCCCCTCCGAGCCGCATGAGAGGCCAATAGAGGCAAGGCGGGGAGAGACGCCTCGTAGGACCCCAGGAGGCGCAACAGTTCCTTCAGCAATCGCGCCTGCCACCCCACAAGTACGAGGGACCCAGCGAGCAGCAGGAGGTGGGGGACCCTCGGCGAAGCTGCACCAGGGATTCACCACAGAGAAGCCCACCTAGGAAATCCACACCGTGTCAGGCCTTCACTTCGGGTTGTCAGGGAACCCCAGCGTGACCCAGCCGCCAGAACCAGAGATGTAAAACCAGGGGGGCCCCCCCAGGAGTCGGGCCTGAGCCAGGAGGTGGGGGCTACGCTGCGGTGTGCTGCACAACAAAGTCACAGGGCCCCAAGTAGTCTCGCCGTGCGGGGGTGTGTTCCTCCAGCGTGTCCCAAGAGATAGGAATCCGGGGGGGCAGCAGAGCCAGTCCAATGACCCCGACCAGCACACACCCCCGGGTGCAGGAGGCAACAGGACCCAGAAAGGGGGCCAATCGTGGTTCGTCACTCCCCCCGTCTCGCCCCTCTCCACAACTGCAGTTCAGCGTCTCGTAGGCTCCAGGGCATGCACGAGGAAGGGGAGAGTCCACCCGGGGCTCCAAAGCAAAGTCTCTTACCCCTCTCGTAGGTTCACAAAATGGCGGCAGCCCCAGCGTCCACAGCGCGCCTCCCGTGGTCCGGAGGCTCAGCCGAAGATCACCGCCCCTCCCCGCCGAGTCTCAGGTGGTCCGGCCAGGCTCCCTAGTGCGCCGTCCCGCACCAGAGGGGAACCCTCGCTCCCGGGCGTTGTACGACAGCGTAGGGGATCAAGATGGCGGCCGCGGGCCAGGCCCCGACACTGCGGAAGAAGCGGGTGCCAGTGCCCAGAGGGTCGCGTCAAGCGAGCAGAGGACTCCCAGATGCCTCCGCTGACCAGGCAGGCCGAGTGCGGTCGCCGTCGATGCCCCGGTGCTGCCGTATAAGCTTTAAAAGGCAGCGGCGGACCGGAGCTCCCTCAGCGTACGTCTCACTCCATGTGCAGCGAGACCACTCCCCCTCAATCCTATTTTTTGTTTGTTTTGTCTTTTTTTTCCCCAAAGTTTATTGATGGTGGAGCTATTGGGCGCTCCCCAATATTTATTAAATATAATAAAAATTAGTTAAAGCAAACATTTTTTTAAGTCTCAAAAAACACTCATTGCCATAATAGCCCCTGGCATTGAAGTGAACTACTTTGTGTGCAGTTGTGCTCCTTGTAAAATAACAGAATGCCTTTACTCTCAATGAAGTTGGCCAAATGACTGAAGTGGGCATACCTATTTTCCTATGCTGTATGCTGCAGTGGGCAGAAGAAATATGTGAATGACACAATAGGCCCATTGATAAGGAGGGCTAGCTCAAAACCCCTATATCAAACCTATAATTTTAGTAAAATGAAAAAGCCTTCACTAACAACTGACTTAAAATTTACCCCCACCTGTAATAAAAGTATGCGGTTTCAAATATACAAAACTGGTATATCTTGCTAACCAGAATATGGCAACCATGCCACAGGCTACGAACTTGATGATCAGCAAAAATATTCTTACAACTACAAGCCAGTTTACCTAATCTCATCAGCAGGGTATGATGGCACCTTGGATTGAGAGACTGTTCTGATGAGAATCCTGGAAAGGTGGCAGTGGGAGTTTAAATTGAGATACCCAGGCCTACTGCTTGTGCATCAGTTCTTACAAATGCTGCTTACCCTGGGAAAAGAAAAAAAAGCCTGTGTTTCTTTTTGGGGAGGTTGGCAATGATAATGTGATATGATGATTGGTTTCATCTGTAGACTTGAGTGGATTTTTTTTCTGTGGCCCAAAAAATTGATGTTCAGTAATCACACCTCCACCACATCATTACTTGTTTCGAAAGACATCACCCTTGATACGCTGCAAACATGGAAGCCCCACATTTGTGGTTGTTAAGTATCTTTGATAAACAGTAACTTTTAAATTTACACTTACCTTATGCTGAGCTTTCATTTAGAACGACACACTAAAGTATACAAAAAAGGCATGGATGGAATGCTTGAGTTAATCTCAGTCACTGGCTGATGAACCCGAACTAGGGAGAAACTAGACCTGGGTTGCTTGTGTTCTGGTTCAGAGAGGGCCTGCCTGCTGGACTGTTCCCATTGAAGCAGGGTCAAGATTGATTTGCATATGGCTGGGTCCAAACTGAGGTGGCATGGTGTGCAAAATAACAATGGACTGGGATGCGGCCCCAAGTATTTACCAGCAGCTGAGATAAATCCAAGCATTCCATATATCACTTTTTGTGTACTTTAGTGCACTTATTATTTTTTTTTTAGACATCCAAGCTAATATAAGGTGTCCCTAGGAGGACAGATTCATAGTCACATCTTCTGTTTGTATCGTAATTATCGAGTAAAACACCCTTTTGAAGGACCAAAGAACTGAGTTCTGCAGATGATTAGAGGGACTATTCGTCCTTTACTCCATCATCAGAGACTGGAATTAGTACATTCCTCTGAAGGATTGAAGAAGAAAAAAAACCACACACATATTGCAGCCAGATGACAGTGCTAGGTTGCATTCCTGGTGCCGGGATGCCAGCTCATTTCTAAGTCCTGCAAATTATTTATGCAGAGCGAGCTGAAGCGTCTTCCTGGTGGTGTGTTCGCATGCGGTGTGAGTTGTGTTTTTGAAATTAAAGGGGAGGTAGCGATTCTGTATGCTCTAGAGGGAAAGGTCCAGTCAGGTATGAGTATCTAAGCCTGATGAATGAGCAGCTGAAGTGCTTTAGCGTACTGTGCATCTCTTGCTGTTAGTATTGAGGGTTCTGGATGCTGTCTCATGTCACTATCCCCTGCTGTTTATTGTCTCAGAATTTGTTTGCCTTCAAGTTGAACCACGGTCACGTTGACCTCCATTTTGAAATGCGTTATGTCTAAACCTAAAAGTCCATTAGTAAAACTTGAACAATGCAAGGCGTTAGATATTCCACAAAGTATTTCTTTTTTATTTTTATAATTTTATATAGGTTGCACAAGGCCTGGGTGGTATTGGAGCTCTTTACAATACCACTGTGTTGGGAGTTAACGTAGGGCCATCAACAACAAGAATAGTGACATTTCGATTGCAAGAACATTGCATCATGGATGTCTTTTCACCAAAATGGCAGGTATCGAGGAAGTGACTTCATACGCTATTTGACCATGCTATCATCACAGGGTTAACGTCTTGTTTTTTTGGTGCGGTGCAAGTAGATGGGCAAGGAGTGGACGCTGCACACAATAACATGGCGTTTAGAGTTGTGCTTACTTTTTTTTTCTTCCTGCATCTGCCTCCATGAACTTTGAGACCAGGGGTTTCAGGGGTACTAGGGGTGCCAAAGGGCAAAGCAGGGCTAGCAGCTGCCTCCCCTGGGAACCTCTAGTTGATGTCCACGAATTACAATAAAAATATATAGAAGTGAGAGGAACAAACGTGCACAATATGTATACAGTTCAGTGAGGAGGTAGAAATAGAGTGATGAGGGATTACCACTGCTCATTCGAGGAGGTACCTAAAAACAAGAACAAACAGAGCTACTAGGACATATCACAGAAATAGAGGAATAAGGAAAAAACTGGGGAATGGGGGAAAGGCAGTGATAGAGAAAAACAGAGTAGGAAGACTTAAAGTGACGATGCCTGAAATGTTTGTTACGGGGAAGTTTAAATTCTATTTAATTGGGTAATTCAGCGAGCTGGAAGAATGGAGTTCCAGATCTTGAGAGTACAAAGGTTGAGCCATGATCCAATGTTTTTTAAGTACGGGAGGAACCAAGACAGGAGTTTGTGAGTTTCTTAGAGAGCGAGCAGCCAAGATATCCAGGTTTTTTTTATAGATAATTCAATAGCCGTATTTGTGCATAAGATAGGCAAATTTGAAAATGCACCTTGCTTCTATATGTTTTGCATTTGAGTGTGCTGAGGACTCTAGGATGTGGTTGCATCGTTTATTTCTGAGGACCAAGTGTGTCATAATCTCATGTATTGTATTTATATAGTGCTTTCTTACTCCATGCTGCTAATTTAAGCACCCCCAATTATATTATTTAAATCAAGGTGCTTCGATCTGAATTTAAGATTCCAGACTTTTCTTGAATATGATTTCAACATTCTAGACTACATATTCTAATGTGTTGAACACTAGAACACTTACAGTGGGTTAATCAGCTCCACACACATTTTTCAGTCTAGGTACATGTGGAACATTATGGTTTTTCAAACATCTAGAAACGAATGCACCAGATCAGGATCTTTGTGTCCTATTGTTCATTTTGTACACATTGGTCTTTGGTACAGCCCTTTATAAAGTTTTCCTCCTAAGAAAATGTACCCATCTACTAATGAGACGCAGTCATCTTTTTTTAAATTAATCATATTAATTGGATTCTTGCATAGCTCTAAATCTCTGAAGTTTCAAATCTTTCGTAAGGGTGTTGTTGGTGCCCAAATCACTGGTACTTAAATTATCATTATCAGCCTCTATTTAGGGCTTCCTGATTCCCTTATTAATTGGTTGTATGTTGTCCAGAATGCGGTTGCAAGTACCATTTTAAGACTACCTTCTTGACCTCTCTTCTTAGAAAGCTTCACTGGCTTCCTGTTTGCAAACGCTTTGTTTTTAAGACCTTGCATATGACTTTCTTGTAATCCAGAAGACTGGCCCTCTTTATCTTTGACACATGTTAACTTCTTAGCCTAAATGCACCTGAAGATTGGTAAATGCTAATTTGTTGGCCAGAAGATGCAGGATGGAAGGATGCTCATATTCACCTCTGGCTGCAAAATATTGGAATTTCACCCCAGCTGATCTTAGATCTGTTTCATCTTTGACTATGTTTAGGAAAAGATTGAAAACCTGGCTTTTCAGCTCCCTTAATTCTGCTAGCTTGTCATAACAGTGTCCATTGTGTACTGTTACAATACCCTTTTGGGGGGATAACAGAGCCCTTTAAGTAACATGCTATTGGAAGGACGAAGGGCTTTGTTGGTGAGCATTTGAAACTGCAGTCTTGGAGTTGACAGATCTGCTGGCAAGCACTCAGCACACTTAGCTGTCTACTAGTTTCCAGTACTTGTTATGGGTTTCCAGACGGCTATGTTCAATGGAGGGTAAAAGACGTTCTTGTGGAAAGGGGACGGAACATTGTTGCTCTCTGTTGAAAGTTACTCTCAACTGACACTTGCCATGCTCGAGAGAAAAGAGAGGTCTTGTATTTAGGAGATCTGTATCACCCTCAAGATCAGTGCTTAATTTGAGCTGGTGGTTCATTGGTATGAGGTATTATGGCTACATCAGAATGTCCTTGATGGAGAAGGAGGAATTCACATAATGGTAGAAACCTCTATGGAGTGTGACTCATAGTGGAGTGGGATATAGAAAGGCATCTCCATAAATGAGCAAACAGAATTGGCATAGTGGTTAATGTTAGGGAGGAGTATGGGATTGGACTTCCTGTCTCAGGGGGTAGTATAACGTTCCACGAAGGAGACTTCACACCAAGGAAGGTAAGATGGTTATTTATTCACACAAGAGGAAGGTGTTGCAGTGCTCTCCACCTCCTAGCCTGCCACCAACGATCTTCACACCACATTGTCTCGTCTCCCAGCTCGTGACAATCCTACATTTTAGAATACAGGATGCCGCAGGGAGTCCATAGCTGCAATGAATGGGATTAAAGGGGCCATCCAGTTTAGAGAAAAAGCGGTTCTTTGCCCAGCCCTGCATCCCCAACAGATATCAAAAATAGGCATTTTAAAATGTCAACTGAGGTTTTGAGTTGTACTGTGACATTGTTCACTGGATGGCCTCTTTAAATTAATGCTAATGGGGCACGAAAAGGCCCTGTCATGATTATATGGAGTTAGGGAAGGTTAGAACCTAATGATGGGGTATATGTAAGGCAGGGTGGATCAGTCATGGGTAGACAGTGTGAGTATTATGACAAAACGCAGTGACAGTATTCCAGTCAGGGAGTGGGGCACAAAGTGTAGCACCCGCCTCTCAGGATTTGATCAGTGTATTTATTAATTGCATTAGGTATGATGTTGTTAAACAAGCCACATTGAAATGGCCATTATCCGGTCGTTCTGTATCTCAAATGAATGCGGCAGGTGAATATAGGTTTTTGTTTGGTGGGGGTAGCTGGCATGTATGCTGGGCTGGTAGGTTAAAAAAAATGAAGGACCTTATTTAGAGTTTGGCAGACAGGGTAGTTCGTCACAAACATTGCGGATGTCTCTGATGCTGTATTACAAATGCATTAAAGCCTATGGTACTTGTAATATAACGGACAGGATGTCCGCCACATTTTGATGGAATAGCCCATCTACCAAACTCTAAATAAGGCCCCAAGTTTAACAAGCATTTGCAATGCAATAGGTCTCGCATTTACTCGAGTTTAAGCTATTGGCATTGTAAATGAACGCCTTTTATTTATGTTGTTAAAACAAAAAGTAAAAGGCATTGTTATTTGCAATGTCAATAGCTGAAACTCGCGTAAATGCGAGACCTATTGCATTGCAAATGCTTGTTTTAAGTGGCCTCCGTTGTTACGAGGATGTGTCCGTACAGCATACTTTATAGGGGTGTGCCCTTCCCTCACGTTTTATAATTTGTATAACGCGTTTTGCATCAGATGCTGGCATTCCTGCGTCCCAGATTATTGCATGAGTTGCTCTGCAATGTACTCAATTTTACAGCTGTAAATAACGCTAAATACTGAGTCATACCTATTATTTTTAAGTAAGAGTCTTTTTTAGATGTTAGTGGGTTGAGTACGCCGTCACAAAGGTGACAGATATCCCGTCCACACTATTACTGTCTCCACAGGCTATAAAGGGATCGCAAAAAGGCGCCAAGTTCTAAATTGGGCCCTATATCTTTCCTGATAGAATGTATTGCCACTCATGATACCAAACGTGTATTTTGAAGTGCGCCGCGTTTCTTTGATGGTACTTTTAGTTAAAACAGCTCGCACGTCTTTCGTATTACTTGAGATGCCATTGGCGGGAGTGATTGTGCCGAGTAGAGCTCCAGACAGCGTGTTTTCCGGTGGGTTCACCGGTTGTAGATTTTGATGTTAGAACAGGCACACATTTCATGGCGCCCTCTCTGGCTGGATTGCGCATTTTCGTAGAATGTATTTTGCATCGGCGCGCGCTCTTTTCCATTCTTAACCCGGACTTCACCTGGCAGCATGCAGCCAGCGGAGCTCGTCTCTCTCGCCCAGAGGATGGCATCTGTGGCATCGCTTATGCGGTGGTATCTGTGCCATCGCACAACTTTATTATGTGTGCCGTAGTCGGGCGGGCTGTTGGTAATCTAAGCCACACGGGTTTAACGCCCACAATAATTCACAAGTGCCCTGCAGGTGCTTTGATAGCCCGCGCTTTGTGCGAGTCCAGATATGTCTATGTTTGCCTGCTTGTAGAGCAGTTATCCGTGACTCGTGTGATTGGAATGGCCTGTGCTCAGCACGTGCTAACATTCCCAAAGGGGCAGCTTTAACGACGGATGCGCCCTGCCTTTCACATTTGTAGGAATATTCAACATAGGTCTTGACTGCAGTGCACCTTGCAAGTCTTTTGAGCCAAGAGTGTTGTTTCCGGTGCCGCGGCTGTTTGAGTGTGTGTGTGGGGGGATGGGTGGGGGGGCAGGGGGAGCATCGAGCATGGTGGGCAGTGCTTATCGGGCAGCACACGAGGGCTACATGGTTATTACAGGACATCCCGCCTTTAAATGGCGCTTAAGGGAAGGCATCTGAGGTGGACAGAGGTAGCACGTGGGACAGCGCTCATGGGAAAACACTTGAAGACTGAGCTAGAAAAAGAAGCATTTGAAGGCACGAGTGGGGAGGAGGGGGGGCGACGCGAGTGGTGCGTGCGCGCGCGCCACAGCGAGACATCTGTTTTGCATTATTGGGCACGATAATGCAAAACAGATGTCTGCCGCGCGCGTAACCGCAGGGAAAAGGCCATGACGCACGAGCGTCTGGTCAGCTTTTCAAACTCCCTAACTATAAGTCTCGCAGAGCAGCGCTTGCGCGCTACTCGAGGCTCGACCTAAAAAGCATTGTAGAGTAGATATGAGTAACGTCAAATCATGCAGCACAGGAGAAACTTAAAGGAACTCTTGCAGTCCAACGTCTGTACTTTTGAATCGTCTTGAAAGGTCTATAACCACTGCGATTGTAACTGTTTTTGAGAAACGTATGACCGTGCAAGTTTACAGACATGTGGTGACCGTGAAACATCTGGGACTGTTGTGGTGAATTGCTTAACACTTCAACTGTGTACGTGACCAATTCTTCTTGTAGCAAATTCTGGAAAATAACCCTGGAGCGCTTTGCTTTAAAATATTGCTGTAAGGTAAGATGGTATGTATCATAGGGAGTGGTAGGTTTAAAATGTAAGAGTAAGAGAGGTTAAAATTGCCCACCTTCTCTCCAATATGTCAAGGCAGTGAAGCACTATTATAAATCCCAGTGCAAAGATAGGCCCATTGCTATATATTATAAATTATAATTTTATCCCTTGAATTGGTAGAAGTAGTCCTATTGCCCTCGTAAAGAATGCATGTTCCACAGTTGAAAAACATTGTTCTAGTAAGAGTCTGAGCTCAGTCTCTGGACTTGGTGGAGTCGACCAGTGAATAAACCTTGAGCATGGTAAATATCGGATCTTAAAGGCCTGCACCTGTAACACAGCATGCAGTTTCTTAGCACTTAGTGAGAATCTCCCAGCTCGAACCATCTTCTGCACCAAGATGCTCTTTCCTTCCTCAGTCCGGCTTCCGGTCTCACGACCCTCCTTTAGCCTTTTGGTCAGACTAGCAGCTTTGTTATTCAGCTATTGCTTTGATTGGAAGTGCAGTATGCAAAGGAAATTCAAAGCTTCACTGCGTTTTGTCATAACTTTCCTCCACCACGCTCCTCGCCCATCCAGCTATACCATCATTTTAATAGGCAGTGTAGCTTTGTCTGACAATTTACATCGGATCTGTTCCAAAGTGTTGGGTTGTCTCAGAGTTTACACGTTTATACATACCTAGATGACAGATTTAAAAGAAAATCATACACAAAAGTGCCTCTATATTCCTAACTGGAAGCTGCAGTTCTAACCACATTGTCTGCCACTGATTATAATGATGAATTATTGCTAATACCATTTGAATGCACTTTTGGATCTGCATGCTGTGGTAACAGAAGATTTGAGGGTGTTTCCTCAAGTACATCTTACCTCTCGGGTAACAATTCAAGGAGCCGACAACAAAAACAAACGTTCCTTTTAGAGGGTACTGGGTCAACGTATATTCGCCCGCGTCCGGATGGTGTCAGATTTTCACCAGTTCATGAGGCTTGTTTAGCAGTTTAAGGTCTACCAGTGCAGTGAAAACCCAGACCCTAAGGCCCAACTGTGGTATGTTGCTTTTTGAATATGTTGTATTCACTAGGTGTGAGTGTGCATTGTAATGTGGGATTTGGGGGTAAAAAGAATCCGCGTTCAGCATTCTGGATCAGTTACTGAAGAGATGGAGGTACTGACTTGGGTTTTTGAAGTGTCTATTAAACCTTATTGGATCAATTTCTCCTGCTTCGGATTGGTGTCTTCGCATGATATGCTCTTCTTTCACAGGAGCAACCTCTGCTACTTTCATTGAATTTGACGGGTCGTTTCCCGGTTGCTTTATGTGAAAAAGATGTTACAGGTTATCACTTTCTTGCCCTTCTTCCAGGGACGAAAGAATGACTCTCTTTCAGCTAACCAGATATGGTCACTCATATGTTCAAGTATTGAAGACTTGTTACTATGCTTGACACAATAGTATCGATTTTCAGAAGCTGAGGGCCATATTTCTGACTGAAAATGCGTACTGTTTGTTCGGAAGAGCCATAGTCAGAGTCCATTTAAGCAAGAATACATAGTGTGTAAGAAAACCCAATGGAGAAACTGCAAAGTGAGAAGGTGGACTGGAGTTGTCCGAACAGGTTGATGTTCATTGTTCAGTACACTGAGCGGATTGAAGTACAAC